>OX438752.1:24920219-25631219 GCA_949316235.1 Oegoconia quadripuncta | reverse complement strand
GGTCCCGGAGCCGTGTTTTTGGATTTCATCCTCAACACGGCCGCGCCTAGCTCTCCCTCCGTTACCGGAGGGACCTCGACTTCCGCGCTCGCATCCGCGACGTCAGCTTGACGTCGCGGGGGCGCCATCGCTGGAGGGAGATGTTCCGCCCTGTTCGGAAACAGCGACGAAACAACCTCCTCCAGCAGTCGAGGCTCGAGACTCTCCGTCAGGGGGGGCGACCAGGGGCGTAATTTGCCCCTGACCATCTTATACGGCCTCCCCCATGGATCACGGTTTAGAGTCTCGAGGAGCTCCGCTCTGGCACTCGCCTTCGCGTCGGCGATGGAGAGCTGTAGGGCCTTCTTAACCTCTCGATAGGCACCGTACAGCTGGGCTTCCATGTCGGCGTCACGGACCCGCCTACGGCGGGCCCGGGTGTACTGGCGTCTCGCCTCCACACAACGGGACCGGATTTCTCCGATCCCCTGAGACCACCAGTACACCTGACGCTTCGGAGGTCGAGGCTTGGCCCGGGTCATGCTCGCGTCGCAAATATGCGACAGCGCGACCCGGAACCATTCACTCTCGACCTCGACCTCCACAGGCCTGGAAGGTGTTACCCAGGCCTGGACAATGGAAGCAATCTCCACCGCTTCGCGATTTAGGCTGGACAAGGCCCATCGGGCCGAGGCTCGGCTGTCGGGACGACGGCGCGTGTCCGCGCGTTCTGTGGCTGTGGAGACGTCGAACCGGACATACAAATGGTCCGACAACGTCTCCACATCCTCCAGAACCCTCCACTCACGGACACGCCGTGCGACGGCGGGGGTCGTGAACGAAACGTCCACGATGGACCCCCCCTGCCAGCGCACGCAGGTGTTGGCCGACCCCTGGTTCAGAACCACGAGGCCGGCAGCCGTCGCCCACTCCGCAAGAAGATCTCCCCGAGTATCCGTCGCGGGACAGCCCCAAGCCAATGACTTGGCGTTGAGGTCGCCCACGACGAGCGCCGGACACGGTAGGGTCTGCCCAATGAGGGCCCCTACCTGGTCCAGGAACGCTTCGAACTCGGCGAGACTCCTGTTGGGGGAGAAATACACCCCAATGAGGCACATCTCTCCCCAGCGGATCGCCACAAAGCCTCGGCCCCTCGACAAGGTGGGAGGGGGCATTATGCCCTCTGCCCCTCTTTTAGTTATTATGGCCACCGAGCCGTCCACGTCCGCTGCCCAGCTATCGCTGGGGGGGACGCAGTAGGGCTCGGCGGCCACGGCGACATCGATCGACCACTGCGCCATGGATTGCAGGAGGAGGTCCTGCGCACCGGCGCAGTGGTTGATGTTCGCCTGGAGGATCCTGTGAATGCCCATCACTTGGCCGCATTCACAGAATCCTTATCGGGAGCAACGGCGGCCGGGGTCCTTCCGGCCGCCTTGAGGCCTGCACGTTTGGGGGCTATCGCCCCCGTGCAGACCCTGCTCCCCGCCCGATGCTCGGCGGGCTTCCCCGCTGCCACGCACAGTGAGCAGCGGGGAGCGGCCGAGCACTCCCTGGCCAGGTGGCCTGTTGCACCGCAGCGGAAGCACTCTCCGCTGCGGTCGATCGCCGAGGTGCACCCCTGCCTCACATGCCCAAGCATGAGGCAGCGGTAGCACCTCGTGGGCCGGGTCTCCATCAGTTTTACCTGGGCGGAGACCCAGCCGACCAACAGACGCCCCCTGGCCACCCTCTTGGCGGCTGCCACAGGGCACTGGACCCAGGAGGTCCCTTGTGCGAAGGGTGTGCGGACGACTTGGCCAGCCTTGACCTCCTCGACCGCACACCCCCCCACCTTAGCCACCGCGGCGGCGACATCCTCGGGCGAGACCGAGTCATCCAGGCCCGAAACGCGCAGATCTGCGCATTTCGTGGGCCTGGTAACTCGGACGTCGGCCTCGCCGAGGACCTCCCTCAGCCTTGTGGCGAGGGAGTCTGCCTTTTCGCCGCTGGTGGCGCCCGGGACCTCCAGGATTTGGGCCCCCGTCCGCGCAGTGCGTGACCTTAAGCCGGTGATCCCGAGGCCGTCCAAGTCGATTTTGGACCTGGCCTCGAGCATCACCGACTTGTAGGTGACGCCTCGGTCCTGAGCCCCCGGCTGGAGGGTCAGGACGACCGCTGCGGATCGGGGGGCCCTCAGCCCAGCCCCCTTCTTAGCTGGACCTCCCTTTGTCCCCTTTCCCCTCGGTGTTTTTGAGGGGGGGGCGGAAGGTCCGGCAGCCGCCAACGTCTTCTTATTAGCCCCGGAGCTTTGTGCCCGGGGCGCCTGCTTTTTATTCTTCTTGACCACTGTCACCCAGCTTTCGTCCATGGACGTTGGCGCGGGTGGCAGTGGTCGAGGAGGTGGTGGTTTGGAGGGTCCGGCTGGCCCTTTCTTTTGAGCCGGACCCTTCCCCTTCTTTTTCTTGCCTTTGGGCCCCGGTGCCGGGGCTTTGGGCGCAGCGCCTATTTCGGGCGACAAAGTCGGCGAGCGTCTGACAGGGGGCGCGCTTATTATGGCGCCGGACGTGGACGGCCTAGGTGACAGGGCCGTCTTCTTCTTGTCCGACGCAAGCGGCGGCCGCACCCTCGTTGCAGGGAGCAGTCTGTCCTCTAAGGCCTCGAGGCGTGCACCCATCATGTTGCTTACCCGCTCCATGATGGTGCGCTCGAGGTCTTGCTCCTTCCTTAGAGGAGAAGACCGCTCCTGCACCCGCACCTCCGTCTCCTGACGAGACCGCTCGAGGCTGGCCCGCAGCTCGCCCATCTCCTTTCGGAGTTCTGCCATATCGGCTTTTAGGCGAGCGTTTTCGGCGGTCAGCCTCCCTGTCTCCCCCGTCACAGTCCGCCGTCTCATCTGAGACGTGGCCTCCTTTATTGATTCGGCGGCTACCTTAAGGGCCTTGACGTAGGTGCCCTTAAGGTTCCCCGATTTGGTGGCAATATGGATTATTGTACCAACACTGTCAAGCACCTGCTGATTGAGGGTCTCAACAGTGCCGGTACCATCCTCCTCCTCCGTGCCCCCGCTCGGTGTTGGGGATGAGTCCGCAAGTCGAGCAGCTCTTCTACTGCTCGCCTCCCGGATCATCGCAGCCGCCTCCTCCTCCGCCTGAAGGCGTAGCTCTTGGCGCCTCAATTCGAGGAGCTCCGCCTTCGCCTTTGCCAGGCCCACATATTGACCTGTGGTCGGCGGGCGTCCCCTTTTAGGTCTCTTGGCGGGCCCCGATGTTTTGGGCCGCGCCAGGGTTATAGAGCCGGTTGAGTCAGCACTTGCCGACCCGTCGGACTGAGAAGACCCGGACGCCCGCAGTCTTTTGCGGGCCTGGTCGCTGGGCGCCGGGAAAACCGGCGCCACCCCTCCTTTGGGCTCCGGAGTGAAGAGCTCCTCAGGCAGGTCCCCGAACAGGACCCTGCCTGGGGAGAAGCACTCTTCACTCCCAGCCGCCACATCAATCAGTCTCGTCGCCGGCTGTACGAGCACTTGTAACGGCTGTCGTCCTCGGCTCCGGGGGGAAATCCCCGGGGCCGGTGACGACAGCAGGAGTGCTGGCGACGACACGTCGGAATCCGACAGCACGATTGGTACTACGCCCTGCGGTGCTGCCGGTTCGTGGGAGGGCTCGAGGAGGTTAATCCCTCCTTCCGCACCCGACTCCTCTACCTCCCTCTGCTTTTTATTTACGAACACCCTGGTGGGCGGGGTTCGGCCTGTGTTACTGTAGGTCTTAGATAACGGTGGTGTTATTTGTTTTTTGGGGGGGGTTCTTAAAGTGCTCATATTTGCATCCCACGAGTATGAGGGAAAGGATGGTCCACCCGGGCGGTGCCCTCTGCACCCGGGTAACCCTATTACGCCTGGGGGGTCGGGCGGTACCCCAGGGTGGCCGCTAGTGGGTGGAGTATGCCCTCCACCCTCCCTCGTCATCCCACTTTCGAAAGAAAGTAGGACGACGAGGGCATTCGGCGCCGCGTTGCCCCAACGCCGAAACTTGGGCTGGTTTTTATAGTGGTTTTCCTTCCACGTGGGCCGGCCAATTAAGGCAAGCCCTCCGGCCAGCGAAACCCACGACATCTCCCACTGGAGCCACCAGCGGGGTCGTTGAAGTGGGTTCGCCGGTTACGGAACGCGAGGGGGTGGCGAAGCCCCTCCTCCGGCGGCGGCGCACATAGCGCCTGCCGGACATCCCACCAATTGGCGGGAGCCGACCCGCCCCTGTCCCCCATAGGGACCTACCCCCTGCCCCATCCTGCTGTGCCCTCTGCAATCAGAGGGACACGCGGAGGGGCACCCCCCTTGTCAGACTATTCGCCATCGGCCAATAAGAGCCCTTAAAGTGGGAAGTTATTGGCCGATGCCCAGGGTGCACCGGCCCAGCAGCTACCGTTCCCCCCAGACGTATCCAGGAGGACAAGTAACCACCGAGCACACGAGGAGGTTGTCTGACGTCGCACCCCAACCTAACCTAACCTAACCTAACCTAACCTAACCTAACCTAACCTAACCTAACCTAACCTAACCTAACCTAACCTAACCTAACCTAACCTAACCTAACCTAACCTAACCTTTTTTTTTTTTTTTTTTTTTTTGTCTAGGAGAAACGCTCATGCGTACTATCCTTCGCAGGGGGGCGAAGGGTGAGTTATGTTGGACTCCGATTTAATTAACCGACCTACCAACTAAAACTCCTAGGTGTCCGCTCCCACTGCTTTGGTAGAGTCCGCGGGATTGCGCGCTAGCACTTACTAGCCGTTGACTCTACCAGCAGTCCGTTTCGCCGGGGCGAAACACTCCCCATGCGGCTGGCGTACCGCGGACACGTGGTACGCCAGCCTTCATCCCGAAGGATCTTCTGTGGGTGACGGTTTTCCCCCTGAAACCGTCACCCAGAGGTGACCAGTCTATGGAGGCAGGCGGTCATGGGCCAGGCGCCTACGGCCCGTCCTTCTCCGGCGCATTGGCTGGGAGAGGGGGTCGTCCTCTCTCAACCGTTCCGCCTCCTCCCTTCGCGCCATGATCTGGCCACAAAAGAGGGCCATGGCCTCAAACGATCTCTCGCTGCCAACCATTGATCTAACAACAGCCGGCAGGGAGAGATCCGCTCCCAAGACTGACACTAGTTGTGCCCGGTCTTCTGTCCCGTCCGAGCAGACCGCCAGCGCGTGCTGCGCCGTATCATCGGCGCAGCCACACTGGTGGCATTCCGTCGTAGGCTCTCTTCCCATCCTGAACAGGTATCTGCCGAAGCATCCGTGCCCCGTAAGGACCTGCACAAGATGAAAAGAGAGCACACCGTGTCGCCTTTCGACCCAGTCGGCCAGGATTGGCCTGATAGCCTCGATGGTTCGATGGCCGGACTGAGGCTCCTCCAGCTTGTTTGACCAGATCCGGAGGAGATGTGTGCGGGAGATCTCCCTCACCCGTTTGATCTCCTCCGGCATCAAACTCGAACCCCTGGCTTTAGCCTCCGCATTGTGGCGATACACAACCGCCAGTACCCTGGCGTCCAATTCCCAGGGGGGAGTTGCCGCCAACACGCAGGCTGCCTCAAACGACACAGTGCGGTAGGCCCTGGCTGCCCTTACTGCCATGACCCTCTGCGGTCTCCGCAAGAGGGTCTTGTTATGGGTCGACAGAGCGTCAACCCATATTGGCGCCCCGTACAATGCCATGGACCTTACCACACCGGTAAACAGTCTGCGGCAGCTCAGCCCTGGACCACCCAAGTTGGGTAAGAGGGAGCTCAGCGCTCCGGCCGCTCCTATCAATTTTGGAGCGAGACGGCGAAAATGCTCCTGGAAATTCCACCGGCCATCGAGTACAAGCCCTAAATAGCACATGGACGACTCGATGGCGATGGAGGTCCCTCCCACAACAATACGAGCACCTGGAGGTGGAGACATCCGAGGCCCATGGAAGAGAAGAGCCTCGGTCTTGCTCAGTGCCACCTCGAGGCCCAACCGCCTGATTCGGTCGACCACCTGAGCCACCCCCGCTGTAGCCAGGATAGCAGCGTCCCTGAATGTTCGGCCGCGGGCCGTTACCAGGGTGTCGTCGGCGTAACAAGTCAGCTCGACTCCCCTCAGGTTGGCACCGCGTAACACCCAGTCATAGGCAACATTCCACAGAAGTGGCCCGAGGACCGACCCCTGTGGAACGCCGCAGGACATAGTCCGGCTATCCCACCCATCGCGAACCGGGTATTTAATTATCCGCCCCGTTAGGTAGGCCGCCACGCAACGCCTTAAGTATTTCGGCACGCGGTGGAATTTTAAGGCCTCTCTAATGCAGCTCCAGGGCAAGGTGTTAAAAGCGTTGGCGATGTCAAGAGACACCGCCAAAAGCACCTCACCCCGGGACGTCGCCTCCTCAGAGAGGACCCTCACGCGCGATATAGCGTCTATTGTGGATCTCTCGCGTCGAAACCCGAATTGGACTTCACTGAGGTTCGGCCCTGGCCCTATCAAGTGCCTGTCGAGGCGAGTAGCGACAATTCGCTCGAACAATTTGCTCACCTCGTCTAGCAAGACTATAGGGCGGTAGGCCGACGGAGAGTCAGCTGGGCGTCCGGCTTTATGAATAAGCACCAGCTTACCCACCTTCCACGTCCGCGGGAAGTGACCCTGTTCAAAGCAGGCCGAGAATATCCTCCTCAGCCTGGGCGCAAAGGCCGCTTCTTCGCCCTTGAGGGTTAGCACCCATACACGGCCGGGTATGCCGTCCAGTCCTGGGGCAGCATTCTTGGCTTGGAGACGCCGAACCGCGTACTCCAGCTCGCCCTCCGAGACTTCCGGGACGGCTTCGTCCTCGGTATGGGTGGTAGCCTCCTCTTGCAGCACCGAGTACGGCGGCGTATGTTCTGCCCTATTCGGGAACAGGGCAGACACGACTCGCTCTAGGAGCTGGGGCTCAAGACTCTCGGTCAGAGGCCGGGCCCAGGGGCGCAATTTGCGCCTCACCAACCGGTAAGGGCGTCCCCACGGGTCCCTGTCGAGAGTCTCGAGCAACTCCTGCCATGCCCGGGCTTTGGACTCGCTTATCGCGGCCTTTAGCTCCCTCGAGCGCTCTCTATAGGACGCATAGAGTTGATCCTCTTCCACCTCGTCACGGTGTCTCCTCCGACGGCTCCTGGCGTACCGGCGCCTAGCTCTGACGCACGCCGATCTCAGCCTTGCGAGCTCGTCGGACCACCAGTAAACTTGTCGTCGCGGCGGCCGAGGACCAACCCTAGGCATCGCCGCATCGCAGGCGCTGACCATTGCCCGATTCAGCCACTCCACCTCCGAGTCTATATTGATCGGACCCTCAGGCATCGCTGACCATGTCTCGACTAGGGACGCTTCTATTAGAAGGTCCCTGTCCAATCTCTTAAGGGCCCACCTAGGACCGTCACCGTGCCGCGGTCTGTTCGGATCGAACCGATCCCCTGAGGACGCGGAAACATCAAACCGAATATATCGGTGATCCGATAGTGTTTCCACGTCGCTCAGCACGGTCCAGCCTTGAACGCGGCGTGCTAGTGCAGGGGAAGCAAAGGTCAGATCGACAATCGAGCCACCTTGCCTCCGCACGCATGTGTCGACAGCACCCCGATTTAGCATGGACAGACCGCAAGCAGCCGCCCACTCCTCCAGGACCTCCCCTCGGGCGTCCGTCGCTGGAGATCCCCACGCCACAGACTTGGCGTTGAAATCTCCAGCGACCAGCACCTGAGTGGGGTGATTTCGCCCAACCAGACCCTCAACCTGGAGCAAAAACTGCTCGAAATCAGAGAGAGGGCGGTTGGGCGAGAAGTAAACGCCGATGATGGTGACGCCGCCCAAGACGGCCGCCACACAGCCAGCACCCCTTGACGTGCGTTCGAAGGGGGGGGAGCCAATCGCCGTATTAGTAACAATGGCCACGGTGTCCTCCCTGTCTCCCACCCAGTTGTCCCTTGAGGGGACAGAGTATGGCTCAGCCATGACTGCCACGTGGATGGACCACTGCGCCATAGACTGGACCAGAAGGTCCTGGGCTCTGGCGCAGTGGTTCAGATTCCCCTGCAAAATGTGCGTGGCCATCGGGAATTAATCTGTGGCCATACTCTCCACGGCCGTCTGCGAGCTCGCAGGGCGGACTGGTTGCGCGGGGGCTTTGGTGCTCCCTGCGACGGACTTATGCCCCTTTTTGCCACGGAAGGCGGGGCATTGATTCCGCCCCATCCGGTGGTCAGCCTTTTTTCCGGCCGCTGCGCACACGACGCAGTGCATTGGAGCCGAGCACTGACCGGCTTTATGTCCCGGCTGACCGCAGCGGTAGCACAGTTCCGCGCGGTCGACATCTGAGGAGCACTGTGCCCTAACGTGCCCCGACTCCAAGCACTTGAAGCACTGCGCCGGTGTGGGATCTAGGACCCGCACGCGGGCAGAGCTCCACCCTACCATGAAGCGACCACTACCCTCGGTCAGCTTCTTGGCCGCCGACGTCGGGCACCGCAACCAGACCGCGTAAAGACCAGAGCGGTCGATGCGGAGCTCGCCGCATTTTATGTCAGCCACAGAGCATCCTCCGACGCTCGCCACTTTGGCGGCAACCTCCTCAACAGACACCGAGTCGTCCAGCTCCGAGATCCTAATCTCGGCGCATTTCATCGGCCTTGAGATGCGGACACTCTCTTCAGGCAGCAGAGCCCGTAGTTGGGCAGCGAGCTCATCGGCTTTACCGCCGCTGTCCGCCCCGGGAAGCTGGAGGATGCGGGCTCCGGTTGCCGCCTTCCTCATCTTTAAACCTTGTAGTATGCCAAGGCCCTCCAGTTGAACCTTGCTCCTGGCTTCGGAGATCACTTTGGCATACGTGACGCCTTTTTCTTCCGCCCCCGGCTGCAGTGTGATCACCACTGCAGACGAACGGGGGGCGTTGAGCTTTGGCTTAGGCCTCTTCTGAGGGTTCGGCTTTACGCTCTCGACCGCCTTCTTTTTTGCACCCCGTTTCACTACAGTGGTCCATGTAGCGTCCACCGTAGCGGGAGCAGGACCCGCCGCATGAAGCGGACCAGCGACAGTAACGTCGGCGACGGGTTGTTTCCCTTTCTTCCCTTTCTTTCCTCTAGCCCTCTTCTTCGGGCCATCGATTGCCGGGATGGGAATCGAGGCGGGAGGCGAGGGGGGAAGAGTAGGAGCACGGCGGGGCAACGCCGTCCGTGAGGGGCCCTCGAGTGAGGGGAATTCGTCTAGGGGAGGGGAGGGCACAACAGTCTCCCTCTTCCTATCGGCGGCCAGCGGAGGCCGGAGCCGTTTTTCCGGGAGGAGCCGGTCTTTCAGGCCTTCCAGCTTAGCGTCCATCATTGTTCCGGCCTGAATGGCGAAGACGCGCGCTAGCTCCGCCATGTCCAAGGCCGGACTCGGTTCTTGCCGGGTGGACGAGGCTGAGGAGAGCTTAAGCAGCTCCCTCTCCAGCCTCTGGATTTTCTTCGAGGCTTCCTCCTGGGCTTTCTTAAGGACAGAGACCTCGGCTTGCAGGCGCAGATTTTCCGCCTGCAGGGCCTTAGTCTCTTCACCCGCCGTGTGTTGCGTCATATTATGAACCGCCTCCCTAATGGCCGCCGTGCTTTCTTTGATGGCCTTTTGACTGGTGCCTTTGAGGTGGGAGGATTTCTTGACCACTGTATCGATGGTCGAAAGACCCTCCACCACCTGCTGCAGCATAGAGGCAGAAGTTTTGCCCTCCCCTTCGCTGGCGGTTGTCGTATCAGACAAGCGGGCAAGGCGGGCAGACCGGCTTCTCTCGGCCTGGTCCGCTATTTCCTCTTCCGCTCGGAGCCTTAGGGCTCTCTCCTTCTCGGCATTTAAATCGGCCTTGGCTTTTGCCAGGCCGACATACTCCCCGGTAGTCGGGGGACGACCCCTCCCCCGCTTGACCGACTTATGAGCAGCACCTTTAGGTACTCGCTCCGCGTCCTCATCCGAGTTGAGGTCGTCCTCCGACCCCTTCCGCTTGCGGTAGTATTTCTTCCGGGCGTCAATGGGCACAGCCTCAATCGAGGCCACGCTCATGAACGAGTCGGAAGACTCAACGTCCCACATATCTTTCACCCTAGCAGCTCTCTCGCTAGCACTGCGTGAAGCCCCAGCTGGGCTCGCGTTCTCCCCCTGACCCTTACGGTCCTTCGTGAAGTTAATTGAAAAGGAATTTTTGCAACTGGACATTGTTCCCACGAGTAGGGCCGATATAAAAGGTACGCCCCCGGGTGACGCCCATTCCGGGGGTAAGGCTACATACTGCAGAGGTCGCCAGGTATCTGCAGGTTTTAACGAGGGTTCTCTCGGGTTTTATAGAGTTTTCCTTCACGCGGGCCGGCCAATAAAGGCAAGCCCTCCGGTCAGCGAACGCACGACGTCTCCCACTGGAGCCACCAGCGGGGTCGTTGAAGTGCGACGCTGATTACGGAACGCGAGGGGGTGGCGAGAACCCCTCCTCCGACGGTGGCACATGACTGCGCCTGTCGAACATGCTGCTATCGCAGCCTGTTGACCCGTCCCTCACGCGCACAAGGGCGCGCTCGCCCCGCCTGGCAGGCCCATATCGGGCCCCGCCGGGGTGTGTCGCTCTTAGTCTGACCTCTCGCCTCAGGCCTGTCCGGTATGGGAAGCCCTATCCGGCATAGCCCTGAGGGTCGTTGAGGCACGCAAGCCCCTCCACCACGGCAAGGTGGCGACACGTCGGAGGGGAACCTAACCTAACCTAACCTAACCTAACCTAACCTAACCTAACCTAACCTAACCTAACCTAACCTAACCTAACCTAACCTAACCTAACCTAACCTAACCTTTTTTTTTTTTTTTTTTTTTTTTTTTTTTTTTTTTTTTTTTTTTTTTTTTTTTTTTTTTTTTTTTTTTTTTTTTAGCCAGGAGAAACGCTCATGCTTATCCGCCCCCCTCGGGGGAGGGGGGCGGATTATGTCGGACTCCGGCACAGAAGGTGCCGGCCTACCGACTAAAAACTCCTGGGTGTTCCTTCGGGCGCACCGTTGACGGCGTGGCCACGGGTACCATCTGGTATTCGTCCGCAGCCACGCCAGCGCGGTGCCCGCCGCCACGGCTATCGGTGGCGGCGGGCCCTCCTCTGGGCTGGAGCGGGGAGGAATACCCCCGGTCCAGCCACCTCAAGAAGGCGCGTGGGAACACCACGCGCGCCTTCTCGCGAGGCTTGCGTAAGGGTGGTGACCCCCCCGAGTCACCACCCAGCCTCGCTAGGTAGGGGGGAGAAGGTGGGCATAAGCCCTTCTCCTGGTCCCTGTGCGTCTGCGGCGGATGGGTTGAGAGGAGGGATCGGTCTCCCTCTCTCTCTCCGCCGCCTCCTTCTGCGAGATGACGCACTCGCAGAAGGAGAGGACCGCTTTCCACGACCTCTCGTCGCCAACCATAGCCTTCACTACGGCCGGCAAGGAGAGATCGTCCCCTACCGCTGCGACGAGGTCGCGGCGCTCCCCCGCCCAAGCTGGGCATTCCTCGAGGGTGTGCTGCGCCGTGTCCTCGTGGCAGCCACAATGGTGGCACTCATCGGTCGCCTCCCTTCCGGCGATGCGGTGCAGGTACCTCCCGAAGCATCCATGGCCCGAGAGAACCTGCACCGCGCGGAAGGTCAGCGAGCCCCGCATGCGCTCCGTCCAGTCCCTTATTACCGGACGGAGCGCCTCGACAGTCCGGCGGCCGGCCTCTGGCGAGGCCAGCCTTACCCCCCAGATCCCCAGCACAGACTGTCGAGCCTGGAGTTTCCGCACTTCCACCTCCCTTGGAGAGGGATGTTCGCCCCGGAGGAGGAGGTCCTTGCGCCACTTGTACAGTGACGCCTGGGCCTCCGCCTCCAGGTCCCAGGGAGGTGTGCCCGCCAATGCGCACGCCGCCTCAAAAGAGATGGTGCGGTATCCGCGTATGACGCTGACGGCCATCACCCTCTGAGGTCTTCTCAGGAGGGTGATATTACTACGGGCCGTCAGGGTCTCCGCCCAGATCGGGGCCCCGTAAAGGGCCATCGACCGCACCACCCCCATGTAGAGGCGGCGGCTTGCCGACTCGGGCCCCCCGATGTTTGGCATCAGCCGCCTTAGGGCAGCCGATGCCGCGATCAATCGGGGGGCCAGGCGGGCGAAGTGCCCACGGAAACTCCAGCGCGGGTCGAGGACAAGTCCGAGATACCTCATCTCGGGCTTGACCTCGATTCGAGTGCCACCAACCTGGATGCTCGCGCCGGGAGGTGGCCCCTTCCGGGCGCCATGAAAACATAGCGCCTCGGACTTGTGTAGGGCCACCTCCAGGCCGAGCATCCTTATGCGCCTCACCACCTGTGCTACCGACACAGTGGCGAGGCGTGCCGCTTCTCGGTACGAGCTCCCCCGGGAGGTCACCAGCGTATCGTCGGCATAGCAGGTGACCTCTGCTCCGGGAAGGAGCTCGCCCCGCAGCACCCAGTCGTAGCCGACGTTCCACAGGAGAGGGCCTAAAACCGACCCCTGCGGAACACCGCACGACGTTTCCCACCTTGCCAGCCTACCGTCCCGGACCGGATACTCAACGTATCTCTGCGAGAGGTAGGCCCCGACCATGAGGCGCAGGTATGGAGGCACGTTGTGATAGTGGAGTGCCTCCATAATGCAGGCCCAGGGAAGGGTGTTAAAGGCGTTCGCTATATCTAGCGACACCGCCAGCAACACCCCGCCCTGGGCGGCCGCCTCTTCCGAGAGGGCTTTGACACGGCCGACCGCATCGACGGTCGACCTTCCCTCTCGGAATCCGAACTGGCGTTCGGACAGATCGGGGCCTACGTCTCGGAGGTGCTTGACGAGGCGACAGCATATAATGCGCTCAAAGAGCTTGTCGACCTCGTCCAGTAGCACGATCGGACGGTAGGCTGAGGGGGATTCCGCGGGACGCCCGTCTTTCCTGATTAGGACGAGCCGGCCGGTTTTCCAGATAACTGGAAAACGGCCGGATCGAAGACAGGCGTCCAGTAGACCACGGAATCTCCCCCCGAGGGCCTCCAGTGCCAGAGCCAGGACGCGTCCCGGGACCCCATCGGGTCCCGGAGCCGTGTTTTTGGATTTCATCCTCAACACGGCCGCGCCTAGCTCTCCCTCCGTTACCGGAGGGACCTCGACTTCCGCGCTCGCATCCGCGACGTCAGCTTGACGTCGCGGGGGCGCCATCGCTGGAGGGAGGTGTTCCGCCCTGTTCGGAAACAGCGACGAAACAACCTCCTCCAGCAGTCGAGGCTCGAGACTCTCCGTCAGGGGGGGCGACCAGGGGCGTAATTTGCCCCTGACCATCTTATACGGCCTCCCCCATGGATCACGGTTTAGAGTCTCGAGGAGCTCCGCTCTGGCACTCGCCTTCGCGTCGGCGATGGAGAGCTGTAGGGCCTTCTTAACCTCTCGATAGGCACCGTACAGCTGGGCTTCCATGTCGGCGTCACGGACCCGCCTACGGCGGGCCCGGGTGTACTGGCGTCTCGCCACCACGCACCGGGACCGGATTTCTCCGATCCCCTGAGACCACCAGTACACCTGACGCTTCGGAGGTCGAGGTTTGGCCCGGGACATGCTGGCGTCGCATATCTGCGACAGCGCATCCCGGAACCACAAACTCTCGACCTCGACCTCCACAGGCCTGGAAGGTGTTACCCAGGCCTGGACAATGGAAGCAATCTCCACCGCTTCGCGATTTAGGCTGGACAAGGCCCATCGGGCCGAGGCTCGGCTGTCGGGACGACGGCGCGTGTCCGCGCGTTCTGTGGCTGTGGAGACGTCGAACCGGACATACAAATGGTCCGACAACGTCTCCACATCCTCCAGAACCCTCCACTCACGGACACGCCGTGCGACGGCGGGGGTCGTGAACGAAACGTCCACGATGGACCCCCCCTGCCAGCGCACGCAGGTGTTGGCCGACCCCTGGTTCAGAACCACGAGGCCGGCAGCCGTCGCCCACTCCGCAAGAAGATCTCCCCGAGTATCCGTCGCGGGACAGCCCCAAGCCAATGACTTGGCGTTGAGGTCGCCCACGACGAGCGCCGGACACGGTAGGGTCTGCCCAATGAGGGCCCCTACCTGGTCCAGGAACGCTTCGAACTCGGCGAGACTCCTGTTGGGGGAGAAATACACCCCAATAAGGCATATCTCTCCCCAGCGGATCGCCACAAAGCCTCGGCCCCTCGACAAGGTGGGAGGGGGCATTATGCCCTCTGCCCCTCTTTTAGTTATTATGGCCACCGAGCCGTCCACGTCCGCTGCCCAGTTATCACTGGGGGGGACGTAGTAGGGCTCGGCGGCCACGGCGACATCGATCGACCACTGCGCCATGGATTGCAGGAGGAGGTCCTGCGCACCGGCGCAGTGGTTGATGTTCGCCTGTAAGATCCTGTGAATGCCCATCACTTGGCCGCATTCACAGGATCCTTATCGGGAGCAACGGCGGCCGGGGTCCGTCCGGCCGCCTTGAGGCCTGCACGTTTGGGGGCTATCGCCCCCGTGCAGACCCTGCTCCCCGCCCGATGCTCGGCGGGCTTCCCCGCTGCCACGCACAGTGAGCAGCGGGGAGCGGCCGAGCACTCCCTGGCCAGGTGGCCTGTTGCACCGCAGCGGAAACACTCTCCGCTGCGGTCGATCGCTGAGGTGCATCCCTGTCTCACGTGACCGATCATGAGACAGCGATAGCACCTCGTAGGGCGGGTCTCCATCAGTTTTACCTGGGCGGAGACCCAGCCCACCAACAGACGCCCCCTGGCCACCCTCCTGGCGGCTGCCACTGGGCACTGGACCCAGGAGGTCCCTTGTGCGAAGGGTGTGCGGACGACTTGGCCAGCCTTGACCTCCTCGACCGCACACTCCCCCACCTTAGCCACCGCGGCGGCGACATCCTCGGGCGAGACCGAGTCATCCAGGCCCGAAACGCGCAGATCTGCGCATTTCGTGGGCCTGGTAACTCGGACGTCGGCCTCGCCGAGGACCTCCCTCAGCCTTGTGGCGAGGGAGTCTGCCTTCGCGCCGCTGGTGGCGCCCGGGACCTCCAGGATTTGGGCCCCCGTCCGCGCAGTGCGTGACCTTAAGCCGGTGATCCCGAGGCCGTCCAAATCAATTTTGGACCTGGCCTCGAGCATCACCGACTTGTAGGTGACGCCTCGGTCCTGAGCCCCCGGCTGGAGGGTCAGGACGACCGCTGCGGATCGGGGGGCCCTCAGCCCAGCCCCCTTCTTAGCTGGACCTCCCTTTGTCCCCTTTCCCCTCGGTGTTTTTGAGGGGGGGGCGGAAGGTCCGGCAGCCGCCAACGTCTTCTTGTTTGCCCCGGAGCTTTGTGCCCGGGGCGCCTGCTTTTTATTCTTCTTGACCACTGTCACCCAGCTTTCGTCCATGGACGTTGGCGCGGGTGGCAGTGGTCGAGGAGGTGATGGTTTGGAGGGTCCGGCTGGCCCTTTCTTTTTAGCCGGACCCTTCCCCTTCTTCTTTTTGCCATTTTTCCCCGGCTGGCTGGTCGCTGCCGGGGATTTGGGCATGGCACTCGGTTGCGGCGGTGACGGGCGCCTGGTATTTGTGGCGGTGATGGTGACCGCACCAGACGTGGACGGCCGAGATGGGCTGGCCGTCCTCCTGTCAGCCGCCAATGGCGGCCGCTCCCTCTTCGCAGGGAGCAACCTCTCCTCCAGGGCCTCGAGCCTCGCCCCCACCATGAAGCCTACTCGCTCCATGATGGTGCGCTCGAGGTCCTGGTCCTTCCCTGGAGGAGAAGGTTGAACCCGCACCTGCATCTCCGCCTGAGACCGCTCGAGGCTAGCACGCAAATCGCCCATCTCCTTGCGGAGCCCGGCCATTTCAGCCTTTAGGCGATTATTCTCGGCGGCTAGCCGGGCGGTCTCATCGGAGACTGACCTCCGTCGCAGCTCCGTGGCTGCCTCTTGGATCGAGGCGGCGGCAACCTTAAGGGCCTTTACGAATGTGCCCTTGAGGTTGCCTGACTTCGTCGCTATATGGAGGATGGTGTTGACACTGTCTTGGACCTGATTGTTCAGGGCCTCGGCAGTGTCGCCACCCCCCTCCGCGCCGCTGCTTAACGTCGGAGATGCGTCCGCCAGACGAGCCATTCTCCTGCTGCTCGCCTCGCGGACCATCTCGACCGCCTCTTCCTCCGCCTGCAGCCGGAGCTCCTGGCGCCTAAGCTCCAGGAACTCGGCTTTTGCCTTGGACAGGCCCACATATTG
Organism: Oegoconia quadripuncta; assembly: GCA_949316235.1. Lineage (NCBI taxonomy): Eukaryota > Metazoa > Arthropoda > Insecta > Lepidoptera > Autostichidae > Oegoconia > Oegoconia quadripuncta. The sequence continues at coordinate 25,614,994 of OX438752.1, read as the reverse complement.
GCCTGTCGTTGGCGGGCGTCCCCTCTTCGGTCGCTTGGCGGGCCCCGATGTTTTGGGCCGCACCAGCGGTCTGGAATCGGACGAGTCGCCACTTTGCGACTCGTCAGACCGCGACGACGCAGACGCCCGCAGCCTTTTGCGGGCCTGCTCCAGATTCGCCGTAACTTCCGGCGCCGCCTCTGCTCTCGGCTCGGGAGTGAGGAGATCCAACGGAAGGTCTCTTGACAAGACCCTCCGTGGAGAGAAACACTCCTCTCTCCCTGCCGCCTCGTCAATCAGCCTCGTCGCTGGTCTGACTAAGACTTGTTCTCGGCTCCGGGGCGGAGACCCCGGGGCCGGTGAAGAAAACAAAAGTCCCGGCGACGACGCTGACAAGTCGGAGTCCGACAGCACGACTGGCTGGATGCCCTGCGGTGCTGTCGGCTCGTGGGAGGGCTCAAGGAGGCTTGACCCGCCTACCCTGCCCGGCTCCTCTACCTCCCTCTGCGTGGATGTCGAACCCCTGGTGGGCGGGGTTCGGCCTACGTTTCTACTGACGTAGGTTTTAGTCGTATTTTGGGGGGGGGATTTGAAAATGCGCATCTTAATGTGATTCCCACGAGTAAGAGGGAATTAAATCGTCCACCCGGGCGGTGCCCTCTGCACCCGGGTAACCCTTTTACGCCTGGGGGGTCGGGCGGTACCCCAGGGTGGCCGCTAGTGGGTGGATTATGCCCTCCACCTTCCCTCGTCCTCCCACTTTCGAAAGAAAGTAGGATGACGAGGGCATTCGGCGCCGCGTTGCCCCAGCGCCGAAACTTGGGCTGGTTTTAAAGGGTTTTCCTTCCCGCGGGCCGGCCAATTAAGGCAAGCCCTCCGGCCAGCGAAACCCACGACATCTCCCACTGGAGCCACCAGCGGGGTCGTTGAAGTGAGTTCGCCGGTTACGGAACGCGAGCGGGTGGCGAAGCCCCTCCTCCGGCGGCGGCGCACATAGCGCCTGTCGGACATCCCACCAATTGGCGGGAGCCGACCCGCCCCTGTCCCACATAGGGACCTACCCCCTGCCCCATCCCGTTGTGCCCTCTGAAATCAGAGGGACACTGGGAGGGGCACCCCCCTTGTCAGACTATTCGCCATCGGCCAATAAGAACCCTTAAAGTGGGAAGTTATTGGCCGATGCCCAGGGTGCACCGGCCCAGCAGCTACCGTTCCCCCCAGACGTATCCAGGAGGACAAGTAACCACCGAGCACACGAGGAGGTTGTCTGACGTCGCACCCCAACCTAACCTAACCTAACCTAACCTAACCTAACCTAACCTAACCTAACCTAACCTAACCTAACCTAACCTAACCTAACCTAACCTAACCTAACCTAACCTAACCTAACCTAACCTAACCTAACCTAACCTAACCTAACCTAACCTAACCTAACCTAACCTAACCTAACCTAACCTAACCTAACCTAACCTAACCTAACCTAACCTAACCTAACCTAACCTAACCTAACCTAACCTAACCTAACCTAACCTAACCTAACCTAACCTAACCTAACCTAACCTAACCTAACCTAACCTAACCTAACCTAACCTAACCTAACCTAACCTAACCTAACCTAACCTAACCTAACCTAACCTAACCTAACCTAACCTAACCTAACCTAACCTAACCTAACCTAACCTAACCTAACCTAACCTAACCTAACCTAACCTAACCTAACCTAACCTAACCTAACCTAACCTAACCTAACCTAACCTAACCTAACCTAACCTAACCTAACCTAACCTAACCTAACCTAACCTAACCTAACCTAACCTAACCTAACCTAACCTAACCTAACCTAACCTAACCTAACCTAACCTAACCTAACCTAACCTAACCTAACCTAACCTAACCTAACCTAACCTAACCTAACCTAACCTAACCTAACCTAACCTAACCTAACCTAACCTAACCTAACCTAACCTAACCTAACCTAACCTAACCTAACCTAACCTAACCTAACCTAACCTAACCTAACCTAACCTAACCTAACCTAACCTAACCTAACCTAACCTAACCTAACCTAACCTAACCTAACCTAACCTAACCTAACCTAACCTAACCTAACCTAACCTAACCTAACCTAACCTAACCTAACCTAACCTAACCTAACCTAACCTAACCTAACCTAACCTAACCTAACCTAACCTAACCTAACCTAACCTAACCTAACCTAACCTAACCTAACCTAACCTAACCTAACCTAACCTAACCTAACCTAACCTAACCTAACCTAACCTAACCTAACCTAACCTAACCTAACCTAACCTAACCTAACCTAACCTAACCTAACCTAACCTAACCTAACCTAACCTAACCTAACCTAACCTAACCTAACCTAACCTAACCTAACCTAACCTAACCTAACCTAACCTAACCTAACCTAACCTAACCTAACCTAACCTAACCTAACCTAACCTAACCTAACCTAACCTAACCTAACCTAACCTAACCTAACCTAACCTAACCTAACCTAACCTAACCTAACCTAACCTAACCTAACCTAACCTAACCTAACCTAACCTAACCTAACCTAACCTAACCTAACCTAACCTAACCTAACCTAACCTAACCTAACCTAACCTAACCTAACCTAACCTAACCTAACCTAACCTAACCTAACCTAACCTAACCTAACCTAACCTAACCTAACCTAACCTAACCTAACCTAACCTAACCTAACCTAACCTAACCTAACCTAACCTAACCTAACCTAACCTAACCTAACCTAACCTAACCTAACCTAACCTAACCTAACCTAACCTAACCTAACCTAACCTAACCTAACCTAACCTAACCTAACCTAACCTAACCTAACCTAACCTAACCTAACCTAACCTAACCTAACCTAACCTAACCTAACCTAACCTAACCTAACCTAACCTAACCTAACCTAACCTAACCTAACCTAACCTAACCTAACCTAACCTAACCTAACCTAACCTAACCTAACCTAACCTAACCTAACCTAACCTAACCTAACCTAACCTAACCTAACCTAACCTAACCTAACCTAACCTAACCTAACCTAACCTAACCTAACCTAACCTAACCTAACCTAACCTAACCTAACCTAACCTAACCTAACCTAACCTAACCTAACCTAACCTAACCTAACCTAACCTAACCTAACCTAACCTAACCTAACCTAACCTAACCTAACCTAACCTAACCTAACCTAACCTAACCTAACCTAACCTAACCTAACCTAACCTAACCTAACCTAACCTAACCTAACCTAACCTAACCTAACCTAACCTAACCTAACCTAACCTAACCTAACCTAACCTAACCTAACCTAACCTAACCTAACCTAACCTAACCTAACCTAACCTAACCTAACCTAACCTAACCTAACCTAACCTAACCTAACCTAACCTAACCTAACCTAACCTAACCTAACCTAACCTAACCTAACCTAACCTAACCTAACCTAACCTAACCTAACCTAACCTAACCTAACCTAACCTAACCTAACCTAACCTAACCTAACCTAACCTAACCTAACCTAACCTAACCTAACCTAACCTAACCTAACCTAACCTAACCTAACCTAACCTAACCTAACCTAACCTAACCTAACCTAACCTAACCTAACCTAACCTAACCTAACCTAACCTAACCTAACCTAACCTAACCTAACCTAACCTAACCTAACCTAACCTAACCTAACCTAACCTAACCTAACCTAACCTAACCTAACCTAACCTAACCTAACCTAACCTAACCTAACCTAACCTAACCTAACCTAACCTAACCTAACCTAACCTAACCTAACCTAACCTAACCTAACCTAACCTAACCTAACCTAACCTAACCTAACCTAACCTAACCTAACCTAACCTAACCTAACCTAACCTAACCTAACCTAACCTAACCTAACCTAACCTAACCTAACCTAACCTAACCTAACCTAACCTAACCTAACCTAACCTAACCTAACCTAACCTAACCTAACCTAACCTAACCTAACCTAACCTAACCTAACCTAACCTAACCTAACCTAACCTAACCTAACCTAACCTAACCTAACCTAACCTAACCTAACCTAACCTAACCTAACCTAACCTAACCTAACCTAACCTAACCTAACCTAACCTAACCTAACCTAACCTAACCTAACCTAACCTAACCTAACCTAACCTAACCTAACCTAACCTAACCTAACCTAACCTAACCTAACCTAACCTAACCTAACCTAACCTAACCTAACCTAACCTAACCTAACCTAACCTTTTTTTTTTTTTTTTTTTTTTTTTTTTTTTTTTTTTTTTTTTTTTTTTTTTTTTTTTTTTTTTTTCGGTGGGAAAACGCATTTACGCGTTCGACCTGCCGCAGGCGGGGGCCCGCAGCAGGGATATGTGGGACTCCCCGCCCCCATGACCAACGGATGGTAGGAGGCGGAATACCCACTAAAAACCCACCGGTGTTCCCTCGCGCACACCTATGCGACGTGGCCACGGGTACCATCTCGGTATTCCTCCGCAGCCACGCCAGCGCGATGCCCGCCGCCAGGATAACGGCGGCGGCGGGCCCTCCTCTGGGCTGGAGCAGGGAGGAATCGCCTGGTCCAGCCACCTCTAGAAGGCGCGTGGGAACACCACGCGCGCCTTCTCGCGGGGCCTATGTGTGGGCGGTGATCCCCCCGGATCACCACCCAGGCCCCGCCTGGTAGGGGGAGGAGATATACACATCTCCTCCGGGTCCCAGCACTGCTGCGGCGGAGAGGAGGGATCTCACTCTCCGCCGGCTCCCCCTGCGAGATCGCGATCTCGCAGGGGGAGAGAACCACTTCCTACGACCTCTCGTCACCGGCCACAGCTTGGGCTATGGCCGGGAGGAGAGGTCGTCCCCCTACCGCTGCGACGCGGGGTCATGGCGCTCCCCTGCCCAAACTGGGCATCCCTCAGGGGTGTGTAGCGCCATGTCCTCGCGGCAGCCCCAGGACCCCGAGGGTGGAAATCACCCTCGGTCCTGATTTGAAGCAGCGGCGGCCGGAATCCGTCCGGCCGCCCGTGGGGCTGCACGTCTGGGGCCTATCGCCCCCGTGCAGACCTTGCTTCCTGCCCTATGGTCGGCGGGCTTTCCCGCTGCCACACAAAGTGAGCAGCGGGGGGCGGCCGAGCATTCCCTGGCCATATGGCCCGTTTGACCGCAGCGGAAGCATTCCCCGCTGCGGTCGATCATCGAGGTGCACTGCTGCCTTATGTGGCCAGCCATGTGGCACCTATAACACCTCGTTGGCTGGGTCTCTAGCAGCTTGACTTGGGCGGAGACCCAGCCCACCAGCAGACGTCCTGCGGCCACCTTTTTGGCGGCCGCCACCGGGCACCTGACCCAGCAGGTCCCTTGGGCGAAGAGTGTGCGGACGATTTGGCCAGCTTTGACCGCCTCGACCGCACACTCCCCCACTTTCGCCACCGCAGCGGCGACCTCCTCCGGCGAGACCGATTCGTCCAGGCCCGAAATGCGTAACTCTACGCACTTCATGGGCCTGGTCACTCGCACATCGGTCTCGCTTAACACCTCCCTCATCTTCGTGGCGAGGGAGTCTGCTTTGGCGCCACTTGTGGCGCCCGGGATCTCCAAAATTTGGGCCCCCGTCCTCGCAGTGCGTGATCTCAAGGCGGTGATGCCAAGGCTGTCCAGCTGAATGCTGGCCTGAGCCTTGAGCATCACCGTCTTGTACGTCACTCCCCTGTCCTGAGCCCCCGGTTGGAGGGTCAGGACGATTGCCGCAGATCTGGGAGCCCTTAGTCCGGCCCCCTGACTCCTGCTGGGACCCCGCTTCTTCTTCTTCCCCCTCGATGCTGTTGAGGGGGGAGCGGAAGGTCCGGCTGCCGCCTTTTTTGCCCCCGAGCTTTGTGCTCGGGGCTTCTTCTTCCCCTTTTTTGCCACCGCCGCCCAGCTCTCGTCCATAGACGTGGGCGCGGGCGGCAGTGGCCGAGGCTCTTTGGGAGCCAACTTGGAGGGTCCGGCAGACCCTTTCTTCGCCGGACCCTTCCCTCTCTTTTTCTTGCCCCTTTTTCCCGGCACGGAGCTTTGCGCCGGGGAGGGGGGCATGACGCTAGATGCAGGCGTCGGTGAGCGCCTGCTTTGGGCAGCGCCTACGCTCGCGCCAGGCGGGGACGGCCTGGATGGACTGGCCGTCCTCCTCCTCAAATCCGCCGCTAGCGGCGGCCTCTCCCTTGTCGCGGGGAGCAACCTCTCCTCCAGGGCCTCGAGCCTCGCCCCCACCATGGTGCCGATCCGCTCCATGATGGTGCGCTCGAGGTCCTGCTCCTTCCCTGGAGGAGAGAACCTTTGCTGCACCTGCGACTCCCTCGTGGACCGCTCAAGGTCCAGGTTGGCCCGCAGCTCACCTAGCTCCTTACGAAGCTCGGCTAAATCTGCCTTTAGGCGAGCGTTTTCCGCTGCCAACCTGGTGGTCTCATCAGAGGCGGACCTTCGCCTCATCTGTTCCGTCGCCTCCTGAATTGAGGCGGCGGCGACCTTAAGGGCCTTTACAAAGGTACCCTTAAGGTTGCCCGACTTAGTAGCAATGTGGAGGATGGTGTCGACGCTGCTCTGCACCTGTTTGTTCAGGTCCTCAGTGCCGGCACCACCCCCCTCCTCTCCGCCGCTCAAAGTTGGAGATGGGTCCGCAAGGCGCGCAATCCTCTTGCCACTCGCCTCGCGGACCATCCCCGCCACCTCCTCTTCGGCCTCCAGCTGAAGCTCCTGGCGCCTGAGCTCCAGGAGTTCAGCTTTAGCCCTAGCCAGGCCCACATACTGCCCTGTTGTGGGCGGGCGTCCTCTCTTTCCCCGCTTGGCGGGCCCATATAGCCTGGGCCTCACCGGGGGTCTTGAGTCGGTGGAGTCGCCACTTGACGACCCCTCCGACTGCGATGCGGACGCCCGCAGCCTCTTGCGGGCCTGGTCCGACACGTCCGGGTACTCCGGCACCGCTTTTCCCTTAGGATCGGGGGTGAGGAGTGCCCCCTCCGGCAGGTCCCTAGGTAGGACCCTGCGCGGAGAGAAGAACTCCTCGCTCCCTGCAGCACCGCTCCTGTCTACGTCCATGACGCCTCTGGTCGCCGGCTTCACCAGAAGTGGTTGTCGTCCGCGGCTCCGGGGCAAAACCCCCGGGGCCGGTGACGACAGCAACAAAGCCGGTGACGACACCTCTTCATCGGAGTCCGACAGCACGACTGGCTGGACACCCTGCGGTGCTGTCGGCTCATGGGAGGGCCCGAGGAGGTCTGAAAACCCTCCAACCGCACCCGACTCCTCGACCTCCCTCTGCTTGTTAACGAACACCCGCGTTGGCGGGGTTCGGCCTTTATAACTGTAGGACTTATCGATTGCTGGTGATTTGTTTTTGGGGGGGGTTCGGATCATCTTAATTCTGCATCCCACGAGTAGGAGGGATCTACGTGGTCCACCCGGGCGGTGCCCTCTGCACCCGGGTAACCCTATTACGCCTGGGGGGGCGGGCGGTACCCCAGGGTGGCCGCTAGTGGGTGGAGTATGCCCTCCACCCTCCCTCGTCAACCCACTTTCGAAAGAAAGTGGGACGACGAGGGCATTCGGCGCCGCGTTGCCCCAGCGCCGAAACTTGGGCTGGTTTTATAGGGTTTTCCTTCCCGCGGGCCGGCCAATTAAGGCAAGCCCTCCGGCCAGCGAAGCACACGACATCTCCCACTGGAGCCACCAGCGGGGTCGTTGAGGTGTGCTCGCCGGTTACGGAACGCGAGTGGGTGGCGAAGCCCCTCCTCCGACGGCGGCGCACATAGCGCCTGCCGGACATCCCACCAATTGGCGGGAGCCGGCCCGCCCCTGTCCCACATAGGGACCCACCCCTTGCCCCATCCCGCTGTGCCCTCTGAAATCAGAGGGACACTGGGAGGGGCACCCCCCTTGTCAGACTATTCGCCATCGGCCAATAAGAACCCTTAAAGTGGGAAGTTATTGGCCGATGCCCAGGGTGCACCGGCCCAGCAGCTACCGTTCCCCCCAGACGTATCCAGGAGGACAAGTAACCACCGAGCACACGAGGAGGTTGTCTGACGTCGCACCCCAACCTAACCTAACCTAACCTAACCTAACCTAACCTAACCTAACCTAACCTAACCTAACCTAACCTAACCTAACCTAACCTAACCTAACCTAACCTAACCTAACCTAACCTAACCTAACCTAACCTAACCTAACCTAACCTAACCTAACCTAACCTAACCTAACCTAACCTAACCTAACCTAACCTAACCTAACCTAACCTAACCTAACCTAACCTAACCTAACCTAACCTAACCTAACCTAACCTAACCTAACCTAACCTAACCTAACCTAACCTAACCTAACCTAACCTAACCTAACCTAACCTAACCTAACCTAACCTAACCTAACCTAACCTAACCTAACCTAACCTAACCTAACCTAACCTAACCTAACCTAACCTAACCTAACCTAACCTAACCAGTTACAGCCCTCCCCTGGCCGTGTAAACATCTTTTTGTAAGCTGCTCCGTACTAAAAAAATCGGAAAATATTAGTAAATGTGCTCCGATCTTCACGAAAAAAGTGTCATTGTGTGTGGTTTTGTGTCCCGCTCATGTGTGAAGTGTTTCCATACCAAAGGATTTCAGTGCAAACGAAAGGAACCCAAAAAACTGGATTTAAGGTTAGAAGTTGAAACTTTTTAAACCTTTAAACGCATGCGCTGCGAAAACTACATCGACGCCCCCACGTTTTTATTGCACAATTCAAAGCGGACACCCACGCCGGACTTTCTGAAATTTTTTCAAAATTTTTTGACTGCGCACTCCTGAAATATTCAACAATTTCTGAAAACCACGTGGCCACGAGGTCATAGAAGGAGAAGTGCTAGCACCATTTGGCGAATGCAGCTTTCAAGACCACTGCAATAGAAGATAACCCCCGCTTCAAACAGAATTTTTGGACTTCACATTATTAAGTTATTTCTTTTTAAAATTTTCAAAAAGTGGTCCTTATAACTATTGATCTAGATCGATAACATATATTTTTTATTTTATATTCTGTTGCGCGCTTATGAAAGGAGTCTAAATACAAATTTTCAGATTTTTGAGACAAGTATTTTGGCTTTTACACCAAAATTCGTCCAAAAACCTGAAAAACTGAGTTTTCGACCGCTCCTGAAAAATTTTTATATGACCACAAATTTTATTATTAAGCAAAGGTATAGATGCTTATTTTAGACATTTTTTGACATTTAAATTGTAAATTTGTGAGCAGTGGTTCCAGAGATATTAAATTTTTACTGTTTTTTCTAAATAATTCAATAAATATCAATTAAATTAAAAAACTAATAATTGCAATAGTCCTAACTCGTATTTTAGAACACCTCCTATCCAAATTCCAGGTCCCTAGCTTCACTGGGGAAGATTTAGTTGGACAGCCGCCATTTTGTCGGCCATTTTGAAAAACTAAAAACGCTTATATCTAGGGAACCACGGGCCGCAAAACCCTGCGGTTTTCTTTATAGACAAGGGGAGACCTGTCTCTACACGTATCTGTAGGTTTTAAATAAATCTGAGCTAAAAAATTTTTCATCCCTGAAACCACCCCCAGGTGATAGCTTAAGTAGGGGCAATACTCGCGCCCAAAACCCCGATCTCCTCCGACCTCCCAAACCCGAGATATCATCAATTTAACATCCATTTTGACAGTTCGGCGGCCATTTTGGAAAACTTTAAACCGCCATATCTCGGAAACGACTTGCCGTAGGAGACCGGGATTTCTTTTGTTGGGATAGTGGACATCGCCTTGAACCCCCCAGACCATTTTCAGGCAAATCGGAGCCACAAAAAACGCAGACCCTGAAAGTGGTTTCAGCGGAAAGAGCAGGTCAAACTTGGCCATATAGACCCAAACGCGAGCTCTCTCCGACCATTTTTGGCGGAGATATAGTAGTTTAAAGATCAGTTTTGACAGCTCGGCGGCCATCTTGAAAAAGTTTAGGTCAAGTTTGCTCGGCTCAGGAACCTCCGATTGAGACGGGGTTTTCTCTGGAGGCTTAGTTCCAACCTGCTCTACCGTATAGAGCTGGTTCCAGCTCTATATAGAGACTCAAAAATTTCACGTCAAATAAGGTTGCAGGAAAATCTGCAACACGACGCTGATCCCTCCAGTGAAGACCGCATCTCTCTACGACCAAAATTGACGGAGCTACAGCAGTTTTAGTTCTTGGCGGCCATTTTGTTCCGCCATCTTGGAAAACTTTGCAGCTCTATATCTCAGCAACCGCTGCTCCAATCGGAACGCGGTTTTCTATGTACAATAGAGCTCCCAAAGGACTCTCAGTTGACACATAGAGCTAGACTCTATGTAGAGCAAAAAATTATTTTGACATAAAATTTAGACAGAGACAAAAGTGACTTACCCAGGGTGGAGTACACAAATCAAAACCGACGTACCGCAAGAGTTGAGACGACTCTACTTCAGAAAATCTTCTTCGAAACAGCTCACTCTGGACGCGTGTTGACCTGCAACATAACCACAACATACATACACATATAATATCACGCACAAACAAAATATACTTACACTCTTCCATACATACACACTTGCACTCTCCCGTTCACACACCATACACACACATACATACGCACAGACACTCGCACACTCACTCCGGTTACTTACCCACAGTACAGCCGACCTGAAAAAGAAGAAGAAATTAGATTTGTGACAATAAATTGACAGAGTCAGGGACTCTATAAATACATATTAACTAATAATAAAAATATAAAATATTGACTGTTCAATATTAAAAATCGACTGAGTCTGCGACTCAAAACTTTTACTTTTATTTTTACTCTATTTTATATAACTTATACAAACCTCATTTATCCAAGAACTTTTATACCAACTGACGCATACCCCCAACATGTATAGGACACCAGCAAAAATGGCACCCGGAGAAAAAACTCCAGAAAAATCGGGACAGAGCTCGAACGTGAGGCGAAGCATAGGTGACTGGGAAGCAGCAAATCCCAAACCCCTATCACCCACGGTGAAGGTGTCGACACAGACAGAACCTACGAAGACGAGATCTGCTTCAATACCACCAAACGACAAAAAGGGGCAGGAAACCAACACCCCCCCAAGACAGTCATATGCAGACCGAACCACAGAAGCTAGGGCCTGCCTAAACAAAGCAAAATTACATCTAAATGCATCAAGAAACACAAAGACTGAAATCAAAACAGCCATCCTCGAATCACTCGACAGACTGTTCCAATTGGTGAAAGAGCTGGAAAAAGAAGTAAAAGAAGGGAAAGGAAGAAAGAAACAAGGTAAGGAAGAAATTATAGAGATCGAGCCAGAAACAAAGACAACTGACTCAACCTTTCTGATAAGTGCCGAAACAGACCTCAAAAGACAAATTGAGGAACATACAAAACTTTTGAAAGAAAGCAACAAAAGAATCGAGGAACTGAAAGAAACGTTAGAAAAGCAACAAAACACTTATGCGAGTGTAACGGAAAATAAAAGACCGGTGGCAGCACCGAGACAACCCACACTACACTCGGTAATTATCACGTCGAAAGACGAGACTGAAAGCGGAGAAGAAGTCCTCGACAAGATCAGAAAAGCAGCCGATGCCAAGGAAGGATGGATAAGAGTAGAAAAAGTAAGAAAGGCGAAAGACAGAAAAATCATAATGGGATTTGGGACAAGAGAAGAAAGAAACAAGATGAAGGACAGAATAGAAAAAGAAGGAGTGGATCTCACCGTCGAAGAGGTGAAGAATAGGGACCCCCTTCTGATCGTTAAAGACGTGCTAAATATAAACACCGATGACGATATTATAAAAGCTCTGAGAAATCAGAATGGGAGTATTTTCAAAGGCCTCGATGAAGAAAATAGCAAAATGACAATAAAGTATAAGAAAAGAACGAGAAATCCCCACACTAGTCATATTGTCCTCAACGTGTCTCCCACCATCTGGCAAAGGGCAACCAGCATGGGATACGTTCACATTGACCTTCAGCGCGCCAGGGTGGAAGACCAATCCCCACTGGTCCAATGCACGCGATGTCTGGGATTTGGACACAGCAAACGTTTTTGCAAAGATCCTGTAGACTTGTGTGGCCATTGCGGAGGCCCGCATATGAAAACGGAATGCGCGGATTGGCTCGCAGGCGAACCAGCTAAATGTAGAAACTGCATCAAAGCACAGCTGGACCATCAAGCCGAACACAACGCCTTCAGCCAAATCTGCCCGGTGCGCGGAAAGTGGGACCAACTGGCGCGCTCAACAATCGCGTATTGCTAAGGGCAACCAAAATGACCAAAAGAAATATAAAATCATACAGGCAAACCTGCAAAGGAAAGAATTAGCAACCAACGAACTAATGCTGGAGGCCAAAAAGCGTGGTGTCGCGGTGGCACTCCTCCAGGAGCCGTACGTGGGAGCGATAAGGGAAATGAAGAGCCGAAGAGGCGTGAGGATCTTCCAGAGCACTAACGTAGGAGATGGATTCGTCAAAGCGGCAATAGCTGTCTTTGATGATGACCTAAAGGTCACCCAAGACCCAAAAAACACAACAAATAATATCGCTATTGTAGAAATCCAAACTGGTGCCTGGAGGATCACTCTCGCGTCCTTTTACTTCGAGCCTAACAAAGAAACACCCATCGAACCATATTTAGATCATCTAAAAATGGTGGAAAGAAATAACGGACCGAAAAAATGGCTTATTGGAGGCGATGCGAACGCCAAAAGCGCATGGTGGGGAAGCACCACTACTGACCACAGGGGAGAGGAGGTACTGGCAACTCTCGGGGAGCTAGATTTGCATATACTAAACAGAGGGGAATGTCCGACCTTTGATACTGTTAGAGGAGGAAAACACTATTCTAGCCACGTGGACATAACAGCCTGTTCAACCAACTTACTAAACTTAATAGAAGACTGGAAAATTGAGGAAAGCCTCACGAGCTCGGACCACAACGGCATAATCTTCAATATACACTTGGCAAAACTAAACGGAATGAAAGTACACAGAACAACTAGAACATACAACACTAAAAAAGCAAACTGGTTAAAATTCCGAGAAGAACTCAGAAAACAAATGCAAGAAGATAGAATAATCAAAACTGAAATAGAGAAAATCAAAACAATAGAAAACACAGAAAAAACAATAGAAACATATACAACAAATATAACAAAAGCATGCAAAATATCAATACCAAATAAAAAACTAAAAGAAGAACTTACCTTGCCGTGGTGGTCCGAGAGTCTCGCAGAGATGAAGAAAGCAGTCGCCACGAAGAAACGCAGAATAAGGAACGCCGCTCCAGCCCGTAGATCAAAGGTCGTCGACGAGTACCTGAAACAGAAAGAAAAGTATGAATTAGAAGCGAAAAAGGCTCAAATCGGGAGTTGGAAGGACTTCTGTGAAAAGCAGGACAGGGAAGGGGTCTGGGAGGGGATCTACAGAGTCATAGGAAGAACAACGCGTAGGGAGGAGGATTTGCTGCTGGAAGAAAACGGGAAAGTTCTGGATACAAAGAAATCCGCCAAATTACTGGCGGAAACTTTCTACCCGGAGGATGACACAAGCAGCGATAACGCCCATCACAAAACCACAAGAGCGAAAGCCGAAAGAGTAAATGACGAAGAGCAAACTGACCCTTGCGACCCACCATTTACAATGATGGAATTAATACAAGCGCTCACTTCCTTCAATCCAAAAAAGGCCCCTGGCGCGGACGGTTTCACAGCCGACATCTGCCAAAACGCGATAAAAGGTGACCCTGACTTATTCCTGACTCTTCTGAATAAATGTCTAGAACTTCAATTTTTCCCAAAAGCCTGGAAGGCAGCCACAGTAGTTGTACTGAGAAAACCAGGAAAAGACAACTATACCACACCAAAGGCTTATAGACCTATCGGCCTCCTGCCTATACTAGGCAAAATATATGAAAAAATGATAGTGGCCCGCCTAAAATTCCATCTAATACCAAGGATGAGTACTCGTCAGTACGGGTTTATGCCACAAAGGAGCACCGAGGACTCCCTCTATGATCTAATGCGACATATCCGATTAAAACTAGAACAAAAGAAAATAGTAACACTAATATCGCTTGACATAGAGGGAGCTTTCGACAGTGCCTGGTGGCCAGCTATAAGAACCCGACTGGCTGAGGAAAAGTGTCCAATAAATTTGAGAAGGGTAGTTGACAGTTACCTGAACGACAGAAGAGTTACGGTCAGATACGCCGGGGAAGAACACACAAAAAGCACAAAAAAGGGCTGCGTCCAGGGGTCCATTGGAGGCCCCATACTGTGGAATCTGCTCATAGACCCTCTCCTCCATAGCCTGGAAGAAAGAAGAACGCACTGCCAAGCGTTTGCCGACGACATCCTGCTAACCTTCCACGGTGATACTGCACTGGAAATTGAGCAACGTGCAAATGCAATCCTCGAGCATGTTCAGGAGTGGGGTGCTCAAAATAAATTGAAATTCGCTCCACATAAGACCAACATGATGGTCATAACGCGAAGACTGAAATTTGACACCCCACGTTTGATCATGGGCGGAGTAAACATCGAAGTCTCAAATGAAATTAAAATTCTAGGGGTCACAGTGGACAATAAACTTACCTTTAACACACATGTAGCAAACCAGTGTAGAAAGGCGGCAAACATCTGCAAACAACTCACCAAAGCGGCAAAAACCACATGGGGACTCCACCCTGAGGTAATCAAAATTATCTACACAGCAGTCATTGAGCCTATAATCCTGTATGCCGCCAGTGCATGGGCTCCCGCTGCAGATAAACTAACTGTAATCAAACAACTGGGGACAGTCCAACGCGAGATTGCAAAACGTATTTGTAAAGGATACCGCACGATATCGCTGAACTCAGCGTTGATACTGGCTGGGATACTCCCCCTCGATCTCCGGATCCGTGAAGTGGTCACACTATACGAAGCCAAAAGAGGAGTGCCCCAGCCGGCTTTAGCGGACAGAGAAGTGGAAAGAATGACATCGGCACTAGAAGTTCCTCATCCGGCTGAGCACGATCGCCTGGAGCTCACAAGCCTTATAGACCGAGAAGCTGTAGACGCTCAAAATGAAGTTGAAGTCCGCATCTTCACTGACGGGAGCAAGATTGGGGGCAAGGTGGGGGCTGCTCTATCCGTAAGGACAAGAGCAGCCGAAACCAAAGCCCTCAAGCTTGCTCTACCGAACTATTGTACGGTCTATCAGGCTGAGCTCCTGGCGATATGCAAAGCCACGAGAGAAATCGTAAAGCATAAGGCGCTGACGTTTGGAATCTTCAGCGACTCCATGGCAGCTCTTCTAACCATAAAGAACCACAACTGCCTACACCCACTTGCAGTTGAAGCCAGGAAAAATCTAAAATCAGTCTTTCTCGAAGGCAAAGTTGTAAATTTGTTCTGGGTAAAGGCTCACGCAGGATTAGAAGAGAATGAAAGAGCTGACCAACTAGCAAAGGAGGCCGCTGAAGGTTCCAAACGAAAAATGGACTATGAACTATGCCCAGTTTCATTCGTCAAGCGTAACATCAGAATGGCTACGATTGACGAATGGAACACAAGATACACAACCGGCGAAACAGCCGCCGTAACAAAAATATTCTTTCCGGACGCGATGACGGCATACAGGATTATTAAAAAGATTAGTATGGACAGCACACTAACTCAGGTAATGACCGGGCACGGTGGGTTCTCAGAATACCTGCACCGTTTCAAGTGTAAAGAGAACCCATCGTGCATCTGTGATCCTGAGAAAATGGAAACAGTCGAACATGTATTGGTTGACTGTCCAGTACATAATATGCTCAGATTTGAAGTTGAAAATAAAATAAACGCCAAAATCACAAAAGAAAATATAAAAGAAATAATGAAAGGAAAAGAAAGAAATCTATTCATAGAATACTGTAAAAAAGTAGCTCAAAAAGTAATCGAAAGAAATAAAACGTAAAGAAAATATGTTTAACTTAATATAATGTGTATATTAGTGATAAGCATATAATAAAATAGTATATAAAAACGATTAGCAATAAGTACCACAAATGTAAAATAGAATAAGAAATAAAACTGTCATAACATAAGTAAAAATGTAACAAAGTAAGAAAACTGTTTTTCGAAATATACAATGATGTATATAAACGAAAAACAAATATAATTGTAAAAGATAAAAATAGAATTAAGAAACTAGTAGTAAATAATTAAAAATAGAAAAGAATTGCTAAATAGTAAACTATAAGTAGATAAGTAGAATAAGAATAGATATACAAACAAAAAAGAAATATCAAAATATTCAACGAAAAGAACAAAAAATGAAAAAGGTGTACACAAATTATTTACCCATGTGTTAAAGATAACATAAAAATAAAGATTACCAAGATAAGATAAAGTAGATATTTAGAAAAGACAAAAATAGGTGGGAGTCCCACCCATATAGTGTGAATGAAGATGAAAGTTAGAAAGAACAAGTATGTGGAATGAAAGTACGAGAAGCAAAATTGCGAGAACTAGAATGAAAGAGTAGCGTAGAAATAGGCGCCGATCATGTTGGCGGTAGTAGTATTTTAAAAAAAAAAAAAAAAAAAAAAAAAAAAAAAAAAAAAAAAAAAAAAAAAAAAAAAAAAAACCTAACCTAACCTAACCTAACCTAACCTAACCTAACCTAACCTAACCTAACCTAACCTAACCTAACCTAACCTAACCTAACCTAACCTAACCTAACCTAACCTAACCTAACCTAACCTAACCTAACCTAACCTAACCTAACCTAACCTAACCTAACCTAACCTAACCTAACCTAACCTAACCTAACCTAACCTAACCTAACCTAACCTAACCTAACCTAACCTAACCTAACCTAACCTAACCTAACCTAACCTAACCTAACCTAACCTAACCTAACCTAACCTAACCTAACCTAACCTAACCTAACCTAACCTAACCTAACCTAACCTAACCTAACCTAACCTAACCTAACCTAACCTAACCTAACCTAACCTAACCTAACCTAACCTAACCTAACCTAACCTAACCTAACCTAACCTAACCTAACCTAACCTAACCTAACCTAACCTAACCTAACCTAACCTAACCTAACCTAACCTAACCTAACCTAACCTAACCTAACCTAACCTAACCTAACCTAACCTAACCTAACCTAACCTAACCTAACCTTTAGGCGAGCGTTCTCCGCTGCCAACCTGGTGGTCTCGTCCGAGGCGGTCCTTCGCCTCATCTCATCCGTCGCCTCCCGAATTGTGGCGGCGGCAACCTTAAGGGCCTTAACAAAGGTACCCTTAAGGTTGCCGGACTTCGTCGCAATGCGCGTTATTGTCTCGACACTGTCGAGTACCCGGTTATTTAGGACGTCGACAGTGTCGTCACCGTCAGCAGCAGCAACAGCAGAGATGCCGCTCGCGTTTGGAGACGAGTCTGACTGACGAGCGACTCGTCTGCAGCTCGCCTCGCGGACCATATCGGCCACCTCTTCCTCGGCCTGCAGGCGGAGCTCCTGGCGCCTAAGTTCCAGGAACTCCGCTTTGGCCTTGGCCAGACCCACATATTGGCCCGTTGTAGGCGGGCGTCCTCTCTTACCCCGCTTGGCGGGCCCATACAACCTGGGCCTCACCGGGGGTCTTGAGTCGGTGGAGTCGCCACTTGACGACCCCTCCGACTGTGATGCGGACGCCCGCAGCCTCTTGCGAGCCTGGTCCGTCAACTCCGGGTACTGTGGCGGCGCCCTTTCCTTAGGATCGGGGGTGAGGAGTGCCTCCTCCGGGAGATCCCTAGGTAGGACCTTCCGCGGAGAGAAGAACTCCTCGCTCCCTGCCGCACCACTCCTGTCCACGTCCGTGGTTTTGCCTCTCATTGTCGCCGGCTTCACCAGAAACTGCTGTCGTCCTCGGCTCCGGGGTGGGATCCCCGTGGCCGGTGACGACAACAACAAGGCCGGTGATGACACCGCTTCGTCGGAGTCCGACAGCACGACTGGCTGGACGCCCTGCGGTGCTGTCGGCTCGTGGGAGGGCCCGAGGAGGTTTAACCCTCCAACCGCACCCGACTCCTCGACCTCCCTTTGCTTGTTAACGAACACCCGCGTTGGCGGGGTTCGGCCTTTACAACTGTAGGTCTTACTTTCTGGTGATTTTGTTTTGGGGGGGGTTCTCATCATCTTGGTTTTGATTCCCACGAGTTAGAGGGATATACGTGGTCCACCCAGGCGGTGCCCTCTGCACCTGGGTAACCCTATTACGCCTGGGGGGTCGGGCGGTACCCCAGGGTGGCCGCTAGTGGGTGGAGTATGCCCTCCACCCTCCCTCGTCATCCCACTTTCGAAGGAAAGTAGGAAGTCGAGGGCATTCGGCGCCGCGTAGCCCCAACGCCGAAACTTGGGCTGGTTTTTAGAGTGGTTTTCCTTCCACGTGGGCCGGCCAATTAAGGCAAGCCCTCCGGCCAGCGAAGCACACGACATCTCCCACTGGAGCCACCAGCGGGGTCGTTGAAGTGTGCTCGCCGGTTACGGAACGCGAGTGGGTGGCGAAGCCCCTCCTCCGGCGGTGGCGCACATAGCGCCTGCCAGACATCCCACCAAATTGGCGGGAGCCGACCCGCCCCGGTCCCACATAGGGACCCACCCCCTGCCCCATCCCGCTGTGCCCTCTGAAATCAGAGGGACACTGGGAGGGGCACCCCCCCTTGTCAGACTATTCGCCATCGGCCAATAAGAACCCTTAAAGTGGGAAGTTATTGGCCGATGCCCAGGGTGCACCGGCCCAGCAGCTACCGTTCCCCCCAGACGTACGTACGGCTGGAGCAGGGAGGAATCGCCTGGTCCAGCCACCTCTAGAAGGCGCGCGGAAAACACCGCGCGCGCCTTCTCGCGGGGCCTATGTGTGGGCGGTGATCCCCCCGGATCGCCACCCACGGCCCCGCAGGGTAGGGGGGCAGAGGATCGCCTATCATTAAAGATAAGCTCTCCTCCGTGCCCCCCATGCGGCTGCATCTCCCCTCGCTCTGCGAGTGACCTCGCAGAGAGAGAGGACCGCTTTCCACGGCCTCTCCTTGGCGTCCGCAGCTCGAACCTGGCTGCGGCCGGCAAAGAGTGGCCGTCCCGCACGGCTACGACCTCTCAGCAGAGAGGTCGTCCCCTACCATAGCGGCCTGCAACAGCGGGAGGCCCGGAGAGGAGGCGGGGGAAAACCGCCCCCCCAACCCTCCCGCCGTCTCCCCCTGCGAGCAGAGGGAGAGGGCCGCTTCCCACGACCTCTCGTCGACGGCCGCAGCCTTAGCTGCAGTCGTCAAGGAGAGGTCGCCCAAGTGCTGCAGACGATTCCACGGCGTCCCCTGCCCATATGGACATATGGGCATTCCTCAGGGAGCGCCGCTTCCTCGCCGCAGCCCGCTGTGGTGGAATTCGCCCTCCACCATCCCTAGTCGCTCCACTCCCGAAAACGAATTTTCGGGAGTGGGACGACGAGGGCATCTCGGCGCCGAGGCGGGCCTCGGAGCCGAGACTTGGGCTGGTTTTTTATAGAGGTTTTCCTTCCTCGCGGTCCGGGCGGTTAAGCCAAGACCCTCGGTCCCGGACTGCAGCTGAAAGCCGCGGTCCCGGATTACGAGCCCGGCGGTGGCAAGGGGTAGGAGGTTCACCCCAAACCTCCTCCCCAGGCCTGCTCGGCGGCAGTGCGAGTGCACACCGAGCCCACCCTTACTCCCCCACTAGGAGGGGAGCGTCTCCTGCTCCATCCGCAGTGCCCTCTGCTAAACCAGAGGGACACGCGGAGGAGCCCCCCGGTGTCAGACTATTCGCCATCGGTCAACAAGAACCCTTAAAAGGGAAGTTGTTGACCGATGCCCAGGGTGCACCGGCCCAACGACTACCGTTCCCCCCAGACGTATCCAGGGGGACAAGTAGCCATCAGGCACACGAGGAGGTTGTCTGACATCGCACCCCAACCTAACCTAACCTTTTTTTTTTTTTTTTTTTTTTTTTACCAGGAGAAACGCTCATGCTTATCCGCCCTCCTCGGGGGAGAAGGGCGGATTATGTCGGACTCCGGCACAGAAGGTGCCGGCCTACCGACTAAAAACTCCTGGGTGTTCCCTCGCGCGCGCCGTTGACGGCGTGGCCGCGGGTACCATCTGGTATTCGTCCGCAGCCACGCCAGCGCGGTGCCCGCCGCCAGGACAAGCGGCGGCAGGCCCACCTCTGGGCTGGAGCAGGGAGGAATCGCCTGGTCCAGCCACCTCTAGAAGGCGCGCGGAAAACACCGCGCGCGCCTTCTCGCGGGGCCTATGTGTGGGCGGTGATCCCCCCGGATCGCCACCCACGGCCCCGCAGGGTAGGGGGGCAGAGGATCGCCTATCATTAAAGATAAGCTCTCCTCCGTGCCCCCCATGCGGCTGCATCTCCCCTCGCCCTGCGAGGCCTTTGCGAGTGACCTCGCAGAGGGAGAGGACCGCTTTCCACGGCCTCCCCTTGGCGTCCGCAGCTCAAACCTGGCTGCGGGCGGCAAAGAGTGGCCGTCCCGCACGGCTACGACCTCTCCATAACAGAGAGGCAGTCCCCCACCACACCACATGGTAGGGTGCGTAGTTCCCACCATATGATGTGGCAGGGGACGGCCCCTCAATAGAGAGGTCGTCCCCTACCATAGCGGCCTGTAACAGCGGGAGGCCCGGAGGGGCGGCGTCGATGGCCACCGCCCCTCCGCCCGCCCGCCGTCTCCCCCCCTGCGAGCAGAGGGAGAGGGCCGCTTCCCACGACCTCTCGTCGACGGCCGCAGCCTTAGCTGCAGTCGTCAAGGAGAGGTCGCCCAAGTGCTGCAGACGATTTCACGGCGTCCCCTGCCCATATGGATATATGGGCATTCCTCAGGGAGCGCCGCTTCCTCGCCGCAGCCCGCTGTGGTGGAATTCGCCCTCCACCATCCCCCGCCGCTCCACTCCCGAAAACGAATTTTCAGGAGTGGAACGACGAGGGCATCTCGGCACCGAGGCGGGCCTCGGAGCCGAGACTTGGGCTGGTTTTTTATAGAGGTTTTCCTTCCTCGCAGTCCGGGCGGTTAGGCCAAGACCCTCGGTCCCGGACTGCAGCTGAAAGCCGCGGTCCCGGATTACGAGCCCGGCGGTGGCAAGGGGTAGGAGGTTCCCCCTAACCTCCTCCCCAGGCCTGCTCGGCGGCAGTGCGAGTGCACACCGAGCCCACCCTTACTCCCCCGCTAGGAGGGGAGCGTCTCCTGCTCCATCCGCAGTGCCCTCTGCTAAACCAGAGGACACGCGGAGGAGCCCCCCGGTGTCAGACTATTCGCCATCGGCCAACAAGAACCCTTAAAGGGAAGTTGTTGACCGATGCCCAGGGTGCACCGGCCCAACGACTACCGTTCCCCCCAGACGTATCCAGGGGGACAAGTAGCCATCAGGCACACGAGGAGGTTGTCTGACGTCGCACCCCAACCTAACCTAACCTAACCTAACCTAACCTAACCTAACCTAACCTTTTTTTTTTTTTTTTTTTTTTTTTTTTTTTTTTTTTTTTTTTTTTTTTTTTTTTTTTTTTGTCGAGGGGAAACGCATTTACGCGTTCAACCCGCCGCCAACGGGGATCGGCGGCGGGGATATGTGGGACTCCCCGCTCCAGATCGGAGCAGGACTACCCGGGGTTTTAGTGGGTAGTCCTGCTCCGATCTGGAGCGGGGAGTCCCACATATCCCCGCCGCCGATCCCCGTTGGCGGCGGGTTGAACGCGTAAATGCGTTTCCCCTCGACAAAAAAAAAAAAAAAAAAAAAAAAAAAAAAAAAAAGGTTAGGTTAGGTTTTTTTTTTTTTTTTTTTAAAAAAAATACATATAAAATCCACAGACTTTTTGTCCGTGCCTTTGTTTTATTAGTTTTGATTTGTTATAGTGTTAATTTTATGCTTATACTATACAGCGTACTGCTAGGTCGCACTTGTGTTACAGCATGCGTGATTTTCGCAAGTGCGACCCCAACTTAAAACTACGGGATGCGTTATTTTTTTTTATTTTTTTTTTGTTTTTTGTTTTTTTTTTGTTTTTGTTTTTTTTTTTTTTTTTTTTTTTGTTTTTTTTTTTTTTTTTGTTTTTTTTTTTTT
Organism: Oegoconia quadripuncta; assembly: GCA_949316235.1. NCBI lineage: Eukaryota > Metazoa > Arthropoda > Insecta > Lepidoptera > Autostichidae > Oegoconia > Oegoconia quadripuncta. Next base: position 25,592,835 of record OX438752.1, on the reverse strand, counting down.
TTTTTTTTTTTTTTTTTTTTTTTTTTTCCTTAAGTTATATACATACATATTGAATTCAATTTTATCTTATCTTATCTTATAATTTATTTATAAATGTTTATAAATGTGTGGGCAATTCATCCGAGGACGCGGCGCTCGCAGGATCGTTGTAGGTCAGTCCGTGACCTCGCGTACCGCTAATAGTTTTTCCACTACAGCCGCGTTACGGTTCCTTATTGCCATTTTCAGATTGTACTCGAGAATAGAGTTCTTTGTGGCTGAAACTGCAAGGCTTATAAGGCGTCCCGTCGCATCCTCACTGTCGTCTGTGTAGTATACACAGCTTTTAGTGTGGCGTGACACTGCCACTACTGCGTGCGGGACGCTGTCGTGCAGTTTTGTCCTCTTGGTGGCTGCGCGCACTATCACAACCCTCTCGTAGGTAAGTCCCTGGGCCTCATGTATCGTGAGAGTGCGTGATCCTTCTCCCTCCCCGTAGCCCTTGCTTTTAAGGGCTTCCTTATCCGCCTGCGTGTGTACCAGGAAAAGAGTGTTGGGGAGAGTGTGAGGTATCATTGCGTCCGAATACCTATCGAGTCGCAGGGATCTCACTCGGAGTGTGGACGCATACACGCCATTGTAGACTTCGCTAAGGGCGTATGCAACGTCCATCGGGCTGCGATGCGTGCACAGAAGCTCCTGCGTGAATGTTGCCAGGAGGCTTGGGCGGTTATATCGCAGGGGGAAGAGATTCTCCCTGTCGATATAAGGCAGCTGGTTTATGTCTCCGATGAGGAGGATGTTTTCCGCTCCAGTGAGCCGAGTCGCGAGTACTATGGCCCCAAAGTGGTTCATGAGGGCCTCATCGACCATCAGTCTTTCACACGTCCCTCTCTCGGACTCTTTCAGGCCGTTGACTAGGACGGAGGCCATAGTTCTCACTCTTCTCTCAGCTGCTCGGCCCACCCTGGATATGAGTATCTTTTTAAGATCCTTAGCTGCCTCGGTGGTCGTGGTGATGATAATGTCTTTATCAGCGTTAAAGTTGGCCACCACCCAGGTTGTTTTGCCGCAGCCGGGGACCCCGTTGACCCAATCAATTTTCGGCACCGCCCATGACACGAAGGCGTCTCCTGCTTCCAACGCAGATTCCTCCTCCTCTATTCTCTTAAGGATCTGTTCGTCTAGCATTACCTTCGTGCATCGGGCAGTGACAACTATCGGGTCACCAGGGGGGGTCTTATAAGTCATTCTGCCTGTGTTTTCCGTCTTTTCATCGTCGAGCGGGACGAAACCATCGGTTCCACTAAACGCCATCATATGACGACTCATTTGTGTCCCCTTAAGAACTTGGGAAGAGTCGTTGTTATATATGGTGGCGTCCGCTGCCTCGAGTTTCTCCTTCAATAGTTGGATCTGGATTTTTGATCCTCTCTCACCCAGGTGGTAGGCTTGCAGGATGCTCTGGCAAGTCAGGGTGTTTGCCGTCCTGTTGGCTAATGTTACGGCTTTGAACTCGAGGAAAGCGTTAATATAGTGGTCCAGCGGCCCCGCAGCGGTTCGGAGGACGGGCGGAATGACCTGTCCCATGTCGGCTTTGGTTCGTGCCACCGGGGGTTCCATCCATTCCCGAGTGGTCTCTTTGGAGCTGGAGGCTGCTTGCACTGGTGCCAAGGATCCTATTTGTTTTTTCCTTTTTGTTGGAAAGCTTTGTGATATTGCGTTGAGCGCACTGCACATCGCTTTCAGCGTCTGGGTATTCTTCTTGTGGGCTGGACGCCCGGACTCCGCCGCCCTTGCCTCCGTGATCTTTTGTTGGAGGCGTTCAGAGCCGCTGACTACTGCCGGATTGGGTGTCGGGTGGCCTCTGCTGTCTGTGGGCCGGGTGAGAGTGCCTGGTTGCCGCGGTATTAGGTAGTTCAGGTTTCCCCCTCTCTCCTCATACGCGACCACCTCATGGTGTTCTGAGGCTCTCACGCACCCTATATAATCTGCGGCCGTCCCTTTGATGAAACCTATCACAGCAGCGTCAACGCTGATAACTCTGGGTGCGGCGTCGGCCGTCTTTGCCGTCTGTCCCATTTTGGTTAGCACACTACACGCTTGGGCGAACTGGGATTCTTCTGGACTGCCTTCGAATAGTACGATCGTCTTGTTTTTTGATCGGACCAGTCGACAGCGTCTGCCCGCCAATTCTACCTCGGCAAGCGCGTTGAGCACTTTGCGCTTCATTGTGATCTTGTGTGTGCCACCATTGAGTAAGACGGCCAGGCCCGGAGAAATCTCTACGCTCCTCCCACCCACAGGGTTGCAGAAGCCTATGCCCAGTCTCTCTGTGTTGTTGTCCATGAATAGTGCCACCCCGCGGACCCGTATTCCTGGCGTTCCAATCTCCCCGCAATCCAAGATTTGTAATTCTGTGGTGCGGTTTGACAAGCTTTTCGTGGCTGCCGGGGTCGCTGTGGTGGCCTGATGTTGTGTGTCTGGATGTCCTTGTGAGGTTCGTACAGAAGCGCAGGTGGCGTTTCTCTTGGTTGCTATCCGGAAGATGTGCTCCGCGTATGCCAAGAAAAACGGTCTCTTCTTGTCGTCGTGCATGATGCCGCTAAGGCTGTCCGCGTCCACTTTCTGATCCAGTATGGCTTCCAGATCCATACGTGCCGCCAGGAAGCGGGGGCATTCCAAAGTCACGTGCCATACGGACTCTATGACTTCCGCGTCACACTCGCATCCGGGGCTGTCCTTCAGCTTAAATCGGTGCAGGTATTCCGCGATCCCTCCGTGGCCCGTCAAAACTTGTACATGTATGGGCGTCAGTTTCGTCTTTCTGACCATGCGGTATGCTAGGTCCACATATGGGAGAAAGATCTTGGTGACTGTCCCTGTACTGGAGGTTTCGTATCTGGCTTGCCAGATTCGTATGGATTCCTCCCTGATTTTCCTTTTGACGTATGACAGAGGGACTCGGTCGTAGTCCGCATGGGTGTTCGACTTGTGCGCCGCCGCTTTTGCTAGTTCGTCTGCGCGTTCGTTGCCAGCTGTCCCCATGTGAGCTCTGAGCCAAAACAGGTGTACTTCTCCTCCTCTTTTCCTAATTTCCCTTATGTTGTCCTTGATGGATTTCGCCAAGGGATGGCTTGTACGTGGATTTTTGAGGAGATCCAGTGAGGATCTAGAGTCAGATAGTACACTGGCTGTTCGCACACCACTGAACTTCACCTGCCTGACCGCTCTGTATAGAGCGTATAGCTCCGATTGGAAAACCGTGCATGCAGAACCTAGTTGGAATGACAGGGAGTCGACTTCCTTGCCATCCTCCCACCATGTCATTGCTGCTCCCACTTTCCCTTCGTTTTTGCTACCGTCCGTGTATATTTGGGGGCCGGCAATTTGGTGTTCGTCCAGGGATTCCACTAGCTCATACTCCGTTGTTATGAGTCTGGAAGGATGGGGCTGGTCGGCGTGGCTTGCCCGACTTTCGAGCTGTTTGCCTGGCGGCAAGTAATCCTGTGATCGCCCTGTTTTGACTTTATAGAGGGTGGCCGCCTCCTTGATTTTTAGGTCAAGGGGCAATAACCCCGAGAGAACCAGCGCGGAAGTAAGCGACACCGTGCGGTATGCCTTGCAGATTTTCTGTGCAAATCTCCGCTGCAGCGCATTAAGTTGGGTCTTGACCATCTCCAGCTCCACCGCTGGAGCCCATACTGCCGCGGCATACATCACGATGGGTTCGATTACAGCGACGTATATGGTTCTGATGATGTCTCCATTTAAGCCCCAGGTCACCTTTGCGGCGCATGCGAGTTGTTTGTAGATGTCCGCTGATTTTCTGCATACCGCGGATACGTGCGCTTTGAAGGTGAGTCTGTGGTCTATTATGAGCCCAAGGAGCTTCATTTCCTTGACAAAAGTCAACCTTTTGCCTGCCATATATAGTTCGGGGTCTTTGTACTTGAGCTTCTTTGTGATGACCATGGCGTTGGTCTTATGTGGTGCAAAGTTTAGCTTGTTCCGCTGGCCCCATTTCACTACGGTGTCTAAGGTAGTGTTGGCTGAAAGCTCCAGGACGTCGGCCGAGTGATCCGAGAACACCATCACCACGTCGTCCGCGAACGCCTGAGCGTAAACTCCCGCCTCAGTGAGTTTGTGAAGTAGCGAGTCCAAGATCACGTTCCAAAAAGTTGGACCTCCAATGGAGCCCTGTACGCAACCTTTTGTCGTCTTTTTCTCGGAGGTCGCTCTAGCGTAGTTAACTGTGATGCTACGTTCACTGAGATAGGAGTCCACCAGGGCATATAGGTTTCTGGGGCACCTCTTGGCAACGAGTTGTTTTTTTAGGGCTGGCCACCATGCGTTGTCAAAGGCCCCCTCTATGTCTAGGGAGATTATAAGGATTATCTTCTTTGCGTTAATCTCCTTATGAACATGCTCCATCAGGTCATAGAGGGCGTCCTCGGTTCCACGCTGCGGCATGAAGCCATACTGTCTGTCGTTTAGTGTTGGAAGGATGTGCCAATGGAGTCGACCCACCATCAGTTTCTCTACGATCTTCCCTAGCACTGATAGCAGGCCTATTGGTCTGTAAGACTTCGGCTGGGTGTAGTCGTCCTTTCCAGGTTTGCGGATGATGACGACATGAGCCACTTTCCACTGCTTTGGGAAGTACGCTAGCTCTAGACATTTGTTGGCCAGTGCCACGAATGCTTCCTTTCCGCTGCGGATCGCGGCTATGCAGATGTCAGCTGTTAATCCATCCGGTCCGGGTGCTTTTTTAGGATTCAGTGTCTGTAATACTGATTCCAGCTCCTCCGGAGAGAAAGGAGGATCATCTTCGGCCAAATCCGCTATCTGTTTGGCCGGTACACCATCCGTCCGCCTTCGGATGCGCATGTGTTGGATTGTGTCGGTGGCGGGTGAGTCGTCAGGGTAGAAAGTCCTGGACAGGAGTTTGGCGGATTCCTCCGGACTCAACGTGCTTCCATCGACGCCTCGGAGCAAGGTGTCCTCCTGTCTTCTAGCCGTCTTTCTGATGACCCTGTATATACCGTCCCACATGCTCTCCCTCTCCTGTTTTGTGCAGAAATCCTTCCAGCTTTCAGTTTGTGCTTCCCTTGCTCGGCACGAGTACTCGGCTTTTGAAGCTTGGTACTCGTCTATGACGAACTGTTTTCGAGAGGGGGCGGCGTTCCTTATACGCCTCTTTTTACGCAGGACCTCTTTTTTTAGTTGGTTCAGTTCCTTGGACCACCATGGTGGCAAAGCCGATCCTGTGTACGACCCGGTTTTCGGAATAGTCTTCTCGCAGGTCTCGTGGATGAGGGCAGTATATTTCAGTATGAGGGACTCCAGTGCCACTTGCGTTTTGATGTCGTGGATATCGGTTGGTGTAATGTTGCTTGCCGCTAGGTTGGTTTCGAGGGTTGAGGTGAAGTCTGACCAATTTGCCTTTTTAGTGTTATATCTCCGCGTGGTGATGGGAGGTAACGGCTCCAGAGCCCGCTCCAATCGTACGCTGAAGGTGATGGCGTTGTGGTCTGATGTTGTTAGACTTCTGTTTACTTTCCAATCCTCGATTTTCCCCAATAGTGACAAGCTACAGGCGGTGACGTCCACTATGCTGGTACAGTATTTACCTCCCCTGTAGGTTTCAAACGTGGGAGTGTCCCCGGTGTTCAGTACTTGGAGTTCCATCTCGTCCAGAAATCTGCACAAAGCCTCTCCCCTGGCGTCCTCGGATTGGCTTCCCCACCAGTGGCTCCAAGCGTTTACATCTCCGGCCATCACAATGTTCGATGTCTGCAGTTTGTTCATAAAGTTTTGGGCCCGCATCAGATAGGGCTCTATGTCTTGGTTCCCCTCGAGATAGACCGATAGCATTCCCAGCCGCAATTCTCCCGCCACCAGTAATACTGCCGCCTCGGTTTCGGTCACCAACTGTGGGTCGTGTATCACCTCCACTTGGTCTCCGAAGACGATGATAGCCGCTTTTACCGGTTTTTGACGGTTCAGTGAGCATTGTATGACTCGAGTACCCGGGTGTTGTTTTAGTACACCTGCGTTGCCCACATAGGGCTCCTGTACTATCGCCACCGAAATACCTTTGTCTTTTGCTGCCTGAATGAGTTCTGCCGTTGCGAGTTGGGAGCGCTGCAGGTTCGCTTGGATGATGTGTAGCGCCTTTGTGTCTCGACTCGAGTGAGGGGTGTTGACTAGAGTGCCCTTAGCAATATGTAATGCGGGCCCGCGCTATGGCGTCCCATTTTTGGCGTTCAGGGCATTCGTCACTGAACGCCATATGTTGTGTGCGCTCGTGCTTGGCCTGTGCGCAGTTGATGCAGAAAGGTGCGCCCCCCTCTCTCCTTACGGAGCACTTTTCCCAAGTATGTGTTGCTCCACAGTAGCTGCACAGCGGTTCTTTTTCCTTGCATAAGGCCTTGGTGTGACCAAAGCCTAAGCAAGTGGCGCACTGTATTAGTGGGGATTGATCCTCGACCCTTCGCTTCTGGAGGCCGATATATAGCACTCCCGCCTCTAGTGTGCGTTTGTGCAGCTCTGGGGAGAGCTCGATAATGGGATGACATTCCAGTGGGTTTCTCGCTCTCTTTCTGTATCTTACTTTTAATGTGCTCTCTTTTATGTCGTCACCTTGCAGAACTTGCTTGTTTTGCGCTATTAGCTGCTCCACAATTTCTGCGTTAGTGTGAAAAGAGAGCACGTCGTTGATTTTTATTAGAGGGTTCATTTGTTTGGGCACTGTTACTTTCAGGTTTTGATTGCATTGAATTCTTTTGTGCAGGAAGTTCATATCGTCCTTTGAGTTGCAGCTAAGGACGACTTTTTGGTTCCTGGCCTTCCGGACTCTGTCGACTCTGGCTCCGGTGTTCTTGATGTCCAGCGTCTCTCTGATTGTCTCGACCACCTTATCCCCGGTGTTTTTGGGGTCCGTGGAGGACACAATCAAAGTGTGGTTCGGCTTTGGCAGTGCCGGTTTCTTCGTTACCGCCGCGTAGGTGTCTTTTATTTTGTTCTTTAGTGTTCCTGGCGCTGCCGGTTGCTCGAATCCAGCCGCCGCCAATTCGGTTCCGAGGCTCGTGACGAGGGGTGGTGTTTTATCCCTAGTGTTGCGAATTGTTCGCAGTTCTGATGAGACAGCCTCCAATTTTTCCGTTATTGGGAGCAGCTGTTCCGTCAGGTCCACGGGGGCGGGGGGAGGCGGCTGAGCGCGAGCCGCTGTTATCGCAGACGAGTCGATTTTTTTAGTAAGCTCGCTTAGCGTTGATTTGATTTCAGCCAGCTCCTCCATTGATATGGGGTTTACCTCGCTCTGACCGCCTTGATGGTCGTTAAATTTAGACAGGACCCTTGCGCTATCTTGTCGGGCCTCGCTGGCGGCCTGTTGTGCCCTGTCCATACCACGTCTCAATTCGTCAAGCTGGACAGACATAGCGGCTAGTGTTGTGGTAGTCGACTGGAGGCCAGTCCGGACCGGCTCAAGGTCCATGCTGACTTGCGATCCATTCTGAGCCGCGGCTAGAGTCTTTACTTGGCCTTCCAGGGTTTTGGCTGATTTGTGGATTTCACCTATTTCTCTGTAGGGCTGTGTCGTTTCATGTCCTAGCCAGCTCCGGATGTCCTTTGTTTCCGACAGCGTCCCAGCGATGTCATTCCGGGCGTGTTCCATCTCGGCGGTCAGTCTTGTGATTGTGAGGTTGATTTGTTGATTATGGGCGCGCTCGACTCGCACAAGCTCTTGGGCATGTCGGGCGCGCTCTTTCTCCAGATTGTGTAAGTGTCTGGATCTGGAGTCCGACAGCGCAAGAACAATCTCGTAGAGAGACTGAAGACACTCCAGTGCAATCGCCTTGCACTCCTTCTTCATGTTGCCAGCGGATTCCAAAGCGTCCTTTGCCTTGAGGTAGCTTACGTTAGCTTGTTTTGTAGCGGCGTCCATTTCCACGCCTTTTGGTTTCTGTGATGTAATGAGGAGGCTCCGCCTCCCCAGGCTCGAGGCGTCTGAGACAAACGAAGCCTCGTCATCGGAGACACTTGTTGGCGTTGTTGATATCTGCACCTGGCGCCAGGACCTAACTTTTTCGAGAGCCTCCCGCGCGCACGTGGGGTCTTCACACTTCTCTGGCTCACTGGAGGCCTTACCCGCAACTTGCTTCGCAAGAACCCTTTCTCGTAATGAGCTGGTCGCGCGCGGCGGTCTTGTTGGTGGAGGGGGCTGCGACATGGTGATGTTGTCGCTCATTTTACCCACTCGCGCGGCGTCCTTTGTCGACTTGCCAGATACACTAGACATGCTTTTTTTTTTTTTTTTTTTTTTCCTAAATTATTACAGTTACACTTAATTCTAACTTAATAATTACTAATTTATCCCGTAGTCGAGTACGCTGTCGGTGCTGCTTATTGTGTGAGAGGTCACGGGGCGTAGCGGTAGTTACTTGGTGATTTTTTTTTATTTTTTTTTTTTTATTTTTTGAGTGGGTAGAAATCGGGAATTCTGCTGGAGCCAAAGTGTTGCTTTTCTTCTCCCGATTCCAAAAAGCCCAAGCAGTAGGGGTCTATCTCTTCCCGTTCCTGAGATAACTGGAGGGGGGGTGAGGTACGTCCGAAGGGGGTTGGGGGGGGGGGGGGTCTCGTAAGGCGTCGAGGGGGGGGGGTCGAGGGGGGGGGTTAGCAGGGGTAGCAGGGGGGTGGGGGTTGAGGGGTTTGTGGAGGAGGGTCTTGGTCTCCCAAGTAGGGGGAGCCCAAGCACCACTAGGCTACGACAAGAGGTTGAGGAGTTCCCTCCGAAGGCACCTGATGATGTTCAGGGTGCTGCGGGTGCTGCTGCAGGTCAGGCGTTGCTGGTGGGGCGGAGTCTCGAATCTGGTCGAGCAGAGTCTCGGAGCGGGGCTTGGTCGTGTCGTGTTGGAGGTACGTCACACCTTGTAATTTTCCAATGCCAAAAGTAGGTCACACGTGGAAGTGAGCCTTGCCTTTGATGCCTTGTATCTCCTCAGGGGATGGTCCGATTGTCCTGGTTTTTGCGTTGGCAGGTAGATTTTTACGGCGTCTTTATTATTATAAAGCGGCAATTACGAGAGTCAAGGGCGCGTACCTTATTTTGTGTCCCAAAGTTGAGCAATCGCAGCTCCCGAACCAGATGTGATGAGACGTTGCCCACATGAATCCTGGTGAGTTGCACTGTTATTAACACCCACGAGTCACTTTCACACGCGCAACACAAAAAATGCGATTTTAGAGAATTTTTAATCGCGGAGCAGATGTTGTATGTAATGTTGTTAGGTGCGTACTGGGGTTAGGTTAGGTTAGGTTAGGTTAGGTTAGGTTAGGTTAGGTTAGGTTAGGTTAGGTTAGGTTAGGTTAGGTTGGGGTGCGACGTCAGACAACCTCCTCGTGTGCTCGGTGGTTACTTGTCCTCCTGGATACGTCTGGGGGGAACGGTAGCTGCTGGGCCGGTGCACCCTGGGCATCGGTCAACAACTTCCCTTTTAAGGGTTCTTGTTGACCGATGGCGAATAGTCTGACACCGGGGGGCTCCTCCGCGTGTCCCTCTGGTTTAGCAGAGGGCACTGCGGATGGAGCAGGAGACGCTCCCCTCCTAGTGGGGGAGTAAGGGTGGGCTCGGTGTGCACTCGCACTGCCGCCGAGCAGGCCTGGGGAGGAGGTTAGGGGGGACCTCCTACCCCCTTGCCACCGCCGGGCTCGTAATCCGGGACCGCGGCTTTCAGCTGCAGTCCGGGACCGAGGGTCTTGGCCTAACCGCCCGGACCGCGAGGAAGGAAAACCTCTATAAAAAACCAGCCCAAGTCTCGGCTCCGAGGCCCGCCTCGGCGCCGAGATGCCCTCGTCGTCCCACTCCCGAAAATTCGTTTTCGGGAGTGGAGCGACGAGGGATGGTGGAGGGCAAATTCCACCACAGCGGGCTGCGGCGAGGAAGCGGCGCTCCCTGAGGAATGCCCATATGTCCATATGGGCACGGGACGCCGCGGAATCGTCTGCAGCACATGGGCGACCTCTCCTCTACGACTGCAGCTAAGGCTGCGGCCGTCGACGAGAGGTCGTGGGAAGCGGCCCCCCCCCCCCCCCTCTGTTCGGGGGGGGGGGAGACGGCGGGAGGTTTGGAGGGGCGGTGTCCCTTATCGCCGCCTCTCCGGGCCTCCCGCTGTTGCAGGCCGCTATGGTAGGGGACGACCTCTCTGTTGAGAGGTCGTAGCCGTGCGGGACGGCCACTCTTTGCCGCCCGCAGCCAGTTTGTCGTCCGGGCTGCGGGCGCCAAGGAGAGGCCGTGGAAAGCGGTCCTCTCTCTCTGCGAGAGATTACTACCTCGCAGAGCGAGGAGAGACACAGCCGCACGGGGGGCACGGAGGAGAGCTTATCTTCAATGATAGGCAATCCTCTGCCCCCCCTACCCTGCGGGGCCGTGGGTGGCGATCCGGGGGGATCACCACCCACACATAGGCCCCGCGAGAAGGCGCGCGCGGTGTTTTCCGCGCGCCTTCTAGAGGTGGCTGGACCAGGCGATTCCTCCCTGCTCCAGCCCAGAGGTGGGCCTGCCGCCGCTTTTGTCCTGGCGGCGGGCACCGCGCTGGCGTGGCTGCGGACGAATACCAGATGGTACCCGCGGCCACGCCGTCAACGGCGCGCGCGAGGGAACACCCAGGAGTTTTTAGTCGGTAGGCCGGCACCTTCTGTGCCGGAGTCCGACATAATCCGCCCCCCTCCCCCGAGGAGGGCGGATAAGCATGAGCGTTTCTCCTGGTAAAAAAAAAAAAAAAAAAAGGTTAGGTTAGGTTAGGTTGGGGTGCGAGGGGTGCGATGTCAGACAACCTCCTCGTGTGCCTGATGGCTACTTGTCCCCCTGGATACGTCTGGGGGGAACGGTAGTCGTTGGGCCGGTGCACCCTGGGCATCGGTCAACAACTTCCCTTTAAGGGTTCTTGTTGACCGATGGCTAATAGTCTGACGGGGTGGGCTCCTCCGCGTGTCCCTCTGGTTTAGCAGAGGGCACTGCGGATGGAGCAGGAGACGCTCCCCTCCTAGTGGGGGAGTAAGGGTGGGCTCGGTGTGCACTCGCACTGCCGCCGAGCAGGCCTGGGGAGGAGGTTAGGGGGAACCTCCTACCCCTTGCCACCGCCGGGCTCGTAATCCGGGACCGCGGCTTTCAGCTGCAGTCCGGGACCGAGGGTCTTGGCTTAACCGCCCGGACCGCGAGGAAGGAAAACCTCTATAAAAAACCAGCCCAAGTTTCGGCTCCGAGGCCCGCCTCGGCGCCGAAATGCCCTCGTCGTCCCACTCCCGAAAATTCGTTTTCGGGAGTGGAACGACGAGGGATGGTGGAGGGCGAATTCCACCACAGCGGGCTGCGGCGAGGAAGCGGCGCTCCCTGAGGAATGCCCATCTGGGCAGGGGGCGCCGTGAAATCGTCTGCAGCACGTGGGCGACCTCTCCTTGACGACTGCAGCTAAGGCTGCGGCCGTCGACGAGAGGTCGTGGGGAGCGGCCCCCCCCACCCCTCTGTTCGGGGGGGGGGGGGGGAGACGGCGGGCGGGTCGGAGGGGCGGTGTCAGCCAGCTGCCTCTGCGGGCCTCCCGCTGTTGCAGGCCGCTATGGTAGGGGACGACCTCTCTGTTGAGAGGTCGTAGCCGTGCGGGACGGCCACTCTTTGCCGCCCGCAGCCAGGTTTGAGCTGCGGACGCCAAGGAGGGGCCGTGGAAAGCGGTACTCTCTCTCTGCGAGGCGTGGAAACCTCTGCGAGGTCGGTCACTCGCAGAGGCCTCGCGGAGCGAGGGGAAATGCAGCCGCACGGGGGGCACGGAGGAGAGCTTATCTTTACTGATAGGCGATCCTCTGCCCCCCCTACCCTGCGGGGCCGTGGGTGGCGATCCGGGGGGATCACCGCTCACACATAGGCCCCGCGAGAAGGCGCGCGCGGTGTTTTCCGCGCGCCTTCTAGAGGTGGCTGGACCAGGCGATTCCTCCCTGCTCCAGCCCAGAGGTGGGCCTGCCGCCGCATTTGCCCTGGCGGCGGGCACCGCGCCGGCGTGGCTGCGGACGAATACCAGATGGTACCCGTGGCCACGCCGCACAGGCGCGCGCGAGGGAACACCCAGGAGTTTTTAGTCGGTAGGCCGGCACCTTCTGTGCCGGAGTCCGACATAATCCGCCCCCCTCCCCCGAGGAGGTCGGATAAGCATGAGCGTTTCTCCTGGTAAAAAAAAAAAAAAAAAAAAAAAAAAAAAGGTTGGGGTGCGATGTCAGACAACCTCCTCGTGTGCCTGATGGCTACTTGTCCCCCTGGATACGTCTGGGGGGAACGGTAGTCGTTGGGCCGGTGCACCCTGGGCATCGGTCAACAACTTCCCTTTTAAGGGTTCTTGTTGGCCGATGGCGAATAGTCTGACAAGGGGGGTGCCCCTCCCAGTGTCCCTCTGATTGCAGAGGGCACAGCGGGATGGGGCAGGAGACGCTCCCCTCCTAGTGGGGGAGTAAGGGTGGGCTCGGTGTGCACTCGCACTGCCGCCGAGCAGGCGTGGGGAGGAGGAACCTCCTGGTGGGGAACTTCCTACCCCTTGCCACCGCCGGGCTCGTAATCCGGGACCGCGGCTTTCAGCTGCAGTCCGGGACCGAGGGTCTTGGCTTAACCGCCCGGACCGCGAGGAAGGAAAACCTCTATAAAAAACCAGCCCAAGTTTCGGCTCCGAGGCCCGCCTCGGCGCCGAAATGCCCTCGTCGTCCCACTCCCGAAAATTCGTTTTCGGGAGTGGAACGACGAGGGATGGTGGAGGGCGAATTCCACCACAGCGGGCTGCGGCGAGGAAGCGGCGCTCCCTGAGGAATGCCCATCTGGGCAGGGGACGCCGTGGAATCGTCTGCAGCACTTGGGCGACCTCTCCTTGACGACTGCAGCTAAGGCTGCGGCCGTCGACGAGAGGTCGTGGGAAGCGGCCCTCTCCCTCTGTTCGCAGGGGGAGACGGCGGGAGGGTTGGAGGGGCGGTGTTCACCCCGCCTCCTCTCCGGGCCTCCCGCTGTTTGCGGGCCGCTATGGTAGGGGACGACCTCTCTGTTGAGAGGTCGTAGCCGTGCGGGACGGCCACTCTTTGCCGGCCGCAGCCAGGTTCGAGCTGCGGACGCCAAGGAGAGGCCGTGGAAAGCGGTCCTCTCTCTCTGCGAGGTCACTCGCAGAGCGAGGGGAGATGCAGCCGCATGGGGGGCACGGAGGAGAGCTTATCTTTAATGATAGGCGATCCTCTGCCCCCCTACCCTGCGGGGCCGTGGGTGGCGATCCGGGGGGATCACCGCCCACACATAGGCCCCGCGAGAAGGCGCGCGCGGTGTTTTCCGCGCGCCTTCTAGAGGTGGCTGGACCAGGCGATTCCTCCCTGCTCCAGCCCAGAGGTGGGCCTGCCGCCGTGTGTTTATGGCGGCGGGCACCGCGCTGGCGTGGCTGCGGACGAATACCAGATGGTACCCGCGGCCACGCCGTCAACGGCGCGCGCGAGGAAACACCCAGGAGTTTTTAGTCGGTAGGCCGGCACCTTCAGTGCCGGAGTCCGACATAATTCGCCCCCCTCCCCCGAGGAGGGCGGATAAGCATGAGCGTTTCTCCTGGTAAAAAAAAAAAAAAAAAAAAAAAAAAAAAAAGGTTAGGTTAGGTTGAGCGTCCCCCGGGGTGCGACGTCAGACAACCTCCTCGTGTGCCTGATGGCTACTTGTCCCCCTGGATACGTCTGGGGGGAACGGTAGTCGTTGGGCCGGTGCACCCTGGGCATCGGTCAACAACTTCCCTTTTAAGGGTTCTTGTTGACCGATGGCTAATAGTCTGACGGGGTGGGCTCCTCCGTGTGTCCCTCTGGTTTAGCAGAGGGCACTGCGGATGGAGCAGGAGACGCTCCCCTCCTAGTGGGGGAGTAAGGGTGGGCTCGGCGTGCACTCGCACTGCCGCCGAGCAGGCGTGGGGAGGAGGGACCCCCTGGGGGAACTTCCTACCCCTTGCCACCGCCGGGCTCGTAATCCGGGACTGCAGCTTTCAGCTGCAGTCCGGGACCGAGGGTCTTGGCTTAACCGCCCGGACCGCGAGGAAGGAAAACCTCTATAAAAAACCAGCCCAAGTTTCGGCTCCGAGGCCCGCCTCGGCGCCGAATGCCCTCGTCGTTCTACTTCCGAAAATTCGTTTTCGGGAGTGGAGCGACGAGGGAAGGTGGAGGGCATATTCCACCACAGCGGGCTGCGGCGAGGAAGCGGCGCTCCCTGAGGAATGCCCATCTGGGCAGGGGACGCCGTGGAATCGTCTGCAGCACTTGGGCGACCTCTCCTTGACGACTGCAGCTAAGGCTGCGGCCGTCGACGAGAGGTCGTGGGAAGCGGCCCTCTCCCTCTGTTCGCAGGGGGAGACGGCGGGAGGGTTGGAGGGGCGGTGTTCACCCCGCCTCCTCTCCGGGCCTCCCGCTGCTGTAGGCCGCTATGGTAGGGGACGACCTCTCTGTTGAGAGGTCGTAGCCGTGCGGGACGGCCACTCTTTGCCGGCCGCAGCCAGGTTCGAGCTGCGGACGCCAAGGAGAGGCCGTGGAAAGCGGTCCTCTCTCTCTGCGTGGTCACTCGCAGAGCGAGGGGAGATGCAGCCGCATGGGGGGCACGAGGAGAGCTTATCTTTAATGATAGGCGATCCTCTGCCCCCCTACCCTGCGGGGCCTGGGTGGCGATCCGGGGGGATCACCGCCCACACATAGGCCCCGCGAGAAGGCGCGCGCGGTGTTTCCGCGCGCCTTCTAGAGGTGGCTGGACCAGGCGATTCCTCCCTGCTCCAGCCCAGAGGTGGGCCTGCCGCCGCTGTTGTTCGGCGGCGGGCATCGCGCCGGCGTGGCTGCGGACGAATACCAGATGGTACCCGTGGCCACGCCGCACAGGCGCGCGCGAAGGAACACCCAGGAGTTTTTAGTCGGTAGGCCGGCACCTTCTGTGCCGGAGTCCGACATAATCCGCCCCCCTCCCCCGAGGAGGGCGGATAAGCATGAGCGTTTCTCCTGGTAAAAAAAAAAAAAAAAAAAAAAGGTTGAGCGTCCCCCCCCCTTCGACGTGCCGCCACCTTGTCGTGGTGAAGGGGCTTGCGTGTCTCGACGACCCTCAGGGCTATGCCGGACAGGGCTTCCCATACCGGACAGGCCTGAGGCGAGAGACCAGACCAAGAGCGGCACACCCCGGCGGGGCCCGATATGGGCCTGGCAGGCGGGGACGGGTGGGTCCCTATTTGGGACAAGGACGGGTCGGCTTTCGCTAATTTGGCGGAATGCCGACAGGCGCGGTTTTGCGTCACCGTTGGAGGAGGGGCGTTCGCCACCCCCTCGCGTTCCGTAACTGGCAAACACACCTCAACGACCCTGCTGGTGGCTCCAGTGGGAGACGTCGTGTGTCTGCTGGCCGGAGGGCTTGCCTTAATTGGCCGGCCCGCGGGAAGGAAAACCCTATAAAACCCGAGAGAACCCTCGTTAAAACCGGTAGACACCTGGCGACCTCTACTGTACTTAGCCTTCCCCCCGGAATGGGCGTCACCCGGGGGGTGACCGCATACTTCGACCCCACTCGTGGGAATCAAAATCCAGATGTCCAAATCTTTTAAAATAAAACTAGGTGGTGGCCGTAAAGGCCAAAATAAGAGGGAAAGCGCAGCTTGCGCGTCACCTTGCGCGTCAGCAAGTGACAGGGAGAACGCCGCGAAAGTGGCGGATATGTTAGAGGGTGAGTCCGACTCATTTATGAGTTTGGGCTCCGGTGACACAGACGCAAGTTTGGTCACCGTCACATCCGGAGCATCTTCCAAGCCTGGGGGCAAAATGTGGAAGAAAGGTGGAAAAAAGCGGCGTCTGAGCGAGACGTCGCTTTCTAGTGAAAGCGGGAGTGAAGGGGCGAAATCCCGCCCTGATACGCCGGCGTCGAGAGGCCGTGGTCGCCCGCCGACCACTGGCGAATACGTTGGTCTCGCCAAAGCCAAGGCGGCGCTCAATGAGGCAAAAGAGCGCGAGCTATACCTGAAGGCAGAGGAGGAGGTCGGCGATCTAGCCAGAAGGGTTCTCCCCAAACGGGGAGCTCAGCCTGCACCGTTGGCAGACAAAGAGGCCGGGGCCTGCTCTACCCAGGACCTAGGTAAAAAAGTGGAGGATGGCCTGGCGGTGATATCTGCGGTGGCAACGAAATCTCGCCACCTCAAAGGCACATTTCAGAGGGCCCTAAAAGACGCAGCGGCCTCTATCAGTGGGGCCGTTAATGCGCTCTCTGAGCGCAGCATCTCGGACGAGACAGCCCGTCTCCATGCGGACAACGTGCGACTGCGGGCCGAGCTTGCGGAGCTCCGCAAGGAAATGCAGGAGCTGCGGGCTGGGTTCCAGCAAGCCCAACATGGAGGTTCCGTTCCCTCTGTGGTCGATCGAGCGCCATCCACGCCCGCTCAAGCCGACCCAGAGGAGTTCATGCGGCGTATAATGGTCCAGGTGGGGACCATGCTAAATGCCAGATTGGAAGCCATGGAGGAGCGGCTCCTTCCGGCTAAGAGGCTTCGACCTCCACTAGCAGCCGACGCGAGACGGGAATCGGAGGAAAGAGTCATTCCTGACCCTAACCCTGAACCTCCCGTCAGCATGCCAAGGAAGGCTCGGACAGTTGCCAGCTCCGCCGTGCCGAGCTCGGACCCTGCTCCGCCCATGACGAAGAGAGCCCGCAAGAAGGCCATTAAGAAGGGGCAATCAGTGGCGCCTAAAATGTCCAAAGCCGCCCCTGAAGCCCGCCCGCTGCCACCGGCACCGAGGTCCATGGACCAGGCCTGGACCACGGTGGTTAAAAAGGGCCAAAAGACGGGCAGCAAGGTGCCAGCACCGAGTAGCTCCGCGAAGTCGCCGCGCCCGGTCAAACTCCGGCCGCCACGCTCATCGGCTGTAGTCATCACTCTACAGCCGGAAGCAGAAAAGAGTGGCATTACGTATGCCAGCGCGCTGAAGGAGGCCCAGAGGAGAATTGACCTTGCGGGCCTCGGCATCGCTGCCATACGATCACGGCGGACGGCCACCGGTGCGCGGATTCTGGAGGTGCCAGGCGCGACCAGTGGCGACAAGGCGGACGCCCTAGCCAATAAGCTCAGGGAGGTCCTCACAGCAGACTGCGTCCAAATCACCAGGCCTACGAGAAGCGCGGACATGCGCATCTCGGGCCTGGATGACGCAGCCACTGTAGAGGACGTAGTCAAAGCAGTAGCGCATGCCGGCGGATGCCCGACCGAGTCCGTACGGGCTGGCGAAATTCGCCAAAACCAATCGGGTCTCGGCTCGGTAATGGTGCATTGCCCAATCGCGGCGGCCAACAAGATCAAGGTCGGCGGGAGACTATTGATTGGGTGGGTGTCCGCCCAAGTGCGGCTTCTGGAGCCCCGCCCTCTCAGGTGCTATCGCTGTTTGGAGGTCGGGCACGTGCGAGAGCAGTGCTCCGCCGAGGTTGACCGTAGCGATCAGTGCTACTGCTGCGGTCGGCCTGGGCATAAGGCTGGAGGATGCTCCGAGCAACCGCGTTGCTCTGTGTGCGAGGCAGCGGGAAAGTCGGCCAACCACAGACTGGGCAGCAACGCATGTGCTGCCCCGCGCCGAACCAAGAGCAGGAGAAACGGCGGCGATGGCCCTCGGGCCCCCTCGCAGCCGGTCCGCCCGTCCACTAGCACAAAAGCTCGGGGCGAGGCCGAGGCGGTTTCGATGGACATCGCCATTTAATGGATCTCCGGGTACTGCAGGCGAATATAAACCACTCCGCCAGAGCTCAGGATCTCTTGACCCAGAGCATGGCGGAGTGGCTTATCCAGGTGGCAGTAGTGTCCGAGCCGTACTACGTCCCTCCACGGGATAACTGGGCCTCGGACCACGAGGGCGTGGTTGCGATCGTCACCCAGGTTTCGGCTGGCTCCCCTCCCCTGGAAAGAGTAAGGAAGGGTCGAGGGTTCGTAGCGGCATACCTGGGTGACGTTATGGTCGTTGGGGCCTATTTCTCGCCAAATCGGAGCCTGGCGGACTTCGAACAGTTCCTGGTCGAAGTCGGGGCTCTGATTGGCCAAAGTCGCCCTAATTTGGTGCTCGTCGCTGGGGATCTCAACGCCAAATCCTTGGCGTGGGGATCTCCTACGGCAAACGCGCGCGGCGAAGCCCTAGAGGACTGGGCGGTCGCCACGGGTCTCGTGGTCTTAAATCGGGGCTCCGTGAACACATGCGTGCGGCAACAGGGCGGCTCTATTGTAGACGTTACGTTTGCAAACGCCGCCCTGGCGCGCCGTGTCCACGGCTGGGGGGTAAGGGAGGATGTCGAGACCCTGTCCGACCACCGGTACATCCAGTACACCCTGTCGGCGCTTCGGTCGATCTCGAGCGACCCGAGCCTCCAGAGACGGGATGGCCCTCGCTGGTCTATCAGAAAGTTAGACAGGGAGGCGCTGCTCGAGGCTGCCATCGTTCAGGCTTGGGTTGCTGGTTCCGAGGTCCCGGAAGACGTGGAGAGTGAAGCGGTGCGGCTCGTTAAGGCCATGTCACATGTCTGTGACGCGGCCATGCCCCGCGTCAAACCAGTCCCACACAGGCGGAAAGTGTACTGGTGGTCCGAGGAGCTCTCTCAACTGCGCAAGGCGTGCATTGCCGCCAGACGTCCCTACACGCGGTACAGGAGACGGAGGCAGAGGGACGAAGCCGAAGAGGCCAGGCTATACGCCGTTTACCGGGAAGCCGTTACGACCCTGCAGACGGCTATAGCCAGGGCCAAGTCGTTGGCGGAAGAGGAAATGCTGGAGACTCTCAACAAGGATCCGTGGGGGAGGCCGTACAGGATGGTGAGGCAAAAGCTTCGCCCCTGGGCCCCCCCTCTGACGCAGAGTCTCCAGCCGCAGCTTCTTGAGCAGGTGGTGGAAGCCCTGTTCCCCAATAGGGTCGAATACGTTCCTCCTCCGATGGCGTCGCAGGAGGTGTCAAATGATGAGGGTGCAGAAGAGGCGAACGCTCCCGAAATCTCGGGAGGAGAGCTCGGTGCGGCTGTATTGCGGCTTCGCGCCAAAAATACTGCCCCTGGCCCAGACGGAATCCCTGGGCGAGCCTGGGTCCTGGCAGCGAATGATCCGCTGGAGCCGCAAACGAGGAGGCTCTTTTCAGAGTGCCTGAAGCGGGGCCAGTTTCCTCGCATATGGAAAACGGGGAAACTGGTACTCATAAAGAAGGAGGGGCGCCCTGCTGACTCGCCCTCAGCATACAGGCCGATTGTCCTGCTCGACGAGGCGGGCAAGCTCCTGGAGCGTATAATTGCGGCTCGCCTCGTCAGGCACTTGGAGGGTTCAGGTCCAGACCTGAGTGCTAACCAGTTCGGTTTCCGCCGGGGCAGGTCCACCATCGACGCTATTGCGCGGGTGAGGGCCCTGGCGGATGGAGCCGTGTCCCGGGGTGAGGTTGTCTTGGCGGTGTCCCTCGACATTGCCAATGCCTTTAACACCCTCCCCTGGGGCACAATAAGAGGGGCACTCAGGCATCATTGTGTGCCGTTGTATTTGCGTCGGGTAGTGGATAACTACCTCTCAGAGAGAGCCGTCACGTATCCGACCCGGGATACGTGGCGACATAAAGAGATGGCATGCGGTGTTCCACAGGGGTCGGTTCTTGGACCGCTCCTGTGGAACATTGGATATGATTGGGTACTGCGCGGGGCCAACTTGCGAGGCGTTGAAGTCGTCTGCTACGCCGACGACACTATTGTGTTAGCCCGCGCTCGCTCATATAGAGAGGTGGTTATCCTGGCCACGGCCGGTGTGGCCCAAGTGGTGGCGAGGATCCGGCGGTTGGGTCTGGAGGTGGCTTTAAACAAATCCGAGGCGCTGTGTTTTCACGGCCCTCGGAGAGCTCCTCCCGCCGGGTCCCGGATCGTAGTTGGGGGTGTGCCCATCGCTGTCGAGCCGACGATGCGGTATCTTGGCCTCGTCCTCGACAGCCGCTGGAATTTTCGGGCACATTTTGAGCGCATGGCGCCCAAACTTGTGGGTGCTGCTGCGGCGCTAAGCCGCCTCCTCCCAAACGTGGGAGAGCCGAAGAGCAGCTGCCGCCGACTGTACGCCGGAGTGGTGCGGTCTATGGCACTCTATGGGGCACCCATCTGGGTGAACGCTCTGACCGCCACTAATCGGGCCCTACTGCGGAGACCGCAGCGGGTCATGGCGGTCAGGCTCATAAGAGGGTACCGCACCATTTCGTGCGATGCGGCATGCGTGCTAGCCGGCACCCCGCCCTGGGAGTTAGAGGCCGAAGTGCTGGCCGATGTTTATCGGCGGGTCGCGCACCTGCGGTCTCGCGGATCCGAGCCGCTTCCGGAGGAGATAAAGCGGTGGAGAGAACTCTCGCGCAAGGATCTCCTCCGGAAATGGGAGCTAGGGCTGGCGGAGGCCGAATATGGCCTACGCACTATTGGCGCCATTCGACCCGTCCTGGAGAGATGGGTCGCAGGCAAACGGGGGGTAATGACCTTCCACCTTGCGCAGGTCCTCTCGGGGCACGGATGCTTTGGGAGGTACCTGTGCAACGTGGCGGGTCGAGAGCCCACGCCTCAATGCCACAGTTGCGGCTGCGCCGAAGACACGGCGCAGCATACGCTGGCGGAGTGCGTGGCCTGGATGGAGCCCCGAGCAGAGCTCGTTGCGGCCCTGGGGTCAGACCTCTCGCTGCCCACCGTAGTCAAAGCTATGGTGGACAGCGAGGCGTCATGGAAGGCGATGGTCTCCTTCTGCGAAACGGTGATGTCGCAGAAGGAGGAGGCGGAGCGGATGAGGGAGGACGAAGCATCCTCTCACCCGATGCGGCGCAAACGTCCGGGGCGCAGGCGGTTGGCCTTTGGCCGCAGCCTCCTTCCCCTCGTACAGAGGACTTCGGCGGCGGACATGGGGGTGTCCGTTGCCCGTCAACAACCGGTCCTCGTGGTGGATGACGCGCCAAGTGTCCCGGCGCGTCACCATAGTGGTGTAGACCACTAGGCCTAATTGTGATGTGTCCGAAGACGGACATCCGCTGACGGAGCTGCAGTCGCGCTTTCGTTCCTGGGCTCCGTCACTAGCGGTGAGAGGGACACCGGGGAGTTTTAGTGGGTAGGGCCGCTCCTATCATTGGAGCGGCGAGCCCCACATATCCCCGCCGCTGCCCCACAGCGGCGGGTCGAAGGCGTAAAAAGCTTTTCTCCCCGTCAAAAAAAAAAAAAAAAAAAAAAAAAAAAAAAAAAAAAAAAGGTTGAGCGTCCCCCCCGACGTGTCGCCACCTTGCCGTGGTGGGGGGGCTTGCGTGTCTCGAGGACGCCCAGGGCTACGCCGGATAGGGCTTCCCATACCGGACAGGCCTGGGTCGAGAGGCCAGACAAAGAGCGACACACCCCGGCCGATATGGCCGGGCAAGAGGGTTTCTCCGCGTGTCCCTCTGTTTGCAGAGGGCATTGCGGAGGAAATTTGGTGTGGCCCGGGACGTTCTGTCCCTGGGGCGGTCTTCGCTCGGGTCCGGGTTTTCCGGGCCCTTGCATTTCTGAGGAAGAAAACCTCGGTAAAAAATCACCCCGTTTACCCCTAGCGGCCTCGCAGCGCTGGGGTGTAGTGCCGACGGGTTACTCGGCCTTAACTGCGCGCCGGCAGCCCCGGCCCCTTAAAAAAGATGGATAATGAGTAAGGATCAAAAGAAATTACCCCAGGGGGGTACCCGAAAGGGAGAATCCCCCCCTGCACTTACACGTGCAGGCTGCCCCTCGTATTCTGGGGGGGGCAAATCTTTACTTAAAATCAAATTATACGACGACCCATGCAAACGCCTAACGGACTCGGACGATTGCTCGAGTGGAGTTGGTAGACACGAGGAGATGGACGCGGCATCTGACTCAGGCGCGAGCCTAGTCTCTGTCGCGTCAACACCGGACGGGACCAGGGGCGGACTCTCTAAGAGCCCGCGGAGGAGAAAGAGGCAGCGTGCTACTGGTTGTAGCTCGGCTTCCTCAAGCGAAGAAGACAATGGCAAGCGCCCTCTCGCCCCAAAGGGCAGAGGACGCCCGCCCACTACCGGAGAATACGTCGGCCTCGCCAAGGCAAAGGCTGCCCTCAACGCCGAGAGGCAGAGGGAACTGGAGCTCTTGGCTGAGGCCGAAATCGCCGAGTCAAGCCGACTGACGAGGAGCCAGGCCAAGGTGTTGCGCCTCTCCGAATCGTCGTCGGACTTGATTCTGGACGTGACAGGAGGGTCGTCAGAGGCCAAATTGGCCTCTGACCTAAACAAAATGGTTACGGACAACGTGGAGCTGATCCGGCGGGTAGCCGCTAAGTCCGCGAACCTGAAGGGCACGTTCGTTCGTGCCCTGAAGGACTCGGCTGAGGCGATAGCCCAAGCCGTCTCGGAGCTCAGCTCTCGCTCAGTGAGCGATGAAACGAGGCGGCTTCAGGCGAGTAACGCCCGCCTCCAGGCGGAACTGACGGAGGTCCGCGCCGAGCTGGCGCAGATCAAAGCCGAGATGGCTAAGGAGCGGAGGGCTAAAAGCCCGGCTGCCCCTGCCGTCACGGCGGTGGAGGGGTCCTCTCTTCCGGGTGAAGACCTGCTGCGCTCGGTCATGGTCCACGTTGGAACCATGCTGAGCGCGCGGTTTGAAGACCTGGAGGAGAGACTCCTCCCAGCCAAACGTCTGCGGCCACCTCTGGCCGTTGACCTAAGAAGAGTGTCCGTTGAGGCTCACATGGCTCCAGCTTCAGCTCCCGCTGAGACCTTTGTTCCAGCGGCAGCCTCTGATGTTCCCCCGCCACCGGACCCCGCTCTCCCTAACAGGAGGAAGGGGAAGAGAGGCGGGAAGAGAAGGAGGAAGGCGACCTCGGCTCCGGCCCCGGCCGCTGCAATTGTAGCCCCTCGTCCCCTGCCGCCGGCTCCTGCGTCCCTGGACGCGGCCTGGAGCACGGTAGTGAAGAGGGGCTCCAAGAAGAAGCCGACAGTGGCAGCGCAAAGCGGTTCTGGCCCGCACCTGCCGCCGCCAAAACCTACGGCGGAAAACAAGAAGAGGGTCCGAAAACTCCGGCCTCCCCGCTCCCAGGCAGTGGTGCTATCACTGCAGCCGGGAGCGGCTGAGAAGGGGGTTACCTACGAGAAGGTCCTGAGAGAGGCCAGGTCGAAGGTGAATCTCGCCGCCCTCGGCATCTCAGGCCTTCGAATAAGGAATGCGGCCACTGGAGCGCGCATGCTGGAGATCCCAGGCGCGTCCAGTATTAGCAAAGCGGACTCCCTCGCTGAGAAGCTAAGGGAGTCGCTAAGCCCGGACGAGGTGAAAGTCTCCAGGCCCACCATATGTGCAGATCTGCGCATATCGGGCCTGGATGACTCAATCGTGACGGAGGAGGTGGTGGCCGCCGTTGCCCGCACCGGAGGATGCAGCGCGGAGTGCGTGAAGTCTGGCGTGTTACGCCGAGACTTCTCCGGCCTCTTCGCGGTCAGCCTGCGCTGCCCCATTAAGGCAGCCAAAAAGGTTGTGAAGGAGGGTCGGCTTTTGGTTGGCTGGGTGGCCGCGCAAGTGCGGTTGCTCGACCACAGGCCATTGAGATGTTTCAGGTGCCTCCAGGTCGGGCACGTCAGAGCGACGTGCTCCGCGGAGGTGGACCGCAGCGACCAATGTTATCGCTGCGGTCAAACCGGGCACAATGCTGGGCAGTGTTCCGCCACGCCGCACTGCACCTTATGTGCAGCAGCCGGCAAATCGGCGGCGCATACGGTGGGGAGCAGATCTTGTGCTGCCCCACCCTCTAACAGGCGGAGGAAAGTCGGCAGCGTCGGCCCTAGGGCCTCACAGCAGCCGACTCGCCCAAGTCAAGGGCGGATGGACACTGCCATCTAGTTGAGGCGCGCTGCATGTCCCGGCGCGCCTCCTATTGTTGGCCACGACGGGCCCAATCCGGGCAACCGCTAGGGGGAGTTGCAGAAGTCTTATTGCACCTGGGCTCCCCCGATCACGCGGTAAGAGGGACATCGTGAGGTTTTAGTCGGTAGGTCGGCACCTTCTGTGCCGGAGTCCGACATACCCCGCCTGCGGGCGGGGATGCATGAGCATTTCCTCACGTAAAAAAAAAAAAAAAAAAGGTTAGGTTGAGCGTGGGGTTGGGGTGCGACGTCAGACAACCTCCTCGTGTGCTCGGTGGTTACTTGTCCTCCTGGATACGTCTGGGGGGAACGGTAGCTGCTGGGCCGGTGCACCCTGGGCATCGGCCAATAACTTCCCACTTTAAGGGTTCTTATTGGCCGATGGCGAATAGTCTGACAAGGGGGGTGCCCCTCCGCGTGTCCCTCTGATTGCAGAGGGCACAGCAGGATGGGGCAGGGGGTAGGTCCCTATGTGGGACAGGGGCGGGTCGGCTCCCGCCAATTGGTGGGATGTCCGGCAGGCGCTATGTGCGCCGCCGCCGGAGGAGGGGCTTCGCCACCCCCTCGCGTTCCGTAACCGGCGAACCCACTTCAACGACCCCGCTGGTGGCTCCAGTGGGAGATGTCGTGGGTTTCGCTGGCCGGAGGGCTTGCCTTAATTGGCCGGCCCACGTGGAAGGAAAACCACTATAAAAACCAGCCCAAGTTTCGGCGTTGGGGCAACGCGGCGCCGAATGCCCTCGTCGTCCTACTTTCTTTCGAAAGTGGGATGACGAGGGAGGGTGGAGGGCATACTCCACCCACTAGCGGCCACCCTGGGGTACCGCCCGACCCCCCAGGCGTAATAGGGTTACCCAGGTGCAGAGGGCACCGCCTGGGTGGACCACCTTTTCCCTCATTCTCGTGGGTACAAAAATGAGCACACTAAGAACCCCCCCCAAAAAAACCAAAACACCACCAACAAAAAATAAGACCTACAGAAATACAGGCCGAACACCGCCCACCAGGGTGTTCGTGAATAAGCAGCGGGAGGTCGAGGAGCCGGGCTGGGTAGGAGGGATAGGCCTCCTCGAGCCCTCCCACGAGCCGACAGTGCCGCAGGGCGTATTGCCGATCGCACTGTCGGACTCCGACGTCTCGTCGCCAGCACTGTTGCTGTCGTCACCGGCCCCGGGGACTCCTCCCCGGAGCCGTGGAAAACAGCAACTTCAAGTGCTCATCAAGCCGGCGACGAGGTTGATAGATGTGGCGGCTGGGAGTGAAGAGTGCTTCTCCCCAGGAAGGGTCCTGTTCGGGGACCTTCCTGAGGAGCTCTTCACCCCGGAGCCCAAAGGAGGGGTGGCGCCGGAATTCCCGGCGCCCTTGGACCAGGCCCGCAAAAGGCTGCGGGCGTCCGGATCCTCACAGTCGGACGCGTCGCTAAGTGGCGACTCGTCCGACTCAAGGCCACTGGCGAGGCCCGTAACATCGGGGCCCGCCAAAAGGCCTAAGAGGGGACGCCCGCCCACAACGGGCCAATATGTGGGCCTGGCCAAAGCGAAGGCGGAGCTCCTGGCACTCAGACGAGAGGAGCTCCGCCTCCAAGCGGAGGAGGAGACCGTCGGGATGATCCGCGAGGCGAACACCAGGAGAACTGCTCGCCTTGCGGACTCGTCCCCGAACTCCAGCGGCGCTGAGGTGGAGCGTGGTGGCGAGGCGACGGGCGCCGATACTGCGGAGGACCTTAACCAACGGGTCCTCGACAGTATCGGCACAATTCTGCATATAGCCACGAAGTCCGGCAACCTCAAGGGGACATTTGTTAAGGCCCTCAAGGTTGCCGCCACCTCAATCAAAGAGACGACCGAGGAGTTGAAGCGACGGTCTGTCTCCGATGAGACCGCCCGGCTGGCCGCAGAGAACAGCCGCCTAAAAGCCGACATGGCAGACCTCCGCAAGGAGTTAGGCGAGCTGAAGGCCAGTCTGGAGCGGTCCCAGGCGGAGAAGCAGGTGCGGGTTCAACCTTCTCCTCCAGGGAAGGACCAGGACCTCGAGCGCACCATCATGGAGCGAGTTGGCTTCATGGTGGGGGCGAGGCTCGAGGCCCTGGAGGAGAGGTTGCTCCCCGCAAAGAGGGAGCGGCCGCCATTGGCGGCCGATAAGAGGACGGCAACTCCATTCAGGCCGTCCTCATCCGGCGCAGTGACGGCTGCGCCACCGATCAGGCGCCAATCTCCGCCTGCTACAGAGGGAGGCCCAAAATCCCCGGCACAAACCATCCCGCCGGGGAAGAAGGGAAAAAAGAAGAAGGGGAAGGGTCCGGCTCAAAAGAAAGGGCCAGCCGGACCCTCCAAACCACCACCTCCTCGACCACTGCCACCCGCGCCAACGTCCATGGACGAAAGCTGGGTGACAGTGGTCAAGAAGAATAAGAGGCAGGCGCCCCGGGCACAAAGCTCCGGGGCTAAGAAGACGATGGCGGCTGCCGGACCTTCCGCCCCCCCCTCACAAACACTGAGGGGAAAGGGGACAAAGGGAGGTCCAGCAAAGAAGGGGGCTGGGCTGAGGGCCCCCCGATCCGCAGCGGTTGTCCTGACCCTCCAGCCGGGGGCTCAGGACCGAGGAGTCACCTATAAGTCGGTGATGCTCGAGGCCAGGTCCAAAATTGAGTTGGACGGCCTCGGGATCACCGGCTTAAGGTCACGCACTGCGCGGACGGGGGCCCAAATCCTGGAGGTTCCTGGGGCCACCAGCGGAGAGAAGGCAGACTCCCTCGCCACAAGGCTGAGGGAGGTCCTCGGCGAGGCTGACGTCCGTATAACCAGGCCCACGAAATGCGCAGATCTGCGCATTTCCGGCCTGGATGACTCAGTCACGCCAGAGGACGTTGCCGCCGCGGTGGCCAAGTCGGGGGAGTGTGCGGTCGAGGCGGTCAGGGCTGGCCAAATCGTCCGCACACCTTTTGCCCAAGGAACCTCCTGGGT
This sequence comes from Oegoconia quadripuncta, assembly GCA_949316235.1. NCBI lineage: Eukaryota > Metazoa > Arthropoda > Insecta > Lepidoptera > Autostichidae > Oegoconia > Oegoconia quadripuncta. The sequence goes on along the minus strand of OX438752.1, from coordinate 25,565,971 downwards.
CCAGTGCCCGGTGGCGGCCGCCAAGAGGGTGGCCAGGGGGCGTCTGTTGGTCGGCTGGGTCTCCGCCCAGGTAAAACTGATGGAGACCCGGCCCACGAGGTGCTACCGCTGCCTCATGCTTGGGCATGTGAGGCAGGGGTGCACCTCGGCGATCGACCGCAGCGGAGAGTGCTTCCGCTGCGGTGCAACAGGCCACCTGGCCAGGGAGTGCTCGGCCGCTCCCCGCTGCTCACTATGTGTGGCAGCGGGGAAGCCCGCCGAGCACCGGGCGGGGAGCAGGACCTGCACGGGGGCGATAGCCCCCAAACGTGCAGGCCTCAAGGCGGCCGGAAGGACCCCGGCCGCCGTTGCTCCCGATAAGGATCCTGTGAATGCGGCCAAGTGATGGGCATTCACAGGATCCTCCAGGCGAATATCAACCACTGCGCCGGGGCGCAGGACCTCCTCCTGCAATCCATGGCGCAGTGGTCGATAGACGTCGCGGTGGCCGCCGAGCCCTACTACGTCCCCCCCAGTGATAACTGGGCAGCGGACGTGGACGGCTCGGTGGCCATAATAACTAAAAGAGGGGCAGAGGGCATAATGCCCCCTCCCACCTTGTCGAGGGGCCGAGGCTTTGTGGCGATCCGCTGGGGAGAGATATGCCTTATTGGGGTGTATTTCTCCCCCAACAGGAGTCTCGCCGAGTTCGAAGCGTTCCTGGACCAGGTAGGGGCCCTCATTGGGCAGACCCTACCGTGTCCGGCGCTCGTCGTGGGCGACCTCAACGCCAAGTCATTGGCTTGGGGCTGTCCCGCGACGGATACTCGGGGAGATCTTCTTGCGGAGTGGGCGACGGCTGCCGGCCTCGTGGTTCTGAACCAGGGGTCGGCCAACACCTGCGTGCGCTGGCAGGGGGGGTCCATCGTGGACGTTTCGTTCACGACCCCCGCCGTCGCACGGCGTGTCCGTGAGTGGAGGGTTCTGGAGGATGTGGAGACGTTGTCGGACCATTTGTATGTCCGGTTCGACGTCTCCACAGCCACAGAACGCGCGGACACGCGCCGTCGTCCCGACAGCCGAGCCTCGGCCCGATGGGCCTTGTCCAGCCTAAATCGCGAAGCGGTGGAGATTGCTTCCATTGTCCAGGCCTGGGTAACACCTTCCAGGCCTGTGGAGGTCGAGGTCGAGAGTGAATGGTTCCGGGTCGCGCTGTCGCATATTTGCGACGCGAGCATGACCCGGGCCAAGCCTCGACCTCCGAAGCGTCAGGTGTACTGGTGGTCTCAGGGGATCGGAGAAATCCGGTCCCAGTGTGTGGCGGCGAGACGCCAGTACACCCGGGCCCGCCGTAGGCGGGTCCGTGACGCCGACATGGAAGCCCAGCTGTACGGTGCCTATCGAGAGGTTAAGAAGGCCCTACAGCTCTCCATCGCCGACGCGAAGGCGAGTGCCAGAGCGGAGCTCCTCGAGACTCTAAACCGTGATCCATGGGGGAGGCCGTATAAGATGGTCAGGGGCAAATTACGCCCCTGGTCGCCCCCCCTGACGGAGAGTCTCGAGCCTCGACTGCTGGAGGAGGTTGTTTCGTCGCTGTTTCCGAGCAGGGCGGAACATCTCCCTCCAGCGATGGCGCCCCCGCGACGTCAAGCTGACGTCGCGGATGCGAGCGCGGAAGTCGAGGTCCCTCCGGTAACGGAGGGAGAGCTAGGCGCGGCCGTGTTGAGGATGAAATCCAAAAACACGGCTCCGGGACCCGACGGGGTCCCGGGACGCGTCCTGGCTCTGGCACTGGAGGCCCTCGGGGGGAGATTCCGTGGTCTACTGGACGCCTGTCTTCGATCCGGCCGTTTTCCAGGAATCTGGAAAATCGGCCGGCTCGTCCTCATCAGGAAAGACGGGCGTCCCGCGGAATCCCCCTCAGCCTACCGTCCGATCGTGCTACTGGACGAGGTCGACAAGCTCTTTGAGCGCATTATATGCTGTCGCCTCGTCAAGCACCTCCGAGACGTAGGCCCCGATCTGTCCGATAATCAGTTCGGATTCCGAGAGGGAAGGTCGACCGTTGACGCGGTCGGCCGGGTCAAAGCCCTCTCGGAAGAGGCGGCCGCCCAGGGCGGGGTGTTGATGGCGGTGTCTTTGGACATCGCTAACGCCTTTAACACCCTTCCCTGGGCCTGCATTATGGAGGCACTCCGTCATCATAACGTGCCTCCATACCTGCGCCTCATGGTCGGGGCCTACCTCTCGCAGAGATACGTTGAGTATCCGGTCCGGGACGGTAGGCTGGCAAGGTGGGAAACGTCGTGTGGTGTTCCGCAGGGGTCGGTTTTAGGCCCTCTCCTGTGGAACGTCGGCTACGACTGGGTGCTGCGGGGCGAGCTCCTTCCCGGAGCAGAGGTCACCTGCTATGCTGATGATACGCTGGTGACCTCCCGGGGGAGCTCGTACCGAGAAGCGGCACGCCTCGCCACTGTGTCAGTAGCACAGGTGGTGAGGCGCATAAGGATGCTCGGCCTGGAGGTGGCCCTTCATAAGTCCGAGGCGCTGTGTTTTCACGGCGCCCGGAAGGGGCCACCTCCCGGCGCGAGCATCCAGGTTGGTGGCACTCGAATCGAGGTCAAGCCCGAGATGAGGTATCTCGGACTTGTCCTCGACCCGCGCTGGAGTTTCCGTGGGCACTTCGCCCGCCTGGCCCCCCGATTGATCGCGGCATCGGCTGCCCTAAGGCGGCTGATGCCAAACATCGGGGGGCCCGAGTCGGCAAGCCGCCGCCTCTACATGGGGGTGGTGCGATCGATGGCCCTGTACGGGGCCCCGATCTGGGCGGAGACCCTGACGGCCCGTAGGAATGTCACCCTTCTGAGAAAGCCTCAGAGGGTGATGGCCGTCAGCGTCATACGCGGATATCGCACCATCTCCTTCGAGGCGGCGTGCGCATTGGCGGGCACACCTCCCTGGGACCTGGAGGCGGAGGCCCAGGCGTCACTGTATCAGTGGCGCAAGGACCTCCTCCTCCGGGGCGAGCAACCTGCTCCAAGGGAGGTGGAAGTGCGGAAACTTCAGGCTCGGCAGTCCGTGCTGGGGATCTGGGGGGTAAGGCTGGCCTCGCCAGAGGCCGGCCGCCGGACTGTTGAGGCGCTCCGTCCGGTAATAAGGGACTGGACGGAGCGCATGCGGGGCTCGCTGACCTTCCGCGCGGTGCAGGTTCTCTCGGGACACGGGTGTTTCGGGAGGTACCTGCACCGCATCGCCGGAAGGGAGGCGACCGACGAGTGCCACCATTGTGGCTGCCACGAGGACACGGCGCAGCACACCCTCGAGGAATGCCCAGCTTGGGCGGGGGAGCGCCGCGACCTCGTCGCAGCGGTAGGGGACGATCTCTCCTTGCCGGCCGTAGTCAAGGCTATGGTTGGCGACGAGAGGTCGTGGAAAGCGGTCCTCTCCTTCTGCGAGTGCGTGCTCACGCAGAAGGAGGCGGCGGAGAGAGAGAGGGAGAATGATCCCTCCTCTCAGCACTTCCGCCGCAGACGCACAGGGACCAGGAGAAGGGCGTATGCCCACCTTCTCCCCCCTACCTAGCGAGGCTGGGTGGTGACTCGGGGGGGTCACCACCCTCACGCAAGCCTCGCGAGAAGGCGCGCGTGGTGTTCCCACGCGCCTTCTTGAGGTGGCTGGACCGGGGGTATTCCTCCCCGCTCCAGCCCAGAGGAGGGCCCGCCGCCGCTATAGCCATGGCGGCGGGCACCGCGCTGGCGTGGCTGCGGACGAATACCGAGATGGTACCCGTGGCCACGCCGAAAACGGTGCACCCGAAGGAACACCCAGGAGTTTTTAGTCGGTAGGTCGGCACCTTCTGTGCCGAAGTCCGACATAATCCGTCCCCCTCCCCCGAGGAGGGCGGATAAGCATGAGCGTTTCTCCTGGCTAAAAAAAAAAAAAAAAAAAAAAAAGGTTGAGCGTGGGGTGCGACGTCAGACAACCTCCTCGTGTGCTCGGTGGTTACTTGTCCTCCTGGATACGTCTGGGGGGAACGGTAGCTGCTGGGCCGGTGCACCCTGGGCATCGGTCAACAACTTCCCTTTTAAGGGTTCTTGTTGGCCGATGGCGAATAGTCTGACACCGGGGGGGCTCCTCCGCGTGTCCTCTGGTTTAGCAGAGGGCACTGCGGATGGAGCAGGAGACGCTCCCCTCCTAGTGGGGGAGTAAGGGTGGGCTCGGTGTGCACTCGTACTGCCGCCGAGCAGGCGTGGGGAGGAGGAACCTCCTGGTGGGGAACTTCCTACCCCTTGCCACCGCCGGGCTCGTAATCCGGGACCGCGGCTTTCAGCTGCAGTCCGGGACCGAGGGTCTTGGCTTAACCGCCCGGACCGCGAGGAAGGAAAACCTCTATAAAAAACCAGCCCAAGTTTCGGCTCCGAGGCCCGCCTCGGCGCCGAAATGCCCTCGTCGTCCCACTCCCGAAAATTCGTTTTCGGGAGTGGAACGACGAGGGATGGTGGAGGGCGAATTCCACCACAGCGGGCTGCGGCGAGGAAGCGGCGCTCCCTGAGGAATGCCCATCTGGGCAGGGGACGCCGTGGAATCGTCTGCAGCACTTGGGCGACCTCTCCTTGACGACTGCAGCTAAGGCTGCGGCCGTCGACGAGAGGTCGTGGGAAGCGGTCCTCTCCCTCTGTTCGCAGGGGGAGACGGCGGGAGGGTTGGAGGGGCGGTGTTCACCCCGCCTCCTCTCCGGGCCTCCCGCTGTTGCGGGCCGCTATGGTAGGGGACGACCTCTCTGTTGAGAGGTCGTAGCCGTGCGGGACGGCCACTCTTTGCCGGCCGCAGCCAGGTCCGAGCTGCGGACGCCAAGGAGAGGCCGTGGAAAGCGGTCCTCTCTCTCTGCGAGGTCACTCGCAGAGCGAGGGGAGATGCAGCCGCATGGGGGGCACGGAGGAGAGCTTATCTTTAATGATAGGCGATCCTCTGCCCCCCTACCCTGCGGGGCCGTGGGTGGCGATCCGGGGGGATCGCCGCCCACACATAGGCCCCGCGAGAAGGCGCGCGCGGTGTTTCCGCGCGCCTTCTAGAGGTGGCTGGACCAGGCGATTCCTCCCTGCTCCAGCCCAGAGGTGGGCCTGCCGCCGTTTGTCCTGGCGGCGGGCACCGCGCTGGCGTGGCTGCGGACGAATACCAGATGGTACCCGCGGCCACGCCGTCAACGGCGCGCGCGAGGGAACACCCAGGAGTTTTTAGTCGGTATGCCGGCACCTTCTGTGCCGGAGTCCGACATAATCCGCCCCCCTCCCCCGAGGAGGGCGGATAAGCATGAGCGTTTCTCCTGGTAAAAAAAAAAAAAAAAAAAAAAAAAAAAAAAAAAAAAAAAAAAAGGTTAGGTTGAGCGTAGGCGCTGCCCAAAGCAGGCGCTCACCGACGCCTGCATCTAGCGCCATGCCCCCCTCCCCGGCGCAAAGCTCCGTGCCGGGAAAAAGGGGCAAGAAAAAGAGAGGGAAGGGTCCGGCGAAGAAAGGGTCTGCCGGACCCTCCAAGTTGGCTCCCAAAGAGCCTCGGCCACTGCCGCCCGCGCCCACGTCTATGGACGAGAGCTGGGCGGCGGTGGCAAAAAAAAAGGGGAAGAAGAAGCCCCGAGCACAAAGCTCGGGGGCAAAAAAGGCGGCAGCCGGACCTTCCGCTCCCCCCTCAACAGCATCGAGGGGGAAGAAGAAGAAGCGGGGTCCCAGCAGGAGTCAGGGGGCCGGACTAAGGGCTCCCAGATCTGCGGCAATCGTCCTGACCCTCCAACCGGGGGCTCGGGACAGGGGAGTGACGTACAAGGCGGTGATGCTCAAGGCTCAGGCCAGCATTCAGCTGGACAGCCTCGGCATCACCGCCTTGAGATCACGCACTGCGAGGACGGGGGCCCAAATTTTGGAGATCCCGGGCGCCACAAGCGGCGCCAAAGCAGACTCCCTCGCCACGAAGATGAGGGAGGTGTTAAGCGAGACCGATGTGCGAGTGACCAGGCCCATGAAGTGCGTAGAGTTACGCATTTCGGGCCTGGACGAATCGGTCTCGCCGGAGGAGGTCGCCGCTGCGGTGGCAAAAGTGGGGGAGTGTGCGGTCGAGGCGGTCAAAGCTGGCCAAATCGTCCGCACACTCTTCGCCCAAGGGACCTGCTGGGTCAGGTGCCCGGTGGCGGCCGCCAAAAAGGTGGCCGCGGGACGTCTGTTGGTGGGCTGGGTCTCCGCCCAAGTCAAGCTGCTAGAGACCCAGCCAACGAGGTGTTATAGGTGCCACATGGCTGGCCATATAAGGCAGCAGTGCACCTCGACGATCGACCGCAGCGGGGAATGCTTCCGCTGCGGTCAAACGGGCCATATGGCCAGGGAGTGCTCGGCCGCCCCCCGCTGCTCACTTTGTGTGGCAGCGGGAAAGCCCGCCGACCATAGGGCAGGAAGCAAGGTCTGCACGGGGGCGATAGGCCCCAGACGTGCAGCCCCACGGGCGGCCGGACGGTACACGGCCGCCGCTGCTCCAAATCAGGACCGAGGGTGATTTCCACCCTCGGGGTCCTGGGGCTGCCGCGAGGACATGGCGCTACACACCCCTGAGGGATGCCCAGTTTGGGCAGGGGAGCGCCATGACCCCGCGTCGCAGCGGTAGGGGGACGACCTCTCCTCCCGGCCATAGCCCAAGCTGTGGCCGGTGACGAGAGGTCGTAGGAAGTGGTTCTCTCCCCCTGCGAGATCGCGATCTCGCAGGGGGAGCCGGCGGAGAGTGAGATCCCTCCTCTCCGCCGCAGCAGTGCTGGGACCCGGAGGAGATGTGTATATCTCCTCCCCCTACCAGGCGGGGCCTGGGTGGTGATCCGGGGGGATCACCGCCCACACATAGGCCCCGCGAGAAGGCGCGCGTGGTGTTCCCACGCGCCTTCTAGAGGTGGCTGGACCAGGCGATTCCTCCCTGCTCCAGCCCAGAGGAGGGCCCGCCGCCGCCGTTATCCTGGCGGCGGGCATCGCGCTGGCGTGGCTGCGGAGGAATACCGAGATGGTACCCGTGGCCACGTCGCATAGGTGTGCGCGAGGGAACACCGGTGGGTTTTTAGTGGGTATTCCGCCTCCTACCATCCGTTGGTCATGGGGGCGGGGAGTCCCACATATCCCTGCTGCGGGCCCCCGCCTGCGGCAGGTCGAACGCGTAAATGCGTTTTCCCACCGAAAAAAAAAAAAAAAAAAAAAAAAAAAAAAAAAGGTTAGGTTAGGTTAGGTTAGGTTAGGTTAGGTTAGGTTAGGTTAGGTTAGGTTAGGTTAGGTTAGGTTAGGTTAGGTTGGGGTGCGATTTAGGGGTGCGACGTCAGACAACCTCCTCGTGTGCTCGGTGGTTACTTGTCCTCCTGGATACGTCTGGGGGGAACGGTAGCTGCTGGGCCGGTGCACCCTGGGCATCGGCCAATAACTTCCCACTTTAAGGGTTCTTATTGGCCGATGGCGAATAGTCTGACAAGGGGGGTGCCCCTCCCAGTGTCCCTCTGATTTCAGAGGGCACAACGGGATGGGGCAGGGGGTAGGTCCCTATGTGGGACAGGGGCGGGTCGGCTCCCGCCAATCGGTGGGATGTCCGACAGGCGCTATGTGCGCCGCCGCCGGAGGAGGGGCTTCGCCACCCACTCGCGTTCCGTAACCGGCGAGCACACCTCAACGACCCCGCTGGTGGCTCCAGTGGGAGATGTCGTGTGCTTCGCTGGCCGGAGGGCTTGCCTTAATTGGCCGGCCCACGTGGAAGGAAAACCACTTTAAAAACCAGCCCAAGTTTCGGCGCTGGGGCTACGCGGCGCCGAATGCCCTCGACGTCCTACTTTCTTTCGAAAGTGGGATGACGAGGGAGGGTGGAGGGCATACTCCACCCACTAGCGGCCACCCTGGGGTACCGCCCGACCCCCCAGGCGTAATAGGGTTACCCAGGTGCAGAGGGCACCGCCTGGGTGGACTTCCCCTTCCCTCTTACTCGTGGGATGCAAAGTAAGATGATAAGAACCCCCCCCAAAACAAAATCACCAGGAAGTAAGACCTACAGTTCTAAAGGCCGAACCCCGCCCACGCGGGTGTTCGTTAACAAGCAGCGGGAGGTCGAGGAGTCGGGCGCGGATGGTGGGTTTAAAGACCTCCTCGAGCCCTCCCACGAGCCGGCAGCATCGCAGGGCGTCCAGCCAATTGTGCTGCCGGACTCCGACAATTCGGTGTCGTCGCCGGCCTTATTGCTGTCGTCACCGGCCCCGGGGATTCCGCCCCGGAGCCGAGGACGACAGCAGTACCTGGTGAAGCCGACGACCAGTAACATGGACGTGGCAGCAGGGAGTGAGGAGTTTTTCTCCCCGCGGAGGATCCTACCTAGGGACCTCCCGGAGGAGGCACTCCTCACCCCCGAACTTAAGGAGAGAACAGAGCCGGAATTCCCGGCGCAAACCGATGTGGCACGGAAGAGGCTGAGGACGTCTGCTTCGTCGCAGTCGGATGACTCGTCGAGCGGCGTCGACTCGTCCGACCCAAGGCCAATGGCGAGGCCCCGAGTAGAAGGGCCCGCCAAACGGGGCAAAAGGGGACGTCCTCCCACCACTGGACGTTACGTGGGGCTGTCCAAAGCCAAAGCAGAGTTCCTGGAGCTCAGGCGCCAGGAACTCCAGCTGCAGGCAGAGGAGGAGGCGGCGGAGATGGTCCGCGACGTGAATAGTAGGAGGATGGCTCGCATCGCGGATGCATCTCCGTCGTCCGTCGGCAGCGGTGCGGAGGAGGATGGTGCCAGCACTGTGGAGGCCCTGGATAAACAGGTCCAAAGCAGCGTTGACACTATCCTCCACATTGCAACAAAGTCTGGCAACCTTAAGGGCACCTTTGTGAAAGCCCTTAAGGTTGCAGCTGCCTCTATTCAAGAGGCAGTGGCGGAACTGAGGAGGAGGTCCGTCTCTGATGAGACCGCTCGGCTGGCCGCCCAAAATAACCGTCTAAAAGCCGAAATGGCAGTACTCCGCCAGGAGATGGACGGTTTGCGGGCCAGCCTGGAGCTAACACGGGCGCAGGTGCAGGCGCCAACGGAGACGCAGGTGCGGGTGCAGTCCTCTCCTCCAGGGAAGGACGACCTCGAGCACACCATCATGGAGCGAGTCTCCACCATGATGGGGGCAAGGCTCGAGGCCCTGGTGGAGAGGTTGCTCCCTGCGCGGAGGGAGAGGCCGCCGCTAGCGGCGGACAAGAGGGAAGCCAGTCCGGCTTCGGTTGACGTGGCCTCCGGCGCTGCCTCAGGCAGGCACTCGCCGTCGCCTCCAACCAGCGTCGTGCCCCCTTCCCGGGCTCAAACCATCACGCCCGGGCAAAAGGGCAACAAAAGGAAAGGGAAGGGGCCGGCGAAGAAAGGGTCTGCCGGACCCTCCAAGCTGGCTCTTAAGGAGCCCAGGCCACTGCCACCCGCGCCCGCGTCTATGGACGAGAGCTGGGCGGCGGTGGCGAAAAGGAAGGGAAAGAAGCCCCGGGCGCAAAGTTCCGGGGCTCAATCGGCGGTTGCTGGACCTCCCGCCCCCCCCTCAAAAACATCGAGGGGGAAGAAGAAGAGGAAGGGAGGTCCCCGCAAAAAGCAAGGGGCCGGTCTGAGGCCCCCGCGGTCGGCGGCAATCGTCCTGACCCTCCAGCCGGGGGCTCAGGACAGGGGGGTGACGTACAAGGCGGTGATGCTCAGGGCTCAGGCCAGCATCCAGCTGGACAGCCTCGGCATCACCGCCTTGAGGTCACGTACCGCGAGGACGGGGGCCCAGATTCTGGAGCTCCCGGGCGCCACTAGCGGCGCCAAAGCGGACTCCCTCGCCGCGAGGATGAGGGAGGTCCTGGACGAGGCCGATGTTCGAGTGACCAGGCCCATGAGGTGCGTAGAGCTACGCATTTCGGGCCTGGACGAATCGGTCTCGTCGGAGGAGGTCGCCGCTGCGGTGGCGAAAGCGGGGGCGTGTGCGGTCGAGGCGGTCAAAGCTGGCCAAATCGTCCGCACACCCTTTACGCAGGGGACCTGCTGGGTCCGGTGCCCGGTGGCGGCCGCCAAAAAGGTGGCCGCGGGGCGACTGTTGGTGGGCTGGGTCTCCGCCCAAGTCAAGCTGCTGGAGACCCAGCCGACGAGGTGCTTTAGGTGCCACATGGTGGGCCACATAAGGCACCAGTGTGCGTCGGCGATTGACCGCAGCGGGGAATGTTTCCGTTGCGGTCAAAATGGCCACATGGCCAGGGAGTGCTCGGCCGCCCCCCGCTGCTCACTTTGTGTGGCAGCCGGAAAACCTGCCGAGCACAGAGCCGGGAGCAAGGTGTGCACGGGGGCGCAACGCCCCAAACGTGCAGCACCAAGGGTGGCCGCGCGGAGCTCGGCCGCCGCTGCTCACAACAAGGACCGAGGGTGATCTTCACCCTCTGGGTTCTGGGGCTGCCGCGAGGACATGGCGCTACACACCCCTGAGGGATGCCCAGTTTGGGCAGGGGAGCGCCATGACCCCGCGTCGCAGCGGTAGGGGGACGACCTCTCCTCCCGGCCATAGCCCAAGCTGTGGCCGGTGACGAGAGGTCGTAGGAAGTGGTTCTCTCCCCCTGCGAGATCGCGATCTCGCAGGGGGAGCCGGCGGAGAGTGAGATCCCTCCTCTCCGCCGCAGCAGTGCTGGGACCCGGAGGAGATGTGTATATCTCCTCCCCCTACCAGGCGGGGCCTGGGTGGTGATCCGGGGGGATCACCGCCCACACATAGGCCCCGCGAGAAGGCGCGCGTGGTGTTCCCACGCGCCTTCTAGAGGTGGCTGGACCAGGCGATTCCTCCCTGCTCCAGCCCAGAGGAGGGCCCGCCGCCGCCGTTATCCTGGCGGCGGGCATCGCGCTGACGTGGCTGCGGACGAATACCGAGATGGTACCCGTGGCCACGTCGCATAGGTGTGCGCGAGGGAACACCGGTGGGTTTTTAGTGGGTATTCCGCCTCCTACCATCCGTTGGTCATGGAGGCGGGGAGTCCCACATATCCCTGCTGCGGGCCCCCGCCTGCGGCAGGTCGAACGCGTAAATGCGTTTTCCCACCGTCAAAAAAAAAAAAAAAAAAAAAAAAAAAAAAAAAAAAAAAAAGGTTGGGGTGCGATGGGGTGCGATGTCAGACAACCTCCTCGTGTGCCTGATGGCTACTTGTCCCCCTGGATACGTCTGGGGGGAACGGTAGTCGTTGGGCCGGTGCACCCTGGGCATCGGTCAACAACTTCCCTTTTAAGGGTTCTTGTTGACCGATGGCGAATAGTCTGACACCGGGGGGCTCCTCCGCGTGTCCCTCTGGTTTAGCAGAGGGCACTGCGGATGGAGCAGGAGACGCTCCCCTCCTAGTGGGGGAGTAAGGGTGGGCTCGGTGTGCACTCGCACTGCCGCCGAGCAGGCCTGGGGAGGAGGTTTGGGGTGAACCTCCTACCCCTTGCCACCGCCGGGCTCGTAATCCGGGACCGCGGCTTTCAGCTGCAGTCCGGGACCGAGGGTCTTGGCTTAACCGCCCGGACCGCGAGGAAGGAAAACCTCTATAAAAAACCAGCCCAAGTCTCGGCTCCGAGGCCCGCCTCGGCGCCGAGATGCCCTCGTCGTCCCACTCCCGAAAATTCGTTTTCGGGAGTGGAGCGACTAGGGATGGTGGAGGGCGAATTCCACCACAGCGGGCTGCGGCGAGGAAGCGGCGCTCCCTGAGGAATGCCCATATGTCCATATGGGCAGGGGACGCCGTGGAATCGTCTGCAGCACTTGGGCGACCTCTCCTTGACGACTGCAGCTAAGGCTGCGGCCGTCGACGAGAGGTCGTGGGAAGCGGCCCTCTCCCTCTGCTCGCAGGGGGAGACGGCGGGAGGGTTGGGGGGGCGGTTTTCCCCCGCCTCCTCTCCGGGCCTCCCGCTGTTGCAGGCCGCTATGGTAGGGGACGACCTCTCTGCTGAGAGGTCGTAGCCGTGCGGGACGGCCACTCTTTGCCGGCCGCAGCCAGGTTCGAGCTGCGGACGCCAAGGAGAGGCCGTGGAAAGCGGTCCCCTCTCTTTGCGAGGTCACTCGCAGAGCGAGGGGAGATGCAGCCGCATGGGGGGCCCGGAGGAGAGCTTATCTTTAATGATAGGCGATCCTCTGCCCCCCTACCCTGCGGGGCCGTGGGTGGCGATCCGGGGGGATCACCGCCCACACATAGGCCCCGCGAGAAGGCGCGCGCGGTGTTTTCCGCGCGCCTTCTAGAGGTGGCTGGACCAGGCGATTCCTCCCTGCTCCAGCCCAGAGGTGGGCCTGCCGCCGCTTTGTCCTGGCGGCGGGCACCGCGCTGGCGTGGCTGCGGACGAATACCAGATGGTACCCGCGGCCACGCCGTCAACGGCGCGCGCGAGGGAACACCCAGGAGTTTTTAGTCGGTAGGCCGGCACCTTCTGTGCCGGAGTCCGACATAATCCGCCCCCCTCCCCCGAGGAGGGCGGATAAGCATGAGCGTTTCTCCTGGTTAAAAAAAAAAAAAAAAAAAAAAAAAAAAAAAAAAAAAAAAAAAAAAAAAAAAAAAAAGGTTGGGGTGCGATGGGGTGCGACGTCAGACAACCTCCTCGTGTGCCTGATGGCTACTTGTCCCCCTGGATACGTCTGGGGGGAACGGTAGTCGTTGGGCCGGTGCACCCTGGGCATCGGTCAACAACTTCCCTTTAAGGGTTCTTGTTGGCCGATGGCGAATAGTCTGACACCGGGGGGCTCCTCCGCGTGTCCTCTGGTTTAGCAGAGGGCACTGCGGATGGAGCAGGAGACGCTCCCCTCCTAGTGGGGGAGTAAGGGTGGGCTCGGTGTGCACTCGCACTGCCGCCGAGCAGGCCTGGGGAGGAGGTTTGGGGTGAACCTCCTACCCCTTGCCACCGCCGGGCTCGTAATCCGGGACCGCGGCTTTCAGCTGCAGTCCGGGACCGAGGGTCTTGGCTTAACCGCCCGGACCGCGAGGAAGGAAAACCTCTATAAAAAACCAGCCCAAGTCTCGGCTCCGAGGCCCGCCTCGGCGCCGGGATGCCCTCGTCGTCCCACTCCCGAAAATTCGTTTTCGGGAGTGGAGCGACGAGGGATGGTGGAGGGCGAATTCCACCACAGCGGGCTGCGGCGAGGAAGCGGCGCTCCCTGAGGAATGCCCATATGTCCATATGGGCAGGGGACGCCGTGGAATCGTCTGCAGCACTTGGGCGACCTCTCCTTGACGACTGCAGCTAAGGCTGCGGCCGTCGACGAGAGGTCGTGGGAAGCGGCCCTCTCCCTCTGCTCGCAGGGGGAGACGGCGGGAGGGTTGGGGGGGCGGTTTTCCCCCGCCTCCTCTCCGGGCCTCCCGCTGTTGCAGGCCGCTATGGTAGGGGACGACCTCTCTGCTGAGAGGTCGTAGCCGTGCGGGACGGCCACTCTTTGCCGTCCGCAGCCAGGTTCGAGCTGCGGACGCCAAGGAGAGGCCGTGGAAAGCGGTCCTCTCTCTCTGCGAGGTCACTCGCAGAGCGAGGGGAGATGCAGCCGCATGGGGGGCACGGAGGAGAGCTTATCTTTAATGATAGGCGATCCTCTGCCCCCCTACCCTGCGGGGCCGTGGGTGGCGATCCGGGGGGATCGCCGCCCACACATAGGCCCCGCGAGAAGGCGCGCGCGGTGTTTTCCGCGCGCCTTCTAGAGGTGGCTGGACCAGGCGATTCCTCCCTGCTCCAGCCCAGAGGTGGGCCTGCCGCCGTTTGTCCTGGCGGCGGGCACCGCGCTGGCGTGGCTGCGGACGAATACCAGATGGTACCCGCGGCCACGCCGTCAACGGCGCGCGCGAGGGAACACCCAGGAGTTTTTAGTCGGTAGGCCGGCACCTTCAGTGCCGGAGTCCGACATAATCCGCCCCCCTCCCCCGAGGAGGGCGGATAAGCATGAGCGTTTCTCCTGGTAAAAAAAAAAAAAAAAAAAAAAAAGGTTGGGGTGCGATGTCAGACAACCTCCTCGTGTGCCTGATGGCTACTTGTCCCCCTGGATACGTCTGGGGGGAACGGTAGTCGTTGGGCCGGTGCACCCTGGGCATCGGTCAACAACTTCCCTTTTAAGGGTTCTTGTTGACCGATGGCTAATAGTCTGACGGGGTGGGCTCCTCCGCGTGTCCCTCTGGTTTAGCAGAGGGCACTGCGGATGGAGCAGGAGACGCTCCCCTCCTAGTGGGGGAGTAAGGGTGGGCTCGGTGTGCACTCGCACTGCCGCCGAGCAGGCCTGGGGAGGAGGTTTGGGGTGAACCTCCTACCCCTTGCCACCGCCGGGCTCGCAATCCGGGACCGCGGCTTTCAGCTGCAGTCCGGGACCGAGGGTCTTGGCTTAACCGCCCGGACCGCGAGGAAGGAAAACCTCTATAAAAAACCAGCCCAAGTCTCGGCTCCGAGGCCCGCCTCGGCGCCGAGATGCCCTCGTCGTCCCACTCCCGAAAATTCGTTTTCGGGAGTGGAGCGACGAGGGATGGTGGAGGGCGAATTCCACCACGGCGGGCTGCGGCGAGGAAGCGGCGCTCCCTGAGGAATGCCCATATGTCCATATGGGCAGGGGACGCCGTGGAATCGTCTGCAGCACTTGGGCGACCTCTCCTTGACGACTGCAGCTAAGGCTGCGGCCGTCGACGAGAGGTCGTGGGAAGCGGCCCTCTCCCTCTGCTCGCAGGGGGAGACGGCGGGAGGGTTGGGGGGGCGGTTTTCCCCCGCCTCCTCTCCGGGCCTCCCGCTGTTGCAGGCCGCTATGGTAGGGGACGACCTCTCTGCTGAGAGGTCGTAGCCGTGCGGGACGGCCACTCTTTGCCGGCCGCAGCCAGGTTCGAGTTGCGGACGCCAAGGAGAGGCCGTGGAAAGCGGTCCTCTCTCTTTGCGAGGTCACTCGCAGAGCGAGGGGAGATGCAGCCGCATGGGGGGCACGGAGGAGAGCTTATCTTTAATGATAGGCGATCCTCTGCCCCCCTACCCTGCGGGGCCGTGGGTGGCGATCCGGGGGGATCACCGCCCACACATAGGCCCCGCGAGAAGGCGCGCGCGGTGTTTTCCGCGCGCCTTCTAGAGGTGGCTGGACCAGGCGATTCCTCCCTGCTCCAGCCCAGAGGTGGGCCTGCCGCCGCTTTTGTCCTGGCGGCGGGCACCGCGCTGGCGTGGCTGCGGACGAATACCAGATGGTACCCGCGGCCACGCCGTCAACGGCGCGCGCGAGGGAACACCCAGGAGTTTTTAGTCGGTAGGCCGGCACCTTCTGTGCCGGAGTCCGACATAATCCGCCCCCCTCCCCCGAGGAGGGCGGATAAGCATGAGCGTTTCTCCTGGTAAAAAAAAAAAAAAAAAAAAAAAAAAGGTTAGGTTAGGTTCCCCCCCGACGGGGTGCGATGTCAGACAACCTCCTCGTGTGCTTGATGGCTACTTGTCCCCTTGGATGCGTCTGGGGGGAACGGTAGTCGTTGGGCCGGTGCACCCTGGGCATCGGTCAACAACTTCCCTTTTAAGGGTTCTTGTTGGCCGATGGCGAATAGTCTGACACCGGGGGGCTCCTCCGCGTGTCCTCTGGTTTAGCAGAGGGCACTGCGGATGGAGCAGGAGACGCTCCCCTCCTAGCGGGGGAGTAAGGGTGGGCTCGGTGTGCACTCGCACTGCCGCCGAGCAGGCCTGGGGAGGAGGTTAGGGGGAACCTCCTACCCCTTGCCACCGCCGGGCTCGTAATCCGGGACCGCGGCTTTCAGCTGCAGTCCGGGACCGAGGGTCTTGGCCTAACCGCCCGGACCGCGAGGAAGGAAAACCTCTATAAAAAACCAGCCCAAGTCTCGGCTCCGAGGCCCGCCTCGGCGCCGAGATGCCCTCGTCGTCCCACTCCCGAAAATTCGTTTTCGGGAGTGGAGCGACGGGGGAAGGTGGAGGGCAAAGTCCACCACAGCGGGCTGCGGCGAGGAAGCGGCGCTCCCTGAGGAATGCCCATATACTTATATGGGCAGGGGACGCCGTGGAATCGTCTGCAGCACTTGGGCGACCTCTCCTTGACGACTGCAGCTAAGGCTGCGGCCGTCGACGAGAGGTCGTGGGAAGCGGCCCTCTCCCTCTGCTCGCAGGGGGGGAGACGGCGGGCGGGTCGGGGGGGCGTGGCATATAACGCGCCTCCCCGGGCATCCCGCTGGTGTTGGCCGCTATGGTGGGGGACGACCTCTCTGTTGGGAGGCTGTCCCCTGCCATACCATATGGTGGTAACCCTTAGCTACCATGTGGTGTGGTGGGGGGCTGCCTCTCTGCTATGGGGAGGTCGTAGCCGTGCGGGACGGCCACTCTTTGCTGCCCGCAGCTAGCTTGTCATCCGAGCTGCGGGCACCAAGGGGAGGCCGTGGAAGGCGGTCCTCTCTCTCTGCGAGGATTATACACTCGCAGAGCGAGGGGAGACGCAGCCGCACGGGGGGCACGGAGGAGAGCTTATCTTTAATGATAGGCGATCCTCTGCCCCCCTACCCTGCGGGGCCGTGGGTGGCGATCCGGGGGGATCACCGCCCACACATAGGCCCCGCGAGAAGGCGCGCGCGGTGTTTTCCGCGCGCCTTCTAGAGGTGGCTGGACCAGGCGATTCCTCCCTGCTCCAGCCCAGAGGTGGGCCTGCCGCCGCTTGTCCTGGCGGCGGGCACCGCGCTGGCGTGGCTGCGGACGAATACCAGATGGTACCCGTGGCCACGCCGTCAACGGCGCGCGCGAGGGAACACCCAGGAGTTTTTAGTCGGTAGGCCGGCACCTTCTGTGCCGGAGTCCGACATAATCCGCCCCCCTCCCCCGAGGAGGGCGGATAAGCATGAGCGTTTCTCCTGGTAAAAAAAAAAAAAAAAAAAAAAAAAAGGTTCCCCCCCGACGTGTCGCCACCTTGCCGTGGTGGGGGGGCTTGCGTGTCTCGACGACCCTCAGGGCTATGCCGGATAGGGCTTCCCATACCGGACAGGCCTGAGGCGAGAGGCCAGACTAAGAGCGACACACCCCGGCCGATATGGCCGGGTAAGGGGGTGCCCCTCCGCGTGTCCCTCTGATTTCAGAGGGCACAGCGTGATGGGGCAGGGGTAGGTCCCTATGTGGGACAGGGGCGGGTCGGCTCCCGCCAATTTGGTGGGATGTCCGGCAGGCGCTATGTGCGCCGCCGTCGGAGGAGGGGCTTCGCCACCCACTCGCGTTCCGTAACCGGCGAACACACCTCAACGACCCCGCTGGTGGCTCCAGTGGGAGATGTCGTGTGTCTCGCTGGCCGGAGGGCTTGCCTTAATTGGCCGGCCCGCGGGAAGGAAAACCCTTATAAACCCGAGAGAACCCTCGTTAAAACCGGTAGATACCTGGCGACCTCTACTGTAATTAGCCTTCTCCCCCGGAATGGGCGTCACCCGGGGGGGTGACCTTTATATCGGCCCGACTCGTGGGAATCACAATCCAGATGTCTCAATTAAAAATCAACATCGCAAGAGGGGGCCGTAATAGCCATAATAAGAGGGAAGGCGCAACTCGCGCATTAGCTTGCTCGTCAGCAAGCGACCAAGAGAGAGCCGCGAAAGTGGCAGACATGATGGGGAAAGACTCGGACTCATTTATGAGTGTAGTCTCGGGTGACACGGACGCGAGTCTTGTCACCGTAACGTCAGGGGCCTCTTCCAAGTCAGGTGGCAAGCTATGGAAGAAGGTCGGCAAAGCAGGCAGAAAGCGGCGCCTAAGTGAGACGTCGCTCTCTAGCGACAGTGGTAGTGAGGGGGAGAAAGCTCGCCCCGACACGCCGGCGTCCAGAGGCCGCGGCCGCCCGCCGACCACTGGTCAGTACGTCGGCCTCGCGAAGGCGAAGGAGGCCCTTAACGAGGCCAAAGAGAGGGAGTTATACCTCAAGGCTGAGGAGGAGGTGGCCGATCTGGCCAGGAGAGTTCTCCCCAAGCGGGGGTCTCAGCCTGCGGCCAACTCAGGCAAAGAGGTAGAGGCCCTTGCAGCCCAGGATCTGACTAAGACGGTCGACGAAAGTCTGGGGGTCATAACCGCTGTGGCGGCTAAATCCCGCCACCTCAAAGGGACCTTCCAGAGGGCCCTGAAGGATGCCACGGTCGCGATTAGCGGAGCCGTTAGTGCGCTCTCCGAGCGCAGCGTCTCGGATGAGACAGCCCGTCTCCACGCAGACAACGCGCGACTGCGGGCTGAGATGGCGGAGCTCCGAAAGGAACTGCAGGAGTTGCGTGCTGGCCTCCAGCAGGCTCCGCCCAAAGTGAGCTCACCCTCCGCGGCCAAGCGAGCGCCACCTATGCTCGTTCAAGGCGACCCGGAGGACTTCATGCGTCGCATCATGGTCCAGGTGGGGACCATGTTAAATGCCCGGTTAGAAGCCATGGAGGAAAGGCTTCTACCGGAAAAGCGGTCCCGCCCTCCGCTGGCCGCGGACACAAGGAGGCTGACGGAGGAGAGGGAAATTCCCGTACCTCCTGTGGTCATGCCCAGGAAGGTTCCGGCCGGGCCCAGTCCTGCCACGCCAAGCGCAGATCCTGCGCCGCTCACAAAGAGAGCCCGCAAAAAGGCGCTTAAGAGGGGGCTCCCAGTGCCGCCAAAAGCCGCTCCGCGCGAAGCCCGCCCCCTGCCGCCGGCGCCGCAGTCCATGGACCAAACCTGGACTGCAGTTGTCCGAAAAGGCAAGAAGGTGGGAACCAACGCGCCCGCTCCGCAGAACGACAAGAAGTCGCCGCGCCCGGTCAAACTCCGGCCGCCCCGCTCCTCAGCCGTAGTGCTCACGCTGCAGCCGGAGGCCGAGAAGAGTGGCGTCACATACGCCAGTGCGCTGAAAGAGGCCCAGCGCAAAATCGATCTCGCGGGCCTCGGTATTCCGGCAGTGCGTTCGAGACGCACGGCCACTGGTGCGCGCATTCTGGAGGTGCCAGGCGCGACCAGTGGCGATAAGGCGGACGCTCTGGCGAACAAGCTCAGGGAGGTCTTCTCGTCAGGCTGTGTCCTGATCTCCAGGCCCACGAAATGCGCGGACATGCGCGTCTCGGGCCTGGACGATTCGGCCACTACCGATGACGTAGTGAATGCCGTAGCGCGTGCTGGCGGCTGCCCGGTAGAGTCCGTGCGGGCTGGCGAGATCCGCCAAAACCACTCGGGCCTCGGCACGGTCATGGTGCGCTGCCCAATTGCGGCCGCCAATAGGATAAAAGTCGGCGGGCGACTACTGGTCGGCTGGGTGTCGGCCCAAATTCGCCTGCTGGAGCCTCGGCCCCTGAGATGTTTCCGGTGCCTCGAGAACGGGCACGTTCGAGAGCAGTGCTCTGCCGAGGTCGACCGCAGCGACCAGTGTTTCAGCTGCGGTCGGCCCGGGCACAAAGCCGGAGAGTGCACTGCACAACCGCATTGCTCCGTTTGCGAGGCGGCCGGAAAGTCGGCCGCTCATCGGCTGGGTAGCAAGGCGTGCGCTGCCCCCCGACGTAACAGGAATACGAGGAAAGGCGGCGATGGCCCTAGGGCCCCCTCGCAGCCGGTCCACCCGTCCGCTAGCTCTAGAGCTCCGGTCGAGGCCGAGGGGGCTGCAATGGACATCGCCAATTAAATGGCCATCCAACTGCTCCAGGCTAACATAAACCACTGCGCCAGAGCCCAGGACTTGCTGATCCAAAGCATGGCGGAGTGGCTTATCCAGGCGGCCGTCGTTACGGAGCCCTATTTTATCCCGTCTAGGGACAACTGGGTCGCAGATCGCGAGGGCGTAGTCGCCATTGTCGCCCAGGCTGCCGCTGGCTCCCCTCCCCTGGAAAGAGTAAGGAAGGGTAGAGGATGCGTCGCGGCATGCCTGGGCGACACGATGCTTGTTGGCGTATACTTTTCGCCTAATCGGAGCCTCGCCGAATTTGAGCAGTTCCTTGCTGAGGTCGGGGCTCTGATCGAGCAGATCCGTCCCAATCGGGTTCTCGTCGCTGGGGATCTCAACGCCAAGTCTGTGGCGTGGGGATCCCCCGCGACGGACGCCCGTGGCGAAGCGGTAGAAGACTGGTTGGTCACTACCGGTCTAGTGGTCCTGAATAGGGGAACTACCGACACGTGCGTGCGGCATCAGGGCGGCTCAATTGTGGACATCACGTTCGCGAATGCCGCCCTGGCGCGCCGTGTCCTTAACTGGACTGTGCTGAAGGATGTGGAGACGCTGTCGGATCACCGCTATATTCGGTATGCGATCTCCACACCTTCAGCAGCATTAATCGACCCGAGCCGTCCTCTGAGAGACGACGGTCCTCGCTGGTGCCTAGGTAAGATGGATAGGGAGGACCTTATCGAGGCGGCAATAGTGCAAGCCTGGGTGGCAGGCACACAAATCCCGGAGGACATAGACGGAGAGGCGGATCGGCTATGCGAGGCCATGACGCAAGTGTGCGACGCGGCCATGCCCCGCGTCAAACCGCGCTCGCCTAGACGTTCGGTGTACTGGTGGTCCGAAGAGCTCGCCCAGCTGCGCAAAGCGTGCGTGGCAGCAAGACGCCAGTACACCAGATACCGTGGACGTAGACAGAGGGAGGAAGTGGAGCTATCGCGGCTTCATGATAACTACAGGCAAGCCACAAAAAGCCTGCAAGTCGCGATAGCCAGGGCAAAATCTCTGGCGGAAGAGGAGATGCTGGAGACATTAAACCTGGATCCATGGGGGCGGCCGTACAAGATGGTGAGGCGCAAGCTTCGACCGTGGGCCCCCCCCCTGACGCAGGGTCTCCAGCCTCAGCTTCTGAACCAGGTGGTCGGAGCTCTGTTCCCTGAGAGGGCTACCCACATTCCCCCGCCGATGGCGCCGCATGGGATAACAGGGCAGGACGACGCTCAGGACGCGACCGTGCCTGAAGTAACCGAGGGCGAACTCGGGGCGGCGGTGCTCAGGCTCCGTGCCAAAAATACCGCCCCGGGACCGGACGGGATCCCCGGTCGCGCCTGGGTTTTAGCACTCGGCGACCCGTTGGAGCCCCAAGTGAGGACGCTCTTCTCAGAGTGCCTGAGGCAGGGCCGGTTCCCGCGTAGGTGGAAAACCGGAAAGCTGGTCCTGCTTAGGAAAGAGGGACGTCCGGTCGACTCACCGTCGGCCTACCGACCGATAGTGTTGCTTGACGAGGTGGGCAAGCTGTTCGAGCGCGTAATAGCTGTCCGCCTCGTCAGGCACTTGGAGATTACTGGGCCTAATTTAAGTGCCCAACAGTTCGGATTCCGCCGGAGTAGGTCCACCATCGACGCGATCGCGCGGGTGAGGACTCTGGCGGATGAAGCCGTGTCCCGGGGTGAGGTTGTCCTGGCGGTGTCTCTTGACATCGCCAACGCCTTCAACACCCTCCCCTGGGGCACTATTCTTGAGGCACTAAGGTACCACTGTGTGCCAGGGTACCTTCGGCGGGTTGTTGACAACTATTTGTCAGAAAGGACAGTGAAGTACCCAACTCGGGATATATGGCATACCAGGCCTATGACGTGCGGTGTTCCACAGGGGTCGGTCCTCGGGCCACTCCTGTGGAACATCGGGTATGATTGGGTCCTACGGGGCGCTAATTTGAGGGGTGTCGAGCTGACGTGTTACGCAGACGACACCCTCCTGACCGCCCGTGGTAAGACATACCGAGAGGCCGCTCTGTTGGCCACGGCCGGAGTAGCGCAAGTGGTTGCCAGGATCCGGCGTTTGGGCTTGGAAGTTGCCCTCAACAAATCGGAGGCCCTCTGCTTTCATGGGCCCCGAAGGGCTCCTCCACCCGGATCCCACCTCATCATTGGCGGTGTTTCCATCGGCGTCGAGTCGACGATGCGGTACCTAGGCCTCGTCCTCGACAGCCGATGGAACTTTAAAGCGCACTTTGAGCGTCAGGCGCCAAAACTCATAAAGGCTGCCACGGCGCTGAGTAGGCTCCTTCCAAACGTGGGCGGGCCGAACGGAGGGTGCCGTCGTCTGTACTCCGGGGTTGTACGGTCGATGGCCTTATATGGAGCGCCCATCTGGGTAGACGCCCTATCTGCCCACAACAAGACCCTCTTGCGAAGGCCGCAGAGGGTCATGGCAGTTAGGATGGCAAGGGGCTACCGCACAGTGTCGTGTGAGGCGGCTTGTGTGCTGGCTGCCACTCCCCCTTGGGAGCTGGAGGCGGTTGTGCTGGCTGACGTCCACCAGCGGGTGTCGCAGTCGCGAGCCCGAGGGGTCGAGCCACCTCCGGAGTCGGTTGAGCGCTGGCGAGAACGCTCCCGCCGAGTTCTTCTTCGGAGGTGGAAAGAAAACCTGGAGGAGCCGAGTGCCGGCCACACGACCATTGCGGCAATCCGTCCCGTTTTGGACAAGTGGGTCGGCGGTAAGCGGGGGGTCCTTACCTTCCACCTTGTGCAGATCCTCTCAGGACACGGTTGTTTTGGGAGGTATCTCTGCAGGGTGGCGGGGAGGGAACCCACGCATGAGTGTCACAGTTGTGGCTGCGCTGAAGATACAGCGCAGCACACTCTAGCTGTCTGCCCAGCCTGGGCGGAGCAGAGGGCGCTGCTCGTTGCGGCGGTGGGAGCAGACCTCTCGCTGCCCGCCGTGGTAAAATCCATGGTGGACAGCGAGGCGTCTTGGAAGGCAGTGGTCTCCTTCTGCGAAGAAGTTATGTCGCAGAAGGAGGGGGCCGAGCGTATGCGCGAGGAGGATGCCTCCGCGGATCTCATGCGCAGGAAACGGACGGGTCGAAGGCGGCTAGCCTATGGGCGAAGCCTCCGTCTAGATGAGGACATGAGGGTGGCAGACGCGGGGACGTCTGTCGCTCTCCAACGCCAACAAGTCCTCGGGATTGCTGGCGCGCCAAGTGTCCCGGCGCGCCACCAAACAGATGGTCGGTGAACGCGACCAAGTGTAGGGTCCGGAAACGGACACCCGCCGACCGAGCTGCAGTAGGAGTGCGCAAGCAACCCTGGGCTCGGTCACCGTTGTCGGCGGCGAGAGGGACACCGGGGGGTTTTAGTGGGTAGGACCGCTCCTACCATCCGTTGGCTATGGAGTCGGTGAGTCCCACACACCCCTGCCACCCTTCCCCGGTGGCAGGAAGCGCATAAACGCGTTTCCCCCCGCAAAAAAAAAAAAAAAAAAAAAAAAAAAAAAAAAAAAAAAAAAAAGGTTAGGTTAGGTTGGGGTGCGACGTCAGACAACCTCCTCGTGTGCTCGGTGGTTACTTGTCCTCCTGGATACGTCTGGGGGGAACGGTAGCTGCTGGGCCGGTGCACCCTGGGCATCGGCCAATAACTTCCCACTTTAAGGGTTCTTATTGGCCGATGGCGAATAGTCTGACAAGGGGGGCGCCCCTCCCAGTGTCCCTCTGATTGCAGAGGGCACAGCGGGATGGGGCAGGAGACGCTCCCCTCCTAGTGGGGGAGTAAGGGTGGGCTCGGTGTGCACTCGCACTGCCGCCGAGCAGGCGTGGGGAGGAGGAACCTCCTGGTGGGGAACTTCCTACCCCTTGCCACCGCCGGGCTCGTAATCCGGGACCGCGGCTTTCAGCTGCAGTCCGGGACCGAGGGTCTTGGCTTAACCGCCCGGACCGCGAGGAAGGAAAACCTCTATAAAAAACCAGCCCAAGTTTCGGCTCCGAGGCCCGCCTCGGCGCCGAAATGCCCTCGTCGTCCCACTCCCGAAAATTCGTTTTCGGGAGTGGAACGACGAGGGATGGTGGAGGGCGAATTCCACCACAGCGGGCTGCGGCGAGGAAGCGGCGCTCCCTGAGGAATGCCCATCTGGGCAGGGGACGCCGTGGAATCGTCTGCAGCACTTGGGCGACCTCTCCTTGACGACTGCAGCTAAGGCTGCGGCCGTCGACGAGAGGTCGTGGGAAGCGGCCCTCTCCCTCTGTTCGCAGGGGGAGACGGCGGGAGGGTTGGAGGGGCGGTGTTCACCCCGCCTCCTCTCCGGGCCTCCCGCTGTTGCGGGCCGCTATGGTAGGGGACGACCTCTCTGTTGAGAGGTCGTAGCCGTGCGGGACGGCCACTCTTTGCCGGCCGCAGCCAGGTTCGAGCTGCGGACGCCAAGGAGAGGCCGTGGAAAGCGGTCCTCTCTCTCTGCGAGGTCACTCGCAGAGCGAGGGGAGATGCAGCCGCATGGGGGGCACGGAGGAGAGCTTATCTTTAATGATAGGCGATCCTCTGCCCCCCTACCCTGCGGGGCCGTGGGTGGCGATCCGGGGGGATCACCGCCCACACATAGGCCCCGCGAGAAGGCGCGCGCGGTGTTTTCCGCGCGCCTTCTAGAGGTGGCTGGACCAGGCGATTCCTCCCTGCTCCAGCCCAGAGGTGGGCCTGCCGCCGTGTGTTTATGGCGGCGGGCACCGCGCTGGCGTGGCTGCGGACGAATACCAGATGGTACCCGCGGCCACGCCGTCAACGGCGCGCGCGAGGAAACACCCAGGAGTTTTTAGTCGGTAGGCCGGCACCTTCAGTGCCGGAGTCCGACATAATTCGCCCCCCTCCCCCGAGGAGGGCGGATAAGCATGAGCGTTTCTCCTGGTAAAAAAAAAAAAAAAAAAAAGGTTAGGTTAGGTTAGGTTAGGTTGGGGTGCGACGTCAGACAACCTCCTCGTGTGCTCGGTGGTTACTTGTCCTCCTGGATACGTCTGGGGGGAACGGTAGCTGCTGGGCCGGTGCACCCTGGGCATCGGTCAACAACTTCCCTTTTAAGGGTTCTTGTTGGCCGATGGCGAATAGTCTGACACCGGGGGGCTCCTCCGCGTGTCCCTCTGGTTTAGCAGAGGGCACTGCGGATGGAGCAGGAGACGCTCCCCTCCTAGCGGGGGAGTAAGGGTGGGCTCGGTGTGCACTCGCACTGCCGCCGAGCAGGCCTGGGGAGGAGGTTAGGGGGAACCTCCTACCCCTTGCCACCGCCGGGCTCGTAATCCGGGACCGCGGCTTTCAGCTGCAGTCCGGGACCGAGGGTCTTGGCCTAACCGCCCGGACCACGAGGAAGGAAAACCTCTATAAAAAACCAGCCCAAGTCTCGGCTCCGAGGTCCGCCTCGGCGCCGAGATGCCCTCGTCGTCCCACTCCCGAAAATTCGTTTTCGGGAGTGGAACGGCGAGGGACGGTGGAGGGCGAAGTCCACCGCAGCGGGCTGCGGCGAGGAAGCGGCGCTCCCTGAGGAATGCCCATATGTCCATATGGGCAGGGGACGCCGCGGAATCGTCTGCAGCACGTGGGCGACCTCTCCTCTACGACTGCAGCTAAGGCTGCGGCCGTCGACGAGAGGTCGTGGGAAGCGGCCCCCCCCCCCCTCTGTTCGGGGGGGGGGGGGGGGAAACGGCGGGAGGTTTGGAGGGGCGGTGTCCCTTATCGCCGCCTTTCCGGGCGTCCCGCTGTTGCAAGCCGCTATGGTAGGGGACGACCTCTCTGTTGACAGGTCGTAGCCGTGCGGGACGGCCACTCTTTGCTGCCCGCAGCTAGCTTGTCATCCGAGCTGCGGGCACCAAGGAGAGGCCGTGGAAAGCGGTCCTCTCTCTCTGCGAGAGATTACTACCTCGCAGAGCGAGGGGAGACACAGCCGCACGGGGGGCACGGAGGAGAGCTTATCTTCAATGATAGGCAATCCTCTGCCCCCCCTACCCTGCGGGGCCGTGGGTGGCGATCCGGGGGGATCACCGCCCACACATAGGCCCCGCGAGAAGGCGCGCGCGGTGTTTTCCGCGCGCCTTCTAGAGGTGGCTGGACCAGGCGATTCCTCCCTGCTCCAGCCCAGAGGTGGGCCTGCCGCCGTTTGTCCTGGCGGCGGGCACCGCGCTGGCGTGGCTGCGGACGAATACCAGATGGTACCCGCGGCCACGCCGTCAACGGCGCGCGCGAGGGAACACCCAGGAGTTTTTAGTCGGTAGGCCGGCACCTTCAGTGCCGGAGTCCGACATAATCCGCCCCCCTCCCCCGAGGAGGGCGGATAAGCATGAGCGTTTCTCCTGGTAAAAAAAAAAAAAAAAAAAAAAAAAAAAAAGGTTAGGTTAGGTTAGGTTAGGTTAGGTTGGGGTGCGATGTCAGGCAACCTCCCCGTGTGCCTGATGGCTACTGGTCCCCCTGGATACGTCTGGAGGGAAGAGTAGTCGTTGGGCCGGTGCACCCTGGGCACACACTGGGTCTAGGCCGTCCTCTTCTGGTGCAGTCACGGCCGCCGCCTCTCTCAACAGGCGGCCATCGCCACCCGCGCCTGACGCCGCGCCCAAGTCCCCGGCAGCGACCATCTCGCCGGGGAAAAGGGCCTCTAAAAAGAAGAAGGGTCCGGCGAAGAAAGGGGCTGCCGGACCCTCAAAACAGACTCCGAGGGAACCTCGACCACTGCCACCCGCGCCCACGTCTATGGACGAGAGCTGGGTGACAGTGGCTAAAAAGGGACGTAAGCCCCGAGCACAAGCGCCCGGGGCTCAACAAGTGGCGGCTGCCAGACCTCCCAATCCCCCCTCAACAACATCGAGGGGGAAGAAAAAGAAGGCGGGAGGTCAGAAGAAGAAGGGGGCTGGCCTTAGGGCGCCCAGATCCGCGGCCGTTGTCCTCACCCTCCAACCGGGGGCTGGGGACAAGGGCATAACATATGGGTCGGTGATGACCGAGGCTAAGGCGAAAATCGACCTGGAGAGCCTCGGCATCACCGGCCTAAGATCCCGTACGGCGCGGACGGGGGCTCAAATATTGGAGGTCCCAGGAGCCACCAGCGGCGGCAAGGCGGACTCCCTCGCCGCAAGGCTGAGGGAGGTCCTGGGTGAGGCAGACGTGAGGGTGTCCAGGCCCACGAAGTGCGCAGATCTGCGCATTTCGGGCCTGGACGAATCTGTCTCACCTGAAGAGGTCGCCGCCGCGGTGGCCAAGGCGGGGGGGTGTGCGGTCGAGGCGGTCAGGGCTGGCCAAATCGTCCGCACACCCTTCACCCAGGGGACCTCCTGGGTGCAGTGCCCGGTGGCGGCCGCCAAAAAGGTGGCCGGGGGGCGCCTGCTGGTCGGCTGGGTCTCGGCCCAGGTCAAGCTCCTGGAGACCCGGCCGACGAAGTGTTACCGATGCCTCATGTTCGGCCACGTGAGGCAGACGTGCACTTCGGCGATCGACCGCAGCGGTGAGTGCTACCGCTGCGGCGAGGCAGGCCACCTGGCCAGGGAGTGCTCGGCCGCTCCCCGCTGCTCACTGTGCGTGGCAGCGGGGAAGCCCGCCGAGCACCGGGCGGGGAGCAGGGCCTGCAAGGGGGCGATAGCCCCCAAGCGTGCAGGCTCCAAGGCGGCCGGACGGACCCCGGCCGCCGTTGCTCCCAATAAGGACCCAGTGAATGCGGCCAAGTGATGGGCATTCACCGGGTCCTTCAGGCGAACATCAACCACTGCGCCGGTGCGCAGGACCTCCTCCTGCAATCCATGGCGCAGTGGTCGATCGATGTCGCCGTGGCCGCCGAGCCCTACTACGTCCCCCCCAGTGATAACTGGGCAGCGGACGTGGACGGCTCGGTGGCCATTATAACTAAAAGAGGGGCAGAGGGCATTCTGCCCCCTCCCACCTTGTCGAGGGGTCGAGGCTTTGTGGCGATCCGCTGGGGAGAGATATGCCTAATTGGGGTGTATTTCTCCCCCAACAGGACTCTCGCCGAGTTCGAAGCGTTCCTGGACCAGGTAGGGGCCCTTATTGGGCAGACCCTACCGTGTCCGGCGCTCGTCGTGGGTGACCTCAACGCCAAGTCCTTGGCTTGGGGTTGTCCCGCGACGGACACTCGGGGAGATTGCCTCGCGGAGTGGGCGACGGCTGCCGGCCTCGTGGTTCTGAACCAGGGGTCGGCCAACACCTGCGTGCGCTGGCAGGGGGGGTCCATCGTGGACGTTTCGTTCACGACCCCCGCCGTCGCACGGCGTGTCCGTGAGTGGAGGGTTCTGGAGGATGTGGAGACGTTGTCGGACCACTTGTACGTCCGGTTCGACGTCTCCACAGCCACAGAACGCACGGACACGCGCCGTCGTCCCGACAGCCGAGCCTCGGCCCGATGGGCCTTGTCAAGCCTGAATCGCGAAGCGGTGGAGATTGCTTCCATTGTCCAGGCCTGGGTAACACCTTCCAGGCCTGTGGAGGTCGAGGTCGAGAGTGAATGGTTCCGGGATGCGCTGTCGCAGATCTGCGACGCCAGCATGTCCCGGGCCAAATCTCGACCTCCGAAGCGTCAGGTGTACTGGTGGTCTCAGGGGATCGGAGAAATCCGGTCCCGGTGTGTGGCGGCGAGACGCCAGTACACCCGGGCCCGCCGTAGGCGGGTCCGTGACGCCGACATGGAAGCCCAGCTGTACGGTGCCTATCGGGAGTTGAAGAAGGCCCTACAGCTCTCCATCGCCCTTCCTCGGCAGTAGGGAGGACCTGGGAACGCATAAGCGGCTCCAGGTCCCCCCCCGCCTCGCCTCCCCTCACAAGGGGAGGCCCATTCCCGGAGGGCGGCTAAACGCACGCCCTCCACGGGGGGCGCTGTCGAGCCTCAAACCGCGATCAGCCGGCGGTATGAGGCGCGACAGGGCCCGATGCGACGACACCCCCCCGGTCGCTCCGGGGGGTGTCATCCTCTCCCGGGTCGCGTCCGACGGCTACATCGCCCCGAAGATGTAGCCGCCCGCGACCCCGGGCGACGTGCAGGGGGGGCTAGCGAGCGTTGCCGCAACCTAACCTAACCTAACCTAACCTAACCTTTTTTTTTTTTTTTTTTTTTTTTTTTTTCGGGGGGGAAATGCAGTTACGCATTCAACCCGCCGCCAATGGGGTCAGCGGCGGGGATATGTGGGGCTCCCCGCTCCAATGATAGGAGCGGGCCTACCCACTAAAACCCCCCCGGGCTTTACGCCAACATCGCTTGATTACCGGGCCACAGGATCCACCTCTGCATGGCTACTGCAGCCCGGCAGCGACAGTCCGTAAGGACACACCGCGGGGAGCGTTGTGCTCCCCGGAATTCGCCCATTATGTGAAGGCAATCGCGGGGCTCCTCCAACGGTAGCCGGCACCCCAAGCCTGCTACCCGGAGCCCTCCGCTAGGGCGGTAGCTGCCGCTCATGAGCGGCGCGCCTGCGGCCCATGCGGCGTCTGCGGATCGGGTCTGAGAGGGCATCATCCTCCCGTCCCCGCTCCGCTTCCTCCTTCTGCGCCATCACTGACTCACAGAAGGAGGTTACAGCCAGCCATCCAGGCTTGCTGGAAGACATAGCCCCGACCAATGCCGGTAGGGACAGGTCGGGGCCCACCGCTGCGATTAGTTCTGCCCTTGGGCCCGAAAATGCCGGGCACATTTGGACTGTATGCTCCACAGTGTCCTCGAGCGCCCCGCACTCGTGACACGCCGGGGTCAGCTCCCTCCGAGCGACCCGGTGCAGGTAGCGACCGAAGCAGCCGTGCCCAGTCAACACCTGCACCGTCCGGTAGGAGAGAACTCCCTTGGAGCCGACCCACTTCTCCATCGCGGGCCGCACCGCCTCTATCGTGCGGCGGCCTGCTCTCGGCGTTAAAAGCTGGTCACGCCAGGTGCGCAACAAAATGACGCGAGCCTGGCGGCGCCACCTCTCGATTAATTCAGGCGGAGGGCTACTGCCTTCCGCCTTGGCCTCCGCGGTGCGGCGGTAGACTTCCGCCAACACCTTCGCCTCCAGCTCCCACGGAGGGGATCTTGCCAGTAGGCTTGCCGCCTCGAACCCTACGGTTCGGTACCCCCTAATAGCCCGAAGGGCCATTGCGCGTTGCGGGCGTCGCAGCAGAGCTCTGCTGTGCCCGCTTAGAGCTTGAGCCCAGACGGGTGCGCCGTAGAGGGCCATCGACCTGACGACCCCCATGTACAACCGTCTGCAGCTCAAGTTAGGTCCGCCTGAATTGGGCAGCAAGTGCCCCAGCGCAGCCGCGGTTTTCATGAGCTTCGGAACCAGCCGCCGGAAATGCTCCACAAATTGCCATCTGCCATCCAGGATGAGTCCCAGATATTTCATGAAATACCCAATCTGGATGCGATGCGCGTGGCAGATGCGCAGAGTGGCGCCGGCCGGCGGCCGCCTCCGAGGCCCATGGAAAAAGATGGCTTCGGTCTTTTCGAGGGCCACTTTAAGACCGAGGCCCTCGATCCTCCCCACAACCTCCTCCGCTCCTACTCGAGCGAGGCGCATAGCCTCCTCGAAGGATTCTCCGTGGGCTACGATTAACGTATCATCAGCGTAACACGCCATGAGCAGCCCACGGAGAACCTAACCTAACCTAACCTAACCTAACCTAACCTAACCTAACCTAACCTAACCTAACCTAACCTACTAGAAGCAGCCTCCAGCTCCAAAGAGACCACTCGGGAATGGATGGAACCCCCGGTGGCACGAACCAAAGCCGACATGGGACAGGTCATTCCGCCCGTCCTCCGAACCGCTGCGGGGCCGCTGGACCACTATATTAACGCTTTCCTCGAGTTCAAAGCCGTAACATTAGCCAACAGGACGGCAAACACCCTGACTTGCCAGAGCATCCTGCAAGCCTACCACCTGGGTGAGAGAGGATCAAAAATCCAGATCCAACTATTGAAGGAGAAACTCGAGGCAGCGGACGCCACCATATATAACAACGACTCTTCCCAAGTTCTTAAGGGGACACAAATGAGTCGTCATATGATGGCGTTTAGTGGAACCGATGGTTTCGTCCCGCTCGACGATGAAAAGACGGAAAACACAGGCAGAATGACTTATAAGACCCCCCCTGGTGACCCGATAGTTGTCACTGCCCGATGCACGAAGGTAATGCTAGACGAACAGATCCTTAAGAGAATAGAGGAGGAGGAATCTGCGTTGGAAGCAGGAGACGCCTTCGTGTCATGGGCGGTGCCGAAAATTGATTGGGTCAACGGGGTCCCCGGCTGCGGCAAAACAACCTGGGTGGTGGCCAACTTTAACGCTGATAAAGACATTATCATCACCACGACCACCGAGGCAGCTAAGGATCTTAAAAAGATACTCATATCCAGGGTGGGCCGAGCAGCTGAGAGAAGAGTGAGAACTATGGCCTCCGTCCTAGTCAACGGCCTGAAAGAGTCCGAGAGAGGGACGTGTGAAAGACTGATGGTCGATGAGGCCCTCATGAACCACTTTGGGGCCATAGTACTCGCGACTCGGCTCACTGGAGCGGAAAACATCCTCCTCATCGGAGACATAAACCAGCTGCCTTATATCGACAGGGAGAATCTCTTCCCCCTGCGATATAACCGCCCAAGCCTCCTGGCAACATTCACGCAGGAGCTTCTGTGCACGCATCGCAGCCCGATGGACGTTGCATACGCCCTTAGCGAAGTCTACAATGGCGTGTATGCGTCCACACTCCGAGTGAGATCCCTGCGACTCGATAGGTATTCGGACGCAATGATACCTCACACTCTCCCCAACACTCTTTTCCTGGTACACACGCAGGCGGATAAGGAAGCCCTTAAAAGCAAGGGCTACGGGGAGGGAGAAGGATCACGCACTCTCACGATACATGAGGCCCAGGGACTTACCTACGAGACGGTTGTGATAGTGCGCGCAGCCACCAAGAGGACAAAACTGCACGACAGCGTCCCGCACGCAGTAGTGGCAGTGTCACGCCACACTAAAAGCTGTGTATACTACACAGACGACAGTGAGGATGCGACGGGACGCCTTATAAGCCTTGCAGTTTCAGCCACAAAGAACTCTATTCTCGAGTACAATCTGAAAATGGCAATAAGGAACCGTAACGCGGCTGTAGTGGAAAAACTATTAGCGGTACGCGAGGTCACGGACTGACCTACAACGATCCTGCGAGCGCCGCGTCCTCGGATGAATTGCCCACACATTTATAAACATTTATAAATAAATTATAAGATAAGATAAGATAAAATTGAATTCAATATGTATGTATATAACTTAAGGAAAAAAAAAAAAAAAAAAAAAAAAAAAAAAAAAAAAAAAATCAATGCATGCTCTCTGGAAAAAAAAAAAAAAAAAAAAAAAAAAAAACAAAAAAAAAAAACAAAAACAAAAAAAAAACAAAAAACAAAAAAAAAATAAAAAAAAATAACGCATCCCGTAGTTTTAAGTTGGGGTCGCACTTGCGAAAATCACGCATGCTGTAACACAAGTGCGACCTAGCAGTACGCTGTATAGTATAAGCATAAAATTAACACTATAACAAATCAAAACTAATAAAACAAAGGCACGGACAAAAAGTCTGTGGATTTTATATGTATTTTTTAAAAAAAAAAAAAAAAAAAACCTACTAGAAGAGATTCTGCGTGGAGACGGAGGATTCGTGCAGCCACTGTGGAGGGCCCCATCTTCGAGTGGAATGCGATCAGTGGATGGCGAATGCGTCTCCCACTTGCAGGAATTGTGTCAAGGCCAAGCACGATAATGTGGAACACAACGCATTCAGCGAAGATTGCCCCATACGAAAAAAAAAAAAAAAAAAAAAAAAAAATGGGATAATATAGCAAGATCAAGCGTTGCGTATTGCTAAGGTGGCACCAAGCCCATACAAATTGATCCAAGCGAATCTGCAAAGAAAAAAGATTGCAACAGATGAGCTCCTTATAGAGGCGGACAATAGGAAAATAGCCGCAGCACTCATACAGGAGCCCTATGTGGGTGGGGCTCGAAGTATGAGAAGTTACAGAGGTGTAAGGGTCTTCCAGAATACGGAACCAGGGGCGGGGACAGTCAAGGCTGCCATAGCAATTTTTGATCCAGACCTAGACGTCGAGCAGTATCCGAAACTCACCACCAACAACATCGTCGTGGTGAGACTACGAACCGTGAACTGGAAGATCGTGCTTGTCTCCTGTTACTTCGAGCCTGACCAACCCATAGACCCATATCTGGAGCAGATGAGAAAGATTATGGATTCGCTTGGATCAAAAAGGCTAATTGTCGGAGGCGATACAAACGCGAAAAACATCTGGTGGGGCGGCACAAAAATTGACCAACGAGGCGAGGAAGTGATGCGTGCGTTTGACGAGATGGGCCTGCAGGTACTTAATAGCGGGGAAATCCCGACATTTGATACCATTAGAGGTGGACAAAGGTATTACAGTTACGTGGATGTGACGGCCTGCACATCTGACATCCTCGACCTGGTGGAAGACTGGACTGTGGAAGAAAATCTGACGAGCGCGGACCACAATGGAATCACTTTTAACATTAAACTACAAAAATCTAGAGGTATTAATATTTCAAGAACAACAAGGCTATACAACACCAAAAAAGTCAAATGGAAACAATTTCATGAGAAATTGGACCAATTGAAAATAGAAAATAATTTTACACCTGAAACAATAGAAAATATAAACACAGTAGAACAACTTGAAATAGAAATAACAAAATATACAGAACTAGTGACACAAACATGTAATAAAACAATACCAAAAAAGTCAAACAAGCAAATACTTACCAACCCATGGTGGTCCGAGGAGCTCGCACAGATGAAGAAAGAAGTCACCACCAGAAGACGCAGAGTCAGATGTGCAGCAGCAGTCCGAAGAAGCACGGTCGTTGCAGAGTACCTGGAAAAGAAAGAGAAATATGAATCTGAAATAAAAAAGGCACAGATAAATAGCTGGAAAGCATTCTGTCAAAAACAAGATAAAGAAAGTGTCTGGGATGGCATATATAGAGTAATAGGTAGAACATCAAAAAGAGAAGAGGACCTCCCACTCGAAATAGATGGCCTAACACTGAATGCTGGGGACTCGGCAAAGCTTTTGGCAGACACATTCTATCCCGAAGATCGAGAAGAGGAAGACAACCCAGAACACCGAATGACCCGAGAAAGAGCGCGCACTATCAATCTGAATGAAGAAGACGAGGAATGTGACCCACCATTCACCATAAATGAACTTATGGGGGCGGCAGAAACCTTCAACGCTAAGAAAGCACCGGGGAAGGATGGATTCACAGCGGACATATGCATGGAGGCAATAAAAAACAACCAAAATTTGTTTCTGGGACTGCTAAATAAGTGTTTGGCTTTGCGCCACTTCCCTACTCGATGGAAGGAGGCAGTAGTAATAGTTCTGAGGAAACCGGGCAAGCAGTGCTACGCAACACCTAAATCGTATAGGCCAATAGGACTACTCCCAGTAATGGGAAAAATATTGGAAAAAATGTTGATCAGTCGGTTGAAGTACCATATATTGCCAAAGCTCAGTACTCGCCAGTATGGATTCATGCCTCAGAGGAGCACCGAAGACTCCCTCTACACACTAATGCAACATATACAAGCTAAATTAACTGTAAAGAAAATTACTACTGTAGTGTCATTGGATATAGAGGGAGCCTTCGATAGCGCCTGGTGGCCAGCTATCAGAGTTCGACTGGCTGAGGAAAAATGCCCAAGCAATATAAGGAAAATATTCGACAGTTATCTCAGTGATAGAAAAGTTAGCCTACGATACGCGGGGGAAGAATATTCCAAAAGTAACAACAAGGGTTGCGTACAAGGATCTATAGGAGGACCCATACTATGGAATCTTCTGCTGGACCCACTCCTGAAGGATCTGGAGGAAAGAGGCGATCATTGCCAGGCCTTTGCGGATGATGTGGTATTGGTCTTTGACGGTAATACAGCAGTGGAAATAGAGAGGCGGGCCAATGCCACTCTCGAATATGTTCATGCGTGGGGTGTCGCAAACAAGCTGAAATTTGCACCACACAAAACAAATGCCATGGTTATAACTAGGAAGCTGAAATGGGACACGCCGCGCCTGAGCATGGGAGGGATTGACATTGACATCGTAAATGAAATAAAAATCCTGGGGCTAACTATAGACAATAAATTGACTTTTAAATCCCACATTGAAAATGTGTGCAAAAAAGCAATCAACATCCAAAAACAGCTCACCAGGGCGGCAAAGGTCAGTTGGGGGCTCCACCCTGAAGTGGTGCGTACAATCTACGTGGCTACAATCGAGCCTGTAGTTCTGTACGCTGCAAGTGTATGGGCACCGGCAGCTAATAGAGTCGGAATCAAAAAACGGCTCAATTCCGTACAGCGCAGTTTCGCTCAAAAAATGTGTAGAGCCTACCGTACGGTCTCTCTCAACTCAGCACTAATCCTTGCTGGGGTACTCCCCCTTGACCTTCGTATACGCGAGGTGGCCTCGCTGTATGAGGCCAAGAGGGGGGTCCCCCAGCACGGATTGGGAGGAGGAGAGATCGAACGGATGGCATCTGCGACAGATACCCTTCATCCCGCAAAGCATGTGAGCCTGGAGTACGTATGCCTGGAGAATGAAGAAGACCTATATGCGAATAGTAATTACGAGATGCAGATATATACGGATGGCAGCAAGATTGATGGTAAGGTTGGAGCCGCGCTATCCATGTGGATGAACGGGTTCGAAACCAAAGCCATCAAACTTGCCTTGCCAACCTCTTGCACTGTATACCAGGCCGAACTCCTAGCCATATGTAGAGCGACGAGGGAGATCCAGAAGCATGCGGCACGCACGTATGGGATTTACAGTGATTCCAAGTCAGCATTGCAGACCATCACCAATCTCAGACGTCTCCATCCCCTTGCAATGGAAACCAGAGAAAACTTAGAAGCAATTTCTCAGCAGAATAAAATTGTCAAACTATTCTGGATAAAAGCACATGCAGGATTGGAGGGGAATGAGAGAGCGGATGGACTAGCAAAAGAAGCTGCACTAAAATTGAAGAAAAAGCCAGATTACGACCGATACCCGGTTTCATTCGTCAAACGGCAAATCCGAGAGGATACCCTTGAGGAATGGAACCGGAGATACGAGTCTGGCGAAACAGCTTCTATCACAAAAATGTTCCTTCCAAACGCAGTTGTGGCGTACAGAACAATTAGGAAATTTGAAGCCACTAGTCTTACCACACAAATACTGACGGGGCATGGTGGGTTCTCCGAATACTTGAATCGCTTCAGGTGTAAGGAGAACTCATCGTGCATCTGCGATCCTGATGTTGCTGAAACGGTGCCACATATCCTGCTGGATTGCCCGGTGTACTGCCTGCAACGGTTTAATTTTGAACAGGAACTAGAATGTAGATTAGACGCTGAAAACCTGCCAAATATAATGAATAGCAAATATAGAGAAAAATTCTTAGAATTCTGTGTAAATATAGCCAGTAAAGTTGTAACTAGAAATAAGATAGCTTAAGTAAATATAATGTCAATATAATTTGTAAATTATAAAAGAACATTATAGATAAATAGTATATAACAGCAATGTGTAAAATGTATAGGTTTATAGAAAAATAGCACTAATGTATTAGGATAAGAAATAAAATACCAGAACGTGTTTTATTAATAAGAGATAGAAAAAAGCAGTACCCACCAGACAAAAATTTAGCTAGCGTAGAATAGAGCAGCACAGACAGGAGACCCACCTGTGAAGTGAGAAAGGGATGAATGCTAGAAAGATACAGTATGTAGAATGAAAGTGCGAGAGGCATAAAAGCGAGAACTGGTATGAAAGAGAAGATTAGGTCAAAACAGGCTCCAAATTATGACATATTGGAGGTACTTAGTAAAAAAAAAAAAAAAAAAAAAAAAAAAAAAAAACCTAACCATATGTTCCGACTCCCGTGAATGATCGGTCCTCGAAGGGACAACATCTGAATGACGGCACAAGGCATCCCACTTCTTGCGAACTGGACATGTGTCAACACAACACGTTTAGTGACACATGTCCAGTTCGCAAGAAGTGGGATGCCTTGGCAAGGTCCAGTGTAGCATATTGCTAAAGTTGTCACGGGCAAACACCCACCTTACTGTGTGATCCAAGCGAATCTGCAAAGGAAGAAAATTGCGACAGATGAACTGCTAATAGAGGCAGGAAATCGCAACGTAGCAGCAGCACTGTTGCAAGAACCATATGTGGGCGGGGTTCGAAGTGTGAGGAACCGAAGAGGAGTACGGATCTTCCAGAATGCTGAAATAGGAGAAGGAACTGTAAAAGCCGCAATAGCAATATTCGACTCAGAGCTGGATGTAGAACAGTTTCCAAAACTAACCACGAACAACATCACTGTGGTGGGTGTCCGAACCAGCATCTGGAGGATCACGCTCGTATCCTACTACTTTGAGCCTGACCAGCCTATAGGCCCCTACCTCGAACAAATGAGGAAGATTGTGGACTCGCTTGGACCAAAAAGTATAATCGTGGGGGGGGATGCAAACGCGAAGAACGTTTGGTGGGGAGGAGCCAAGACCGATCAGAGGGGAGAGGAAGTGATGAAAGCTTTAGACGAGATGGGCATGCATGTCCTAAACGATGGCGAAATACCAACCTTCGACACGATCAGAGGTAACCAGAGATACCACAGTTTCGTCGATATAACTGCCTGCACGCCTGATGTTCTCGGTCTGGTGGAGGACTGGACTGTGAACGAAAATTTGACAAGCTCGGACCACAATGGAATTACCTTCAAAATTCAACTTCAAAAATCGAAAGGCACTAGCATCGCCAGAACAACTAGACGATACAATACAAAAAAAGCCAATTGGAAACTAAACCAATTGAAAGCAGATCATAAAATGACACCTGAAACAATACACAACATAAATACAATAGAAAAATTAGAAAATATAATAAACACATTCACAAATATAATAACAGAAGCATGCAATAACAGTATACCTAAAAAGAAAAATAAAGAAGTACTTACCAATCTGTGGTGGTCCGAACAGCTCGCAGAAATGAAGAAGGAGGTCACCACCAGAAGACGTAGAATCAGATGTGCAGCACCAGTCCGAAGAGAAACAGTCGTGGAAGAATACCTGGAAAAGAAAGAACAATATGAGTTAGCAATAAAAAAGGCCCAAGTCAACAGCTGGAAGGAGTTCTGCCAGAAACAAGATAGAGAAAGCGTCTGGGATGGTATATATAGAGTCATTGGAAGAACTCTAAAGAGGGAAGAGGACCTCCCATTGGAAAAGGAAGGGAAAACACTGGATGCTAAAGCATCAGCAAAGTTTCTGGCAGACACCTTCTACCCCGAAGATCGGTCAGAGGAAGACAGCCCGGAACACCAAAGAATTAGAATGAGAGCGGACACCATAAACACAGGCGACCAGGCGGAAATACAAGACCCACCCTTCATGAAGAGCGAGCTTGTGAGAGCGGCGGGTACTTTCAACCCAAAGAAAGCACCAGGGATTGACGGTTTTACGGCGGACATTTGTTCGGAAACCATCAAAAACGATCCAGAACTGCTTCTCAAAATCCTGAACAAATGCCTGGCCCTGCATCACTTCCCCGCAGCATGGAAAGAGGCTACTGTCGTAGTATTAAGAAAACCTGGCAAAGAAAAATACAACACGCCCAAATCGTACAGACCGATAGGGTTGCTGCCAGTCATGGGGAAAATTTTCGAAAAGATGCTGGTTGCAAGGTTGAAACACCATTTACTGCCAAAGTTCAGCACCAACCAATACGGGTTCATGCCCCAGAGGAGCACCGAAGACTCCCTCTATACCTTAATTCAACATATACGAGGCAAGCTAGATGAAAAGAAAATTGTCACAGTTGTCTCTTTAGATATAGAGGGAGCCTTCGACAGCGCTTGGTGGCCAATTATAAGAATCCGATTGGCAGAAGAGAAATGCCCGATCAACTTAAGAAGGGTTATCGACAGTTACCTTAGCAACAGGAAAGTGATAGTGCGTTACGCGGGAGAAGAATACTCCAAAGCCAGCAGTAAAGGGTGCGTCCAGGGATCGATAGGTGGACCAATCCTTTGGAACCTGTTACTGGACCCACTCTTGAGAGACCTGGACAACAGCGGAGATTACAGTCAGGCCTTTGCGGACGATGTCGTGCTGGTGTTCGATGGGGACACTGCGCTAGATATAGAATCACAAGCTAATGCCACCCTCGAACGTGTCCGGGCGTGGGGAGTCGTAAATAAGTTAAAATTCGCGGCTCATAAAACGAACGCCATGGTAATAACACGGAAATTAAAGTATGACTCACCACGCCTGAACATGGGCGGGACCAACATAATAATGACGAACGAAATTAAAATTCTGGGCCTCACAATAGACAATAAATTGACATTTAATGCTCATGTTGATAGCGTTTGTAAAAAGGTGGTAAACATCCAAAGGCAACTAACTAGAGCAGCCAAGGTAAGCTGGGGACTCCACCCAGAAATAATCCGTATTATATACGTGGCCACGGTAGAGCCGGTGATTCTGTACGCCGCAGCAGCCTGGGCACCCGCTGCCCAAAAA
This sequence comes from Oegoconia quadripuncta, assembly GCA_949316235.1. NCBI lineage: Eukaryota > Metazoa > Arthropoda > Insecta > Lepidoptera > Autostichidae > Oegoconia > Oegoconia quadripuncta. The sequence continues at coordinate 25,526,761 of OX438752.1, read as the reverse complement.
ATTGGAATTAGGAAACGTCTGAATGCCATACAAAGGAGCTTTGCCCAAAAAATATGTAGAGCCTACCGCACGGTCTCCCTCAACTCGGCACTAGTCTTGGCGGGGGTTCTTCCCCTAGACCTTCGTGTACGCGAGATGGCCTCGCTATACGAGGCCAGAAGGGGGATCCCCCTACGAGAACTGGGAGGGAGGGAGATCGAGCGGAAGGCATCGGCGATGAATAACCCTCATCCTGCGAGGTGCATCGATCTAGAATTCACACGTCTGGAGACACAAGAACAGGTGGACACTAATAGTGAATACGACATCAAAATATTTACAGATGGAAGTAAGATTGATGGCAGGGTCGGGGCTGCTATCTCTGTGTGGAATAGCGGCACCGAAACCAAGGCCATCAAACTTAGCCTACCATCATATTGTAGTGTCTACCAGGCCGAGCTCCTCGCAATATGTAGAGCAACCAGAGAGATCGCGAAGCATACAGCAAGCACCTTTGGCATCTACAGTGACTCTACTGCGGCACTGCAGACGGTCAGCGATCCCGTTCACCCCCACCCCCTAGCAGTAGAAACTAGAGAGAACATAAGAACCATTTCTCAACAGAACAAAATTGTAAGACTGTTTTGGATTAAAGCTCACGCGGGTCTGGAGGGTAACGAGAGGGCTGACTGCCTAGCAAAAGAAGCCGCGCAAAAGTTGAAAAAGAGACCAGATTATGACCTCTGTCCGGTTTCATTCGCCAAGCGGAAAATCCGACAGGACTCCCTTGACGAGTGGAACCGGAGATACGAGGCTGGTGAAACGGCCTCTATAACCAAGATGTTTTTTCCCACTGCCATGGCGGCGTACAGAATTATCAGGAAATTTGAAGCAACTAGTGTAACGACGCAGGTGTTGACGGGGCATGGCGGATTCTCCGAATACTTGCATCGTTTCAAGTGTAAGGAGAGTCCGTCGTGCATCTGTGACCCTAATATTAAAGAAACTGTTCCCCACATCCTCCTAGAATGCCCCACCTTTGGTAGAGAACGTTTTGATATCGAGCAATATTTGGACTGTAAATTGGTCGCTGAAAACCTGCCAGAAATAATAAGCGGTAAAAATAGAGATAAATTTTTGAACTACTGTAAATTTATAGCAAAAAAGGTAATAAGTAGAAATAAGATAGCATAAGAAAGTTTATAATGACTCTATAATTTGAAAATTATACAGCACATTATAAGACAGTAATAGCACATAGTATTAATAAAATGTAAAATTAATAGTAATAAGCATAGCAATTAAGCACTAAACATAAGATATACAGCCATAGAAGATAAGCACAATTGTAACCATATTAAGTAATAAAATACAAATTTGTTTCATTAAAATAAAATAACCTGTACAAAAGAAGAAAAATAAAATGAAAAAGTAGCTAGCGTAGCATAGGGCAGAGTAGACGGGACCCCCACCTGTAAAAGTAAGAATGAGATGAATGTAAGAAAGATATCGTATGAGGCATGACAGTGCGAGAGGCATGTAAGCGAGAACTAGTATGCAAGAGAAACCTAGGCTAATACAGGCTCCAAAATATCACATTGGAGGTACTTAGAATTTTAAAAAAAAAAAAAAAAAAAAAAAAAAAAAAAAAAAAAAAAAAAAAAACCTAACCATATGGACGGGAGCGGCTGAAACCAAAACCCTCAAGCTTGCTCTATCAAACTACTGTACAGTATACCAGGCCGAGCTCCTGGCAATATGTAGAGCGACGAGAGAGATACAAAGCTGTAAAGCATCCACGTTTGGAATCTTCAGCGATAAGACCACTTTTCATGAAGTACTGTCTAAAATTAATAAGTAAAGTAATAAGTAGAAATAAGTAATAAGGCATGATGGCAAAATATTATTAAATATTATGTACATCATGCACTGCAAAAACTGTAATAAATATATATGGATAATAAAGTTATGTACCCTAAAAGATAAGTGGTAGAAATAAGAATAATGTAATAACTTTAAGTATGTTTGTTTTGCTATTAATTATATAGTAATATGAAGTTAGATACCCTAGAAAGTAAGATAATAAATAAGAGTAAATATTATAATAAAATAAGATTTTGGGTCCGTTAAAATAAAGGCACCATACATCCGCATCCCATACCCTACGCCCCTAATACTATACAACTAGATGACTAGATGAATATATAGCTAGATAGATAAATAGATATAGACTAGGCCGGCATCCCACCGGCAAAGCATGAAAAGAGATGAATGTAAGAAAGAAAAAGTATGTAGAATGGAAGTGCGAGAAGAATAATTGATAGAACTGGAATGAAAGGAAAGAATAGTGCATATATAGGCTGTGATCATGTCACAGGAGCTAGATAAAAAAAAAAAAAAAAAAAAAAAAACCTAAAAGGGCAATATCGGATCTGGGTGGTCACTCCCGTTCGCTCGCTTCGCTCGCTCACTTGGACATAGCAAGCAAGATTAGTTTTTGATGTAAAATCCTTATTGAGCAATAAAACCATTTACGCATTGTTATTACGAATACTTTTTACGATATTATTATTTATTTGTAAAATAAAGTAAGTTTCTCGTGAAAATAATACGAATAGCTATTACCATACTCAGATAAAAAGAAACGCAACGGCACATCATATACCTTTTCTATAATACCATTGACAAAAAAAAAAAAAAAAACAAAATTATCGTTTTTTAAATTGTAATATCTAAAAAACCGTAAGTTTCCGAGATCTAAAAATTTGCAAATATACTAATAAAAACATGGTCTTTCGAATGATACACATTTAAATTCGCAACTCGTGGGTTGATAATCTAAATCTGAGCCGTAAATAGAGCTGTAGTACCAATAAATTAGGTATATGATTTATCAGTAATACAGCTCTATTTACTATATTACTATTTAGTATGTATGATGATGTAAAGTTATTTGAAATAAATCATTTTGTAAATATTTAGTTTTTTATTTACAAAAATCGTCAAACCATTACATACAATAGTAGCAAAGAAAACCCAGTAAATAGCGACCCCAAACCATACCATTTTATATGCACCTTATACGTACATAGACACACACAGTCATGTACATAGGTAATAGGTCTTTAACTACACATACAATACAATTTTCTAGTTACAATTAAATTTAAAATAAAATTATAATTTACTAATCAAACAATTATACAATTTACGTCGTGTCTACATACGAAATAAGATTGGCGGCGGTGATTGCTTTCCATCATCATGGACTTATTATTCATAATAAGTCCATGCAGGTGACCCGCATATAAAAAAAAAAAAAAATTTGAAGTTACGGGTTATTATTTAGTTGTACCATATCCTACATTACCTTACCCTTGCACACATGGCTTTCTTTGTGATTTGACATTGTAATTCGTATGAGTAGCTAGTGACACTAATTTATTACAGAAATTGCGGAGGATGAGAATGTGGTTTCCACATTCCACTGTTTCAACTGTAACATCTGAATATGGACGAGCCTGAAATATTTTCCAATATATACTAGTCTCCGTCGGAGATAAGTCGACCGTATAAATAATGCCATACATTCTGATGGATTTTTTTAAACCCTCCACAATTATTTCAGCTTCAAACCTAAGAACGCACATATCAAATAAATACAAAAATGCAACGTCACTCGCAACATTCTCTTTTGCAGTTGTTTAGATCTTGATCTTGGACTATATAAAGGTGAAATGCTTCATTGTTAATAGCAGAATGATGATGTCACGCGGACAAATCAAATGATTACTCATTTGATTTGTCCAGAGCCTTCAGAGTTGTAAGTAAATTTTTTATTTGATTTTTGAAATCTTCCGTCTTCCAATACAGAATGTTTTAATGTTTAGGCTAATGGCTTTAATGCCAAGCTATAATGGTGTTCTAACACTATTAACATGAAAGGGACGACTATAAATTAAGGCGCTCCATAGTATTTTAATCGTGACGTCGCTAGGTGTACACCTAATATTGATAAAGAAGTGCTTGTTTTGATCCTTTTACTTAATTTGACAGGACTTAATTATATGTCGTCCTTTTCATGTATTAGTGGTTAGAAAAGGATACATAAGAATAAGAATAAGAAAACTTTATTTGATCCATTTAGCGACACTTAAAAAATACATTTAATTGTTTAAATACATATAATTTAAATTTAGTTAGTTCGTTGTACATCCGAATCGACGCCAATCTATTTATAAAAATGGTCTTTTTAGAGGCAAATGTGTGAAAAAATTATGTTTTGCATTTTTAAGTTTTTATAATTTGTGAATTCTGAGTTTTGAAGCAGAATGTTGAGCAGAAAAAGTCACTGATGATGTACGTAATTTGTTTATCATGCATATTGCGTTTTAGACCTTCGTTTTAGGCATTTTGGTGCCCAGGCATTATGCGTTTTAGATGACCTATAAGTGAATGCAAGTGTAAACGATGCTTTTAGGTTCAGAAGACGCCAAAATCTTTCGTAAAGCACTTTGCCACTTTACTGAAGAATGACCTGACCATGACTATACTTTTGTAAACGTCAAGTCAAATGACTCGTTTTGGAGTAACATCGCGGCGCATTTTTGGCTGAACATCAATATTTCGTGTCACCCTCATGACTCACTCTACACTGGCAAAATTCTAAGAGTTGCCAAAAGCTAAAGAATTGAATTGACTGTAAATGCCTTGAAGAAATAGGAGAAATAAGACATGGCTGTATGGGTCTAGATCCCTTTGCCTTCCCCGAGAGGAGCGAATTAAACCAAAAAAAACTAATTTTAATCGCTTCCTTGCCCTTGCTCACTCACAACCGTTGACAAGTAGAATTTTGAATGTTTTGTTGCAGTAGAAAGGTTACAAAAGTTGGAATTTGATTTTTTCTAGGAAAGTTGTATAATGGAAGCGTCAACAACTAAAAATAAATCGTTTACACATCCAAGGCCAATATCTGAGCTATTACCTAGTTTAAGCGGTATGTCATTTGTTTTGCTAGTTGAAAGTAAGAATACAGGTTGTTGTCTGTTGGCAAGTAGAGTCTCACAAAACTTATGTGCATCTCATGATACAGCATAATGTGGAAAATTAAAAATTCACAGTTTTCTTTTGCGTCAGTGTTTCTTACCATTTTTTTTTTATCGTATCATTATCGACTGCCTACTTTCATCAACTCCTGGACGGTTGCAACTGGGCGTTTATTTTACTGATTTCAGGGATATTGTCTGAGGATGCAATTCACACCTTGACTGCCAAAAAGCAACCTCGCTCCACAATGGCTCTAACTCAAACCGCTGAGAAAGTTGTCAGACCGTTGACTCTGGCAGAAATGAATGCTGATATTCTAGGTATGTTATGCGTCTAGTCGGCAGTGCATGCATGTGAACAATAGAGCTGGTGAAAGGCACCCTCATAGGCATTGTTATATATAACTGTAAATTTGGATTCAAATGTTGACCTTATCCTTTAGAGATAAAAGATGTTATGACCAGTTATAATTACTTTCCATAAATATGCAAAGTGTAAATTTTGTTTACCTTTACCTACTGTAACTTTAAAATAGAAATAAAACTCACACACACTTCCTACACTGATAGATAGATGCATTTTTTTGTTACTCCAGTCACACGCATACATAAAGTTTTGAGAGAATATCTATAAAACTTCTAGCTACAGAATACGTAAAGTTGCTAGTCATACAACTATATAGTAATTGACTTCACGTTATAAGCAATAAATGTAATTATTGATAATAGAGAAAATATCCTTTCACTCATCAAGTTGCCTAAAGGTGGCTCATGACATTAGCTATTCTATTGTGTCTCATGTGAGATGTGTGTGTTGTGTGATATATATTGTATTGCATCACCTGTGGATAGATATTTAGTGGAAATGGGCGGCGGTGATTGCTTTCCATCAGGTGACCCGCATGCTCGTTTGCCGCCCTCTCATATAAAAAAAAAAAAAAATGGGAGTAAATGTTTGAAAAGAGGAAGATTGACTGGTAATGACTATGGCTCTGTTCCTGGTCACATCAGTATGTTATACCTGCTATACATAGAGATGGTTGAAACATAAACCAGTAAGTAACTGTTAAAAAGGGAATGATATCAAGCATTCAAATCAATGGTTGCTGTTAGATGACACAAATGGATTAGACACTATTAGAACTGTTAGCATATCTACACAGCTAGCACAACTTAGTGTGACTCATGCTAGAAACAATCGAGAGAGTGACTTAGCCTATGAAATGAAAGGATATGTGTATATGCCCAATCATCTCTAGTTATTTAATCTGTCAGCTCGTAAGTTCTGCTGTACAAATGGAATGACTGAGCACACCCAATGCCAGTGACTCTGAATATTATATGTAGGATATTTGGTGACTATAATTGGTTAGGGTAGGTATTTTAATTGATTGTGAAAGTTGTATAGTGGAATACTAAATGAAACTATTAATATTTCAGCTTTGAAGCCTCATTCTCCCAGGCGGTTCGGTCAAGCACCACCATCCAACAAGAAAGGTTGGAATTCCTCAGTGAAAGTTGAAAAGAAAATTAAACACACATCCAATGACCAAATGAAGAACAATCCTGTCAGAAAAGTGCTCAATTTTCAACCTAAACCAAAGGTGAAATATCGTAATTTATAAAATTCAATAGGACTTGTTTTACCTAATTAACAAATACTGGGGTAAAGGCCCAGAAAACCCATGAAAGGAAAAGGTCTCTGCTGGATATAATTACATTGCACTTGAACATCAGGAATATTATTGGTTTAGAGTACAAAAATATCAATAAGTGCTAATATATTTTTTCAGTAGAGATCTAGCAATGAATCTGTGATCATATACACTATGAAAATTTTAATCATATTTTCATTTGTTTTTTAGCCTGTCCCAAATCCCAGAATGACCATGGCTAACTCAGAAACACCAAAGTTTCCCAAACCTGCATTCAGAGCAAAAAAATCACTTCATCTTCAAGGTAAAACATTGATACTTATACTACTTATATGGGTTATCAAAAAACCATAAATATACATTATAAAATAATTTATTAAAATAAGGTATATGGTGGTCATTACTCCACTGGCAGAGCATAGCTCTTAAATTGAAGAAGGTATAATGACTATAAATTGAAAAAGAAAACCCGACGAAAGACAATATCATCCAAACTGTTTATAAACTGCATTTCTTCGAAACGGCTTTGCTGTTTTGCATAAAAAATGGCTGATAACCTGTTTAGTCTTTACTATAAAAAACCGCACTCAAATCATTACTAAGATACACCTGGACAAAGACTGACACAACACCTGTCGTTCTTCATCGGGTGATAAAAAGGGATTTCTTTTCAATGATTAAATATAGAAAATGTTATTGGTTTCATCATGATTATTTTTTTTTCGTTTTACATGATTTATGATGAATAAATTGACCTTTGACATAGCTCTGAAATGTTAGGTTAATTTACTGTCGTATGCCCCTCTGGCTTAATGAGCGTCGATATGCGCATGGCGGGTCGGTGGCAGATGTTAAATGCGTTAATCGGAAGATTCTGTTGCGCACCTTAGGAGCGGCCTATGGCCAGCACTGGACTAACATGAGCTGATATTGAGATGATAAACTATGGACAGTTGTTCAAGAAAACCTGTAAGAAAAGTATAATCGTTGGTTTTTGTTAAGGAAACATCGAAAGGAAACCTGCTTAAGTTGGAAGAAATTCCGAGTTTTGCTGGGTCTGCATGGGTAGTATGACCACACGCGATATAGTTTATCACACGTTTTATCGCGCGCATCTGTCAAAATAGTGCTGTACGACTGTTATGTCGCTCATTTTGACATATGACCGCGATAAAAAAGTGTGATAAACTATATAGCAAGTTGTCATGCTACCACATATTGGAAGGTCTTTGCCCTCCAGTGGGATACTTATAACTGACAATTTTATCGATATTTTAGACATGTTATCTCATTTCTAATTTCAGCTAAAAGCACCGTTAGAATCAGCGGTGTGTGCAATATTCCTCCAACACCAATTGAAACTACCAAGACAGTGAAGAGAGTTACCATTTCAAATAAGGAAAACCACTCTCTGTATGCCAATATTACCAGAAAAGTGCTCCCTCCACCTACTCCAATGAATCAAAAGCCACCTGCAGCTTGTAAAATGGTTGTTGACACGCCACTTTCAAATACCTCATGGAAATCAGGCAGTGACGCAAGTTTCTTGCAAAGAGAAAAAGAAATCCAAGATATTGAAGAGAAAGTCCAAGCAATAGTTGAGGAGCAAACTCTGGAAAATATAGCTGAAGTTTCACCACCTGTGTCAACCCCGTTTAAAGAGTACAGAAGTGTCCAGGAATATTTTAATAATTCCAGTGTAATAGAGAACTCTGCTATGTACAATGATAATACGATCATGTGTTTTGACAAACATTCAATCTGTAATGAAAATGATAAAAGAGAGGAAAGTGTTATTGTATCTCTGTGCAACTTGTTCAATAAAGCAGCTGTTATTATTCCTGAAAAGACAAGCACAGAACTAGATAATCTATTAGAAGTAGAAAAACAAACTGAACAAAACATTAAGATGCTGGAAAATGGTATACAAATGTTGACCAATATTAAAGATGCACAACAAAAGTCACTACAAAATGTGAGAAACATGATAGAGGAAAAGAGAAAACTTCCAAAAATGGAGAGTGACAAAGACAAAACTCTAACAGCAGAACCCAAAACGCCCAAAATTATTATTGCTTTAGATAGAGAGAAGAGTCCGATAGTTAGCAGACCCTGTTCTGTCATTAAATCATGTATAAATTCCCCAACTTACAAGATTCCTAAAAAGAATTTAGGTTTAAGAAAAAAAGTGTTTTGTAAATCAATGCCAAATGTTTCCAGTGGATTGCAGACACCCGTGAAAGATATTGATGGGCGTGCACTTAATATGTATATGAAAATGAAAGAGCAGATGAACTTCTTGAGCACACCAATGGTGAACCGTAACCTGGTGATACCTGACACACCGGCTGTGACATCACGCAATTTACAGAAGCAATTAGATAAATTATTTGGTAGCTAGGTAATTGAAAGCCTTTAGAGAATCAAATTTTTTTATGAAGTGATTGTAATAGACACTAAAATTTAATATAATATTGCTTATAGTTAAGTACTATTAGTCGATGATCTATTTGAAGTGTATCCAATGGATACATATTTAGTAAAGCTTTTGAAGTATACTGTGTATTGCAATGTATTTTCGTACTTGTGCTGCAGGCTAGCATAATTTCTGAAGGCCTTTATAACCAAATAATGTTTATGACAATTATAAGACTATAATTATGATATTTATGATGGATAACGTGCTGCATGGGCGCTAAGAGTGTAAATAGTTAAAATAGATGGTATATTATTGAGCTGGTAATGTAATTTTATAAAGATCGAATTAAACGTATTTACGCGAGTAGAATTATCTTTTCGATCATTCACTCAGTTGTAGTCCAAATTGAATTGTTAGTCTGTGGTTTGCTGTCGTCATTGAAATAACGGAGTGTTGATAAGCAAAAAAGATAATGATAACAAACATTCGGAATTTGAATTGCAATTAATTACGTGTTTACGCGATAAATGTTAGATAATTTTATGATCTGCTGACTACAGTGTGCTACAGTAGTGTTATCTTGGTGACAAAAACATATTATTCACATTTGGATTGAAATATCAAGATGGCTTTATCAAAACCTGTTATGAACTTAGTTGCCTCATATTTACAGAATTTATATTTGTATCCCATTAGAACGAAAGCCATAACAAGGTAAGCAATTTATTATTTCTAAATACCTATATTTGCCTAGATACCTACTTGTTGAAAGAATCCAAAGCGATATTTTAGGTTATAAATCGATGTACTTTGTACAAAGTCCAAATGGATAAACCTTTACATTATTAGATACCTATTATTTATTATATAAATTTGCTTATAAAACTTAAATTAAAACTCATGGGTAGAGAAGCCTTTGTCCAGCAGTGGATTTAATAGGCTGTTGATAATAATGAGTAGACTTAGGGAGCTGGGGCATTGAGACCTTTGAGGAATTATAAATTTCCTATAAAGGATGTTAGTCTTTTTTATTTCGTCTTTACTTACACAATCTGTACCATGAATTATTATTTTTTTTTGTAAAAATTATTGATACCTACACAATGTTGTTTTCAGCTGTGCCCTAGGCAGTACAGCCAGTGTTGTATCACAGTTAGTGGCAGGAAGTACTCTACGGATTGATCCAGTACTGGCATTCGGCTTATATGGGTTTGTATAACTATACTTTTATTTGTTGTAGTCTAACCAGCCAGTTCTACCCACTGAATATATCCATCCAGGCATATTTTATATGTTTAGTATCCCACCAGTAACCGCAAGAGTAAAATTATCGTCAAACATCAATCATAATATTAAAAAGAATTGCTTGAGTTGTCTGATCTGATCAGTTGAAAGCAAAATTTTAGTTTTTGCTGTTTTAAGAGTATGTGTGGTTGCATTCAGGTGCTCAAGAATTAGATGTTTAAGATGAAGAAGTTGAAAGACAAGTCTGGTTCTCCATAATATCTACCCTAACTCAGGCGTTCTCAGATTTATATTTTTACACATTTTCGTAACCTTTAATTCCAGATTACTTTTCGGCGGTACCATCCCGCACTATTTCTACGAATTTGCCGAGAGATTATTTCCTGAAGACGTGGTGGCATTCTCATTAGCTAAGAAACTGCTTTTCGAGAGGTTGATCTTCGCGCCGTTGATACAAGCATTCTCTCTGTACACCTTGGCGAGGTTTGAAGGGAAGAACCATTCGGCTGCGACGAAGCAACTCTTCGCGTTATACCAAACTGTGTTAGAAGCTAATTGGAAATGGTTGACGCTTTTCCAGCTTGTGAACATGGCGTTTGTGCCGCCAATGGTGAGTGCAAATACTTAGATGTTTAATTCTATAAATTATTATGCTACAAAATTTGCATTTAGGCAAACTGTGTGCAAACGCATCTGTGACCCTTTTGGTGTTGCGGGTGTCCATGGGCGGCGGTGATTGCTTTCCATCAGGTGACCCGCATGCTCGTTTGCCGCCCTCTCATATAAAAAAAAAAAAAAAAAAAAAAAAACTTAGCTTCATCATTAAATTAATTTATGTGGCAAAAGGCCATAGGTATTGATAAAGCAACATAGAGATACTCAATACTATTTGTTACTGTTTATATAAGCAAGACATCAACTTAAGTTCAATCTTGAGATTGTTTTATTAATATTGGTCTAAGTTTAATAACAGGAACTTATTGTTATAAGTACAGGTGAGTGTTTCTAGGTGACGGCTTATAATATCATTGCTTATATGCATTTACAGGGCAGTTAACCCTAATGTTTTTTAAATACATTTTATGACCTTAGGTAACATTTGCTAATCACATGTTAAAACCCTAGTAGTAAATGTATGTGGGCCAGTAAGCTCAACATTTCATATATTTTAATTCATCATTCAGTCATTTTACATATTTGGTAATCTTGTACATATTGTAACATTCCGTGGAATTACTTTATTTCGACTCAATCTCCAATAATTTGGAAGTCTGTTTAAAAGTAGCATTTAGAAGGAGAAAATTAAATGCTACTTTAATTTTATCCTTTTTTTAATTAAAGACTACCTTTGCCAAATTTCAACACAATCGGTTCAGCAGTTTAGGCGTGAAAGTCGGTCAGACTTTCGCATTTATAATATTAGTATGGATACAGTCACAAAATATGTAGTTAATTTTTTTCTTGTATTTTGTCGAAAATGTCTACTATTTAATGGACGGATATTTGTAAGGAGAATGGAATCTTCTTACTCTGCACCCTCAATTCTTCTTTAGTGTGGTCGAAGGCAGCAATACTTAGTGTATGGGTGACCTTCAGTAGATACAGTAAAAAGTATCACTGCTAATTCTACTCCCAAGAGTTAATGTGGGAGCGTGATTTGATGAACAAAGACCTCACTTTTAATATTCTAACAATTTGTTACAGTTGCGAGTACTATTCATGAACATCGTCGGTTTCGGCTGGGCCATGTTCCTGGCAACCAAGAGACGGCAGCAGCAGGCGCCAAAGAAAACGAACTGAGCTTCACTGATGATCATAAAATCATAACCAATAACGGTGGTGGATAACAGGGAAACAGAGTACTGTGGTTTCAATATTTTAATTAAAAACTTTTTAAATTAACGTCATTGGCTATCCGATATCGATTTGGTCAGTGTAAAACAGGACAATAAGAGTTATTGGGGTGCAAGTACAGTCACATCACAATTATGTTTAGTCCAGTAAGGATACACTTTTAACTTCTTATAATCTTAAAGGCCGTGATTTTTTGCACATGCTTAGAGTACCTGCCTATGGTAGAATGTGTTTAAACAAATCGGTAGCTTGCTTTATTAGATTAAAATCACCACTGTGAATTTCATTGCGTCGGAGAATATACTTCGAACTACTGTAACCATTTTCCAAAAAAATTATCAAAAGTTCTTTATATTTATGAAAAAAATTACCGAGGGCGAATATCACGACTCAATAAAATATTTTTAGGTAATATAAAGTAGCCATTATTTTTTAGAAACATTGTGTTAGGAGATCTTAGCATCTTCTACAATGCAATAAAGTTCAAACTTTAATAAAGGCTTCATAACTAAACACCTATAATATAAAGCAAGCTACATGACGGTTAGAAAATATTTTTATTCTATTGCTGATGATATCCTTCAAATCAGGAACTTTAAGATTATAGGAAGTTACACCACAAACATTACGTATTTTTACTGGACTAATTAGCGGTCAGGATGGTCAAATACATCTTGGCATCTTAGATAAAACCTAAAAAGCTCATTTTACTGTAGCCGTGTGGACCAATATCTTATGAATAAAAGTGATATGACTTATTTGATGCTGGCTGTACAAGGATATATGTGTACAGGGGCTCTATCGCCTAGCTAAAACCTATAACGATGCCAATGCATTGTCCTCGTCATTGTCTTACGATATGACAAGGACGGCCAGTGTATTGACGTCATATAACGATTACAATTCCCAAAGCAATTGAGTTAGGACGTCTGACTGCGGGTCTATCGTCTAAAGCTGGTACATTCTAAAATATCGTTAACTCCAAGGTAATGAACTTGATTGCCATCTCCTTTGTCATTGATCGAATTTAAACATTTAAGCCTTGCTTATTGGTCCAATTTAGTAGTTTGCGATACAGTTCATTACCATCGAATTAGGGACAATAACGGGGAAGGGATCAATTCCCGCCCAGTCGATACAGTATCGCCAATCCTATTTCGACTGAAATAATCACGAGACTTGGCAAAATCGTATCGTCTCGGGATTGATCTGTGATTTTCGTTTTAGTACACAAATGATAGTGGAACTAAATCCAATTTTATATTAATCATAGGATATTTTTATACGTTGTCAATTTGAAATTATGAGGAATGTGAATAGGGATTAACGCATATTTGTTATTAAGCAAAAATACTTTTTATTGTGTTTAGTACACTTTATTCGACAACAGCAATTGATCCATATTGTATTGATAGGTGTTCATCTAAATATGTATACATAATGTACTTTATAATGGTATAATTTCTAAACTGCCTATTACTTCGAACTAAAATCAGCAAATCAATTCTTTCACAGTGCATTTAGGTATTTCCGATTTGAGATTCTTTTATAACACATTATTTTTAATTTATGTATAGATTGATTCTGATGTTTTTAATAAAGTGTTTTTTTTTACTGTTAAAATGACTATTAATGTTAATATCGTCTCATATTAATTTATTGCTTTATCGACACTTCATTACCCTAATATATTATCATATCGCTATATCCTACAAGAATGTTGTACCATGCTACAACATAAACAACATTAGCCGTTTATTAATAAATAGAAAATAAATTTTAAATGACTAGCGATCGTCGAAATAAATAGTGTAAATATCAGGCTGTCAATAAATATATTGCACTTCTCTAAAATAGAACTTGCTCTTAAAGCCTAGAGTATTTTGGTACTTTAGAATCAAATTTACAAATATAATATCAAAATAAAATTATCAACAAATCAAATAATCTTCAGCAATAAGACGTGGAGATCATAAAAAAAAAACCAACAAACAATTTGTATAAAGAGACATAAATTTGACTAGACAACAGCACAGCTTACGCAATGATATAAAATGTACATCATAAAGCGTATACTATTATTGTAATAAACCCTCGGGGTAAAGTGTAATAAATATGTTTGACCCCAAACCAGATAGATAAGATCTTTGGTACATCACATTGCCCAAATAAAATGGAATGTTTATAAGTTGCCGCAAAGAAAAAGGTAAAAGGATTTTAGGTCTGTAAAAAAAAAAACTACTCATTGGCGACGGCGGTCGTGAAGCTATAAAAGTCAAATGCTTGATAACACAAAGACTTCGAGATTGCGGCCTTGTTTTGAAGCCCACTATAACAAAATGTAACTTTGCATAGGCAATTAGTCAAATTTAATCGCCAAAGTAAAAATTCAGAATGACTCCGCCCGTTAAAAGTTATATATAGGGATGTATTTGGTAGCCTTTTCACGTGCTTGTATTTTGTTCGCATGTAGTTTCTGTTCCAAACCCTCTTAGCTCTAGACATTTGTACTTCCGTTCTATCAGATCATGTTCACTTGCAAAGCTTGAGATTGGTTTCAGTCACTTTCTGGCCTCGGTGACTTGGACCAGCTCCTTAGCGTTGAGGCACTGGTGTAGTCGCTGCTGCTGGGTGTGGAAGGTGTAGGCCTCCGGTACGGGATCGGCCGCTTGCGGGCGCTGTTAGGTTGTTATTGTTAGTCAAGCATTATGAAAGTTAGTATTGTTATATGAATGTATGAAAGATACGATAGGTGGAACTAGTAGGTCTATAAAGGGAGAGTATGTCGCCTACCTATATTCATATGGATTGTTAAGCTGTCCCGTTGGGTTGCGCGATACAGCTATCGGTGTATCGATACTATTGATCGGATATATTTCTCTATGTACTTATTTAATTTTCAATGTATCTCTTGATAAAATGCCGGGCGAGGCAGACGTTTTTAGCCCGGCTCCACCGTTACGTGATAACTACAAAACGTACCAAGAATCTGATGCTACAAACACTGCTGTATAATAGAAATGCAACGGAGGAGGTTCGCCCAGGGTTCGTCATTTCAATAGTCATCCATCACACTTATGAAGCGCGAAGTTCCTTGAAGGTACATTGAAAATGAAGTAAACATAATATGCTCAGCAAGAGGAAGTACATTCGATTCATATACATTTTACAACCAAAGCTATGGGGTCGGGGTACCCTAACGTACGTGGCAAAAAGACCACTAGTTCCGTCTATCTATGAACGACTATTTATTATGAACAGGCAAACTCATATAGATGGAAAATTAAATGATAATTGTACAGCAAATTGCATGAATAATGAATGTAAATTAAAAGAGCATTCCATTCACTTACCTCGTATGTTCTTGCGACAATTACGTACTAGCGAAACAATGAAAAATACATAAATTGAATTTTAGAATGTCTTATAAATCTTTCATTATGTACAGTTGAATAAATATATTATTCTTTTTTTCATAAAATAACTAAAATGCACACTAAACACCATCGATCCGGTTTTATACAATCAACTGTCGATATGGAATTTAATGCATTCTCGTTTATGATTGCATAATGCTTTTATTCAACTGCACTCAAACAGTGAAGGGCCTAACAAGCGCTACCATGCGGCAAAACAAAATAAAAAGAAAACAAAAAAAATTGTACAATAAACTTTTAATGTGGTAATTCAAACTGAATAACTATTGAAACAAAACACGCTGGCAATAAAGGCCGTCTAAATAGCACAATGTTTACATCTGGCGTCCAATCACTTCGTGTTTGCAATTACTATATATTTATCTTCTTCGTCTGTACTTGAATTTGTTGGGCGCGTTTAGGCCTATTATGGGTGCGCTACGGAGGAAAAATACTATTATTAATGTTCGTTTTAACCATTTGCAATTCCCAAGCGAGTTGACATCTGTTTAATCCCGAGCTATGCTAAATGGAAAGGATAATTTTAGTATCTGTATTTTGGATATGAAATATTTAGTATCAAAATTATCAACCTTTTCTAGCAGAGGTCACTCCCAACGACATTTAAGAGGCTGATAGATAACTGCCAAATAGCCTTGGGTATTGTTAGTCAGATTTTGAAGAAATGAAAAAGACAGCGCGTGTCTGAGCGTGCATTTTTCGAAAGATATATCATGTTATTATTAAATTGCATTAAAATGTAAGTAACATATTTTCTGTAATTTTTTAGAGAAAGCATGAGTTCTTTTGCAAAATCAACATTATTTTATAAATACTGATATATACTTAATATGATTGTAAATGTAATTATTATTTTTTTAAGGATATTTAGGCTTTATCATCCTCTTAAACGAACTCTTACATTGTAGTAGCACACCCTTGTTATAAAATCACTCTATTAAATTGTTAAAACTAGCCACTCGCACGTATTACTGCTACTTGAAAGACTGACCAAAATATACTGTTCCAAACAATCTGACACCTCGATATTTTTCTTTATAACTGCGCATATTCTTAGTTTTACAGACTAGACCATAACTCGAAGATTCAAACAAATAATAACGCGGTTTTCATTTCATTTTTATGTAGCTGAAGTCACTCGCAAAAAAAAAACTATTTTTAATTCATAAGATCTGGACAATTTAATTACTAATTTAAAAACACTCACTTCTTATTTAGTGATTAACCATAACATATAATATGTAATTACGATGTGATGGTTCATTCTCATCATTGATGAATGACAGATACTACTTTGGCATTTCCGGTTATAATGACGTATCAGACTGTAATTTAATTTGGACTCCTATGTCCCACATTTTCTAGGTACCCTCAGCATCTGCGTGCTACTCTGCATGCGAATAAATAAATAAAAGAAGCATTTATATGGCAAAATATTGAGCTGTCCGAATATTTTTGGAACGGAATCGATGTTTAGAAAAGAAAAATAAAATGTAATTTCACAGCCAACGTGACAATTACATTTTATTTTTAAGAATATACATAATTTATTTATAATTTTAAAAACATTTAGTACAATCAGAAATTCCGGGTCAATCTAGGACTCCATTATTAATTGTGAATATATACATATTTAGATACAGAGTGTGTAGGTACGACATCTAAAGGCCAAAGTTTTACGGACTAAAATTAAAAGGCCCCGTCGTTCGCACACCGTAATAAGAAACTCTGCGAAATATAATTAGCGAATATATTAGGAAAGTGGTACTTATAATGGAAAATAATAGTAATACAATACATATAACTTAAGCTAACACTACACTAGCAGTCACTTCACTAATCGGAGCTACTACTCGTGTCTTCAGAACTCGTGCTATATTTGCGTGACTTTTTTCTATAAAAGAGAAAACAAAAAATGTATGATATAAAAGAAAACGAAATAACATGCCATATCAAGTTAAGGAATAATACAATACCGGAAATAATAATAGGAAAAAGATTTGATAAGAAAGGGGTACCTACACCGCTTTTATGAATGCACCGCAAAATGCGCAAGGATCATGTGAACCTAGCGCCATTTATACCCGATCATTTTAATATTGTACGAAAAAATATGACAATAGGCAAGCCGAATAAAAAATAATTTTTTTATATAAACGGTAGAATAAGTCTACCATTGACATCGCATAATATAATTTTTTTATGGAGGGAGTTCGATACCGCTGATTTGAACTGACCAACTTGTATTACTAGAAACTTGCATTTTTCTACAACTTTGAGGGTAGCTGAGAATTCAGTATTAATTCATACGACCATAATAGATAATGAATGTTTAAGAGTGAAAAATATCTCAAAACTAATTAACGTCCGGTGTAAAATAATGAAACATTCAATAACATGACATGACATGTGGCAATCGCAAAATAATATTGTAGAAGCACAACTATTAATTCAGCATAAGGTAAGCGACACACGAAAAATGTTAAACACCTAAACACACACTGCAAGTTATGTATGACATTTACTTAGTTCCACTAAAAATTAACCTTGTATACAACAATGTATACTACGAATACGTAAATAAATGTCATTTAATGCATAACACTCCTCCAGTTAAACGTTAGCAGTGCTTTTGGTAAAAAATAAACAGTTCAAAATAATCACAATCATTGATTACTATGACCAATTCATGAGTCCTAGGGCAAAAATTGCTGAGGTTTCTAAAATCGGAGTAAGAAGATAAGATAAGGTGATCATAGCTGGCAAATACTGCATCATGGGGATGACGTTTTACACCTCGGAGGAATAAGGTTTGGAGTAACGTTTCAAGGCAATGCTCTGTCCAAACATAAGAGGCGGTCAGTTTACATGCGACTTTGCGATCCCCTTTGCCCCGCGCACAATTTAGCAGAAACTTTTTGAAATGTCGTAAGGCTTCTCCAGCCCTTATTCCTAGACAGACACCCGCGTGGTGCAGGGCCTTGCTTGCATCATCTTTGAAATACTGTATGGTTATTTTAAGTGATTTCAAAACGAGGAAGGTCACTGACCACTAATCCCGCCATCCATTGTTTGGCGAGAACATTAACCAAGCTTTTCGTAACCGTGGCAATTGTAATTTACCATGACAATTCGAGATACATTACTATGAATGTTGTTACTATCTATGTAACATATTTAAACATAAGCAGCAATGTATCCCTAAATGTAAGGATAAATTAAAATTACGTTATGAAATGTGGGCCAAGTATTGGGATACATAGTCTCAATCAAGCGAATTTAGTTTCATGGGTATTGTATAGAAAAAACGTTTTTACCAAAAGCATTATAACGTGTGGTGTGATGTGTGATGTGTGATGTGTGATGTGTGATGTGTGATGTGTGATATACCTCGTGATGCGCCTCCTATCCAAGAAACTGGGCGAGCCAGCGCGCCGCGGGATGGAGGGCGAGCGGGACCGCGTGCGCGGCCGAGTCTCGCTCGACCTACGGTAATCGGCGTACACGCCCGTCATTGTCCTATTCGTACGTATGGCGCATGCATTCGGTTCGATATTCAATTTGGTTTCGGTTTCATTTAGCGGAAAGAGAATTGAAAAATTCAAGTTAATATATTTGCGTGTTAGATTTTAGGTCAAGTGAGCTGTTTCGATCGTATTTATTATATTTAACTTAACTTGATAATCATATTTTTTTGTGAAAATGCCATTTAACCTTTGAAGTGGTATACTTACTTCACGGAAATCACGGCACTACTGATTTTGTTTAATGCGACATATTGAAGTGAAATTTTACATAACTCTTACGGTTTCGAAAAAAAAGGCCTGCAAAATTGTGTTGATATTAACACAGTTCGTATAAAAAAATAAACACGCAACTAACATATGTGCATCAGGCTTACCCGGATTCGTGGCTTTGGCTTCCGAAATGTATCAATCGAATGTACGCTTCCTCAGCCTATGTACTTTACTTTTCAATGTACCTCTTTAATATAAGATTAAAGGGCATACAGGTGACCGACGACCGGGCGGAAAACGTATGGCTGGATCCGAATCCAGCCATACGTTTTCCGCCCGGTCCTTCTGGAAAACGATAAATACAAAAGTACCAAAAATCTGCAGCTACGAAAAACTAATGTACTTCATAAAATACACAAAAATACAAATTCATTGCTAAAGCATTGCATCTTCGGAGATATTAAACTGTATTGGTAGCCGGGTTGAAAACTATATCGAGAGCTCTAATATTAGGTATAAGCAATTAAAATATTTGGTACATTGTATATGTATTTTATGGAGTACATTAGTTTTGTAGCAGCAGATTCTCGGAACGTTTTGTATTTATTGCGGTATGGAGCGAGTGAACTGAAAACGTCAAGCTAGCAGCCATATTCAAGTGCTTTGATCTCTTTTATTAAAGTACATTGGAAATGAAATAACTTCATATGCTCAGCAAGAGGACTACGTTCGATTGACTCACATATCGCAAGCCAAAGCCATGGGGCCGGTTAGACCTGACGTACTTAACATGTCATATAAATGACAGTGAACGGATGTGATCGAAAAAACTCACGTCTGCAAAATTGCACCTTAACAAAGTTGGCATGAATTATGTCACCTAGAAGAACGTGTGGATCTGGATGAGCTGCGCGAAGACCTGGATGAACTTCTGCTGGTGTATGAACTGGATCGGCTGGAGCGAGAACGCCTGAAATATGTTACGTGGTTAAAAATTTTAACAGTGTAGAAACCGACTTTAAATTATAGGATCATTCGAAATACGTGTATGAAAAAATATCTAGAGATGGGTCCTGTTCTAACCAGAGAAATATCTCTGGACCACCATTTAAAAAGTGGTCTCTTCATAAAAGAAAAACGATCGACTTATTGGCCACCGCTGTCTTATAGCAAGGCGCATATCGACCTGGCTTGAAAATTCGTATGTGACCACTATAATATTTTATATTTTGACTTAGATAATGAACAAATCATAAGGCTTATTATAACAGATTGCCAGATTGAGACCCGTTAGACAAAGTTTTAGAAAAAAAGACTAGCATGTAAGAATGTCTCAGCAAAATCAATTCAGATGATGAAAGGATAAAATATTACTTTATTTTATCCTTGCATCATCATTTAATCAGCGGTAACAGCCCGTTTGCATTTTTCATTTTATTTTATTTTATTTTATTCGGAACACCAGCAGCAGAAATAAAAATGGTATAGGTACATAAAATATTTCAACAGAGCCAATAAAATGTATTCTCAGATACGGCATTATATACCTACATATATACAGGGTGAATACGTATGATCGATTCGACTATGGTTCCTTGGGGAAAGTTGTTCGTAATCAAGAGTGGAGTAAACAGGAATTACACGAATAAAATTTCACCTTTCGGAAGAAATTCTCTAAATGATAGTGAAAACCTTAATAAACTTTGTTGCATAGTTCAGAACAACTAAGTCCACAAACAGATGCGGATAGTTGTCTTTACTATTTAAATATTAGACATTTTTGAGTATTGCGGAATGTGGGTGATTTGCACAGTCATTACCCTTTTTATCACAGTTTTATTTCAGCTATAAGATTTGCGTTATTTACCTTATCAATTAACTTTGTAATGAATGAAATATATTTTTTATTATTTTATTTATTCCCAATATACCATTATAACTGTTTTATTTACCGTTATGTCATCATATTAACTAATGTGATTACGGTAAACAAGAAAAACAGGTCCATAAATTGTTTATAATATGCCGTGTTTCGTTCCAACGATATACAGTAAGGTGGGTTGACGCATGTAACGCACGAAAACATCATATTAGAGTTCTTCTTTCTTCCTTACTACTGGCTATCGTCAGCACAAATTGGCAATCGTTAAACGAAGAGTTTTAATTATTGCTATTTGGTTGTAATCCTGTTCTAGTGTACTATTGTGTTCAGGGCACTAATATCCAAAATGTCTTAGTGTCGTATAAACAATTTTGCGAAACTTAAAGTAGTGTAATGTCATATTTGAACGCATTATAAAATAGAGGCCCCAGATGTGGTCCCTGTGGAACACCAGAGGGATTTATCATCATATCAGTGTTGAACAAATTATGCCTCCCCCAAAGATTTCCAGAGCTACCGGTTAGAAGGGGTCTGCATCCAGCGACCTCCCAGAGGGGTCACTTCCTGTAAAATGTAAGTATTAACTGACCTTGAAGAAGAATAGGAGCGCGACCTCGATCGAGACGACCGTGACCGTGACCGTGAACGCGATCGAGACCGCGAACGCGACGACTTCCCTCGAGATCGCGACTTAGAGCGCGACCGTGACCGCGACCGCCGTGACGATGACCGCGACCAACTTCGCCGCGAGCGGCTTCGGTCCCTCCGCCTCAACTCCGGCGAGCTTTCCACACGCACTGGACTCTTTAATTTAGGACTTGCTGGTTTCTCTTGCAACTGAGGAGATTTAGACTTCTCTTTCTCAAGCACTATTGCTGGACTATCTGCCTTATCCTCTTCTTTGGTCTTCACAAGGCCGGTTTGAGAAGTAGACGGGCCATTAGTTTCCTCGATTCGTTTCCTTTCCAGTGATGCCCTAGCCATCTGAGCGAGTTTCTGTTTCAATCTATTCAGCTCTTTAATATCTAGTTCGTCTTGTCTTGCTCTCTCGTCTAATTTGAGAAAGTCGTCTTCAGAGTCGTCGTTTTCACTGGACGAACTCCTCATGCATGCTGCTTTGGGTTTGTAGTTTTCGACTTCTTTCTTCTTCTTCTTTGGCTGAAGGTCCGATGGGGATGTGATGTATTTGCGTTTGTCCTTTTCTGGTAATTTCTCGATTATATCACGATATCGTTCAGGGCTTCGCCGTGCGGGTGAATAACTAAGACTAGAAGTACTTCTGCTTCTATTGCCGGAGCGGGTTCTCGACCTATCTCTATGAGACCCTCGTCGGGCATGATTTCGTTCTTTGTCGTGCCTATCTCTATTGTCCCTTGGAGAGCAAGTGCGCCTCTCAGAAGATTTTTTTTTCTTTGGTGTATCGCTCTTCCGTTTCTCTTTCCGATTTGACTTGCGAAGGGGAGTTGGAGACTTGGATTTACTTATCGACTGTTTGCGTCTCTGTTTCTCTTCAGGCGTAGGAGACTTCCTTCTTGAACGACTGTTCTCTCTTCTACTTTCTATCTTAGAACTGTTTTTATATTTGTCTAATTTACTTTTAGGTGGTGGGGAGGGGTCTTTCCCTTTATATTCTGGTGACGGACTTCGTCTTCGTTGTTCTCTTTTCGGTGGAGATACACTTTTCTCTTTGTAATATCGAGCTTTGTTTTTGGGCTCCTTTTCTACTATTTTTCTTGATGATGGTTCAACTTCGGACTCAGAAGACGATGAGCGACGTTCCTGCCTTGTGTTCTTATAATTTCTATCCAAATCTTTACGAGTTTCTCTATTTCTATATGATTTACTAGCCGGAGATCTTTCTCTATATTCAGGTGATGACTCCCTTTGTTCTCTTGAAGGACTTCTATTTTTTCTGCGTCTCTGTTCATCATGACTCTCTCTTTCCCTTCGTTTCAGGGGTTCATCTTCATACCGATCATGATTACTATTATTGCGCTTATCATATTTGTCGTCTCTTTCTTTTCTGCTATAAGATTCGTCTTGCTTTTTCTTTCTATAGTCCGGAGATTCGTCTCTTCTTTGCATGCGTCTCTCGTCTTGAGGTGAATTTGTCTTAAAGTTTCTGTTATTTTCTTTTGATTTTTCTCTTCTGAAATAATAGCTGTCTTCCTTATCCCTTCTTCTGTAATCTAGAGAAGGGCTCCTTCGTCTTCTTTTTTCTGGAGGTGGGGATGTGCTGGCATCCCTATGATACTGTTTATCTCTTTTTTCGGTCCGTTTGGGAGCTGGTTCTTCTAAGTCAGACTCGGGTGAAGAACGGTGATCACGTTTAAACCGTTTTCCTGTTTTATGTCTTTCCGAATCATCTCTGGACAATTCCCGATTTCTGTTGTCTATTTTTGTAACGTGGGACCTTCGTTTATATTCTGGTGATACATCACGTTCTTTGGAGACGCTGCGATCGTCACGATTTCGTCTTGAAATGTTGTCATTATGTCGAAAGTTCTTTACTGACTCAGCTTGTCTTCCATCATCGCGATCTCTCTTTTTGGATTGGCTGTCTTTCTCTCTGAGTTCACTGGTGCGCTCACGGTGTCTATCTTTATTATTTTTCACTGGTGAACTGTAATAGATTAGATATGGCGTAATGTTTATTTGCAAGAACATGAAATATTACAATAAACACAGCAAGGAGACTAAGATTTGTATTAAATAACAATTCTTAGGTATTATAGCTACCAGTTTCTCGCCGTAAAAATATGAATTTATACTTTTTCAACTGATTTTGAACAGTGATTATGATTTGAGTATGGCTGTGTTCGTTCCCAAGTCTCTTCGTTGGGAAGTAGACCCTTTGTACAAGCGTTCGCACAACGACCGTGACGCTACCAGTATAAAGTATAATAAAGAGTATAATATTCTAACCTTTCGTCACAGTACATTTTTGAAAATCTAAAATATGTAAAAAACAATAGAACATGATTTAGGAAAAATAGTGATAAACATGATGTCAATCATGATGTCATAAAAATAAACTTGCAGGTCACCTCCGCAAAGTCATTAATTCATTCAAAGAGTTACGTATAAGCTTTTTCAAAAGGTTCCTGTTGATATACAAAATCTTCCTTTCAATAAATTTAAAGATACTAAAACAAGTACGAACCCGTTATGCATAAAAAACGAAAAAAAAGAAACAAAAAAAGAAAAAAAAAACAAACTTATTAAGAAAGCATATTATAAAATATCAGATTATCGAGATGATAAACATTCATGGACATAACCAGCCCGTTCGCATAACCAGTCTATTTCAATATAATAATTTTGTAATATAAAAACCTGTTTTTTTTAAAGAGCAACACTCGAGTTTCTTATATGTTCTTCTGAGGGGGAAATTGCCTTTTGAACAAGCAGTAGCTTTGAAATTGTAAAATCTGCCTATTTTAAGAGTACCCTGTGTACCTACAAAATAAAGCATTTTTGATTTGATAAGCAGCGCTCGTTGCGTTCACATTTTGAGGCGTCACGTGGTCAGCTAACACTGGCAATCGTACTTGTACTGTTCTCTTGCTTGTTTTTCCCTGTGTTATGCTTATTATTGTTGTGCAATAAAGAATAATTAGTTTGTGTTACGGTCGTCGTGCTATCGACTGTACAAATACGTATAATAACAATTTGAGAGGAATATAAAAACAAGGCCGGATACAGCCTTCGAGTCTTTTCTTGTAATAATTGTTTCTGCAAATGATGTAATTTTTTTTGTTAATTAAGCAGAATACATAGAAAAATTATCAGTGCTTGGCTAAGGCATCCGCCGTTGTTTAAACATGTCACAGCATGTCACAACTTATCGCTTTCTGGACTAAAATAGAATAATAAATGTCTTTGCACAAACACACAGCGCCATCTAGGTCCACAGGAAGCATCTAGGCTTGTATTATGGATACCAGATGGTTGATAAACTACACAAATACATTTTTTTTTTGTAAATAAATACATGTATAAATGAAAAACATCCATAATTCGGGAACACATGTCTGTATTCATCATACAAACATATATCCCTAGCGGGATTCGAACCCGCGACCATTTGGTATAGTAGCAGAGTTTCTAACCACTACACCAAACGGGTCGTCACCTGCCTCATAACCTGTACTTTCACTGGCTTTAATATCCTTTACACCGAAACACAACAATGCCGGTGTTTATGATTGGCAGCAGAGATAGATATAGAATAGTGATCCTGCTGGCAAAGGGAAGAGGCCTGCCTCCTGATACAAACTCCACGCAGACTAAATCGAGACAAATTATTTCAAGTAAATTCTTACCTCTCCCGGCTGGAAAGTGCACTGTTGTCGCGTCGCCTGCCACTCGATTTTTTCTGTTCAAAATTCAATATAACCAATTAATATCAACGTCGATGTGAAACAGTTAATAACACCAGTGCCAATACAAGAAGACTATAGTGGTTACGGCAACTAAATATACTTTATACTAGAAAATGTACTCGTAATCTTTCGTACCCTCCAGTCTTTAGACTCATCGGGACGAAGGACAACGAAACAAAATTAAATGATCACTTTCACACATGCACACTAATAAACCATTTAAATATAAACACAGATAACTTAATTTTATTCTGAAACAAAAATAAAATATATGTACTTTAAAAGCTAAATATGAAAGCGAGTATATAAAGTAACAATGATAATATTAAGAAAGGTGTTTATATTTTTTAATTTTGGAATGTTATCATATCATACAATACAAATTGATCCATAACATTCTCAAGTGTTGTATGGACAGAGAGTAATAAATAAAGAAGTATATAGAGGTAAAGTTTCTTTGGCACCAGTGCACGTTTTATCATAAGAACATATGTTAGTAACACATTACGATGTAAACAAAATTGTCAACATAATGAAATACATAAAATACATGTAATACACAAAAGAAAACAAATTTTATGTAACACTTCGGGAACGTACCTTATTGAACAAACGGTGGTGGTATTTGTATACCATTTAAACATGTGGAGCATCCTTAATTAGTTTTGGGTAAACGAGAAGAGGGAGAATGTTATGGATTAGTTACATTTCAATCAATTTGGACATTAACACTGAGGTGTGTGTTACAAAAACGTGCTGCCCGGCTCGAAGGACCATTTTAGTTGGAGCATGCACAAAGCTCATAAAATGGACAAAATAGCGTTAGTCGCATGAATTCGTCTCTAGTCAGTGTGAAAGCACGTTTTTCTAGTACACACCAGATTGGTAC
Organism: Oegoconia quadripuncta; assembly: GCA_949316235.1. Taxonomy (NCBI): domain Eukaryota; kingdom Metazoa; phylum Arthropoda; class Insecta; order Lepidoptera; family Autostichidae; genus Oegoconia; species Oegoconia quadripuncta. Next base: position 25,500,234 of record OX438752.1, on the reverse strand, counting down.
GCGTTGTACGAACAATATAAAACCACCATCTGTTGTAAAGGACTACAAACACCATGCATGTAAATAACTGTGCACACTTAACCCTCACAATCGCCCATTTGTACAATATTCTCATGAATCAACTCAAATAGTTAGTCACAAATATAGTTCAAAATGCATTACGAGAATTATCACGGAGTATATTTTAGTATTCACCTAACATAGTGTTCTTACTGAGTGTTATTGTTTTGTGATATACTTACAGTATACGTTATTTCTTCAGATAAAGATGGCTATCCTATGAAATGATGCACAGTTAAACAGATAATTTTTACTGGCTATTTCTTGTATTTACAGAAAAATAAAATAAAAATGAAGTAGGAAGAGAGTAACCACATTTATAGAGATTCATATTCATCGGCCTAAAAGGAACGCTAATTAAGTGTAAAGACACGGCAAATGTGTGGGTAATATTAGCTATAAACATTGAAGCTCGGGGAAACAGTCTATGAAGATTATGACAAAACAACTAAGTGACAACTAAACTATTTGCTTAGCAAATTAACAGAGAATGTCTGTTGTGCCAAGCTTTGGAAAGCGTCTAGAGTAGAGGTAGGTTTTATTACAAGTCCAACGTCTCCTCAAGACATTTTCTACACTTTTAGACAACAGAATCATAGTTTGAATAACTTGCTAAGCTAAAGATCATAATAATAGTAGTCTTAACTCGGAAAGGGATGACAATAGAATCGTGTAAAGAACACAAAATAAAGGTAAAGCCCATCATATGCAGAGGAGTGCCAAAATCAATTATCGTAATCGGTATCATTCAACTTGTTCAAGGCACATCATCATTGATATGAAAATAAAAAGGAAGCAATGTGCTAGACGTCTACCCATTATAGGGTCTGTAAACTATTTCAATAAAGGTATCACAAATCGAGTAGGGTTGTGAAAAGTGTAGGCACGTTAGGAAAAATAACCCCAAAAATGTTGCGTAGACGTGTAAATCTTATCTAATAGAAATAATCCCTCGAAATCCCTCAGTAACCAAACACAAGTAGTGACCATTATGTTAGAATAATTTGAAATAATTCAAAGATTATATGTCGACAAGTAAAATATAAATTATAGAAATTTAAATTACTGAATACCAACCATAACACACTGAAAAAAACTATGTAAAATAATATAAACAAATAACTTCAACCCAAAAGCAATTCAATTATTTGAATATCTTCATCATATCTAGTGGACAGACAAAATGTGACATTTTCAAATAAAACATCGTATACAATAATCTTTGAATTATGCCACTTCTATCGTGTCGTAGTACCTAAAATCTATAGCATAGTCATGTCAACACATAAGCGAAATATACAAGTAGCAATTACCTTTTTCCTCTTTTTCTGACGATCGTCGTCCGAAGAGCCGGTGTCGCTGTCCTGACCCGCCTCGGAGCTACTGGAACTGTCACTGTCAGGTGACTTAGATCGCTTCTTCTTTTTCTTGCTGGATTCTTGCCTGACAAAACATTCAAATGTTATTTATTATACGGTTAAGACGATGCAGTAGCAATTCAAGTGTCTTGAAATGAAATGTGTTGGTTTCAATACTACGCAATCATTAGCAACTGTTCATACAAGTTTATTTAACTTGCTTTCATTATAACTCTACGTTGCAAGGTGACATGTTTTTTTAAAGAATTTCTTAGTGAGGCAAATAGTGTAGAAGGAATAAATATAGGTAGATAGCACACAGGTTATACTGATTTGTAATCATACCTACGTAAGAAATTCCACAACAACTTTCTTTGACTGAAATTAGCAACAGACATATTTTTAAGTATTATATAAATAAAGATTACATTTGAATCAAAACAAAATGTTATACTTGCCTCTTGGATAACTGTAGTGTCATCTGTCTGGATTTAAACGTAAATATATAAAATATTTTCTAAAAAAACTTTTCACAACAGTGTAAGAAAGATATTTAATAACATTAAATTTAAATCAGCAATACCTACTTCTCTTTTTTATTCTTCTTGGATTTTTTCTTCTTTAATTTCTTTGCATCTGGCGAAGTGCTGTAAACAATAGTTGTTAATCAATAATACTGGTCGGAGGACAATAGTGAAGGCGGTCGACAGTCATTGAACCATAACAAGGGACCGGAAAAGAAGGGACGGTTTAAAGATGGTAGCTGTACCCAGCATTGTGTAGATATGAGCTGAACATGACGATGATGAAATGCTATTACATTCATTCATTGACGACCGATTGGTGTAGTGGACAGTGACCCGGTCTGGTTTCGAATCCCGCGCGGGGTAAATGTTTGTGTGATAAATACGAACATTTATTCCCGAGTCATGGATGTTTATAAAAATATTGATGTACGTTTATCCGTTATCTAGTATCTATAGTAAACGCTTTGCTTAATTTGGGAATAGATGATTGGTGTAAGTGTCCGAAATATTTATTATATTATTATTATGTGATGATATATTATGTGATTGAGGTCAAGTACGAACCTGTCGTGCATAAAAAAAAAAAAAAAAAAAAAAACAAAAAAAAATGTTCGCTCTTTCTTAACAGCTACCTCAACCCCTCTGCAACGTTTCTCAAACGAGAATATTAAGAATTCGCTTATCCATTAGGAAAAAGTAGCTTGTAGCAGGGCAGTACCGTGATGTATATGTCAGAGAAATTTAGTGTTATCACCTAACTAATGGGTAAACCACATTTTACGATAAAGTGATATAAGCAATTAAAATGTGCTATTTATGGGTGAATTATAGATATATTAATACTGCATCTATAATCCTTGAAAAACTGTTTCCCAGATGTCCAAATCCCGACGTATTTACTGTGCCCTCCAGATGACAATGCATATGTAACCCCAGCATTGGAGTATCGACTTTATCCCATCCGTATCTTAGACTTTTCTATACTTTGCCGGTAAAAACAACAAAGCCAGAAAGAAGACGCGGCCTGAAGCTCAAGAGATGACTTGGAACTAAGGAACGTTGTCCAAATTAAAATTCAACAGACATACCTTCGCTTCTTTTTCTTTTTAGCAACGTGCGTATCCCGTTCGTCTCTCTCGTGGCTGGGCGTTCTAACGAGCGGATATCTGTGCGCGTGGTCGCGGGCTCTGCGCTCGGGGTCGAGGCTGGTGCCGGCGACGAAGCGCGGCGAGATGCCGAATGCGTCCCGCAACCGCGCGTTCTTCTCCTGCTGCGCCTCCGCGACCGCATGCGTCTCGCGTACGCTGTAAAACAGAACGACAAATTCAACATGGCGGCTGAACTATCTTTGATTAATTAGGGAAATGTATGAGATACCTTGAAGATTAAATTTCAAATTAAAATAATTATATCTATGACTATAAAGTAATTAAGAAAATCCTAATTAAAGCTTCATGTAAGTCTATAATTACCTGAAGAGCACCTAAGTGCGCTAAATAGGGAAACATTAAAACGATTTAGCATAAGTACTTCAATAGAACCAATTTTTAATTTCATTAATCAAGTCGAGCGTTGTTTTTAGATGAGCGTGAAATTTCAATTAGAATAAATTAAGTAACTCGTAATTGTAAGCTTTAATCGATTAATGAGGCAAGTATGTGAAATTTTGAAACGAGTATACGGTTGTGACCTAAATATCTGACGCAGGCAATAACTAATCAATAAACTGTATGCACACCTTATAACTGATCGCATGGACTTTCTCTCCTCGTCATTGGAGAGACAGACCTGTAAATTGTCGGCAATATTGCGAGGGTTCGCGGAACAATTACATCGGCAGCAGCACGAGTTCCTCAATCCCGCGAGTATGGTCCGCAGGGCCGGCTCGAGGCTATCGGCCACGTATGACGAACCCTGTTGGGACATGCCCGCCATGGTGGGCACGGCCGTCAGATCCGGAGTAGGGTCGTGCGACGAAGCGCACGGCCTACGGGGTCCGGGAAGCACAGACTGGAATGTGCCCCGCCAAAGCCTTTCGAAAACAACTCTATCGTTCTCGCGACGCGACGCCCTGCCCCTTTGCATCTTAAACTACTTACGACTAGTGGAAGACTTGGTTTCTTAAGCTAGGTTTATATTAATGGATTAATTAGACATGGCGGTGTGACCGCTGGAAGACTTGGATGTGTGCATGGGGCGCGAGACTACATGGTAGCGACCGGCGACGGCGGCGGGCCGGCGACGCTACTGCCGCCGCGGCCTGCGAGCGGCAGGAAGCACCGACGCGCGCAATCTGCGCAAACAACGGAACTCCGCGTCGCCTCCTCTCAAAGGGGATGCAGACCTCTCCTTTTGTGTACTAACGAACTCAATTTAGACGCTGTTTTATATGGATGTTTGGACAAAAATCGCGAATCACTGTTTTAGAAACTAAATAACAAACTTTTTTGTCATGTTTTCAGCAAACTTGACACTTACTAAATAGTGAGGGTGCTCCTTGAGAATTTTAACACTACGTTTCTGAATATTAAATGAATTTTATTTTAATTTAACACACAAATCTTGTTTTTACGTAGAGCTATAAAAAAATTCATTACGTACACGAGGTGACAGATGTGATTGGCTCTATGCCCTCGTAACTTATTCGCACCCATGTGTGTATTACTAGCACCAGCAATGTGGAAGAAACACATGTTTATTACTGTATTTTAAATTTATTACGCCCCAGCGGTTCTCATGGTACACATTGATTGATCCTGGTTAATTTATACTCGACAGCCACCGCGAATCTAAACTACAATCATAATATGACCCTCTGACTGATCCCTTCACTCCTCTTAACCTACATCACAGCAGAAAAGAGAGCAATGTACAAGAGATAAAGAGTCAGGTTACCGAGACACTTAGAACTTTACCTAGTTTTTTTAGATAGAAAACATGATTAGGAGAGTCTAACACGTAGGGAGGTATCCGACAATGTAATCGAACTTTCATACATACATACATAATGTCACGCCTGTTTCGCATAGGGGTAGGCAGATACCACAGACTAAAGACATGCCATTTTTTAACATTTATAGTTTTTTTTTGCAACTGTACTCAATTTTATGTAGTTGTAAAGTTTTACGGTGCGAATGTGGTTGGTTAGCAATTTCAAAAAATTCGAGGTCATTTTAACCCCCTACGGAAAAAGAGAAGTGTTGTAAGTTTGAAACCTATTTGTGTCTGTGGCTTTGTAACGCCAAAACGGCTTGCTTGCTTTCCATTAGGTGACCCGCATCGAAAAGGCTTTTTTTATTTTCGAAAGCTGGTATTTGCGACATGGTTCTTCGCCATGTTTGATGGAAATAGCTAAACAGAAAATGTTTAGATATTAACACACACACAGTTGTGAAAGGTGGTTCGTTTATCCGAATGATATGTTTGTTTCGAGATACTCTCAAGGGTGTTCCAGATTTACAATTTAGACCTATCTAATATTAAGATCCACATTTCTATGTTGTGTTATATAGTACATAGGTAACAATTAAATATATTGTATAAGTGTCGCTAAATGGATCAAATAAAGTTTTCTTATTCTTATGTCATGTGTGTAATTATCTCGGTAACATGACACTTTAGTGATCCATGTCATTTGACTTTATTCTTTGTTTTTGTGTACTATGTTCATATTTTTGACGACCGATTAGTTTAGTTAATATTGACCCTGTCAGCGGAACCCAACAGTTGCGGGCCGAATCCCGGGAGAGCTAAAATGTTTATCCGGTATCTGATCCATAGAACTTTGCTTAGATCCAAATGATTGGTGCGAGTTTTCCAAATATTTATTATGTACGCAAGCCATGATGATGCCTATATCACAGCCTCTACAGTAAAAAGTTCCAACCCCTTTTTACCCGACTCAACCAATCAATTTCTGAAATCAACCGTATCGTTGAATATAGGTCATTTAAATATTTAAATGTAATGCAATCTTGTAGTTTAAAGAGGTGGAGAATTGTAAAATAAATAACAGACGTGATTTGATGTTCAATAAGGAATGTTGTAAGCGTAACTATCGTTCGGCCACTCATTTACGTATATCGTGACAAATACATTAAATTTAACGTATTCTAAGTTATTTTAATATTGTAAACTAAGTCAACCATTGGCTACACATTTTATGGGACATAAAAATTCTATTATTTGCAGCATGAAACGAATAACCTATAATAGTATAAATAGTAATAAAAATTTAAAACTTGAAAATTATTTTCAGTCGTTGGACCTCTTAAGAGGTACGTTCAATCTTATATCGCAATGAGTTTGAGGCCACGTCACATTCACACACAACTACAGATGGCGATAACACAATGTATTTTCAATGAGTGCGTGCTTGGCTTCAACCACCCTCAACTTTCGTTACGATACCTGCGCCACCATGCCTACCTACATGTAGGTACAGCCGACATCACGATGACCATAATACTATTAAGCTGCACACATTTTATCACACGTTATATCGCGCGTATCTGTCAAAATGCTGCTGCACGTCTACTATGTCGCTCATTTTTACAGATGACCACGATAAAATTTGTGATTAAACTATATCGCAAGTTGCCATGCTACCACTGCTGGTCGCGTGAAACGCTACCGTTGCGTGGATGTGAACGCAGTGAGCAATGCATAAATTGCAAGTGTTACGGTCGACGCCCAGCCGCGTGAATAACCCAATTCAGACTTATTTAATTGTGGTCCCATTATGATATTTATCGTTCGGTCATTAGCTTAGTACTTCATTCTAATGTAATGTAATTATATAATATATAATAATAATATAATATTTCGGACACTTACACCAATCATCTAGTCCCAAACTAAGCAAAGCTTGTGCTATGGATACTAGATAACGGATAAACATACAAAAATATTTATATAAACATCCAAGACTCGGGAATAAATGTTCGTATTCATCACATAAACATTTACCCCTCGCGGGATTCGAACCCGCAACCGTTGGTTTCGCTGATAGGGTCACTATCCACTACACCAATGGGTCGTCAAAATTGCAGTATAAGTCCGATACGCCTGGCCATTTGGCTCTGAAAAGAGCCGTTTGTTATACAACTATCTTCTAACTTTAAAACAGCAATTCAATCAACTAATGTTAAACATGCTAAGTTTAGATGTTTGTTGCTCAATCACGGTGAAGCGAATGAACAGATTTGGGTGAAATTTGGAACACGAGTAGGACACCTATGCACTATAATAGGCCATAGGATATTTTAACCCGATAAAGATGAAAAGTTTAATACACCCGGCACAAATTTCTATGAAACATGGCAAAAACCTAATTGTATAAACAAAATATAACACCCCCAAAAGTTCCAACAAATTCTCTAACTAATGAATGTTACGCGCCTGATTACGCATAAAAGCCTTGTAGACACGCACTCTGAAATACGATTACATCTAGCCCAGAAAAATACTTCATTACACAACATAGTTTTTAATTTCATTCATTTCAATTTTATTTTCTTCAATACGCACTTCTGCAACTGTTAGCCGTAGTAGACGATGTAGTTTGTTTGATTCACTTTGTTCGTATGGATGGATGAAAAGGGATTTGCTATTTACAGAAGGTTACTCCCACTGTAACTTCTGTAAGCCAAGGCCAACAGTGGTACTCGGCACGGCGCCTACCGAAGGTAGACAGTGGCCTACCCAGAATAATTAAAGAAATGTGGTCTGTAAGTAGAACAAGAACTTTCCCACTTCCCCCTCGGCAAATGGGATCGTATCCAATGATATACAAACGGCAGAAATGTCAATTCTACGGGGAAGGAGGTCGAGTGAAGCTCGGCCCTCTGCTTTGCATACACCACCGACTGCGCCTAGATGCAATGAGCGAGAAGGTTAGCAGACATAGAAGAATATGTTATAAGTGACATAAAAGGTACCTATTGGCTTATAAAGCGTTAATTGAGTCATTTGACGGTCGCGTTTGTAGCCTATTTCACATAATTACATCATTAAATTAAATAAATAAAGAAAACTTGGAGAAAATATGAGTTTCAAATAAATTTCGCATGACAGGAACCCTATGAATCCCGCCAGTCGCATATCTAATTACGGCGCGAGAATCAGGGCCCTGGAGGCTGATTCTCACATACTCGACATTTCAATGTCGAACGACATCAATAGGTTTGTCACTTTTACACACGTATATAAGTGTGAAAGAGATAGACATGCCAATGTCTATCGATAGACAAATGTCGAGTGTGCGAGAATAGGGGTCCTGGGGGGCGATTCTCGCGCAATAGACATTATGTCGTATTCGACATATCTCGAAATAAAATGGCGAATGTCGAATGAAACAGAATTTTCGTATTCTCCAAATGTCACGGTAGAGAATTGTCTATTCCCAGCGCTCGACTTACAACGAGTGGTAAATATCAGTCGACATTGGATCCCTAATCGTCAAATCGTAGGTATCGTAGTGACATTTCTTTCTGCCAGTTTGGTATTGGAAAAGTGTTTGTGTTTTTGTGTGATTTATCGTCTAAGTGTCATTTATTTAGCTCTTAAATCGACAAATTCGACAATGTTAGGTGACGAAGTAATAGGAGTTGACAATTTTATATCTTCATTTATTGGTGATGTCGTAGAAGAAGCTCGAATCTTGGCAGAGTTTCCTCGTAGACAACGCCTATGGCGCCAAGACCCATATGAAATGCGGGATAATGCTTTTTAAAAAAAATTTCCGATTGTCGAAGGACTTGGTTATGTCAGATTGACACTTGCTTGAGTTACGTTTTACGCGGATTTGTTTAACAAACCAGTCATTCTGTGGAATCTTTTTCGTTAGATTTCAATAATAAAGCAATACCTTGTAGTTTATTTATACTCTGGAATGAAGTCGGTTAAGTCTTATATTTCAGAACCTATTATAAGGCTGGATTCGTTGATCTCGATTACGACTAAACACAATCGATAAAACGGAACGTAACTTAGATCGACATCCCAATAGTTCGTGACATTTTATCTCTAGCGACCGCGAGAATACGTTTCTTTCGTATCATAGACATTTTTGTGACATTTTTAATCGACATTCCACGATTAGACATTATCTCGAATTAGAGATATCTCGCATGAACTGAGAATCGGCTCCCTGGGCTTTGCGGCGCGATTAAGTGTGCCGTCAGTGAAATCCATAATTCTTACTCAATACAACTTCAAAACCATGACATGTGAAGATTTTCATGATTATTTGTTAAAAAATCAAGAACTTCTCGCAAAAATTGGCAGTTCAACTAAATATGAATAAAATAAAGTAATATAGTATTAAAAAATCGTATAATTGTTAAATGTCCTCCTTTTTTACAGAAAATTATCCTTTTTTGACCAACATTCATCCTTTTTGAAGTTCTCATCTAGCAACCCTATATACACATAAAGACTTTATATCTTGCCCCAGATCGTAGTTACGTTATAGTTCGTATTTACATTGCGAACGTTTGCAGAATAACGAATGCGATGTTACGCCCACTTGCCTAAAACGCTTGAAGTAGTTCGTACATATTACTGGTTCACGCCTGAATGCGAAGCGGCACCAAAGCGTAGTTGCCACTGCTCGACTTCTATCAAAGTCAGCTATACGAGTACTTGTTATAAATCTATGTTGTCATTAGGACGATATTATAGGCTGCGGAAAATGTGGTGGAACGAAATAGATATTTTTAAAGAAGCAATAGCTACTGAAAGTTTCAAATTGGTAAGATTGAAGGGAGAGGAAGCTTTGAACAGTATAATGATCAAAGTCAAAAATACTTTACTTATTTGTGCAAAATGCTATTTTCCCTGAGAAGAACATGCAATAAACTCGAAGGGTTGGTCTTTTAAAAACAAGTTTTTATATTACAAAAAGGTATTTAAATTTCATTATTAATTGTGAAATATCCTGCCATGCGAATCATCATCTAAATAGTCTGATATTTTATTATATGCTTTTGATGACTATGATCTTAGTAGCACGAGAGCTGCTACAGTCAGCAACATAATGCTAAAGCGGTAGACACCCTAACGCTAACCTATTTTTTTTATTAAATATTTGCACGCTAGATTTTACGGACTTTGAATGGGTCTTTCGCAATGTATCGTTATACCCAAAATCAAGTAAATAAACTATTTCATTGCACAGGAAACATTTCAGGATTTAATTTGTTAATTTGAACATACTGTTTAGAATAAGTAACATTTTGAAAACTCACGAGACTATCAAATAGATCTATAGATAACTGCATGTGTTCAAAGTTAAGTATCATGGAAATCGCTGAATCGCTTTCCATCAAACAGGACTAAGAAATATGCTGCATAATCAGCTTACTTGTTACTTCTTTTACTTCCACGTATGCCCCTGAAACTCAAGGGGAAAATTTACAAGACCATTATGAGACCTGTCACCATGTATGAATCTGAATGTTGGGCAATGAAAGAGTCTGATGAAAGTAGAATGCATGTGGCAGAGATGAGAATGCAAGGTGGATGTGTTGTGACTAGAATGGATAAAATCAGGAATGAGTATATCAGAGGAAGTCTGAAAGTGGCGTCAATAACAGAAAAGTTGAGGAGTAAAAGGTTAGCATGTTTTCGGCGCATTATGAGGAGGGATGAAAGGCAGGTAACGAGACGAGTGCTAAGTATGAATGTGGAGGGATACAGAGGTAGAGGAAGACCGAAGAAGGTGTGGGTAAACTGCGTGAGGAATGATATGTGTGTGAAAGGGGTGAGTACGGAGATGACAGCTGATAGAGGAGAGTGGAAGAGGAAGACATGCTGTGCTGACCCCACCTAGAGTGGGATAAGGGCAGCAAAATGATGAATCAGCTTTCGGATAGAAAAAATCGCTTTTCAATCGGTTCAACCATCAAACAGAAAAGACGTTGTTTGTTGTTCAATCACGACGAAACGGCAGAACGGATTTGAATGAAATTTGGTAAATAGGTAGAATATACCCTGGATTAAGACAGGATATTTTTTATCCCGATAAAGTGAGTAGTTACCGCGGCATGAACAAATGAAAAATGCGGGCGAAGCCGCGGGCGGAAAGCTAATATACAGATAAATAAACAAGTTAAAACCCAAATATCTTCGAAATGGTTTTATCGATTTCAAAAAACCACCACCAAACTGAAAAAAAACCGTTATCAAATTGGTTCGGCCATTTAGGCGCTACAATGTCATATACAGACTCAGACATGCTTCAAATTTATAATAATAAATATTTCGGACACTTACACCAATCATCTAGTCCCAAAGTAAGCAAAGCTTGTACTATGGATACTAGATAACGGATAAACATACATAAATATTTATATAAATATCCATGACTCAGGAATAAATGTTCATATTCATCACACAAACATTTACCCGTCGCCGGGATTCGAACCCGCAACCGTTAGTTTCGCTGACAGGGTCACTATCCACTATACCAATCGGTCGTCTAAACACACCTATTTTATGTCGGACAGTATAAAACTATCATCTATACCTTCATATAATATCTATCGACCGAGGATGTTGCTCCGGAAACCATATTATGTACTCGTATTAAATATCGGTGCAGTTCAATGAAGGGCGATACTAGCTATCGATCTTACTTGATCTACGAGTACTTAACTATACAACGTCTGAGGTTCCTGTTCATATACAAAATCTTCTTTTCAATAAAATATAAAGATAGTATAGAACAAATATAAAATGTCAGACTATTTAGGTTAGATGGACTTGACCAGCTCGTTCGCATGCCAGGCGATTACACAATTAATAATGAAAAACCTTTTTGTATTAAAAAAAAAAACCTGTTTTTAAAAGAGAAACCCCCTCGAGTTTCTTGCTTGTTCTTCTCAGGAGTAGATAAATTGCCTTTTGAACAAGCAGTAGCTTAAAAAATATAAAATCTGACTATTTCAAGTGTACCCTGTGTACCTACAAAATAAAACATTATTGACTTTGACTACAACTGTACTTTTACAGTAGTGTATTTGAACCTAACTGAATCGACACGACATCCGTGCCCTATGTGCGACGTAGGCGCTGCGTCTCAATTAGATTTGCTACACATTTCAACTGTCATACACGTCGCATACAGCGATAACATTCATTTAGTGCACGTTGTGTTATACTTTAGTTTTCATATTAGACCGGCATTCCAAGCTATTAGTACATACCCGCGTGTCTTCTGAAGTGGATAGTGCTCATAGTTCTTCTTTTTTTTTTATGCACGACGGGTTCGTACTTGACCTCAATCACACCTGATGTTAAGTGAAGATGCGGTCGAAGGTGGAAGCGTACTGACCCGAAATCCCCAACACATTTGGGGGACTGGCTATCTTATCTCTGACTACCGGAACACAACAATGCTATTAACATTGATGCTTGGCGGCAGATTTAGATAAGATGGTGGTAGCTAGCCAGGCGGACATTTAAAATGCCCAACCACCAACCAAACCGAGTACTTAAACATGTACCCCGCTGGGGAACGAACCCGCGACCTCCGAATCGTAAACCCAATGTTGTTTACATTGAGCCACGGAGGCGGTTTCTTAGCGAGTCGATAGCAAAATCATCAAATTCTTGAGGACCAGAATGCGGTCACGGATAGTGTTAAAGCGGTTATTACAGTATCCTATTTGTAGAAAATAGGAAGGTACAATCGAAGAAAACAGTTAGTCTCCGCTTTAGTGGATTGGATCGATCGCACTAATTCAGTCCTAAATGCAGAGACTAATTCGGCATATATTGCTGGGTGGTTCTGTTAATTCAAATATCCTTACTTCAACCAGCAATGTATGCCGAATTAATCTTTGCATTTAGAATGGTGTAATTAGCGCGTGACTGACTATCCTAGGGCCTTTAATTTCAGAAGGTTTGATACAGATATCAAAAAAATTCTCATTCATGTTCAGTTGATCGACAACTTGAGCTGTACTAGTACCGCAAGTGATATAGTAGAATACAAAATATGACATTTAGCAGTGTTTCAATTTTACGTTATGTTAATAAAATGTGGAATTGGCTCCTGAACTATTGTTACAGGATCCCCCCTTATTAAATTATATACAGAAAAAGAAGTAGGAATGTTAACCCCACATGTACCACCAACTTTAGGCTAATAACTGTGGCGTAGGCGCGGTCAGTGCTTGGCAGGCGAAGTGACATGCCGGCCGCTCAATTACGATAATTTCACATGTCACATCGTATTAGTCAGACGTGATTACTCCAATGTAATGTTGGTTTCGTGATTATTAAAGATTTTAGTATTTTTAAATGTATTTCGAGTATTAGCATGCGTGATACTTTCGCCGATTTCCTTCTTTTTAACAATATAAGTTTAAAAACGAAAAACCCGACAGCATATTTTGCATTTCACGTAATGTTCTTAAGTATGTCTGTTCCTTTAGCGCATCCTGTAGCGTAAACGGCTTGGCCGATTTCGAAGTGCATGGTGTCGTTAGATTCGTCACATACATTTTTACAAAAAAATTCAACATGCGTCGTCCGCATAATATAAAATATGCTGTCGGGGTTTTCGGTTTTTAAATACTTAAATAGGTATTTTTAACTGTCATTTTATGTCTCCACACCTCTCATAAAGTCAATTAAGATTTCATCACTTTATAACAGACTTCAAAATAAGGAGGTTTTACAAGTCACGCGATATCTTGTTATATGATAATACTCGTACCTTCGTCAGTTGTTAACCGATTTTAATAATTATTTTTTAGTTTGAAAGGAGTGTGCATAAAATTGGTCCCACATAAATTTGGTGAAGATCTGATGGTGCACGCAGGAGATGGATAACGGAACCTTAATGAAATCGGTTGTTTTGTCAATTTTAGGCCATTCAAGGACGTAGTTTTTCTTTTTGATTAGAAATTAATAGGCATGAACAAATTTCAGTTCAGATATTGAAGAAGTCGATGCACGAACGTGTGATCGATACTACATAAATAAGAAATTATAGTCACTCTGACATAATCCGCATCTGTAACCATTACAGCACGGAGATATTTATTTCTCATTCATTGAATCCAACCAGTGATTTATGCGAGATGATGCGTACTTGTTCGTATGTATCAACAGTTACTCATTCTACGATATATTGTAACAATAAATATCAAAAGTGTGACGTTGGTGTATTTGTTTGTTCCGTTTGTGTAGGAAACACATTCGCCAAGTCCGAAATGGGTTCACACTGGTCAAGGACTTGTCCTGATTCAAAATTGTAGCCTACACGCGCCAGGTCAGGAGCGACCATGTAAATGTATCTAATATTATAAATGTGAAAGTTTGGATGTTTGTTTGTTGTTCAATCACGGCGAAATGGATCGACGGATTTCGATGAAATTTGGTATATAGGTAAACAAATTAAACATATAAAGTTTTTCCACGCAAGCGAAGCCGCGGGCGAAAAGCTAGTAGTAACATATATATTATATACATACTAGCAAGTGAAATAAAAGCCTGTAAAAACGGCTTGTTCTCATTTACAATCACGTCATCCAGTACCCTAAAAATCTAAAAAAAGCCGGGCAGCTACATAAACCGAAGCCTTTGCAAGTTATTATTGAACCGGGGTTAGTACAAAGAGTGATATATTAAAATTCTTCCTCCCTTAGCCTGTGGGGTAACGGTGTGGGGTGCCGCCGACGTCATTGGCCCGATCGATAAAGGACCCTCGCGTTTCGGGTAGCTAACAGGCGAGTAAACAATCACAACAGCTCTACATTGCCGCAAATTAAAACATTCAACTTTCAAACATTGAAACGAAAACATCAGTGTATTTTGTTCTTCAGATTATGACAGACATTTTTAATACACGAGGGGGCACTACCCTTGTTACGTTTCGCTTAGAAATCACGAAAAGGTGGTATAGAGCGGGTTTCGTAAATAGAATTAGCATGTGTTATAGAGGTACCTTTTGACGTGTCGTGTTTTCATTACGCTAACAACTTTTATTACCTTGGTTCCTGACGCTATAACCATAACTTTCATTTAATCGGACAAGCAGAGAGAATTAATTTTCCGTTGGAAAATTGCCGTCTAAATTAATAAACCTTGCTGTAGATTATGAATGCGATTCGTAATGAACACGATTTAATTAAAAAATAATAATTCCTAATTTGTTACGAACAGAGCCTACATCAATCTTCTATTTCACTTAGACAATAATAAATAAACTATAGTTATATAGAATAACAATATCTACTAGCGTATGTTATGCGTAAACGCATTCCGGGTGCCTTAATTCTGCTGGATTCATTGATTAGTCACCCATCACAAATCTTGCTATAATAATTAATAATCCTAAAACAATTACTGTACTCTACTTGCACGGAAGCACTCGTAGCGCAGTCGCATTCGCTTTTTGTTTTCGATTAGCGAAGTTAAGCAATGTCTGGGGCGGTCAGTTCTTGGATGGGTGACCACTAGCGGCATTTTAATATGAGTGTTTCCGTGCTTCGGAGGGCAAGTTAAATAGTATGTCCCAGTTTGTTTTCAAATGAGGGCAGTCGTTAAGCTAAATCGGTGGCCTTCAAGGGCGGCTTAAAAACACTGACTCAAACTCAACTGACACAAATCCACAAATCCGCATTGAGCCCGCGTGGCCCCAGTGAGAGGAGGCTGTGATGGGGCCGTGTGATGACTGTACTCTACAGTATACTCTGATATCACACACCAACTATTGAAGTTTTGTTGATCCACAAACCCACACCTGCGCCAGTAACACACAAATAAAACAATAATTTTATTATTATTCTATTACAGTACAGTCTTGCGAGTTTGCCAAGTTAATGCCAGCCAGTTAGCATCAGAACGGAGGTGTTAAAATGCGATAAAACATTGACGTCACTGGACATCTCTTGGCTCTGAGAGGCAAGAGTTTGTTTGTACTCACGCTATCCTCCCGAACTCGTCTCTAGGCACCTCCTTGTCCCCCGCGCCAGCCTCCGAGAGCTTCGCCCTGAACGCCGCCACTCGTGCCGCTATCTCCTCCTTCGGCAACCTGCGCAGCCACACCAACGACACACTCATCATTAAAAAAGTAATCAAAACAAAATAACGCCTATAAAATAAACAAAAATTAGATCGAGCGCGTGCGCCCGATTACGCGCCGAAACGCTATTAGCACATGACTCCTGTCTCGCCGTCGCTCGCTCTGAATGAACAAGTGAAATGTAATGAAATCTCAAAATAAATAGTGAAGCTATCGTCACACCGCGAGCGCACCTGAACCTACCAACGCATTACGCCGGCTTTATAATCGCGTCGAATTACTTTTAGAAAACAATAAAACTTCGCGATAAGACGCTCACGACGTGTGCTTGTACACTGAAATCTGAACCGGAGTGCATTGAATAATATATGGCAGGGGGACCAAGGGGCGCTCTGTTACATTATTGATTTCACTCCGGCGCAACAAGCAAGGGCGTTCGCCCCAAAGCGAGGGTGTGGAGTGATCGATCGGCATAGGAGGGGGTCCAAGTTATAATAGAAAAATGCGATTCAGGGGATGTTTTATTGGGTACTAAATCGATAACGAGATGTGACTTTAAACATGTGCGGATGAATAGCGGTAAACAATGACAGCTGCAGGTTGCATGTAGCAGAAGAAAGATCATAATATTTTTTGTTTCTACTTATTGATTTTTATTTTAAGCCGGACACAAAAGATAATAGTTGTAGGTACACATTACTGAATACTATTTTATGAAACAGGTCGCGAGTTCGATTCTCAGCCGCGTACAACAATGATATCGACTCTGGTCAGTGGAAGGGAATTTTAAAACTCGGATGAGGTAGCTACCACCATCTTATCTATGTTAATAGCATTGTTGTGTACCAGCTGATTGAGTTAAGATAACCTAGGGCCCGATCGCGCTAACTATGAACGATAATACCAAAACTAAACAATAACTAAAAAGCACATTTCGTACCGCGCTAATCATTTGAACGGAAATTAAACTAGTTTCATTTAATACTCGTGATTAGCTCTAAACATTTTGGGTTTGGTTTTACTTTGGTAGAGTCAACGATATAATCGTTCACAAAAAAAAAGCACGATACCATTTTTTAAATTAGCTAAACTAAAGCTAAACCAAAACCGTTCAGTAAGAACGGTGAAACCGTTGTTAAGTAGCGCGATTGGTCCACTGGTCTCCTCAATAAATTGGGATGTTATGGGTGGCCGTGCTCTACTTTCAACCTCTTGGCTTTTTTTGAGGCAAATGATTTTTCTATATTTCGGGTTTTACTCAGTGAACACTGTCTGTCCAAACCTTGGTAACAAATGTACGACTTGTAGAAATTTCTTTAAAATAGTTTTAAAAATATTTAAATATTACAATTTAATAGGTTCAGAGCGAGGCTACACTGCACTGCATCGTTGATATAGTTATGTAGTTCTGACGGGTGACGACATTGCGGACGCGGCAACATATATCAAAATAAAATTTTTAAAGACCAATTACTACATAGACCGATCTCATAACAGTCTTCAACCGAAGTAAAATTTATCATAAGTAACTTCGTAATAACAATCGGGTAGATCAAGAACTTTAGAAAGTATGTCTCACTTGTAATACACATTTTCAACCATGGTTTTGTGGGGATAGATGGTTGAATTTCTCCATAGTGCTTGCCTTTGCTTTGTTTGGAGATTGACCACTCCAAACCCCAATCCCTCATTAAATGGGTCTTGGCTGAAGCGCCAAGGTCGTGGGAGTAAAGCTTGTAGTGTTCAAGAGATCCAGTATTAATAGCTAATTTAGCACACTGGTCCACAGTCTCGTTTCCCAGAATACCACTATGGCTGGGGACCCAAGCCACTACAATGTTAATATGTTTGGATTGGCATCTCCAAAGAGCTTCTCGGATATGGAAGATGATAGGAAAATTAAGTTTATGCTGGAAGGGATTACCAGAAATGGATTGAAGACAGCTTAAAGAATCAGAGAAGATTACGGAATTAGACAGGGAATGCGACTCGGCATATAATATGGCTTCTAAGACAGCCAGTGCTTCACCAGAGAAAACTGATGACAAGGGGGGAAGTTTGAAATTTAAGATAATTTTATATTTGGGAATCCAAACCGCTGCTCCTACACATTCGGCGTCCGACAATTTTGATGCGTCAGTATAAATAGTGAGCCAGTTATTAAAATTTTTGGTAACAATGGTTTTAAATTTCCTAGGGGTTTCAGGAGATGACTTTTCTAATGGTAGGTTTGTGACAACCGGAGGGGAGAAAGTGAGAGAATCATAGCTAGAAAGATATAGTGGTAATTTAGACGTAGAACAAGGAGGAAACTCTAACCGGGTTAGTTTACGGAAGCTGATTAATATGCATGGTAGAGTTTTGTGAGTCCAATAGTTTTCTCTCTGGGCAAGCAGGTCTAGGGATTCTAGACTAGAGCGGAGGGGGTGGGATGAGTTTTGAAGGGTTTTGAAAATGAAACGGTCGGCGAGATATTGGCGACGTAATCGTAAAGGGGGGTCAACACATTCAACTTGGACAGCGTTATTGGGAGAAGATTTCATAGCCCCTAAGATGATGCGAAGGCATTTTGTTTGGATCTTATCTAGTTTCAATAGGGCTGCCTTGTTGCAGGGTTCCATAAGGTAAGTACCATAGTCCATTACACTGCGTATAATAGCGTTGTATAGCAATTTTTGAGAATAAGGGTGGGATCCCCACCATACACCTGAGAGCGCGCGTAAAATATTAATGTTTTTTTCGCATTTATTGCAGATGTGGTCAAAGTAATGAGTGCCAGACATTTTGGAGTCAAGGATCACACCCAAAAATTTTACTTTGTTGGACACAGGGATAGGGAGATTGTCACATACAATTTCTATTATCGGGGGAGCTCGTTTTCTAGAAAATACCACAACAGTGCTTTCCGAGGGGGAAAGAGAAAGACCATGGGAATTGAGCCAGTCGTTAAGATAGCTCAAAGCTTGATTCAAGCCCGTAGATATCCTTTCGACTGAATCTCCAATAATATATAGTGCACAGTCGTCAGCATATTGTAGTAATTTGCAGAAGGAGGAGACAACAGCTTCGAGGTCATATGTATACAAGTTATACAATAAGGGGCTTAGGACTGACCCTTGGGGTAGGCCCTTCCAGATCAGTTTTGGGGGGGATACAGTATCTCCTGATCTTACTTTAAATTCCCCATTCAAATTCCCCATGTTAGATAAAAGGACATGCTCTACAATCTGCCGCCTAAGACTTGGCCATGTCTGTACACCGGTTCATCTCCATAAACTTAGGATTAGGGATAATTCCATATGTGAATGTGGACTAGATGAAGGCACTCTAGACCATATATTCTTCACCTGCCCCAAAAATAAATTTTCCTTGTATGACGTACTTCCCCCTACCGATTTCCCTCGTCCTATTATATTTAAATCTCTCCTTACATATTCGTTTATAAACTCCCCTATTATTCCTATTTTATCTAAATTTATTACAATTAACAATATAAAACTATAACAACTAACAAATTGTGATTGTCCATGTGTTGTTGTTTGTTTTAGATACGCAGTGTGCCAGCGAATACCGTTCTTTGGCTAAACATACGCTAGCCTCTTCAAACACCAGTATTTGGCAGAATTACTACAAAGTAGTAGTTGCCATTAAAATAAAAAGTGAAAGTGAATACACATTTTCAAAATCCTCATAATGAGCCATTTCCTTTTTTTTTTCATTTTGACAAACTTTAACTCTTACGTCCGCTGTGGTTTACTTTTTTGTGATGTAACCTATCCTGACACTAGGACTGTCACGACGAATCTAATGTTACCTCATTAATTAAATTCATCCAAACGTATCGACTACTACAGCTACTAAGAAATAACGAATCCCACATATACCAGGGTATGTATATATACCACATATATGAGGTTTTTTACCGTAAGGAAAAAAAATAGGGCATATTGGTTAAGTGAAATAAAAGGTATTGGCATAGGTAATTTAATTTTGTAAAAGTAAGCTTTCTGCGTTATGTATGATATTTTGAGATTAGTACTGAAGTAATTGAGTTAAAACTCAATTGAATTTAAACTCAATTACGAAGCTGTGGATAGAATTCGTCGCTCACGGCGCAAACTGGCGTATCTCAGTTTTTTTGCAAAAATGAGTTAAGTATGCCAAAATACTCCTCGCGCCGCGTTTTACGACGTCACAACAAGGCACATTTCTATAGCTATGATATTTAAGGAAATAGGGGTAGGACCTATCTAACATTCAGAGAAAAAAACTTTTTGCAAAGAGGCTTATTTGAAATGCGCCCTTTTGCAAAGACTTAATTAGTTTAGTGTGAATTAAACTTCAAGCATTATGTATTATTGTAAGATATAAGTACCGCAAATTGTCATTTTATTAAAACACACCCAAAGGCTTTGAGATATCAATCGGTATCTGATCCCAATTCCTGCGATGATATTCTATTACTATCGGCCATCGCTAAGCTATCTAATTTTGTGCCATGCAGTGTAAGGCAGTCTAACACCAAAGAATGTTCGGATAAAATTGAAAATCTAGTCGTAAACAATATCATCATATCAGCCGAAAGACGTCCACTGCTGGACAAAGGCCTCCCCCAGGGATCTCCACAATGATCGGTCCTGCGCTGCCCGCATCCAACGGCTTCCCGCGATCTTTACCAAATCGTCGGTCCACCTCGTGGGGGGCCTGCCAACGCTGCGTTTTCCGTTGCGTGATCGCCACTCGAGAACCTTTCCGCCCCAACGGCCGTCTGTCCTACGAGGAATGTACCCCTCCCACTGCCACTTAAGTTTGGCAATTCTTCGGGTCACCTTGGTTCTTCTGCCGTTCTCGTCATTTCTGATTCGATCCCGCAGGGAGACTCCGAGCATAGCTCTCTCCATTCCCTTTGAGTGACCATGAGCCTTCTTATGAGGCCCATAGTGAGCGACCACGTTTCAGTTCCATATGTCATAACTGGCAACACACACTTATCAAAGACTTTCGTTTTGAGACATTGCGATATTTGGGACGAGAAGATGTTACGTAGCTTCACAAACGCTGCCCAGCCGAGTTGGATTCGACGATTGAACTCCTTTTCGAAGTTGGATTTACCTAACTAAACTGTTTGTCCCAGGTATACGTACTCGTCGACAACTTCGAGGGTAGTGTCTCCTATTTTCAGAGGGGTGGGTACAATATGATCATTCAACATGGTCTTCTTCTTGTCCATATTCATTTTAAGACCCACTCC
This sequence comes from Oegoconia quadripuncta, assembly GCA_949316235.1. NCBI lineage: Eukaryota > Metazoa > Arthropoda > Insecta > Lepidoptera > Autostichidae > Oegoconia > Oegoconia quadripuncta. The sequence goes on along the minus strand of OX438752.1, from coordinate 25,479,000 downwards.
TTAGGAGACTCTATTGAGATCATCGAGCATTTTGCCGGGGTCCTCCAGGGTCTCAGGCATGATTACGATATCGTCGGCAAATCGAAAGTTTGTGATGTGTGATGAAGGATTGTTGTACAATAAAGAATATTTTGTTTGTTTATTCTCGCCGTTTATGTTGATGCCGAGCCCTTTCCGTTCAGAATCTTGAAGGCATCTTCCAATGCAGCGGTTAACAGTTTCGGGGATATGACATCCCCCTGTCTCACAACTCGCTGTAGTTGAATGGGCTTCGAGTTCCGATCCTGGAGACGGATTGACATGGTGACGCTTTCATACAAACATTTCAATACCTCGATGTACCGATAATCAATTTGGCACCTCTGAAGGGACTGCGGCATAGCGCAGGTCTCCATGGAATCAAAGGCGTTTTCGTAGTCACGAACGCTAAGCAAAGTGGCTGATTATACTCTTCGGTCTTCTCTATAATCTGCCGCAGCGTATTTATGTTGTCTACGGTGCTAAAGCCTTTTCGGAAACCGGCTTGTTAGGGAGGCTGGAAATCGGCGAACGTCGTAAACAATATAGGATCCAGTAAAACCAAATCCGAAAACAATATAAATCAGAAACTAAATCAACGCAATGAATATTATCTAAAGTTTGTTTATCCGAAACAAATACACTACAGAAGATTATTGACTGTTATTAGAAAAGATGTATAGACTGTTATTAGAAGAACAACCCGAGCCTAAACCATCTCTAACTTCATTCGTTTCACAGGCCGAATTAAGATCAGTGCACTATTTGTGCCACCTTCAAAGGTTTTTTTTATATGATTATCTGGTTACGCGTTTGACTGCAATCTCAGCTGATGGAAAGTAACGATGTGGTTAAAGATGAAGCACGCGATCTCAGTGAATGCCTATTCACCCTGCTCTTGAAGAAGGTTGTAAGATTCATGAAAAACTGGTTCTGGAAGGAAGTTCCATGCCTTAGCTGTTTGCATTATGAATGAAGAGTCGAACCGCTTAGTGCGAATGTTCGGTTGTTAACTACATACGGGTGGTTCAGTGGAATGACGTTCAAGAAAAATTATGAGAAAGTATACATTACATACATACTATTGAAAAAGAAACTATTAGAGAGTAGGTATAATAAAGAAGATGAAATTATTGCCTCTGAAGACAAAAGCTTAAGATGTACGACTTTCGGCCTACAGCTTTACTTTAATTGCCTCATGATAACACCAAATGTTAAAAGAAATATTTTATTTAATTATTAAGGTTACTGTAGTGAATGATAGACGTTATTAATAAACGAATCTCTTAAATAACATTCTAATATTTCTTCAAAGATGTTATTTTAGTACAATATAGGCCCATAAACATATACTAGATGGAAAATTTTGGTCGCCGCAAACAGACGTTGCAAACTTTCAGGCGTTTTTCAGCCCTATGCGGGGTTTCAGGCAACACTGCTACCTCAGATTTTGAGCTCATTTTATTTGGGAATAAGCTCATAAGTTTTAGGGCCGTACGTAGCTTAGTTTTGTACCTTAGTACCTTCATAAACCTGTCTTGATCCGGTAAAAATTCCCGTTTTTTTGCTCTCCTGTAAAGTTGCAGAAAATGAGATCGGCCAGTTTGCGCCGTTATCGACGAATTGTATGATATTTTCTGTGCTATACATGAGATTTCCAGATTAAGAGGGTTACTAACTACCACTAACTTTTTAGACCTATCTAGAATGTATCTTTATGAGTATACAGTTTCATTAGAATCGGTTCATTCGTTACAAAAAATTTTCACTTTAAAGATTGTATGGAATACCGTGCGGGATAAACCCTCTTAAGTAGAACTAACTAATTAAGATATACAGGCTGTGGTTTTAAACAGTCTCCAAATTGAAGGAGGGGATTGTATTGCTATAAGTGATTATAAATCAATTAAAAAAAGTATACCTTAAAAAAATTAAAATATCGAATTTATTTTGAAGCATCTATTTTTTTTTGCGTATACTATGGTATCGGCAAGTTCAAATTCCCACGCTGCCGCCACACGCCGCCTAGCCAGCGCCGACAAAGGGACCGGCTTCTTTGTCGGCATCTACGGCCGCACGCGCCGCGCGGGTATGCAAGCGGCTTCGCTAAGCTCCGGTTAGTCTGCCCGCTGCCGCCACCGCGAAAGCACAAGCACACGCGGTACGACTTTCGTAAATTTTGCTTAAAATAAAATGTCGCGTTACTCTAACAGAGATTACTTGGAGATGGTGCGGATGTATGCCCTCGCTGGTGACAGCTTGAGTGCAGCAGTACGCATGTACGCGGAGAGGTACCCGGATCGTCCGACGCCGTCACGGGAAACAATGCTGGCTGCTACACAACGCCTGCTCGACTACGGGCAGTTTGCAGTTCCAGCGCATGCCAGTGGGCGTGGCAACGTGGGCCTGCCCGTCGACGTACAAGAGCAGATCCTGCAGTTTTTTGAGGATGAGCCCCGCACCAGTACACGTGAAGCTGGTCGTCGCTTCGGCCTGGATCATACCATAGTTTGGCGCCTATTGAAGAAGAACCAGCACCACCCGTTCCATTTTCGACGAGTTCAGGATTTGTTGCCCACTGATAACGTCGGCCGAGTCGAGTTTTGTAGATGGCTCCTCGAACATCAGCATGTGAACATTTTTTGGACCGACGATTCTATTCTATTCACGCGGGTTGGCGTTTACAACGTTCATAATGAACACTGGTGGGCGCACAGGGAGCACAACCCTCATGTGACCAAAAACGACTCGTTCCAAACTCGTTTTAGTTTGAACGTATGGGCTGGTATTATCGGCACCCATTTATTAGGACCTTATTTTATAGAAGGTCGTCTCACCAGCCTTACCTACCTGGATCTGCTGCATCAGGTTGTCGATGAGATGCTGATGGATATCCCATTGGCACTCCACAGAGACTTGTACTACCAGCAGGACGGTGCACCACCACATTACGGTAACATTGTGCGCAACTACCTGAATGATACGTTTGGAGCACAGTGACTTTAGACTTTTATTTATGGGGTGATGTGAAAAGACTAGTGTACAACGAGGAAATTACCAGTGTAGTGCAATTGCGTTTGCGAGTCGTGTCTGCCTTTGAAACGGTTTACGAAAACGTTTACGTTTTACGAAAATTAAAAGAAAACTCTAGGCGACGTGCCGAACTGTGTATTGCTCGTGGAGGCGCACATTTTGAGCAGTTGTTACGAGTAACATAAGTCACATTACGTAAGTACCTACAACCTTAAATTTTATTTCGAACACCTCAACCTCTAAATGTCTTTATGTCGGTACGCTACACGTACCAATAAAAAAAATCTAATCAACATTACTTGGCTTCAACACTATTGGTAATTTGGGAGAGAAGGAAACTACGCAATGGGTATACATACATACATAAAGTCACGACCTCTATCCCAAATGGGGTGGTCAGAGACATCCCAAACGAATCGTTTGGGTGTTCCAAACATTAAAGATTAGTGCTTGAAACAACATCCATGTTTCACCCTAGGAATCACAGAAATGCACACGTGACAGGGGGTGAGCCCATCGCCGTTAAAACCTGCAAGTCTATGGATGTTTTTATGGAAAGTCCCTTAGTCGCCTTTTAAGACATCCACGGGAAGAGATGGGTTGGTGCTATTCTTTTTATGTGCCGACACCACACAGCACTAGACGATCGAAATGTTTATGTTCGTTGACTTTATTGTATCGGTCGTTCGTCGACCCTCTGGGCTAGTATACGCAAATTTTGGTATAAAGCATAAAACCTTACTAGATGAATAGGGCACTGACCATGTTGTTAATTTGTTATTTAATAGTTTTAAGCACATTTATACTATTTGTTGTAGACTTTCGTATAATATGGAGACTGTTTAAAACCACAGCCTGTATATAACTGTCCTCAAGCGGAGATCTTTGATTTAGTGAAATTCTGAAATACAGGCCTGAGATTGGCAAAACGGCACCCTTCGAATCAGGGGGTCTATTCTTTAACGAAAATAGCTTCGGATGGCCGTAACTTTTTGTTTTGCTAAGAATCCTTTATTTGCATAACTTCAGACGTTATAACTACTATAATACAATATGGGCCTTAAGTTAAAAGACACTGAAGATGTCATTCATTGACAATAAGGATCACAATACAAGTGTAGAGCATAATCCCATTAAAAACAAAACTCGACGATATTATGAACTGTGTATGTAAAATAACAATACACAATAAAATACATTTCATGGGCTAAAATCAATATTGTGGTTGACCGATTTGGCTTAACGCCAGTACATAAAAATATTTCACGACTATTAAGAGGGTTTATTTAGGTTCCTCCCGACAGCGTTACATAGAAACTTTTAATTTCAAAAATCAACGAAAAGTATTCGTCTAAAGTTTCTATTCAAACCTTATACCCAAAAGCAGCAATGGTATTCAATGAAATTCATTGCCATCTCCTTCGGCATTTGGACGGTTGGCGATGAGTGCATTACTATTGAAGTTAGACAATAAGGGTGCACAGGTAGTTTATATCAGATATGTCAAACGTGCGGTGCCGTCTCCGCATTTACTTGCAGCCCAATCTAATTTTAAGAATAGCCTACTAATGCGCTATTCGAACGCTTCGAGTGGGCGTGCGCCGGTAAAATGGCGTTTTTTAAACAAAAATTTCAGTGAGAGTACCTACCTGTTACTTATTATGTATAAAAAAAATACGAATTCGTTTGTAATGTCAATGTTTGCAAACATATTCGGTTCTGCACTTCGCTCGCGCTATGAACTCTACTACCTGTATTTGACACAGTTAAACGTCTATTTCGCAAAATAAATTATTGAATGACCCTAAGTATTTGAGATGTAAAGTGTTGTCACATGATGGTCTGCCCCTCTAACTCTTGACCATCAACTAAAATACTTATACTATGGTAGGGACAGCAATACTTATACTATGGTAGGGACAGCAATACTTATACTGATGTGTTTGTTGAAAATATGCATATTATACCACACACAATAAGATTTAGAATTAATTCCTCAAATCTAAATTTTATTGAAAAAAGAAAATAACTACAAAGTATGTTGGTCACCAATTTCTATAACTACATATAATGACCTTATCACTATTAGTCACAAGACGCATATCCCATAGATTTCCAGAGCGACGCATAGAAAGCGGTCTGCATCTTTGTGGATGGACACCCACGCTGCACTTGCCGCTGCGTGGTCTACTCTCAAGAATTTTAATGCCCCAACGACGATCAGTTCGTCGAGCTATATGCCCTACCCTCTGCCACTTCAAATTAACTAATAGCGCTGGGCTATGTCGGCGGTATTCGTTCTTATACAGAATTCTTCATTCCTGATCTTAATGAAACGGTAAGCATCGCCCTCTCCATAGCTCTGCGTGGCCTTGAGTTCTCTTATAAGGCCCATAGCAGGAGACCACACACATTGATTAAAGACTTTCGTCCTTAAGCACTGAGGTATTCTGGAGGAGAAGAAGTTGCACGAACGCTGCCTATCTGAGTCAGATCTGTAGTCTTTGAACCTGTGTGCGAGACCGTTCGTGATTACCCTCGAAAACAGTTTGTAGACATGGCTCAGAAGCAAAATGGCTAATAGTTCATCAATAGGCTGATATCACTCTTTTTAAAAAACAGTCTTACCACCCCTCCTTTCTAATCTCGTATAGGCTGAGGTCCGAGATATAATATATATGCCGGTATGGTGCCAAACCAGCTTGGGTTGGCGCCGAGTTGCCACCAGGTTTAGCAACCGAGGTATAAGGCAGTCCATAGAACTTCTCGATCCCGATATGCTTCAGCGTCCCTGTAAACGTCCTCCAACGACTTTCTGCTACAAGGTCGAATGTGCTTTTAGAGAGCCTTTGCGGTCTATCTTTACGCCGGGGTCAAAAAATCTGGCCCCACCCGTATGGACACTTCTACCAGTCTGTCATTTATGTCATTCCCTAAAATGCAGTTCTCCATGCAATAGAATTTGACAATTACTGTTAAAAGTCTTCGGGATTCCGGATATGGACGCAAGTAGGCTGGAGCGCAGACTTCATTAACTAATCCTTCCAAGTTTTACATTAGCATTCCATGTGTCTCTTACAATTCAGTGATCACTACTGGCTTTCACCATATTACATATATACACCATTTCACGGAGACATAATAGCATACTCGCTTCTTTGCTGTAAAGAAGTTTCTCATTGCTCATAGACCCTCGGGACCAAGACATAATTCGCTTCTTTGCAATCTAGATGAAGTCTATCTCATTTCTCGTATAACCATTCCGGAACTCAACCACGTCCATTTCCTGTGAGGCGGCTTCCGGAAGTAAGCGGCTATTTAATACCGCACAACCTGCCTATTTCAAATGTACGCTCCATACCCAAAGGTATTTTCTTTTCTGTTGTGCAATATAGTGTATTTGTACTGCATTGTAAGAGTTCCATTACCTGTTGCCGAAATATCTCTATATATATTCCCTACTCTCAAGTCGTCATCACTTCTGTTGCCCAGCCTTGCGTTGAAAACTCCCATTACAAACTAAAATGAGTTTTGAGGTATCTATGGCTGATTTCCTCATACATTACCTGCCTCCTCTACCTTATCATCTGCACTTAACTTATACACGAGAAACTCAACCGAGCATGTTACCAGACTTCAGGGTATCATACCATCACACTCTCTACACTCTCTTTGAACTTCGGATAACTCTATTACATCCCAATATAACCTACCTATTTCCTATTCCAACTCCAAAGCACATTTTAAAAATTAATAGTTTCGGATTTGAAAAATTCATCCTGTATGTTGAATAAAAATATGAAAAATACAGCCATACATTCCATTTAAAGAAAACAATGGTACCTCACACATCTATGTTGAAGAAAAAATGTTGTCTCCACTATTAGATGCCCCATCAAAATTATTATTTTTTAATTGCTATACTAAGTTTTGGGTGAAAATGTTACATAAATTGTAATTTGTAATGTAAACTGTAAAAAACTATAAAACAGAAATTTCTATTTCTGTACATTTCTGAGGTAGATACCTTTAACTGAGAGATAAGACAAATGAGTAGTATCAGTAACAGGGCTCTATCTGAACCCTTCATATATGGAAATCTAAAAATACCAAAATAAAATAAAAAACAGAAATTGCCACCAAAAGTCCCAAACATAATTATGATTGATGATTATTACACACAAACTAGGCCAAGTTATACCATAATTATGAAAGAAAATGTGTTAATATAACAATTTTGGTGCAGAAATAACCTCATAGGTAAATAAAATATGGGTATGACTAGCTTTTAGGACAAAAAACAATTGGAGTCCACTCTTTTACAATATATCTATCACGAAATCATTCAGACTTTAAAATACAAAGTACACAACTCATTGCATGAGAGAGCAATGGTGTTGAAGAATACATCGTCTCTCTAATAAATAGATGAGTTGCCCACAGAGACTGATAAAGAATATTTCTGTATAATGCCAAATATCCTTAAATATGCTAGAATATATATATATGAAAAATACTGCCACCTGAAGAAATAGGACAACATACATAACCTTCAAATGTAAAATTGTCAGAGATAAAATGAACTGCACTGAACCTGTAATTTAAACTTTTCTTCAAGAATCCGCCCCGCCCCACCATCACTAACCCTTGGAATTTGATTATTTTTATAGTTTTCAAGTTATCTTACCCCTGCTCCTCCAAACTGTCTTCTAACTCGGCACATTTCACTTCAATTTTCCTCTTCCTCTCATGGTCTAGTATCTCGCGATTTGGTTGTTTATTCGACGCTGAATCTAATTTGGCTATCTCCTCTTCGGTGCGATAATTCACAGAGTCTTTAGTTTTCCGAACCGAAGCCCAATTCCGTTGTACGTAACCATTAGTTCCAGATCCTCTCGGTGTTGTAAGACCGATGCCGTTGTACATTTTTCCAACCTAAAACATGAAGGAATAGTCTCTTATTTCTAAGCAAATTTCATGCAACATAATTTGAGTAGTCAAGTCGCAATTACAAAACAGTTTTGATACGTGGTGACATAGCAAGGTGTTTATAAACTTTCTATGTAATCTAAAGCATGGACCGCTTAAAACTATTTTATTTAGGTCAAATCTTATAAATATCTTGGCATTTACCTCGTTTTAAAAATTAAATTCAGCACGTAAAATCCACGTCCATTTTGGTTAGTTTTTTTCTACAGTTTTTTTTTTTTAGTTTTATTTTCCCCTCTAGGAGAAGGCAAAGGGATCTAGCCCATAACAGCCATATCTTATTTATTTTATTTCTTCAGTTTGTAAGTCAGTCTCAGTCAAGACAAGTAATTCGTCGTATACTTGGCGTATACAGAGTCTACTCACGGTCAAGTCATTCTTCAGTAAAGTGGCAGAATGCTTTACAAAAGATTTTGGCGGCTTCTTGTGGGAACCCGAAAGCTCCGTTACGCACTTTAATTTACACTTCCTTTCACTTGTACACCATCACTAACGTTTGCTGCACAATATTCTGCCATTATTAAGCTTCAAAAGTCAATGCACAAATTATAAGAATTATAAAGAAAAATGCTACTTCACTCGCCGAGTTCCCGCCAAAAAGCCCTTTTTTCAACAGAATGAATGAATGAATATAAAGTTCTTTTGAGTGAATGTGTCTTACATAAATAAAATCTTTACCTTTATCTGTCTACCAAAGGCAAATATGGGAAAGGCAAAGACCTACTAAATAAATGACCAAAGGCTTAGAAGTTCAACAACAGAAACCCTACTATAACCTCTGAGTAGGTTTCAGTACTCAGAGACTATAACCAATAGGACATGGCTGTATCGGATTAGATCCCTTTGCCTACTCCAGAGGAGTGAATGAAACGAAAAAATAAAAAGATTTTTGTTTAGGCTGATGGCTTTACTGCCAAGCCATAATTACAAAAAATGTTTCGGGTGGTTTTTTTTACGGCTACTGTTGCCAAAGCCGCTAAATAAATTAAAAAAAAATCGGTTGGTTTGATTGGAGGTTATGTATGTTTATTTTATTTCGTTATTTATCTAGCAAAATAGATTTAAGTGATCTTATTAAAAGAAGAAACATTGAATCATGCTTGACAAAATTTTGTACAACACTGTCTTGAGTCAAACGTTTTCACCTTGTGGGAAATACTTAGTCGCCGGCAATATTTATGGACAACTAGCCGTTTTTGAGTAAGTAAAACAAAAACTTGAAATATAACTATTAAGTGTGAGTGAAAAAGGCAGTGGAAGTTGTGGATGTTATAACTGCAAAGCTACGAGAATAAAGTACACTTGCTGAAACTATAAGTGTGGTTTATTGTAGCGACTAGTAAAATAGAAATATATATAAGAAAAGATAAAAAACAGTAATGTAGGACAATTTTCATATTAGTGACAGACAACTAATCTCAACTTATAAACAAGAAACGTTGCTAAGCAACCAATCATGTTTATGGTATGGTATGCATACTTCACATCCTCGGAAATTTACAAGAATTTTAAGTTAAAGTCTTTAGTCCCATTCTGGAACTCAACTCTTGCAGCCTAGGGCCGAACAGGGGCTTCGTTAGGATGGCAGCCAGTTGCAGCTCCGAGGGAACTTGTTTCACATTGAAATCTCCATTGCTAACACATTCTCTTACGAAGAAATGTTTTAACTTTATGTGTTTGGTGCGCTTATGATATTCATGCTTTGGGTTATGTGTAAGTTTTACAGCTGATTCGTTATCAAGATTTAATATTGGTGTTTCAGTTTTAATCAGGTCTTGGAAAAGTCGATTCAACCATAAAATCTCTTGCGCACATTCGCTGGCTGCTATAATCTCAGCTTTGGTCGAGGACATCACTACAGTCGTTTGTATCTTACTTCTCCAGCTAATAGCAGCTCCAGAGAATAGGCACACCATTCCAGATGTCGATCTTCCAGTAGTCTGGTCTCCTCCATGATCTGCGTCGCTGTAGCAAACCACATGCGGAGGCGACTTATTTGTAAATATCAGTCCGTTTTGTTGGGTTCCTTTCAAATATCGAAAGATGCGTTTGACTAGCAAGACATCTCTATTGGTAGGTGCTCCGAGGCTTCTGGATGCAACTCCAACAGCATATGAAATATCAGGCCTTGTGCCTACTGATAAATATGCTAAAGCACCCACGGCTTGTCTGTATAGGAAGTTCGCATTGGCATTCACATCATATTCTGTCTCATTTTCTTTGATAGTGGGCGTTGGTGCTGATTTACAGTTACACATTCCATATTTTTCTAAAACTTTCTTTGTGATGATAGATAAAAAACAGTAATGTAGGACAATTTTCATATTAGTGACAGACAACTAATCTCAAATTATAAACAAGAAACGTTGCTAAGCAACCAATCATGTTTATGGTATGGTATGCATACTTCACAATAACATAGTTATTTTGACTTAGGGACTGAGCAAAGTGTGGGATATACAATTGCGTTATTATGTATTAAAAGAAGGTAAGAGGCCACTAAGTAAAAAAATGAAATAAATTTCTGGTTACATTGTACCCTTCGGGGCGGGAAAGGTGTGAATTTTACTAACTTTTTTTTAAGCCCCCACTTGCCCGTTACTTTAGTAACTTATTAGTAATCTGTGCCCGTGTCCATAACCCTAATTCTTTGATCGGGGTTCTGAGACAAAAACAAACCTAGAAAATTATTGGTGCAAAAAAGTGTTATAGAAAGAATTGCAAATTAAAATTTGTTGTGTGCTTCCTTATCGACACTAACCTAAATTTTTTATCGCATTTCAGTCTTGAACGAATTCTCAACCCTGTAATAGAACTATTATCAACGGACTACAGGAACCCAAAGCACATTCACACATTTGAATCAAAAAGCCAAATATGTAGCATGGTCAGCACCGAAAAGTTTTTAATCATCGGAACAACAAATGAAATATCAGGATGGCATTGGAAAGCTGTGATTACTGCTAAGTTAGGGAAGCCAACATGGGTCATCAGGATACCATCACAGGCGTCCATGGAACTCTCTGATGTAAACTGTCTATGGTTGTCTGACGACGAAACCAAGCTGTTTGCTGGTTGTGGTGATAATAATGTCCACATGTTCCATTTAGAGGATGGAAGATTGTTATCTACTTACAAAGGGCATAATGATTTCATACATTCTATACATGGCAAGTATGTGTCATCCCCTCTTTATCAATTTTATATTATTTATACAATGTTGACAAAAGACAAAAAAAAAACATGTAAACCTGCATGCAAAGCCTAAAGCACTTCACTGAACTTAGGGCTAACTTAAGTATGTCTAGCACAAATTTTTTATTCTTTTATATGTTTTGTTGTGTTCCACTGTTGTGCAAAGGCTTCCCTCATCTTTTGCTGGTTTACCAAGAAACCATATTAATTTCTGTACATTCTTATAAAAAATGCATTTTGATGTAATTCATGGGTGTCTGTCTATATGATATAAAAACAATTAATGATATAACAATCAAAAGGTATAATTTTATTTAGTTTAATAGATTAACTAATGCATTATGTTTATGTATGTATATATATAATATTGTAGTATAGTATATATACATATTATTATGTGGTATATATAGGTCCCATGTTTAAGTTAATGAAATTGTTTAGCTTCATGTACACCCGGTCAATGTGTCCCATGACATATCCCAAGGTTGAATCCTACTATGGGATAAATCTGCCTCTATACTCAATTTTTAAGATAAATTTAATTTATTAATGTATGTATCATATGAAGTTACAATAAAACATTTACAAACTAGTTAACTATTTCTTAATTTCCAGTTTTCATTATATGTGATGCACATCATTATCAATTAGTTTTAATACCTCTTGGTATTGTTTAGTTAACTGATACTGCTGCATAGTTGTGTGTATGTGGTATAGACAGCAATTTTCTGTCCAGAAATGGTTTGGTATTCTCTTTTGTACTGTAAATTCATTATCCAATACTAATTCAACTGCTTTTCAGGTGTCACCAACTAATATCAGCTGGTGAAGATGGTGCTGTTATGCTGTGGGATGTAAGGACAGGGAAATACCATAACAAATTGCAGCCTCACACTAACAGCAAAGTCAGCAGGCCTGATATTGGCAAATGGGTTGGATCTGTCTATTTGGGAGATGACTGGATTGTATGTATACACTCCAATTCATAATTAAAGTTGAAACCCTAAAGAATTTATTCAAACTATTTTAGACGATAGATTGGTGTAGTGGATAGTGACTCTGATTGGTGTAGTGGATAGTGACTCTGATTTATTATATGAAAGACTAAACAAGGGTACGTTAGTAATATATTAATTCTGTGACAATGGGACAGGTTAGCCATATTTGATGGAAATTGGTTCAATTTCATAGATATTTAACTTTTAACACTGTTTATTTGTTTACCCAGATATATTATGTTCATCGTTTCTTGGTGGTTTTCTAAATATTGGACTTCTGTAATGGATCTGGTAACCTTAGGCCCAGTTATTTATTGCCTTACACAGGTCCTCGGCGGCGGCCCGCGCTTGTCCCTGTGGCACAGTCGCTCCCTAGACGCGGTCACCGTGTTCGACATCCCCGAGCGCGGCATTCACGTGGCATTCTTCCATGAGGACTGCGTCGTCGCAGGTGGCACCGCCAAACATCTCTACCAGCTCAGCTACTCTGGAGAGGTAAAGGTGGAACTCCCTGTATCGGCGACCACGGTGTATTCAGCTGCGCTCAGGACGAGTCCGAACAAAGTGCTAGCCATTGCAGGATCCAGTCCAGAGATCGATTTGTGTACGACGTTTAATTACAGAGATCAGGTATTGCATTTTCGTTAAGAATAATGTTGCGTTCGATTCTGCAATACCATCTGACTGAACTAAATCTGGCCTATATAAAAAAAATGGTATAACAAAAGTGTTATTTACCTCACTGGAGCGAATTGCTTAAAGAAACATCTTGTCACATCTTCCCATCAAATTGTAGTCGATGTGATTTTTCATATTTTGCTACGAATTTCTAAAAAGGACACCTTTCATATAAAAGTGTTTTTGTCTTTTAGTAATTTTACTGCAGCGTACCTGCAGTATTATATTAATTCTGTGCTACAGGCTAAGCATGATCCTATCTCTCTCTCTACTCTAGAGACTATAGAGACGAGGCGGGCTTCGACCCTGTCAATTTCTCGACTTTATGCTTAACCGGCTGAAAACCATTGTTCACAAATTAACTTTGATAAATTTTACATATTATAATTTTATTAATTGCGACAGTAACGCTACGAATAGACATAAATTTTCAGCTTGAAATAAAACAAAAATACTTAGTTATGTAAATATGAAATATTTGTATTTATTTAGTTAGAATGGATTTGCAGATGGATCGCTTTAAGGCTTGGACACACAGGAGCGCTCACCCAGTGTCGTGTCCTCCTTACAGGCAGAAAGGCAGTGCCTACCCTAATAAATTAAGCTTTCCTCGAAATACATTGTCAAGACTGCGAGCTAGCAGTTGCGAAGATTGCTATAAGAGTAAGTTATTATTTTATAGTTTCTATCATTCTACCTACACTGTGACAAATCGTTGTGCACGCCATTGGCTCACGCGTACACCTACATGTGTACAACTGTCACAATTTAAGAACGTACTTAACCGCCTCCTGTGTATTCAAATCTTAAGTTCTCTTAATTTAAGTTCTATAGACGTAAGTATGATAATTAGTATTAATTATTTGTGATAAAGGAAATGGACAATAAAATTCAGTTCAACACACATGAAACAACTTTATTTTTTAACAACAATTTAGCTCACTAAATGCAAGTATAATTGGTTGGTCCACTTAAAATCTCATCAGTCACATAAGTTTGAATTGTTCACAATTAAGAGTGATGTAGGTAATGCTGGTAAGGCGATTTAGTTTTCAGTATATGTAGATAATGTAAAAGTAGAAAGTGGCAATTTCGCTTTCAAATAATTGTGACCAAAAATATTTCTGAAATATGGATAGTTGTAGGAACAGTAATGATTTAATTTTTTTCTATGTTTCAAAATAGCTAGGATATTGAGTGTTGAAGTTCGGGTTCCGTGCGTAAATATTCGGTCATACGTCTGCGCTCGTGTGACGTCACACTTTGTACCTACTGACTTTTATCGATTTCATTTGACTTGAGCGGTTAAAAATGATCAGAAAATATTGTAATGTGCCTCTGTGTACTAACTAAAACGTAAAAACTAGGGCAATAAGAAAAAAATCGTTGGGGATTAAAAAAAAATAACGTTTCGGAACTCAATTCAATCTTTTTACAAATCTATTTTGGTTCTTCTCGATGAGCACCGGCATATACAAAACGTAAACCCAAAAAAGGGTTCATGTACAAATAGGTCCAATATCTTGGTACTGTCATAGAGGAAGGTACTGTAGTGATCACTTACGGCTGCCAAAGCGCAACGACACGCTCTTAACAGATACCACAATTCCTGTGTATGTTTATACATAGAACGTAATCGGGGTCGCTACAGATTAGTTGCTATGGTTTATCGCGAGAAATGTATTGTTGTCATGTAATAGCGAGTGCACATACATATTCGTGGAATATTGTCTTTATACACAACCCACAAAATTGTCTAACAATTATTTTCGACCAAATGAAGTACTTGGGTTTGGCTGTGACACAAGAAGAAGAGTGTAAAAAAGAAAAGAGTATTCCTTAGGATCGATTACCTGCACCCGCATTCGAATATACGCTCAGTCCATAAAATATCGATCTTCCCTGCTCAACGATCACACAGGACGATCATAGACTCCTTATAACAGGTGACAGGTGACAGGTATCTGTCAACACACACATAAACACATGGTCTGTGGGTCCATCGATCAGATGCCCAAAAATTTTACTTATTGGCTGGTCCTGTCAGCTTATTGCACTCTGATTGGCTCTGTCAAGGTCATGTAAATATTAACCTTGGTAGGGCGAATCGGAATGCGGTCCACCGTCTCCCTCACACCTCAACTAGTTCACAGAATTCATTCAGTACAGTAAATCAAACAGACGTCTGTGGGCTATGTGGTCGCAGTGTCCGCATTAGCTCTTACTAAATGCCTTGATATCATTTCAAAAGTGTTTAACTCAAATGTACCCGTGCCCCGCTATCGCGGCCGGAATGAATCCTTGACTACCGTCTCCCTTCCTCACATAGAACCACTCTGCGTCCACGTCACTCTCAACCCCTCCACCCTGCACCAATACCACCACATCACCTTTCTGCACTGTCAGCGTTTTATTCAATACACTGCCTGTATAATCACAGTTCACAACTAATAATGTTTGTCGAATTTTTTTGCTAGTTCTACCTATTTTGTCAACCGAAGACACTGATTTGGTCTTCAAGTACAAAGTGTCGAAGTCTTTTTCTGCACAGGGCTTCGTTCGCTTCTCGGGGCGGTAGCGGCATTCGGAGCGGCTCCGGCCGCGGAGGGTTTCCTTCTCTGTGTCGGTCAGGTTGCCGCAGGGCCTCGGGTAGATGTCGGTGCAGCTCTCCCAGCATGGCGTCTTCTTTTGGGCCGATGTTCTGAAATATTTATAAAATTACATTACGTCTCTGCGTCTATCATTGTCCTGGTGTAAATCAGGGAAAGAAGCTGCTGCAGGTCCAAAGTAAATAAAGTAGTAGTTTTTAAACTTAAATTTATAATATCCAACTGCTAGACATACATAAAGCTCATCCCGGCGCGGGCGAGCGAAGCGAATTTTATCGCTTTTCATAGGAGAATTTATCTAAGTATGCAGATTTTTGGCAGCTTTAGTAGCCTTTTATAACACACATGATTGCTTCTATTTTTTCCTCACGGTAGACAATATGACACGGCTAAGTTTTTAAAATATTTTCATAGAAAAAAAACTTATCGACTCGGCCTGCCCTCGCGTACCCCTTACGCTGCGGCTCTACATCCTACATGCAATTAATTCAGTAAACAATAAACACTAAAGTACCGGGCAAGTGCGAGACGGACCACGTGCGGTAAAGTTCCCTAGTCAGAATATATAGAATATATATATATGACACGTGTGTACTTTCTGTATATTTCTAAAAGTGAACCGTGGATGTTGTTTGAAGCATTGAACTTTTATTGTTTGGAACACCCGAACGCTAATGTTTAGGATATCTCTGGCCACCCTATTTGGGATATAAAGGTCGTAACGTTATGTATGTATGTGAATCTGTAGGTTTTCGCCAGCACTCTTACGATCATGCGAAGATCGTATCAAACGTAAGAACGCGCGATTAAACATAATAATATTAGGTCCTTACCTATGAAATTGGCGTTTTGTATGAAGAATTTCATTAAGACTGTTTTCTCCATACAAACATTTTTGATTTTTTTTGGGAACGGCAAATCCAAATTTAGCTAAACTTTGTGTGTATTATCGGATAACATTAAGTTAAGTATAGGCAGCGTTAATTTTTAAAAGTAACCGCTTTGTAAAAGTTTCAGCGAATCTATAAGAAATAATTATGGGAAACACATGAAAAGACCTCTGTTCAATTTTTTTTTATTATGTGATTAGCCCAGAAATTAAAAAATATTTCAAGTGAAACCTTGAAATAATATTCCATTTACCAAAAAAAAAAACAAATTTGGATATAGCTTTGAAAATCGCAGGAATTGGTACATATGATTAACGAAAAAAAAAACTCGCAATTTCATAGGTAAAGACCCAATATTTATTGAGTGTCCTATATGTAGTTCACACGACCAAACAAAGATTAATTAAGACACCCAACGATTAGTATGTTTGCTGGTGCGTTTGTAAGAGCGATGCAAGCACGACCGCTTGCCATATAGGACGTCAACGTATAGCCTACCTAAGTGCGACAATTTTCCTTTAAATTTCGTTATCTATGTTACTCATAAAAACTCCAAGCAACTAATAAACCTATTTTAGTCAAATTATGTTTTGTCTGTTTCTTTCAAACTAAGAACTTAGTTTAAAAATAGACAAAACATTATTTTACCTTAATACATAGAGCTCTCAAATTTACTAATTTTCCTACCATCTGCGCCTTATTTCCAAGGTTCAGGATGTTTCAGAATTTTTTAAACGATACTTTTAGAGATAAGCTGGGGAGGACACTAATTTTGAAGCGTTTTTTGAGAATAAAAATAATGCCAATAACAAGCTATGTATCCCAATTTATAAAAATGTTTTAAATCTATATTTTAATCTTATATGTCTGTATTTGGAATACCATTTTCTATACTATACCAAACAATCATTGTCTAACAGTCTGTCTGGCAGTGACAGACGGACAGATCCCGTAATGATTCCAGTAACTATTCCGTTTAGCCGCAGTTTTGGTACGTATCACTAAAACCACAATTGTATCTAAGATATGGAAGACTAGAGCCGAAGCTATAGGGTAACCCCGTACTATTTAAATGTATCTACTGGAAGAGAGAGTATAATAATAAATTATAATAATAAATTATAATAATAAATATCCTTAGACATACACACAGCGCCATCTAGTTCCACAGTAAGCAACTATATGTTTGTGTTGTGGATACCAGATGGTTGATATATTACATAAATACATTTTTTTTTGTAAATAAATACTTATTATAAATGAAAACATCCATAACTCGGGTACACAAGTCCGTATTCATCACACACACATATGCCCCTAGCGGGATTCGAACCCAATATTATAAACTACGCGGCCCGTCTGATTAATATATCAGAATAGTGACCTAGGGCTAGAGGTTACAGGTTAAAGTTAATATATCAGAATAGTGACCTAGGGCTAGAGGTTACAGGTTAAAGTTAATTCAAGACCGCGTTTACTTGCCTATTGGGTAGTATCCCTAAAGGAAGACACGCACTGTACAACACGTAGCCTTCAGCCCCGTGCGGAGTCTGCGCATACAGCCACTGCTGGTTCTTGAACACCGCATTGACGACCGTCCCCAGCGGCAGGGGGAGCTCCTCCTGTGTCCCCTTGTGTGTCTGGTACAGCGCGGTGGGGTATGCAATCACCACGGGTATATTACCCGGACGAGCTATGGACGCCTGTGAAATAAATAAAATATACATATTTCGAACACTTATATCAATATCTAGTATATACCAAAGTGACGACCGATTGGTGTAGTGGATAGTGACCCTGTCAGCGAAACCAACTCGGTTGCTGGTTCGAATTCCGCTAGGGCCAAATGTTTGTGTAATGAATACGAACATTTATTCCCGAGTCATGGATGTTTATATAAATATTTATGTATATTTATCCGTTATCTAGTAAGTACCCATAGCACAAGCTTTGCTACCTTTGAGATATAAGAACAAATTCTATACGCATATTGTCTAATGGTATTTCTTCGCCTTATTAATAATTTGCCTAATAGCAATTTTCCTTATGGGCGCTTTAGATGATTTGCCTAACAGCATTTATTTTTATTTTTCAAAGGACTGCATTCGCATAACGTGAAACGGAATTATAAACTTTCATGGCAATTTTGAACTTCGAATGTCAGTATCCTAGTTATTCCGTAGAGGTCAGTATTTTAAGTAACTTAATTCTCAGCCGTAAACCAGTTGGCCACCCCTGCCCTGCGAATTATAATAAATTATGTATTAAAATGCATGGACTAATGAATAATTTATAATATCGCACACGATTTAACTCAAAAAGACTAATGGTCGAAACGCAGTGACAAATTGTATCGATACATTTTAAAAGTTAAGTTTCCCTCGGTTCACATTAACCAATAATCGAACTCAATTAGCGGCGTTACGGTTAATGCATGATTTATTACTGCTTTAAATAAACTGCCTTGAGGAATTGACCTGTCGCGTTTATGAGATTATTCACGTAAGACTATCTGGTTAAAATATTCCAGTGGCGCCCTTATTGGATAAATTTAGATTTCTTTTTTAAATACAGAATACATCTAAAAAATCGGTCTGATCCCCTTAAATAATGTATTGATTACTAAGACTACTTGTCCAATAAGGGCGCCACTGATAATACCACGTACTAACGTTTGACTACAATAGAATCAATCATATAAATGGTAAAGTAACTCGTGTCTGTTTGTTACTTTTCATGAGTAACAATAGTATTGAAATTTGGCAGAGGTTGTCTGGAACCTGGAGAAGGATATAGATCAGTTTTCATCCCGAGAAAATCCGCTATGAAGTAATTCTATTCGGACGGTAGGCTAGCGTTAGTAATTCAAACGCCTTCTCAAAAATCTTTTGTTTATTCATTGATGTGTAGTATATACACATCCTGTAGTCGATATGATGATGAAGTAGACGCTTACGTAAACATTATGTACTGTATCTAAACGCTGATTTAATAAAAAATGCCGTTTGGCGTCGACCGTATGATGTGGGTGGAATGTTGTGTGTTGGTGGTCAACTAATGGGAGAGATCAGTTCCGTCGAGCGAACAAGGTTTCACTTTCCAAACTTATGAGTTTTTGGCACAGACGTATAAATATTAGCAGACCGAACATAGGATTAAATAGCGTAGCCTGTTTCCATACAAAAGTATTCGCTACCTTTAAGCTTTGACGTATGTGAACTGATTTGACATTTATTAAATTGAAGATTATCTACATGATAAGGACATTGCATTGCAATAGCTGACATAAATAGTCCATATTTTTCAATTTTTTAGATAAGTTTTTAGATATCTGTTTGGAGTTTTATATCCGATTCGAAATTTTATATTTCTTTTGTTATTAATATTTAATTTGACATTTAGTTATCTATAAAACTTCAGTAATTTTTGCGCGCCATAAAGGTAAGTCATTGTGGTTCATTGATTATAATAGTTTGCATCTGGTTTTGTATACCTGTGATAAATAAATAAATAAATTATGATTATGAATTGATTCTAATTATGTGGCTTATTAGATTACGAATTTATTAATACCCCAACTAAGACCTCGTAAGTATTTTGTTTGGAAACGAACAATATTTATTTAAATACAAAAAGTGTCGTGAATGACATAAGCAATATCTTTTACTATTTAGAAGTCTGTGATTTCTGGCTATTTAAAACAAACCGCCAATAACAAAATAAAAATCAATGCGTTGAGAAAACAAGCCTACTGTGTTATTTCTGTTTTCATTTCGCTGTAACCTATAGGTATTTATACTATTATTTATTATACACGGACGTAACCGCTATTTCACAATCTAATAATGAAATAAATCGTACCTTCTTTTGTAATATAAAAACCAATTTTAATAAAAAAAAAAAGCCGCATCCAAATCAATTCACCCGTTTAAGAGCAACGGTGCCACAGACAGACACACACACACAGAGGTCAAACTTATAATACCCGTCTTTTTGCCTTCCTACAAAACAAAGTTTTTTTTATTTTATTTATGATTTCCTGAGCAAACTTATTTTGTATAAAGCAGGACTATAAAGGTTTGTTTCAGAGTGTACCTACCCTAAAGAAAATAGATATTATATCTTTTCTTTGCAGGCGTTATCAATACAATCAGCTTTGTTTGACTACGAATAAACGGATGTGACATACGGACTGACATGATGACGTTATAAGGTTCCAGTTTGACAGTGGAACCCCAAAAACGAAATCATCCGGTAACACAGAACACGAATTTGGCGCCAATTTAATTTTGCGGCCAACATCGTAACTGTGGCTTAAGCTTCGAGGTAAGGCACAAAAAGCTGTAGGTACGCCGTATCATAATGTCATAATAATATTGCAGACATGAGTAATGGCCGAGATTTACAAGTGCATTTAAAATTCTTTTGTAAGTCCGTAACCGTTAATAATGCCAATAATGCATGCCGAACAATGATGGATCGCTGTTTTCATAAATGAGAACAGGAGTACAATGCGTTCTTAATTATTTTTGACATAAAAGGTTTGTAATTATACGAGTCATATTTTTATTGTTTCTGTAAAAATTAATCCTAAACTTGCTACATTATTGCTATTTTTCATAAAATAAGGCTGGTAGCAACTACGGATGAAAGAATATTTCGGTTCAAGTGCTCAGTGCCATCCTGACATCAGAATGACTGGTCACCACAAAAAGTAGTCTAGCTTCCAAAATGCGTAGGTAGCAACTATTTAACGATTGGTAGCAACTAGGTAGCAACTCTCCAGAACCATTTCGAAGCTGAATACGAGTGGTGACCAGCCATCCTGACGCTAACTAATTATCCAATGAAGATGACTTATAAACCCTGCAAAAAACAGTATTTGGTCGGTAAAAAGATTCCCTAAAATTAATGTAGCTAGGGAATTAAACGGACGTTATGATTTATGGGAATATACAATGGGAACACATCGACAGATTTCTTATAAAAAATGTGTGTAAAGTGGTAATATAAAAGTATTATCTAGGTCCCACTATTTATTAACCGACTTTATTTCTTACTTGTATATTGCATAACGACCGATTGGTGTAGTGGGTAGTGACCGGTTGTGGGTTCAAATACCGCTAAGGGTATTAAATGTCTGTGTTTTGAATACGAACATTTATCCCCGAGTCATGGATGTTTATATAAATTATTATTTGTTGTATTCGTTATCCAGAATTCGTGGTAGGTACATGATTTGCTTAGTTTGAGACCAGATAATTGGTGTAAGTGACCAAACATCTATAGGTAATTAGATACAGGCTATATATGGTGAAATTGAATTCGTGTAATTCTTATATTTTGTTTACGAACTAGTTGATTACGAACAACGACCAAGGATCCATAGTGAAATTCGATCAAAATCGATTACCCATACAAATTAAACCATCATGAAACCACCTTTAGTGTGGAGGTCCAAAAATTTTCGGCTGAATTCCGCTATGGTTCCTTGTGGAAAGTTGTTCGTAATCAGAAGTGGAGTCACCATAGTCAACAGATATTACACGAAATTTTACCATGTACAGATATAGGCTTGGCATTATTTGGGACTAGAGTGTAAGGGCCCCAATTGTGTGTAGTGGCCACTTCTCATCAGGTAGCCCGTCATTTCGTTATCCTTATTTATATAGAAATAACGTAAACAACCTATGCAACTATCAAAAGAATTTGAGAAATATCGGACGTAAATACTGCTAGATTAGTATATTTTAGTTATTTCCATAGCCTGATGTCTTACGGTATCTTGCTGTGGGGAAATGCCGCGAATATAAATACAATATTTATTTTACAACAACGATCCGTTCGCGCAATTTATCATTTGAGACCGCAGTGTCACTTAGAGACAGATTGAAAGAGTATAATATTCTAACCTTTTCGTCACAGTACATTTTTGAAAATCTAATATACTTATGTCAAAAATATAACATCATTTAGGAAAAATACTGATAAACTTGATGTCAATACAAGAAATAAAGATAAACTTGCAGGTCACATAAGTCGCCTCCGCAAAGTCAATACGCTTTTTCAATAAGGTTCCTGCTGATTAACAAAATCTTCCTTTCAATAAATTTAAAGATACTATAAACAGAAACATATTATAAAATATCAGATTATTTAGATGATAAACATTCATGGACATAACCAGCCCGTTCGCATAACCAGGCTATTTCACAATTAATAATGAAATATTATAATATAAAATAATAATTAATAATTTTGTAATATAAAAAGCCATTTTTTTAAAGAGCAACCTTTCGAGTTTCTTGCTTGTTCTTCTCAGGGGAAAATTGTCTTGTGAACAAGCAGTAGCTTTAAAAATGTAATATCTGACTATTTTAAGTGTACCCTGAGTACCTACAATATAAAGCATTTTTGATTTGATTATGTAAAGTAGATAGTTCATTTTTAAAACGTATCTACTCATAAATATTTGGATCTTGATTGTATCAATTACTAGTAATTCTAGTTGGTTTAGTTTAGTTGAACTAATACTAAATAAACTATCGATAACTCATCTTCAGAAACAGTTGTGAGACTAACTCACTGTCACTCCCCCTTTTGCCGAGGGGGGAAGTGAGAAACTTCTTTTTCCTACTTGCATACTCTATTTCTTTAGTCTTGAGGTCCGACGTAGCAATAGAGCCACGCAGGGCACCGTCTACGTTCAGTAGGCGCCGTGTCGAGTACCACTGTTGATATAGCTTATAGGGGTTGTCACAACTCGGATTATAGCATAAAGGGCAAAGCATACGATATTTGATCGCATTTCTAATTCTAATCATTCTTAGCATCTAAAGTACTCTACTAATAAGGTAGGTCACTCACCTCACTCAAAAAGCTGTCCAAATCACGAATGTCGTAACCGAACCTGCTGTTGTTTCGCTTCTTTCTCCGATGGCGATGCCGGTGCTTCCTCCTCGAATACTCCTCGGTGCCCACACTGGTATCGGAGCACGACTCCTGCCCATTCGCAAACTCCTCACAAGCACTCTTAAACCTAAGATTATGATAGTACTCATTGCGACCAACAACTCTCTCTTTCTCTCTAGACTTGCACTTTCTATAGCGTTCGTTTTCATTCGACTTTTGATTGTTGCGATATCTCAGCGCATCGGGCCCGATCACACTTTTCTGGTTTTGTATCTTCTCGTGTCCAAGTTTTGTACTCTCTAAGTTTTCTTTCAGGACCCACGTGAGGGATATCTTCGACTTGTGTCGGTGGGCCAACGGAGTCGAGTGCCAAAGACCCATATCTTGGATTTCAGTATACTCAACGTCCGATTTGGTCCTGTCTTCGACGCACGACGATATATTGCAGTTCGCGAGTAAATCGAGAGCGTCGCATGGTAGCGCGTCGATCTGCGAAATTTCACTATCATCAATAACACTTTCCTTTCACGATCAATCGAAAAGAATATTGGTATAGACGCAAATTTACCGAATTGTGCAACACTTCGGGTCGTTCTACTCCGTCGTCGGCAACTTCGTTTTCTCTATACGGCGGCGGCAAATCTTTAAATATCAGTTCTGGAAGCGATACATTAAAAATTGCATTAAAAACAATCGGTCGTAAGTAACTCAACGGATGCAATCAATAACGCGATTTATTACAATAGGTCGAGCGAGTTACGGGGCTCGAAAGGCAAGAGTCAAAACAATACGAGTGGGCGAGTGTATGGAACAATGGGGTCCCGCAGGGGATGCGTGCTCCCGGACTACCCGCCTGCCGCTCCCGTTGATGCCGACAAGCCCCGAAGCGCGCGCCGCCCACCGTCCGCGGCCTCGCGCCCAGCACTGCCGGCCCTCACTGATACACTATCGGCATCGCCCTCGCCCACCTCTTAAAAAATCTCGGAACATTCTCACGAGCGCACTCATGCGAACGCAATGGACTACGCCGAATACGCCTCAGGACACGATTTGCAGCCGGCGCAAACCTTCGGTCACGATCGCTTCATTATGTATTCTTTGGCTTGCCTACCTACCTGATGCTGTTTCAAACGATAACTCTATGGATTTCGAGTTTCTTTGTAAAGATTTCAGAATGTTAGCGTGTATTCATCAGTCACGCGTCTGCGATTGTGAGGTGTTAAAAGTCAAACAATAAGCTCTAAACGGCGAGTGGCTGTTTAAACACTTCTCACGCTTTTGAATCACCCAGCCCAATGTACGTTACAACACCTGTGTTTGTTATTCGTTAGTTTATTGTTCTTGTCTTATCTGAAAACGAAACTCATTTGTTTCTTTGCTTGAGAAGTTTGATGATTGTGGAGATGTAACAGGTACTAATTACCGTATGTTTGTTTTCTTTTAACATTGATTAGATTTGAAAAGTGCCTATATTTTGTTAGTCTGATACGGAGTAATGTTCGAGCACATCAAAACAGATAATATCTAATCCAAAGGTTGTGCGCGCCAGGACTCGGACATTACTGGAGCGGCCTACACGCGCCGGCGCGAGCGCAGCGCTATTCATCAACACGTGGTTAATGATGCGCTCGCGTATTGGCAACAACACGCTGCATCGCACGCACCCTTTATTATTGTTACAATCTCCTTTAATGTTCTGTCTATTATTTCTTTCTCTTACTACTCTTATCTAAGCATTTCCCATAATAACAGCCATAAAATTGTGCCAATCCCAAAATTGCTTTGTCTTCTATTGATGATTATTATTATGTCAAGAAACAAATTTAAAAAAGTGTCTGATGTTAACTTTTACCAGGAAACTCTAAAATTCTCGTCTACAGAAAAATAGGTTACACCAAAACCGAACTGACGACGTAGCCGACTGAAAACAAAAACATTTGACATGATTCCATTTTGCGAAAAAATCGCACTCCTTTCTATTTCTTTCGTTTCATAATTTATTAAGGCTCCATAGTAGGTCAATTGGCTTCGGGTAATATGGTGCTGTGTCAACAATACTGCATCATTTACTTTGAAATAAATATGCAGTAAAATATGTGTGTGTGACATGTTCCAAAAACACGATTCCTTAAAATTATTCCGATAGAATCAAATTTCAAACTTACCACTAAAATTACAAAAATAAATTTCAATCATTAGTGCAACTGTACGGTCAGATTGTGAAATATTGAGTTGAACCTAACATAAAATATTATTTAGCGATTAGCTTTTTGATTTTAATTTGATTTCCAAAATATGACTTATTTTCGGAATGTCAAAAGAATTCGGAATCGAGAGCACGGGGCGGAGTAAAATCTGAACCGAGGACTAATCGACTCTTAATCAAAATCTTAATTTTTATCCGACTTAAAAAAAGGAGGAGCTTCTCGATTCGACTGTTTTTTGTGTTTGTTACGCGATATCTTCTTCAATTTGTTCACCGATTTTGATGATTCGTTAGGTATTTCATTTAGGTAAGTGTTCTTACTTGTTACAACAGCTGATGATAGTAAATGCAACGTTGTTTTGTCAATGATTTTGATCATTTGAGTGTTATTCGGTACCGGGTTATTTTGGGGTGGGTAATGTTTAGCAATGTGCCGTCATCATTAAATTATTCGACCGGGCAGAAAGTGCGTGTTGTTAGAGTCCTTGCTACTTTCGAGTGGTCGAATTTCCTTACAATTTTAATTCTAATATTTGCTTTTATATAGTGATGGCGAGGCGCTTAGTTAGCGCCATACTGAAAAGTTTTGAGGAAATTAGGTATAGCGTACCTACTTAGAACAAGATAGCTTATATATTTAGGGTTATTTTTATTATAGATTTTTAGGATTCCGTAATCAAGTGTCGATGTTTTATTCGCAAACTATTTAGATAGTTATGTTGTAGATTTCTTTTCTAGTTATATAACGCCTCCAAAGTTATGAAATAAAAAGAATTTCACAATAGTATATGAGAAAATTGATAATTATGCCAGACATAACTCTAGATGAAAATTTTATTCTAATTTCAGAATGTTGCGTATGGCCACCGACACGCCGTGACCAGGATTTTTTAATCGAGTTTTCTAATTTAATACCAACAACTTCCAAAATCGTTGCACGATTTTGCGGTTTATTCCGTTCCATTTATGACCTGCTTGAAAGCAGGCCCAAACCACAGCGTGGCAGCCGAAATATTGATGTTTTCGGCTGCCACAGTCATACAACCCTTTAATAAGTTTACAACTCTCTTTTCACAATATAAAGCAATAAAAATACAACCGCTGCTATAAGTTTAACGTGCTTTTTACATTCCTCAAAATTGGAAAGTGCGTCGGTTGGTTATCCGCAAAGGCTGCTGCGAACATTTTCCCGCCAATTTTACGGTGCGTCGGCTCAGCCGCTCGTTTCAATGTTCATTCCTATTATGTACATAATATAGTGATTGTGTTCAATTCGTTGACTTTCATTCATTAGTCATTACACACAGGTTGTATAATAATGTTATTTAATACGATGAGATGAGCAATTAGGTATACATTGACTTGCATAATCCCGTGAATGCGATCCGGCTCGAAGGACTAATGAAAAGACAGGTAACTTGACTTATTCATTCTTTTATTTTATTAAACACGACACTACGTTATTGAAAAAAGATTTGGAAGCTTCGATATGTTACCTTTATCTCTCTTTTTACGAGCATACCGTGCCATCCTTTTTCATTCCTTACGAGGCGTGAAACAGAAGACAATGCGATAAGGTCGCACGAGCATATCGCTATGAGGGGAATGTGTCCCGATGGGGGAGGAATGCCGGGTCGTCGTCAGATCACGAGCTCCAAAAACGTGCGCACACGCGTCTGTCTTCCACCGTGACGTGATACCACACCATTGCTCACGCGCACCTTTATTGTCGATACGTGTATTTTTTAAATGTCTTTGTGATTGAGGGATGCTTTGCCCAAGTCGTTTTATAGATACTTCTTTTCTTTTTTAAATACATTCCCTGATTTCTTATTCGTCGTTTTAGGATAGATTCGACTATGACTATGAATAGTATTTTGTAGTAAACAATGCCGGCTATAAGATTTCGTGGAACTAATGTGTAGAAAAATCAACTATAGTGACTACAACTCTACTGTTTCTTTTTTCTCTAAAATAATATTTTTTTTTTATTTCGGACACTTACACCAAATAAGTATCGTCTTAAAATGTTAACACCTGCATATTCTATTCTATCTTTAAAGTCATACTTTCATTCTTAGGCCTTATACATTAGAGGCAGCATTAACGCTCCAACTTTGAAAAAAGAATTCACGATTTGGTAATTTATTCGTTTAGGTATATTATTATGGAGATCGATATCCAAAAGTTATTATGTGAGTCCACAAACTATTCTTCGTAACGCCCATTCAGTTTGAATATTTATAATCATTATTTAAGTTAGATAATCATCTGTAATTACGAGCTTAGCTATTGCCATCTCAAGTTATTATAACTCAACGAAGAGTGGCCATATTTTCTCTAACTTTTTTGACTTTACGTTCTTTGATAGATATGGAAGAGATCATGGAAATAATTGCGTTAACAAACAATTTGTAAATCTAACGCTTTTTGCATTTTAAGTACAATAAAACACAAAATGAAAGTTAACTTTGATGGCATTTGACATTTTACTGAACGACGTTAATATCTCTCATTGAATGGAAATAATATGGATAATGAAGGTAATCTGTCAGTATCATTACCACATTACTTCAGTAAATATCATCAGAGGAAAAGAGGACACGCACAGGACTTTTTATCCTGTTCTTCAATTTTTGAAGTACTTTCCAAAACCAATGTCATGGCATTTAATTTTCCAAACTTCCAAATTAGGTAGGTACCTATCTCACTGAGAAACATGCACAAAGTTCATCCAGAAATCCGTGTCGGAACTGGTAGGAAGGATAAAATTAAGGGTAAGTGTAGGCAACCGATAATTGCACCGTGAGAACGCACTGCGTCTCCCCCGACCCCGTCATACCGCGTGCAGCGCCCGCGCCGACAGCACAAAAATGTTGCCATTTTCGGAAGTTTTAGCGGTGAAAGTAATTTGAAATGATTAGACTTGTGTCTGTTTAGATTGATGTGATGTAACTCTTCGCTTGGTAGCGATCGAGAGATACAAGATTTATTGTGATATGTATCTATTAATGAACCGGTAAATATTTGGGGCATATGCGTAGTAAATTAATAAAAAAATCTCTAAACTTGTTCACCTTCCCGGTAGAAGCCTCATCAATGTATCTGAATACCTAACACAGGTTTTAGGAAGCACTATCCTTATAACCGGGATGTTAAAAAAGGAAGACTTTCTCAATTAGGTGTGCATGACATGTTACAGCATATCTCAAGTGCGGATTAAGCCTTCATGTCAGACGTGGGTCTCCAGACCCTGCCTGCACTAGCGCCAAAGAAGCAGTAATACATCTAATGTAAAATGTCTTGTTGTACAATAAGGCTTACCAAAAAAGCCTTTAAGCCTTATGGAGTATTACGTATTGATAGTGTTTTCACAAAGACCTTGGGTCAGAGGAGGGTCTTAACCGCTCCCCTGGATCCGCTGTTGGCATATCGCCGATAGGTAGGTACTTACAAAGCGATTTCTATAATGAGGGGAGGGTGTGGTCCCATATTTTGGCGAAGATGTGATGATGCCATCGGAGATAAAGGCCGAAACCCTATTGGTTGTTTTGCCAGTTGGACTAAACAAAACTTTAAATTCTTTGGTGAGCATACTAACCAAAAGTATATATAATTCTCTATTAAGCTCAATCCAGCTGTTATAAACTTAAAATGTTCCCCATTTACAATGTTATTATTACGATTATTATGATTTGCAACGATCATTCATTGTACGCTAGCCATTCGTTTCATATGCCGACTGTACTGAGTCTGCGGGGCCTTGCACGCAGCAATCGGCGAAACGGCGAAATTGCGGCGCATTATCCGAACACGCTGCTAGTGCAAGTAGATATGGTATGGTGCTACGAGTGGTAAAACACAAAGATTTGAATTTTTGAATAGAATGGACGTTCAATCATGACGATCCTGTCGAACATGGGCGTCCTATGTATCTTCCATTTTTTCTATGTATTCCCCAGAAACCTTCCGTTTGAAACTTTGTCTGTCTTTCCGGTTCAATTGAAGGCAGTAGGTGGCTTTCAAGGCGGCATCAGAATAGCTGTCAGGTGGATACTAGTCTGACTTCTAATGTTGGGGCATTCCTAACAGTGAAGACGGCTATGATGAGATATATTATACAGGGCGTCCCAAAGTTATGGGACATGAAGGGGAAGTACCTTAAATATCGTAGATAGTGAATTTTGCTCAAAGAAGACTTTATGTTATTTTTAAAAGTTAGTAATTCTGCATTCATAGATTTTCTAAAAATTATTTGCTTCGGCTGGGAAT
Source organism: Oegoconia quadripuncta (assembly GCA_949316235.1). Lineage (NCBI taxonomy): Eukaryota > Metazoa > Arthropoda > Insecta > Lepidoptera > Autostichidae > Oegoconia > Oegoconia quadripuncta. The sequence goes on along the minus strand of OX438752.1, from coordinate 25,449,200 downwards.
CGAACCGACTCAAATGTGAAAAAAAAAACACCCTACTTTTATGATGCCAATCGAAAGAATAGCTAAAAAATAATAACTCTGCCTAAGTAACATAGTATTTTAAAAGAAAGGAACAACGTGAAATTAATCATTTTAATCAAATAAAAAACATACATGAAACTGCCGTAGTCAATTAAGTAGGTATTTTTTTGTAAATTAATTAATTAAATGCTCAAAATGTGATCCCTCTTGTCTTACGCAAATCGCCAATCTTTTAATGAGCCCGCTGCCTGTTGATTTTCTAATCATTTTATGGTGAACACTCGATGTGATATGGCACAATTCTGTTTGCAACTCGCCTACGTTCTCGTATCGCTTTTTGTATAGCATATCTTTCACGTATCCCCAAAAGAAGAAATCTAATGGTGTGAGGTCCGGGGATCTGGCCGGCCATCTAATCGGTCCATTTGTACCAATCCATGTAGGAAAACATTCATTTAGAAAATCTGCTGCTCTCCGACTATTATGGAAAACTATGTTAGTACCTATTTTATGAAGTGGGTACTTATTTACGAATAATCAATGCTATCTTTGGAATGATAATATCGCTACTTTTCGAACGTCGTCGGCAATAAATAACTTTCTTGAAATTTGACTCAATCATTTTATGTTGTTCCTTTCTTTTAAAATACTATGTTACTTAGGCAGAGTTATTATTTTTTAGCTATTCTTTCGATTGGCATCATAAAAGTAGGGTGTTTTTTTTTTCACATTTAAGTCGGTTCGATTCCCAGCCGAAGCAAGTAATTTTTAGAAAATCTATGAATGCAGAATTACTAACTTTTAAAAATAACATAAAGTCTTCTTTGAGCAAAATTCACTATCTACGATATTTAAGGTACTTCCCCTTCATGTCCCATAACTTTGGGACGCCCTGTATACCAACGTGTACAAGAAAAAACTTACGATTTACCATAATGATTATTTTGTTATTTAAGTATCGTCGATAAATATATATTCAGTGTGACAGTAAATGCCACAACATCTCAAAAACATGTAATCTTAAGTCTTTGGACACATATTTTTGATGATTTGACCCATCTATTTTATATTGGATATCTATATTTTGCTTACCAAAAATCCTTGTAGGTAGGCAAGGCACCTATTGGTATCGATTTAGTGCGCTTTCTACTTTGTAAGGTTTCCAGCAAACGGAGTAGGCACTTGTGCGGTTTCTGCTTCTTTCGACCACCTGTTGTTTCTGAACTTATTTCGTTTGCTGGCTGTATCACGCACCATAGTCTACATTTAAAATTATCGTTATATTTATTTCCTTTTTGGAGAACTAACAACAAGAATATAGCGTAGATCTTCCGTCGGTGGAATCCTTTTTCGAGCAGAAGTTTTATGGAGTTGCTAGCTACGTTGCAAACAATTTTATTAAATTGAAAGGTTGTAAAACCAACCGAGAGACTGTTTAAATCATCCAGATAAACAAACCATCTGTATTACAAAGCTAAATAACTAGGTATCTCCCAAACGGCCTAATTGATTTCCGAAACACCTTGCAAACACAGCTTTCGAAAATGAAAAAACGTTTAACCGCCTCCGTGGCTCAATGTAAACAACATAGGGTTTACGATTCGGATGTCGTGGGTTCGATCCCTAGCGGGGTACCTACATGTTTAGTACTCGATTTGGTTGGTAGGCTCAACAACTATGTTAATAGCATTGTTGTGTTCCGGTTGTCAGATATAATATAACCAGTTCCCCAAATAAGATGGGGTTTCCGGGTCAGTCAGTCGCTTCCACCTTCGGCCACATCTTCACTTAACATCAGGTGTGATTGAGGTCAAGTGCTAACCCGTTGTGCATACAAAAAAAATCGACTTGCTGCTACAATGCCACAGATAAACAGACATTGTTTTAGACTTATAATACACCTTTTGGTGTCGTGGTTTAAAAAATGCCTGGATGAAAAAATTATGTCTTCAATTTTTCAAACGTCATTTAACGTCAAATATGTTCTGCAACTGAATTCTATCTACCTAATCTAAGTATAGTAAGGTTAAAATAAACCCATTACCAATTAAAAAAAAGTGCCAAACAAGTCGTTAATGCATTAGTTTCGACAATTTACGATCTCTTGCCAAACCAGTTTTTGTCTCATTCAAATTATTCAAAAGAAAGTGACATTTTATCGGCGTTTTTATCTACACTATGTTTGTTTATTTACTTGTCATTGTTGCAGTATTGACAATAGAAAGCGAAATTAATGATAATGATGGCTAGTGGAGGTCAGTGGAACGCTCTCGTCTCGTATTGTCGCAAAGTGACTGCGTGTCTATGTCGAATTGGTAAATCGCACTCACACAAGACGCGAGAATGATTCGTCACAGACTCCCGTAAGTGGTTAAGATTGGTGGCTGTAGGTGGACTGTCTGTAACTTACATTACAAAGAGGTTCTTTAAAAAATAAACGGAGTAGAACATGCAATCTCAGCTACACGCAGAGAGGATTATAAGAATACTAGCTTTCGGCCCGCGACTACGTCCATGGAAGAAATTCTCTAACTGATAGGTGTCGATTCGGATGTACACCAACTAAACTAAACTAAAACCAGTTTTCGAGTGCTGCCATCGCATCGAACTGTTCCTGGGAGAAAGAGACAGTACTACTCTAAAACTGGTTTTAGTTTAGTTTAGTTTAGTTGGTGTACATCCGAATCGACACCATTGAAAACCATATTAAAATCTGTTGCGTAGTTTAGAATTGCTATAAGCGCACAAACAGACAAACGCGGATAGCGACTTTGGTTTAAATTATACAAAGACTTAGAGTTTATAATTTTAGGCCCGTAAAAATCGTTCTCAAGATTGAGATGACCTTAAGTTGCGATGAGAATCTGTTGCATATCAGTAGCAGCATCAAAAAAAAAATAGTAAAAGACTGCGACGCGATCTCAAGATCGATATATTAATACGGCCCTTAATCCTTAACCATGACCAAGGAGCAAAAAACACTACATTTACTCGTGTTTATTTCATAGTTATATCAAGTACTAAATGTCCATTCTGGATCTCAACAATTCATTTATGATTCCTATCTACGCGTCAACCGGCAACCAGAACATTTCATCAAAATTTGTTCAGAATAATATAGTGAGATAGAGGTTAGAGAAAAACGTCAAAATACAGAAAATCAAGGTGGCGTAAAGTACCAACTTTCACATCTTAAAAACGAAGGGCTCTTTACCCAAATCTTATAATGTTATTCCAAACGTTACATAAAGAAAGTCCATTTCGAATTTAACGCTTGACAAATTATTATAACTTTCGATTTCTTTATACATAATATTGTATCTCGTTTGTCGGCAGTTACTGAATACATTATTTATGATATGATAAATGTTTAAGATATGGTATTGGGTGTCATGTCACGTAACGGACGGTTTCATTTATAATAAATAACGTTATTGTTTTCGTCGCTAATGAAATCAACTGTGCATGTATTTATGACTTGTGTGAGCAATGTTTTACTTTGAACAATTTCGAAAAAAATTAGTAGTGGACACATTACTGCCAGTTAATGTAAATTATGTGTTATCAAAAAGGTTCCCGTTGATATACAAAATCTTCCTTGGAATAAATTTAAAGGTTACCTAACAGAAGAAACAGACCTACTAAATGAAGTATTTGGATGATAATCATCAATGGACATAGCAGCCGTTTCCACACATTTTTTAATAAACACTTTTTTAAAATATAACACCCGACTACCGAAATAAATATGATCTTTATATGCTATCGTGACTACAGCAGGACCATCTAGATCACGGAAACTACTGGAGCGCATATTCTAGATTCTTGGACACAAGTGAGTACAAATTGAACACTAATGAATCGCTACTTTTGTGAAACGTCTCTCGTACTATTCGCGTGTAAGTAATCAAGTAAAATATAAGTGGTCGTGCTACTAGAAAAGGACCGAATTTAGAAACGATTTTTTCGGCTAATACAGACGATTTACCGCTACTGGAGTCACAGATGCAAGCACTAATTACATGTAAAAGCAGAATAGATGTAGCATGCTTCGTCATCGCTCGACGGAAATTGGTCGGGTGCCGTGCGTGACTCTAGCAGGACCACTGTTACAACGAAATATCTCGGTAAGTAATGGAACTGAATTATAATAATGAGCTAAATTCTGATTGTTGGGCACGAGCACGGATGGAGCACAAATTATTGGTATTAATTAGGAACCGATCTGTTACATTCATGTACACGTTCACTACTGAGGTTTGACTGCTTCAAAGAATAGCATACAGTAATATCTCATCACAGCCTTACACGTCCTCACTTTTGGGCCACAGCCTCCTCTCACACCTCCTCTCACACCTCCTCGCAACGCGTGCCGAGTGCGGATTGGTTGATTTGTGACAGACTAGTGGCCACATGACAGTCTTGAATTAAAAACAATCGGGCCTTGCCCTTTTAAGCACGGAAATACTCGTATTAAATTGCCACTGGCCACCCATCCGAGGATAGACCCCGCCAGACATCGACTGCGACTTGCCACGAGTGCTTCCTGTACGAGTATACAGCATGAAATTGTATTCGTGTAATTCCTCTTTACCGGAGACTCCACTCCTGATTACCAACAACTTTCCCCAAAGTAACATAATCGAAATCGATCCCAAAATTTTCGATTGACCCATACAAAGTAAACCATTCTGAAACCACCTTTAGTATAGTATTAGTAGTCCAACAATTTTCGGCTAAATTCGCCTAAGGTTCCTAGTGGAAAGTTGTTCGTTACCAGGAGTGGAGTCACCAGTCGAAACATATTGGAAATTAGTTACGTTTTGATACAAGTTAGTCTTCTAAGTAATTTATAGAGTCGACATGGCAGTGACTACAAAAATTCTGCCTAAAATGAATACTGACATGTTCCTTATCTACGCAAGCAATCGCACGCAAACAATTTTCCAATTAAATTGTTTATCATCCTACTTGATCACATGCACTCGCAATTGAATCCTCATAATTATTATATCTGTGAAAAGTTTGAGAGGTATCATTAACAATTCGCCGTACCACCTACACGATGCGGCGATGGTATCACGAGGGCGATCATCGCAGCCGGCTTTCCTCGGCATCCGCACGGAATTCCTCCCGCCGGCATTCGGGAAACCGATTAAAATTTGTAAAAAGACCTTTACGTCCAGTAATTTAAGGTCAAGAAGCGTGATCTCGGCTCCATGGATAAAAATTATTTATTTGCGTGGGGCGCGGCAATTAGGGGGGCGGGCCGTGTCTGGGCGCGCGACCTCTCGACCCGCGCCGCCCGTCCACACTCGCTGTCGTGGTGATGGCCAGCGGAAGAATTTCGAAATTGCATCGCCTTCAACATTTTTGAACACGATCTCGCCGATTTATATTCTGTATTTAAATGATACGATATTTACGGCAGATATCGTTCTTATAGTTCTATAATCGTAACAATAGGGTTAGGTAGACCTCGGTCAGAGAATCGATGATGCACCGATAGAGGTAGATAATTTCGTCCTACTTTTTAACTGCTTCCTTACCAATGTAAACAACACAGAATTTACAAATGGCTGTCGTGGATTCAATTCCCATCGGGGTACATGTTTAGTGTTCGGTATTGGTTGGTGGTAACAGCTATGTTGATTGTGTTACGGCTGTTTGTCATAGATAAGGTGAGCTCGGACAAAGCACGTGTGATTGACGTCAAATCAAACCCTACTTATTTATCTGTGATTGAATGACGTTGGATGGAATTTAGTAGGACATTTATGTAGGTAGTATGTCCTGCTTAGGTGATTCCTTAATTAGCAGCATATAAGGTTACATTTATCGCAAAATTTCAAAGTAATTCTCGGATGTACTAATTTTTAGAATGATGCAAACTCAAATCTATGGCTCTGCTATGCTGCGGAGGCAGTGCAGTAAAGATTTTTCCCCATATCATAAAACATAAGTTATATTCCCTATATAATAGATAACTTTGAGTAAGAAGAAAGAGATCAATTAATTAAATTAGTAATTAAATTGTATATGAATTGCAATTGTTAAGATAGTTTCTTTTATCTATTTTGTGTATTTGACAACAGTTATTATTGTGTTGAGTCAAGCTCTAATAAATCTAGATGTATGAAATTATAAATATGAAACAGCTTTTCTACTACATCTAAAGCAAATAAATCTTATCTTATCTTTATATAATATCTAACCAATCACTTTTATCCCAAATGGGGTGGTCAGAAAAATCTCAAACATTAACGTTTGGGTGTTCCAAACATTAACAGTTCAATGCTTGAAACAACATCCACGATTCACCTTTCGAAATTTCTTAAATTTCTGTAATGCTCACGTAACAGGGGGTGAGCCCATCGCCCCGTTAAAACTGCAAATCTATAGATGTTTTTTGGTGTATAGTACCATAGTCGCCTTTTATGACATTCACAGGAAGAGACGGGTTGGTTTTATTCTTTTTACGTGAGGAAACCATCAACACTATACGCTTCATTCCTTTAGTTGTGCAGAACAAAATGAAAGGGTGTCCGAGTTCCGACCCCTATCACTTTGGTATGTTGGCCTGGTCACTTCGCATTATTACTACATTCCCCCGAGATGCGATTACCGATATATAACGTGTATCGGCATCGCACGCGTACGCATGCTCTCTCGAAAGCCGCTCGCCGACGAAATGTGGGCGTATGCGCGGTTCGGAGCCTCTAGTATCGATGCCATTATAAAATTCGCTGAGATAGATATTTTGAATATGTTCGAAAAAGTAAGTCGCTTTTTTTATGCGAAAATAACCCTTCTGTTCAGTTGGACCTATAAGAAGTCTAAACGAGTAAGCAGCTCACGTCAAAAGTGATTAGTGAACTATAACAACGAATGAAATGAGTTCAAGCTATATGGATTTGTTTTATTATCTACTAGCTGTAGCCCGCAACTTCGTTCGTGTGGAACATTTCGTCAAAATCGGTCCTAATCTGTCTACCAACAACCGTCCAGCCGTTAAGGTGTGAAGTGGTAACGAACAAACACACACAAACTTTCGCATTTATAATATTATAGTAGTTTGATTATGTGAGATCAACTGGATGGCCCCAAATTGTTTTGTCGTCAAAATAAATAGCATACATTTGCAAAGTCATTTTGCCTCAATCACACGGAATGTTACCTAAGGTACAAGATAACTATATTGAAAATTTAGAAACCCCCCGAAAGATTCGTGTTTAATTTATTATCCAGATAAACAAATCAACATCTTGTGTGTCGTGTACATCGAGTCACGGAGGAGACACGGTTGGAAACGGATCAAAACTTATAATGAAAATCGATTTCTTGTCTTAAGTTTACAAACTCACTAAAATGAAAAGAAATGTTAAGTTCCTTACACTTTAGTACAAATTAATGTAATAAAACTATACATTGAAATTTAAAAAATCCCCAAGAAACAAGCGATTATACCATCCAGGATGGCTCTTAGCCTATCCACGAATATGAATAAAAAGCGCGCTTCGGTCGCTCGGCGGTTAAGACGCGGTCTCCCAATTTGGGAGGTCCAGGTTCGATTCCCAGGCAGGGCATGTACCAAAAGACATCCGCATTTTTGAGCCAGTGTTTTGTCACCTAATAAAAGGTACACCTAAAAAAAGCCGGTACTAAAGACTATCAACTTAGCTATTCAAAAGAATTTTTGGAACCTTAGTATAGTTATAAGAAATATTTGAAAATATCGCTCTCAGAAAACATTTTGGCTCACAAACTATACAAAAACTAAATTCTTTCCAAAAAAAAAAAAAAATAGACAAGTGACAACTGACATTTTTGACTGTGAGGTTACAATATAAGTAGGGATAACCATGGACGTAACAATCAAACTGTTACGTCCAAGGGGATAACAGCAACAGCGAGCGAGCGACGGACGACTCTGAAAAGAAAAAACAATTTTTCTTTGGCCTAGCATCTTGTTTCCATGCGTGAGAATGCATGTGGTTAATGTTGCCAGTATATAATTTCAAAGTTCCCCAAACCATATTTCAAACCTCTTTTGTTCTTTTCTAAAGTCCTTTAAAAATATATGTGTTAGGTTTTTAGCACGTCTGATACTAAGAGTTCAAGACTATATTTATTAATTGAAGTGACAACAAACTGGCCCAAAGATGTACGGATCTGTGCTGTTGTCCTTTAATTACTTATATGCATTTATCCGACTGCTCTTATACGGTGTAGAAAAACATCGTGAGGAAATCTGCATGCCAGAGAAATAACAATTCAAAAGCATGTGAAATCCCCAAACCGCATTGGGCCAGCCTGGTGGACTATGGGCCATACTCCCTCATTTATACGAGGGAAGGAAGGTCTATATCCCTGCAGTGGGATGTTTACGGGCTGATGATGATGATGCTAACAAAAAAAATTAGAAAACCCCCGAAATACAATACATTTCCTCAAAATACACCAAAAACTGTGTTAAAGCTAAATATCTTCGAAACGACTTAACCGATTTTCATCAAATAAATAAGTAATCTGTCCCCTCGTTTATTCTATAAAAAAATGGCACTTGGATTGAACCCCGCATTACATCTGGACACACACATACACACATCGAATGTGGTCGATGAACACATGATAGGTACCTCGTTTTTCGTCGGGTATTAAAAAGCATGTTAAAGATATCCTACCACCAACTAATCCGAGAATTAAACAGTATACTTACTGTTATTGCCAAAACGAATACCGAAACAGACAAGTAAGTCTCTCTCTCTCTACATTTATGCGATTTACTGTTGCTATGCTCCTTTTGTCGAGTTTGAAGCGGCTCTGTTGAGGGTGATTGATTAATTTGCGTGATACATGGCCATGTGCAAGCGCTTGTTATGCAGGAGAATACGGTCTCAGATTTATTAATCTTTATAGTTTTCTCTTCATGGAAGACTTAAGTTCATTAAAAGCTATTACATTATGCCACATTTTATTATTAATGTGCAAGTAGTTGCTCAAACATTATAAAAAGTCTCTACATACCTTAGTGGTGTACTTAGTATAACATCGAAGGGTGATATTTTATGAAATTCCAGCAATTGTTTAGGACGTACCTAATTAAGCATTTACTGAGAATTTAGTCCAATCAAAGATTTTCTTTGTATCGCGATTGTATGGCGCTAACGCTAACAATAACTAAACATTACAATCATGGTTTATTAGGTATCTCACAAGAATACAACATTGTCAATAAGTTTACTATTGGATTAATCGTAATCTATAAACTCTATCTTTACCACAGAATAGATAATAGTACTACTTTACTACAAAGTATCACGGAGAAATTAAAGCATAGATACATCCATCTCCTAGGCTATTTGACGAAGTAATGTGTGTACCATCAGAAACCATGCACAGTTCGTCACATTATAAGACAGTCCACGGGGTTGCATTTGTATTTGCTTAGCTATCATTTTATATTCTTAACCAACAACAGTATTTTTCAAGTTTGTATCATCGAGTAGGCGTGTAACATTAGCATCACTGTAACATTTGGTTAGAAATTGTCTACATGGAAAGAATAATCATGTCGCATTCTATTTAAGGTACATTTTTGCTTGTCAAATATTGCAAATTATACTAGGAACAAGTGCAATAAATGCACTGTTCGATAAGCTAATGACATTTATTGTTTTTTTCCTGTAGTCTTCAATATGCAAAGGCTTATTTTGAAATCATAGTAGGTATCCTGTTGCATGGCATGATCACTATAATAGAATGTTTACTAATGTAGTGTTGTATCTATTTGCAATGAAATGTAGTTGCAGTTTGTGTAGGTATATTTCGGACGTTTTTACTATTATTGCAAAGCCAGTTACTCAGTGCTTCTGTCTAATCCAAAAAGTTATGTTATACTTAAGATTTTTTTTGTACTTTTTCTTTCTTTGTTTCATTTTGGTGGTGTTGTTATAGTTATTAGTTCTGTTGTGTTACAATATTTATTTTATATAGGTAGTAATGCTAAGTATAACAATACATTCGTTGGTACCTACGCTGTCGCTTTGGAGATGGGCGTTTATAGCTACACTACAGTTTCCAACTACAGTAGCTATCATCGGTATTTTGTACTGTGTATATTTATTTCTGTATCCAATAAAATTATTCTTATTCTTAATCCATTTTCACAAATTAAGTTCAAGTCAATTAGTATTTTGTGGTTTGTTTGTATTCTGAGGCCCCAGACTGCTATACCACATGTGTGTTCCTATCATGGGAATTTATTTGGAAGTCATACTTTCTTCAAGTTTTAATTATGTGGAACTAGCTTTCCGTCCGCGACTTCGCCTGCGTGGAGCAACTTTATCGCAGAAAGTTTATCCCGCGGGATCTACTCACTTTATCTACTTTTTATTTTTACTACGTAAGTATAATACGCACGCAAACATTCGCTTGCATCGTAGATTTAAGTAGTATGTAAATCTTGTATTTAGGCAGAGGTGTGACTTATCTAAGATACAAGTATCTGAAATACAGATACAAGATGCAAGATACGTATTTTCATTTTGTATCTAAAATACTTTTTAAAAAATCATTTTGTATCTTGTATTTAAATATATTTTGTTTGGTATCTTAGTATTTTATAAATACTTTTTCTGATAAAATACTTTTAGTAATATATTAGTAGAAATATATAAAATAAATGCGTAAAATTGAGCATGTCATTATTAGTCCAACATCACATTGGTAGATGGCGACTCTTTCTTTGCACTGCACTGGCCTGTATCTATACAAGATGTGGCAAATGCACAAGTCGTGCGAGCCAAACAATTAAAAAAAAAAAACTGAAATGTAATTTCATTTGAGAAGATGACCGCCTTTTTGTATATATTACATTACATTAAGTTATTTACGAATAATTCGTAAATAACTTAATGTTAAGTTATTTACATACGTAAATAACATTAAGTTATTTACGAATAAATCGTGTTATGTTATGTAACGTGTGTGTTATGTTATCGTGTTATGCTCGTGTTGTCAATTAAGAAAAATAAACTTAGAATTCATTAAAATAAAATCTTGTTTTCTTACAAAAGTATTTGTATCTTAAAAAGTATTTAGAAGATACGTATTTGGTATTTAGTATTTCAGATACTATTCTCGAAAGTATTTTGTATCTGGTATCTGAAATACTTTATTTAAAAGTATCTTGCATTTTGTATTGCAGATACTTTGTACAGGGTATTTTGTACATCTCTGTATTTAGGTTAATAGCTATTGTTGTAACTGTCATCATGGAGGAGCGAGGACTCCTGGTACAGGTATTTATTTACTTAATAGGGGTCCTCAGCAATGAAATACGGTTCTGTAAACTATGGTTACACAACAAATCAATTATTATTTTTTTTATTTTTTTTTTAATACACGTACCTAAACGTAATCTAAGTAGGTAATATTATAAATGCGAAAGTTTGAATGTTTGTTTGTTGCTCAATCACGGCGAAACGGATGAACGGACGTGGATAAAATACGGACGTTAGAATATACCCTGGATTAAGAAATAGGATATTTTTTATCCCAATAAAGTGAGTATTTCCCGCGGGATAAACTATCCGCGATATAGTTATTCCACGCAGGCAAAACCGTGAGCGGATAGCTTAATGTAGGTACCGATACATAATACGTGTAGGTACCTATATGAAAAATTTAGAAATCCACTGTTGAAGATTATCCCAGCTGAACCATCATCAAAATGAGATTGAGAATCATTTTAAACAAGTTTAATTGTTTGCAACAACAAATAAGAACTCACTCTCTCGAAATCTCCTGAGAATCCTCTTCATGGCCATAGGGGTACTCAACTGCGGCCGAGCGTTGGATAATAAACTCTGGAATAGGCAGGTGTTCTTTGGCACGCGCCTGGTTCACTAATGTACCCGAAGCGTGCTACCTACCATCTACCGTCACGGTTGGCCACGGAATGGTAACGTCACGGGGTGGTTCAACTCTGCATCTTGATACAAAAACAATAGGTGGCACAGTCAGTGATCTTTATGAGTCAGGGTTAATGAAGTCTCGGTTTAGATCGATACCTTATAAGGATTGACGATGTAAACTCATGAACCCAAAGTTGTTCACCAAAGAGTGCAGCGGCGGAGTAAATTACGCCATTCCACCAATGATTCATGACGATGGGAACACGGCTCTGGAGGATAAAAACGATAACTTTCTAAAGATATTTGAATGCTTAATGTATGTAGATTCTGGAAATCCACTGAGTGACCCTTCAAAGTGATATATCTATTGTAAATAAATTAACGTCAAATCGATGTAAAAAGACATTGAACAGTATTGTTATGTTCCTGTAATCACGTTCGGCTCAGCCAATTCACGGCATGTTTCCTTTCTTGCATTTTTGGACAAAGTTCAATTCTTGATTAAATTAAGGTTAATGTGATTGTCATAGTACCTATTTACGGGTACACATCCTAAAGATATTGCGTTAATACTGAAAATAATAAAGCCGGTAAGTTGCTGACATTGACAAGTTGATTATTGTGACCCCTTGCCCAAGATTTCAAGAATCAACATCACATCGCAAAGTTTCGTGTGTTTAAGTAAAGTAAAATTCGAGTAACCTTACAATAAGTTATGCGAGTTAGGTTGTTATGAACCCTTATTTACGCGGTGTTCACAGCAAGAAGCAAACGGAATTACGCTTCGCAAAGCATGACGCGGGGACCGGTACGTGCAATATGCTTTATAAAACTGTATGGGTGAGTAGCACCAAGCTACTTTGTGCGTGTGGGATCCATTTGACTACGTACTAAAGTACTTAGAGCGCTTTTTAATATACTTTGTAGGTACGTACACTGTAGGTAGTCATACTTGACTCCAAAACGATATATTGGTACACCTGTAATACTGTGTTGAAACAGTTTTTTGGGACTAGGACAAGACGATGATGATAGTCTTTCGGGGTTCTCATTTTTTTTTTAAGATTAAACACTCCCCGTGTTTAATTACGTTCTTAGACATGTTTGATGAAAATCGGTGGAGACATTTCGAAAGTCTACCTGGACACCTGGACGAGATGATATTTTTTCTCAATTTGCATATTATGGTTATACTAGCTTTCCGCCCTCGGCTTCGCCTGCTTGTTATAACTTTATCGCGGAAATTTGTTTATCCCGCGGGAACTACTCACTTTATCGGGATAAAAATATCCTGTCTTAATACACATTATATTCTACCTATAAGTATACCAAATTTCATCCAAATCCGTTCATCCGTTTCCTCGTCATTGAGCAACAAACAAACATAAACTTTGACATTTATATATTAGAAGATACCATATGGTTGATGGTTGATGCTACACAAATAAATACGTTTTTTTATGTATTCATCATACATATGTTTGTATGATGAATACCTACGGACATGTGTACCCGAGTTATGGATGTTTTTCATTTAATATATGTAAGTATTTATTTGCAAAGAAAAAAGTATTTTCGGATTATAAACGGATTCGAACCCGCGCCCTTTTGGTATAGCAGTCAGCTTGTCTAAGCACTACACCAAATATTACGATATTACCTATTACAATCACAGTCCCCGGGAGGTTTCTGAATTTTTAATTTATGTCGGGTCGAATCTGCACTTCAATTCAATGTCTGGTTTTTTAGAGAAATAAAAGACACTCGAGAGATTTTCTAAGAAGGATTTTTGGTTTCATTCTCTCCTTTAGGAGAAGGCAAAGGGATCTAGCCCATAACAGCCATGTCTTAACTTGTATCTGATTGTTTGTGTCATGAGATGGGCTTAAATAAATTTTTCTTTCTTTCTTTCCAATTTCTTTCGAAGTAGGCGCCAATGTTTACTCCCGATTTTTTAGCATTGGGTCATCAAGGAGTGTTGTGGCTCCGTCAAAACAATTAATTCGTCGTATACTTTGTCAAGGGTGGAATATTAAAAGAAACAGTCGATTTTTTTGCTAATTAACATAGTGTCAGAAATAAAAGGAAGACCATGAATTTTAACATTTTTAATACAAAATTAATCAAATTTATCAAATGCTCAAAATGAGTCCCATCCTGTTCAATACAAAGTCGCACTCTTTTGATTATTTCGCTCCCTGTCGATTTTTTGATCATGTTGTGGTGGATTTGTCTCAGTAACTTAGTCAGCCTATTTATAGATATCTATATAAGTATTTGATATATTATATATTATACGTAGGTATTTATTAATATGTATTTTAGTATATAGGCTTTTATATTATGTTGAATAAAATATAATAGAAATATAGCAATAGTTTTCTCACAATGACAGAATAAACAACAACTAAAACAGTAACCTAGCAACACACGACTAAGACAAAGCCACAGATAATCCTTTAATCTTAATATCTTCTCTCTTTGTGAAGTCGGTTTAGTTACGATTGCTTAATCCCATGAGTATGCTTAATTTCAACAACCTCGGCCTGTACAGAGGCTTCGTAAACATATCGGCAAGTTGAAACTCTGCAGGAACCTTCTCTACTGACAGAGTTCCTTCATTGACAGTTTCTCTGACAAAGAAGTGACGAATTCTTATATGCTTCGTTCTTTGATGAAGCTCATAAGAAGGGTGCTTAGCTAGCTTGATAGCTGACTCATTGTATATGTACAAAATCGGTAAACCATCTATGTTATCGATACTTTGTACGAGCTTCTTGAGCCAGATCATTTCTCTAGCTGTTTCACTAGCAGCTACAATTTCGGCCTCGGTACTCGATAACGCCGTTGAGGTTTGTCTGTTGCTGCGCCATGACACTGCTCCTTCATTATAGAGGCATACTACTCCTGTCGTGGAGCGTCCTGTTTCCGTGTCACCTCCGTGATCCGCATCACTGTAACAGGTTAACGCATTACGAGCTTTCCTTCTGTAAGTAATGCACCAGTCAGCTGTGCCTCGTAAGTAGCGCATTATTCGCTTTACTCCAAGAACGTCTTCTCTTGATGGATGCTCAAGGTGTCTTGATGACACGCCGACTGCATATGCAATATCTGGTCTTGTCCCTACCATTAAATATGCCAGAGCACCCACGGCCTGACGATAAGGAAACTTTTCATTATTGCTGTCTTCTCTGGTTTCCAAACTTTCTTTTGATATTGGTGTTGTCACAGCTTTGCATTCGCTCATACCAAATCTTTCCAATACCTTCTTTAAATATGCAGTTTGACTCAATTCAACCGAACCATCCTCGTTCCTTCTTATTTCCAAACCAAGGAAATAGGTTGCTGGTTTCGACTTTATTTTGAATTTCCTTTGCATTTCATCCAGAAACTGTCTAGTTTCACCTTCGTTATTTGAAGCAAGTAGGCCATCATCTACGTAGAGAGCAAGTATCAACTTCTTCTTCCCTCTCTGTCTCAAGAAGAGGCATGGATCTGCTTCACTCGTTTTGAAGCCAATGTCCAGCAAATAGTCTTTAATGCAGTTATTCCAACAGCGTGGGGCTTGCTTAAGTCCGTATAAACTCCTTTTAAGTTTGCATACAACATTAGAGCCATGGTTATAGCCTTCTGGTGGCTTCATATAAATTTCTTCCTTTAGTTTACCGTAAAGAAATGCTGTGGATACGTCAAACTGAGTAAGCATTAAGTTGTCCCTAGCAGCAATACTTAAGACAACTCTGATAGTGCTTAACTTCGTCACTGGGCTAAAGGTCTCATAGTAATCTACACCTTTTTTCTGTGAAAAGCCCTTTATCACTAGCCTTGCTTTGTAGCGTTCTACGCTTCCATCTGGATTGGTCTTTATCTTGTAGATCCACTTACATGGAATAGCTTTTCTATTCGACGGTAGTGGCACCATCTCCCAAGTTTCATTTTCTTTGAGCGATCTCATCTCATCATCCATAGCTAGCTTCCACATTTCTTTGTATTTGCTTCTCATGGCTTCTGGATAAGATGTTGGCTCATTTAAATCATTAATGCTATCTACCGTAGTCATCACATAATCCTCAAATCTACTTGGTGGCTTGAGTTTTGAGCGATCTCTAAGTGTCATTCTGCCTTGCTCTTCTATTTCACTAGCAGGTAAAACATTTTCACTTTCTAAATCATCCTCAAACTCTTCATCTGACACTGCAGACATGTAGTCACAATCATCTTCTGGTTCTTCTACTCTTTCGCTTAGAGCCTCAGGTTCTTCCATGTCACCTATAACTTCAGGTTCTTCTATCTCACACATAGAGTCAGGTTCTAATGGTCTCTCGTTTGAGTTAGACACAGGTAACTCTCGATCAATAGATGTACTAGTTTGTGGTGAAGTGGATGAATCTGGAATTGCTAATGAATCTGTAGTATCAAGGGGTGTTTGCAACGGGGTAGATAATCCAATATCTTTAGTGGACATATTATTATCTTCTAAAGGTATTTCTATGCAACTGTTGGATCTCAGAGTCTTCTCTTCAAAGATAACATCTCTAGATCTAACTATCCTAGTTGTTTCTTTGATCCATACTCGATATCCCTCATCATTGTCATATCCTATTAGTACACCTTTTATAGCTTTCTTATCCAACTTCTTCCTCGTAACCTTAGGTACATGAGCATAACAGGTACTACCAAGTATTCTTAAATGTCCAATTCGTGGTTTCTTCCCACACCAAATCTCAAAAGGACTTTTATCTTCTTGCGCATTTCCTGTTCTATTCAGTATGTACACGGTTGCGTTAGTTATCTATGCCCAAAAACCTTTCGGAAAATTTTGCGAGTGCATAATAGATCTAGTAGCTTCAACAACTGTCCGATTATCTCTTTCTACACATCCGTTTTGCTGTGGAGTGTATGGCATCGTAAGCCTTTGTTTGATACCAAATTTTTCTAAAATTTTCTTCACATTTGCATTGTCAAACTCTCCACCATTGTCACTTAACAACTCTCTTACTGTGTGCCCCATAGCTTTAATCTCAGCTAGCACCAGTTCAAGTTTCTTGTGTACCTGTGACTTATTTCTTATGAAGTAAATGTAGCGAAATTTAGAATAATCGTCCTTGAAGAGTACATAGTATCTAAATTTGGTTACAGAAAATGGAAAAGGTCCACAAACATCAGCATGTATTATTTCTCCAGTTCTAGTTGCTCTTACCCTATGACCAAATTTCTGTCTATGAGCCTTGCCATAAATGCATCCCTCACATAATTCACAGTCTAATTTTACTTTTATTCCAAGTTCTCTCTCGATTACTTTTTTCACATGAACCTTGTTCTGATGTGCCAGTCTTTCGTGGTATAGCTGCAACAAATTCTTTGTATCAAAGTTATTCACTTCTATTGGTTGAGTGGGCAGTACATTGCGTAATCTCAACTTATAAAGACCACCATGTTTCTGTCTATCACCAATTAGCATAGTCTTCCCTTTGACTAACAGTTTGCATATTGTAGCTAATGACGTAAAAATACTACTCGAGAGTTTATCTTGGGCTGACAGAACTGAAAATAAATTCTTTGTAATGCCAGGTACGTACCATACATCAGACAAGATAATATATTCTTTGTGACCTTCAACGTCGGCAATAACTTGCACTGTTCCTTTACCAATCGCTTCAATAGCATGACCATTTGCTGTCGTAACTGTATGCGAATTGACAAACTGATTAAATGTTTGAAAGGTGTCAAACCTGTTCGACACGTGACTGGTCGCACCGTTATCAACAAACCAGTTGTCCTCATCTCTTTCAGCATAATTGTTATTTATAGCCATAACGCTCATATTCACACTTTTATTCGGATCTTCTTTAGATGTTGTTGGCTTTGGTGGGCGTCCATCGCTTATCCACTTCGGACATTGCTTGACTCTATGGCCAGCCACACCACAGTAATGGCATTTTCCATTGTGTTTCTTTTTGTCAAATTTCTTCTTCAGAGTTCCAGTTCTTTGTACATATAGCGCTTCTAATTGCTCATTGTCTTTAGTGCTTAACGCCCTCTCATGTGCACACAACTGGGTAGTCAGCTTTTCTCCTGTTCTTTCAGATTTCGAGAGTAACAACCAGCTAGATTTAAAGGCGAAGTATTCTTCTGGTAGTGTGTCTAAAATCTTGCAAATAAGGAAGATTTCTGGTAAATCACTCTGACCATCTGATTTCTTCATTTCTGACACAAGTTCAAACCATAAATTCTTTAATTTGGACGTGTGCGTAGCCATATTATCATCCGGTTGTTTCTTATATCCGAAAAATTTCATGCAGAGATCGTATGCTTTGTCCTCAGATATTCCGTCGAATAATCTATGTAACTCTAGCCATACTTCTCTAGCGGTAGAAAATCTCATAACTTTCTGAAGATTGTCATCTGTCAAATTCGTTGTTATCGCTAAAATTGCTGCGCTGTCATTCCTCTGATACGTCTGCAATTGTTTCTCGTAGCTCATAATCTCCTCTGGTTTGGCAGAACTGTCAGGTTTCTTGGGTGGCTCTACTTTTCCTTCTGCTAGGTCAAGAACTCCCATACCTTTGAGTGCTATTACCATTTTATACTTCCATGTTGTCCAGTTTTTATCATCCAACAGCCCTATTTGGATCTTCATCACATCGTATGACTTTTCCATACTGACTGTCAGACTTGCAAAAATTAAAAACTCTCAACTAGTTAAATCACTCTAGTTCACAATTACTTTTCAATAACCACGCTCTGCTACCATGTCAAGGGTGGAAGATTAAAAGAAACAGTCGATTTAACATTGAATAAAATATAATAGAAATATAGCAATAGTTTTCTCACAATGACAGAATAAACAACAACTAAAACAGTAACCTAGCAACACACGACTAAGACAAAGCCACAGATAATCCTTTAATCTTAATATACTTGGCGTATACAGAGTCTAGTCACGGTCAAGTCATTCTTCAGTAAAGTGGGAGAATGCTTTACAAAAGATTTTGGCGGCTTCTTGTGGGAACCCGAAAGCTCCGTTACGCACTCTGATTTACACTTCCCTTCACTTGTACACCATCACTAAACGTTTGCTGCACAATATTCTGCCATTATTAAGCTTCAAAAGTTAGAATGCACAAATTATAAGATTTATAAAGAAAAATGCTTCTTCACTCGCCGAGTTCCCGCCAAAAAGCCTTTCTAAGAAGGAAGTAAAAAACAAATAAATACTTATCCATCAATATTGTATGTCAATGTCAACTAAACTTCATAATAGCTACCCTACTATTGTCAATATATTGCAATACAAAGATAATTTTTAACGTTTTTTATTTAATCAGATGTTGGTTAAAGATCGAAATGGCGGCGGATACCGTACCCCATGTGTCGTTGACCACACAGACAACGGTCCAAACGTTAATGGACGCATCGAGGGTCAGCGTCGGCCCCGATGACTCTGTCTCGAAGGCACGAAGACCTTCGTTCTCCTTCATGTCCAACCGCCTCAAATACCTCGTTGTGGCCGACGGAGTCGACGTCACACCCGACAACATCGTAGACCCTGCGTACGTTACAATGGAGGATATATTCACACACGCTGCATTCGAGACTAAACTTAAAATATCTGCAAAATCCGCCCTGAAAGACGCGAAGTCTCGTTCCGCCGCCGATTTGGGTATGAAAGTGTACGCTACCACTATCAACCTTGACGACATACATATCGATCACACAATAAACACTGAGGAGGGCTACGTACCCGAGGACGTCGACTTAGAAAAGGCTCCATCAGCTTATTACTTGCCAAAAATGATTCCCAGAACAACCTACCCGCCGGAGTTCTTCGTCGCTCTCAAAGAATCAGAAACGTACTTCCTATTCGACCTGCCGTCGTACTCTTACGATAAAGGTACATCCGAGGGCAACATAGTTGAGGAGGAGAATGAATACTACGCGTACATTACGGTTGGGAAAGGCAGAAATCGAAAAATGGTCAT
The DNA here is from genome assembly GCA_949316235.1 of Oegoconia quadripuncta. NCBI lineage: Eukaryota > Metazoa > Arthropoda > Insecta > Lepidoptera > Autostichidae > Oegoconia > Oegoconia quadripuncta. The sequence continues at coordinate 25,429,279 of OX438752.1, read as the reverse complement.
TGAGGAGACGCAGACAAGACAGGTCGTGACGCAAACTCGGCATACGATGGCCATTAGACCAAATAAGAAGAACGCGTCGGCATTCGCATCGCTATGGGACATGCATGACACCTATGCGCAGATGGCGAAGGAGGAAGTAATCGAAGAGGATGACGAAATGGTCATGTACCAATCCGCCGCGGCATATCTACTGCGCAAGAAAAGATTGAAAGGCGCAAGATTAGATGCCAAGAAAGGAAAAACTTTTGAACAAATAGCAGCAACTCCACAATTCTACGACGCCGCCTTACTAACGCAACGTGTCATCGCCTCGAAAGTGTACTCCGAGGAACAGAAGAAATTCCGGGGTCTCGTAAGCGTAGACCCGCTGTCCATGGACCTGATATACATCTACACGATGAGACCTTTATGGTCATTGGAATGCGAGGATACCATAAACCGACCGATTTCGAGCATCTCCTTCAATGCTAAAAATCCAGACATATTAGCTGTCGCTCACGGGAGATTTGGTTATGCTGAAAAACTAAACGGCGTACTTGCGGTTTGGTGCACAAAAAACCCCTGCGTGCCCGAGAGGTTGTACCGATTCGACACCCCACTTACGTCCGTAGCGTTTTCCGATAGAAATCCCAACTGGTTGGCGTGTGGGTTTGCGAATGGAGACGTATGCATATTGGACGTTACATCGTATACAATTAAGATGATCGCAAAAAGCAAACGCGACACGAATCCGTGCTTCGAGCCGATTTGGGTGACGAAATGGTGCGCGCTAGAACGGAACATTGAAACGGTGATGACCGCGTGTCACGACGGAAGGATCAACAAGTTCACCACCACGAAGACCCACGATTTTATCTGCACGCCGATGATGCGCATGTCAACGGTTGAAGGAAAGATGAAAGGTTTGGAGGCAACGAAGGCATGTTTAAAAGTAGACGTACCGATAACGCGGTACCCGGCAGCCTTATGCTTGATCTGGCATCCGACTATAAGCCACTTGTACTTTGTCGGCACAGACGAGGGCTGCATCCATAAATGTTCAACACACTACCTCAACCAGCACATTGACGTCTTCAAAGCGCACTCGGGTCCAGTTTACTGCATGCAGTATTCCCCTTTTATGAACACTTTGCTAGTATCTTGCGGTGCGGATAACGCGATTAGATTATGGCTCGACGGGGTAGACGACGTCATAATGACTCTTACCTGTCCATCGGCCGTGTACGGGATAGCATTTTGTCCCATAAACGCGACTATATTGGTCGCTGTGAGTGGGAACGGATTATCCATTTGGGATCTTCGTCGGAAGACGCATGTGCCATGCGCGGAACATAATTTCACTGGTAACCTTGTGTGTACGTATATTAAATTCTCGGCATCAGGGGATAACGTGTTTGTAGGAGATTCGTTAGGAAGAGTGCACACTTTCCATCTAGAGGATACGCCAATACCTCCGTACTATCAATGTAGAATGCTCGACGAGGCAATCAAGAGAGCGCTATGCACTAGACCTCAACTGTTGAAACAGTTACAAAAGTTGGAGCAGTTTAGGGAGAAGTTTGGTAAATAATGTTTAATAGGTACGTATTTTTGTCGTTTTGTAGAATTTTTTGTTGAACAGAAACAATTATGTTCCATCTGTGATAATAATAAGGTATTACTAGAAATAGTAACGCATTTATATTTAAACAATTCGTTTATTTTTCTTACCAATGGTACATTAATTAAATAACAATTATATGTTTATGACATAAATAACTATGTACAAATAAAGCGCTTGAGATAATCTTTGTGTCATACATACAGCTCTTACATACAATACCCACAATAAAATAGTTCTTTTTTCAACAATGACTAGGATTTGCTGGAGAGCTTTTGTAACTGGTATTCTTTTTTCAAATCCTTAAGATTTGCTTCCAATATTGCCACCTGGAACAAAAAAGAAGTTTTATCAACACATTCTCATTTTATTAAATATATTTCGGACACTTACATTAAACATCTACTCCCAAGGCACCCAAGGTAGACAACTAAGAATGGATTCTACTATTCTACATAAATATTTATATAAACATCTAAGACTTAAAAATAAATGTTTGTATTCAACCATGAAACAAATATTTACCCCTAGCAGGATTCGAACCCGCAACTGTTTTTGGTTATTTCTTGGAATACCACGGTTCGACCCACTATAACATCAAAATATTGAGCATGAGATGACAGCCGTTTCTTCATTATGGGATTTGCTGATTTCAACTTAATGTAGCAGTAAAAGTAAGCGTTAAATCGATCCAACTTTTTACGGAAAGTATCATAGGGTTGGCAATGTTACAGCAATATGGCAATGTTGACTCAATGTACACAAGATTTACAAAAGCAGGTTTAGTCCTCTGTTTGGTTAACCGTTCTCAAAATTGAGAAGAAGAAGAAGAATCTGTTGCATATTAAAACAGTATAAAAAAATAGTATTGAGACTGAGACGCGATCTCAATCTTAAGATCGATTTCTTGATACGGCCCGAAGGCTGCCACCGAGCAGCAGTATTGATAGCGTTGTTAGTTCCGGCTGTGTTTGTTTATGCACATCAGGTCAGTGCTCGACTTCAAATGTTAAGCGAAGATGAGGTGGAAGATGGAAGCGTACTAAACCGGAAACCCCATCTTATTTGGGGGACTGGCTATCTCATCTCGGACTTAGATAAGACGGTGGTAGCTAGCCAGGTGGACAATGTCCTACCATAAACCAAACCGACTGCGAAACGTGTACCCCGCTGGGAATCGACCACGCGACCTCAGATTCGTAAAACCTGATTGTTTACATTGGATTCCAGAAACTCACCTCCTCAAACTTCAGCTCCTTTCTCGCTTCCTTAATATAGCCTCTAATAATATTCATCTGCTCGAGTATAGGGCTATCGTCGTCGTGGTCGCCGCCCACCCGGCTGGGCCCGGGCTCCCCCCGCTCCCCCCCCTCCCCCCGCTCCCCCCCCTCCCCCCGCTGCACCCGCTCGCGCTCCAGCTGGATCTGGCGTTGCGCGCGCAGGTACCGCTGCCGGCGGACGTCCTCGATCTGAGCCTCCGTTGGAAGCTTCCGCAGGGGTAGCAGCTCTTCCTGTGAAAAATAATTACGTAGATGATTCTTCTTCTTTCTAGACGTGCGTTCACAATCTCACTAGCCGTATCCTCTCGTTAGCGGGCTACATTTCATATTACTATATAATTTTCGTTGTTCTTCGAATAGGCAATGCCTCGATCGAGATTTGAAAAGTGTCTTTGGGAATTCAAAAGTAGTGTGTACCTTGCGTATTTGATTAATAGATTGAACACGGAAGCTCAGTCATACACTTCTCAGTCGAAACTGACTCCAGCTGAAAACCAGCACCGCTGCTAATAGCAGTGGTATTATGCTGAGCAGTAGCCTTTTCAGTCCTTCATTTTCCTTCACATCTACACTATCACAGACTTACAATTATTAGACAATATTATGCATTAATTACACATCAAGGAAATATAAAGAGACATGCGATATCTTTCATCGAATTCCCGCCATATTTAAAAGTCATCGTGCGATGAAAACAAACATTTTACACTTCGGGTACTTTAAAATTCGACGACGCGTGGTACCGGCGCGTTTTCCATCAGTCATGATCAAATAGAATAGCAATATGTTTTGGAAAAATCTGAAAATATATCTATTTGGATTTACCTACTTATATTGTTACGGTTCACTGCATGCCATAACCGATAAAGTGATGAACAATTAATACATTCCGGTTGTCAGAGATAAGATAGCCAGTACTCCAAATGTGTTGGGGTTTCCGGGTCAGTACGCTTCCACCTTCGACCTCATCTTCACTTAACATCAGGTGTAATTGCGGTCAAGTACGAACCCGTCGTGCATAAAGAAAAAAAAATACATAAATCACACTCCTCTTTCACCTTAGATAATAATATTATCCAACATTGATGTGACTTATAAGATTATTTATGTTATTAATTATCTATCATATAGTATCTGACATCTTATCTTATCTATTTACTATAGGATTATATAGTTGTAAAGTTATTTAGAATCAAGTTATTTGATTAATTAAATGATCAAGATATTTGCCAACTGACTTCTAGAAGCCAAGAACTACAATGTGTTGTCTTTGAAAATCTTTAGCGGACCACATTTCCCACATTACAAATTGATTATGGATTGATTTTAAAAGCCTCTTGACTATTTATACAGGTTTTTACCGGTTTTTAGAAAGGTTTCGTTGGGAGCGCGTCTGAAATATGAGCGCTACAAAAAAGGCCGGTTTAACCCAGGCAGGCAGTGGACGCGTCGGCGTCGTTTGTAGTGATAGAAACGGCGTCGTCGGTAACAACGAAATGAAACCCACTAAAACCCATTAAATGCGTTTTGGCCTCGCGAGTTTTAAGGTTAAGATAGAGCCAATCCTAAATAAAACACTCCTTTGTAGTTGACGCTAATTTAGGTTTAAAAGTAAACTGGTAAACAAGCCCAGGGGTTCTATTACATAAATTCAACGTTATCGTCATTGGTTACATTCTGACATGATTGGTTGGCTCAGCTCTCGCTCGGCAATTTGTCGGTTTCCCATTGGTCAATGTAATCGATAACGATACCGATGAAGTTATGTAATTTAACGGCAGATATTTGATTTGCCAGTCTCAGTTTACTCAGTCCTCTTACACTTATTGCAAATGTTGGAATATTATGTTAGATTCAACAACAATAGCCTATTGCATGTAGCCACCTTTTCGACGGGCTACCGACCTTGATATAATGCGAAGCCGCCTGCTTGATTGAGCCTTGAAGTTTCGCCTGCCTCGTACCGGGCTCCGCCGGGAAAGCCGCTATCTGCTTGCTGAGCAGGTCTATACCTTCCGCCAGCTTGCCGATACGTCCACGCATCGCGTTCACATCCGAAAGATTGTACGTAGTTTCGCCGTCGAAGAGACTTTGACACATCTGGGGAGTGACATAGATTGCTTATTTCAGATGGGTATAAAACATATTGCCAATCTATACCGGATGAGTCTTTTTTACCGTAAAGAAAAATACCATCGACAGTATTTCAACATTTGTGTCAGACATAAGATTGGCCTTCTCGAGACAGGAATCGGTGGTGGGGGTTTTCCTGGATATATCATCGGCTTATGATAATGTCCTTCTTCCGCTGCTCAGACAGAAGTTGCTACAGCTGAGCATTCCCGCGAGGATCGTATATTTCATTATGAACTTAATGATGTCTAGAACTATTCTGATCCGTATCCAAGGAGAACTGCTACCGCCGAGACTTGTCTGGAAGGGTCTCCCGCAGGGTTCCGTATTAAGTCCTCTTCTCTATAGCCTCTATACTTATGATTTGGAAAGATCAGTTAATTGCTTCTGCAATATCCTTCAATATGCAGATGACCTCGTTCTCTACACACTCACTAGTGTTTTTACGGATGAAGTCGATCGTCTGAGGGCAGCTTTGAACTACCTAGCCATTTGGCTCTCAGATCATGGTCTTTCGCTGTCTATTCCTAAAAGTAGCCTGCTGATATTTACCAGAAAAAGGTATCCGCCTAACATAGTGATTTCAATTAATGAGGAAGCCATACAGGTTAAAGATCAAGCAAAATTTTTAGGGGTCATCCTAGACTCCAAAATGAATTGTATCCCTCATCTATCCCATGTAGCGAAAAAGTGCGAAAAGAACATTAATATTCTTCGTGCTCTCTCTGGAGCATGGTGGGGTTCCCATCCATACACTCAAAAACTTTTGTACAATGCTCTGATTCGCAGCCACTTTGACTATGGCTCTTTCATTCTCGAACCCTGCAATAAACAGGCACTTCATACTCTAGACAGGCTGCAATATAAATCCCTCCGCATCATTACGGGCGCAATGAAGTCTTCCCCAACAAACGCCCTACAGATAGAATGCGCTGAGCCTCCACTAGGGCTGCGTAGGCAGTACCTTGCAGACCGATTTCTTTATAGGGCCGCACAACTCTCTTCTCATCCCTTACTTCCCAAACTCCATTTACTGTCTCAACTGGATACCTCTCAAGGGTACTGGGCCCATAAGGACCTTCCCTGCCTGCTCAAAAGCTACAAAAAATTTATTGGAATACGCTCCCCTGTCTACCAGACACCTGTGAACCCTCTCTTTGATTGTCCTTACGACGCACTTCTACACCAGCCAGAGATAATTATTGATTTTGGTATTGAAAAAGGGTCTCCCTGTGCCAATGCCAAATTTAAGAAAAAGCTAGCAGAGGGCTACAGCGACTGGTTAACTATTTACACTGATGCCTCAAAACTATCAGACAGTGGCTTTGTGGGGTCAGCGGTGTGGATCCCTCGTTATAATATCATCTTAAATTATAAATGCCCATCAGCCTCTTCGGTTTTCACAGGAGAGTCTATAGCATTAATTGAAGCTATTAAATATGTGGAATCCCATAAGCTCAATAATTCTATTATTTTTACGGATTCTCAGAGCTGCATACGGGCATTAAAATCTAACCTGTTTCATTGCAAGAATAGATACCCTGTAATTCTCAATATTAAAAAAGCTCTACATAAATGCTTTACCCAGAGCTTAAACATTAAACTTGCCTGGATCCCCGGACATAGTGGCATTCAAGGCAATGAAGCTGCAGATATTCTGGCTAAAGATGCTATCAAAAATGGCACACTAACACACTTTAAAACTTTTACCCATGACCTATGCTCTGCTGCGAAAACCGATTTGGAAACTGCATGGAATGTCCTTTGGGATAAGTCGAAGCATATTAAGGGTAAATATTACGGGGATATCCAACCGTCAATTCCTACCAGGCCCTGGTTTTTTAAGTTCCGGGATATCAACAAACAAGTCACGTCTACGATATGCCGTTTACGTCTTGGACATGTCTGCTCGCCAGTATTCCTGGCTAAACTCCGAATACGGGATTCGTCTCTATGTGAATGTGGACTGGATGAAGGGTCTCCGGATCATATTATCTTCAATTGCCCTAAATTGACCTCTTCCCTATTTGATATCCTCCCCACTGACATTCCGCGTCCCGTTAATCTTAAGTATTTATTATCCATGGTGTTTTCCCCCATTGTCCAAATTTTAGCAACCCATATTAGAATTAACAAGATTAAACTGTAGATAGTAATCCGCTGGTGTTGGGCTAACTTGTGTTGTGTTGTCTTTTGTTTTAGACTGCTCAGCTGGAAGTAACATCGCGGCTTTCATTTGGACCAAATTTATATACTGTGTCACCTTCATGACTCACTTGACACTGGCAAAATTCATAAGAGTTGCCACTAATCAAACTGGAACTGGAACTGGAATATTGCCAATCTATACCGGATGAGTCTTTTTTACCGTAAAGAAAAAAATAGGGCATATTAGGCCAGTGAAATAGAAGTTATTGGCATAGGTACTTTTTTTTTTTTTTGAAAACCGCTATATATACTCATCCGGTATAAATATCGAACCATAGCAATAGGCACCCAACTTTTTTTTTCCCCTTGGGAGGTGGGGAAATCCATTATGGACGACCAGCGGACCGACCGTAAAACCCACCCCCCTGTCAGCATTTTGTTTATAGGTATTCCCGGAACTAGATTTAAACAACTTCGAGAGATACCTTGATGGACTTCTATTCCACCTGCCCTTGCCTTTTATTGGCTTCCTCTTAAGCTGCAGCTACCACCCACTTTTCTTTGCTGCTCAGCATTTGGTCGATCATGTGGTCGGTGGAGAGGTGAAGAGAGTGTCTCTGTCTACCATCTTTGAATCGGCACCCAACTAATGCAAATTAGTCTAGTGTTCTTAATTTAAAAAGGACGTAAGTACCATAAAAACTTTAAATTACTAACCTCAAACTATAAGTTACAATTTAAAACGTTGAATTGAATGTCAAAGTTTGCCAAAACAATCGAATTTAGTAAGGTCTTTGGAGTACACTAGTAGATATTCATCAAGGTTTCTATGGGACCATCCCGATGGTACACTTTCAAACAATATAAGAATTATTGAATCATTCTTTTGAAAGTCGGTCACAAAACAAAAATCCTTTTACTGATCATTCCACAAAAATGAACCCAGGTAAAGATTTGAATATCTACTTTGATTTGAACATAATAAAAACATTTTTCTGGTTCTAAAGTTACAGAATCTATCATACCTTCTCGTACATAGCAACAGCAGGTGTCGCCTGGTCCATCAGACTCCTCATCTGTTCATATGCTGTCATGAGCACTGACTTCGCATTTCGGCTCTCTTGCACTTGCTTACGTAGCTCTATGAGACTGAAGCAGTGCTCGCACAGACGTAGACCTGTCTTCTCCAGAGTCTCTTGGTCTGGTTGGGATGAGGATTGCGGTGCTGATGGGTCTACTATTGATCCTGAAATTTTTTTTATTAAGTATGTACATGACGCAATCTCATGCGGTTATGATAAGCGAAGTTAAGAAACATCTGACACTTGGACAGGTGACACTAGTGTAATTTTTAAGTGAGTATTTCAATGCTTTAGAGGGTACATTAGACAGTCAATCTCAATAGAAGGAAGTCATTAAGCCAAGTCGGAGACCAACTAGGGCAATTTGAACATACCGACTATGAGGTGGCCACTAGTATGACATAAATCCAGCAATGCCCTGCTCAATGGGCCTGTGTGGTTACTATGGCCCATGGCCTCTCCTAGTGGGACAAAGGAGCACCTCAACAGTGGGGCCGCAGAGATTTAAGCTAAATATTAGTTCAATGAAGTACAAGAAAAATGCATGGCCTGTTGCCATGGCACCTCCAGTTGCCAATATAGAAAAAACATTCTCAGTTCACAACCAGCCAGGGTAGCATGACAACTTGCGATATAGGTTATCACACATTTTATCACGGCCATTTGTCGAAATGACCAAACTAACAGTCGTACAGCAGCATTTTGACAGATGCGCGCGATATAACGTGTGATAAACTATATCGCGTGAGGTCATGCTACTCATGCAGTTTATAATACACAATCATCATATTGATTTCCATCCATCTTATCTTATTTCAATCTATTCCCTTCAATCAATCAATCAATCATTTATTTATTTGTGATACACAGGTGTACAGGTTGTTATGATACATTAACTTATAAATATGATCTCTGTGATCAGCCAAATTGGCATACAAATATGGTAGTCATGTTAAATTAGTTGTGAAATTTAATAAACAGCAGAATAAATTATATCCGCTAAACAATAAGAGTAACATAGAATGAATTAATATTAAACAATTAAATAGCCCCCATTATATTATGTATCAATTTCAAATTTTAAATTATGTATTATTTTTATGATAATGGCTGCATGTATGTTAACAACAAAAAAATATAAAAAAACATTTAATTTCAATCTTTCTATAAATTGATAATGAGTTAATACTCACTAGCTATATTAATATCTAGGAAGATAGAGCAGCTGTGGCACAGAATGGCACCACACAGTCTACAATGATGCTTTCTTCGGGTTATTTTGAAAGATTTTGCACAGTTGGGACACCGGTCTACAGACGTCTCATCCAGCCACGGCACAACCTGAAATATAATAACTTTGTCATAGTATGGCAAACAAGCAGGGAGCTTAAGGTGGAAAGTGATTATTACCACCCCACCCATCACACTTCCCAAGAAGGTTGGCACTTCATCTCAAATACAGAAGTTATGATCACCTTGAGGAAAAACACAAATTTCCTAAGCTCTCTACCTTCACAAAACTTTGTCATACTGTGACTAATGGGACTACGTATAGAAAATTATTGTCACAATAGTGGTTCTGTTTATTGTGGTGTCAAAGGTCAATTGGAATTGTTGTTATCTGTCTTCATGATCAATGATAACTATCTATTTAATATTGGACAGGAGCACAATTTCTTTACCACTTTATTGTACTACATTAAAGTATATTGTATATTATCCAATTAAGTTTTCTATTAGTGATCTGTCCCCGTACTGTCCTCTATTATATATTTGTGTTTGTCCTTCTTTTTGTTTTAGGTTGCTCAAACAGTTGGGCTCAGATTTCATACTGGTGAAACTCATTCAGCATTTTAGCCATACAACTGGACTCTGGCAGTAATGGTTGACCAATTGCCATAAAATATAAAGTTGAAGTTGAATTTTGTTACTATTTGTTTGTAGACACTTTATAGTACTACATAAAAGTCACAGTAATGTTATGTTGGTATGTGTAATGGTACATTTATCCCAAAAATGTATGCCATCCAGTCAGTTTGAATATCCATTGCACATTATTGTGATCTGGGGAGACACTGTATTCTCAGTAGTAGGTATATTTTTTTGGATTACAGTATTGTGATAAAAGTTGACATATTATTTTTCCTCCACAAAACTTAATAATTATTTTAATTGTACAAGCATAAATTACAGCTCAAGAGTGCCGTCACCAAAATAAGTACAAAGCTTCGGCTGCCGAACTAGGTGGACCTGTGTTTTAGCATTCAGTGCTGTATATGCTATAAAGCTAAAAAGTAACAGTTACCCATATTTTCTAATTGGATATGAGAGCAATAAACTAGTGAGTGATCTTACAAATGTAAGGTGAAGATTTGAACAAACTTTTTTTAAATTATTTAGTATATTTGGTCTTACCACTAAAAATATTGCGATTTTTCAACATTTTCTTTGTAGTTGTATTTACTAAAGGAAGAAACAGCATTAAGATATCTAAACAAACAAGTAATATTACATATATCCAGAAACAACAGCTTTGCTGACTAGTAGAAGGGTGCTGGTTCAATATCATTGAGCCAAATTATAAGTAAAAGTAGCTTTTATCCAAATTATACCTAATATCTACCACACATTTAAGAAGTTAGTAAATTTTTATACTTACCACTAGATATCTAATTCATGTACTAATGTCAAGCCTTGAAAATACATGTAATGGTGCTAAGTATTGAGTACTCCGAGGTTTACTATTTAATTTATTAGTAATATTACAATTTCATTTAGTAGGTAGTATTTTTAAATTGCTGTTTCAATAAGAAGTGACCTAAATTAGAGGAAATGTAGGACCGAAAAAGCACTCATCACTTATATTTCTAAGGACCCCATGAGAAGTTTAAACAACAAGTCACTTCCTTATTACCTCAATCAATACTCACTTCCTTTTCATGTTGCTTCCTCTGATTTGCTTCAGTGGGCATGTTACAAACAAGTTTATCAAGTCTTATTAACAATTTATTGGTCTCTGTAGCGAACCTCTCCAGCCTCGCAGACCGTACACCTTTGAAATAGTCCGTGGAACTTCGCGATACGCCTACTGTTTGCACTTCATTTGGGTAATGGTAATGCTCCTGGTAATTAAACTTTAGTGCCCGATCAAACGTCTCCTTCAATTCAGTATCTTCATTATTAAGTATAATTTTCTTCGCTTTACCAAATATATCCTTCAGAGACCGTAAGACATCCTGTTCTTCTTGATGTTGGCTTTCAAAGTGGCTGGTTAGTTGGCTTGCGGATTTCAAGTCTGTTTTGCATATAGGGCAAAGAAAACCTTCGAGAATTTCTTCTACGTTAGCTGCAGCCATAATTGGACCGATTTCTAATAGCACATTCTAACTAAACATACAGCACCAAATGCATAGAAAATGAAATAATTACACCTACACCCTACTTTCCCACAACAAATTCATAATCTCACAGGGTTCATTAGTGACTTTTGAGTTTTATTATTGCAAAGGCAAACCTCGCGGTATGAATTCCAATCCAAGAAAATAAAACTTGCCCTTTGCAATTTAATGAAATTATAAGTTATTTAGTAACCCCTTAACTGTCCTGCTGCGGGGCTAAATAATAGAATAATGTAATTTACTCTATTTTTTTTTCTACTTTTAGATCACAAAATAACTCTCTCATTCCTCTTTCGCATTAGAATTTGTATGCAATAACTAAACATGATATGTCAGTCAACTTTTTTTTATAATGGCTTGGATGTAAAGCCATCAGCCTAAACACAAAACTGTGTAGTAATTCTTCAGTAAAGTGGCAGAATGCTTTACGGAAGATTGTGTGGCATCTTGCAGGAACCCGAAAGCTTTGTCACGCACTTTAATTTACACTTCCCTTCACTTGCACACCATCACTGACTTTTGCTGCATTATTTTGCTGCAATATTCGCCATTAATACTATAGTAATTCTGTGGTAGTACCACAAAGTCCTCAACCACGTTGTTAGACGTATATAAATGGAAACATACGTACACGTGTTTTCCTACTGGGATTCGAACCGCGACCTTTTGGTACAGCAGTTAGGGTTTCTAACCACTACACAAAACAGGGCCGTGTGGTTTCGGCACGTAAAACCGACCCATTTCTCTTCCCGTGCATGTCGTAAAAGACGACTAAGCGATTTTCCACCAAAAAACATCTATAGACTTGCATGATTTAACGACGAAGGTCTCACTCTGTCACCATTAATCTTGAAATGTTTGGAAAACCCAGAGATTTCTTTCCTGCCTTCAAAAATCAGTTCAAAAGGTCGTCTTCGTCAACACAATGTTCCTTTTCGAATAATTTAACTTCAATCTAAAATCCGATGAAAAAGGATAGCAATATTGTATGGAACAAGATGTCGCTATGTGTATTATTTATTTATACAATAATAATAATCAAGAGATTATTTATTTATTATACTATTATTAATATACTGGTGAAATAAGTAAGCTTCCAAGTTCAGAGGAACCTTGAATTTGTAATGGGAGCACCGGCCGAGTTATATATAACTAATGAAATGATTGTTTACATAATTGATTTCATATATTCAGTAACAGTTGAATAAAGTTTATTTAGTTCTTCTAATGGGGTTTTCGTTTCAGGCCAGCTTTGTCTTTCAGCAGCACGTATAACAGCTTGGCCAGTCAACCTTGCAGAAGACAATTGCTGATCAGCCTGCAATTTATCCTTCTGCTCTACCTCCTGTCGAGCATTGAGGCTGTATTCTAGTAAAGATTGAGCAAGTCCGATTACTTTTAGACATGATTCTGGGCTGTTAGGCCAGCTGCCACTCTGAAAAGTATCAGGTTACATTTTGAAAACACTGCAATGTTGAGAAGAAAAATTTAAATATTCAAAATCAAATCAAAAAATATTTATTTCGTAGGATAAAAATTATCGTTTGAAAACGTCACATTTTATTTTCAATAAGATTGAATACCTGAGTATGTCCTCTGTATGACTTCAAAAGTCGTTGAGCCTTTAGCAGAAACGTTGGACTTACGTCCGAGTACAACTGCCATAACTCTGGCTTATTCTGATATATTGAAGTAATTCTTCCAAACAATTCCAGCACACGTTTTCTCAATCTAAAAAATGCATATTTTATTGAAATAATAAATATTTATACAACAAACTATAGCAAGTTTTCAACTGGCAACATGGAGTTCAAAAAATCCGACTAATATTAAAAAGGCGAAAGGACACGTTTCAGGAATGTATGGAACCATGGTCTGGACTTTGTACACCTGTATTTTAGAAACATAATTAATTAGTAAGAGTGTTCTAATTATCATTTTTGTCGTTTTTGATTTAGGTTTTTGGTACAAACACATTAAATACCCGTCGATAAGGCAATACCTAACCTATAGCGTGTCATTCACTTCTGTATTATACTTATTATACCTTTACTCAAGTTTGGGAATGGAACAACACGCAAAGAGCCGCCCGGCGCATGCCTTTTGTTTTAATTCACTTCTCGCGGAGAAGGCAAAGGGGTCTACGCCCAGACAGCCATGTCTTATTTCTTCAGTTTAGTCAAGTCAGTCTCAGTCAAAACAAGTCATTCGTCATACACTTAGCGTATACAGAGTCTAGTCACGGTCAAGTCATTCTTCAGTAAAAACTTGCTTCAAAACGCAGAATGCATTTATAAATAGACAAAAATGCACCTTCTCACAGAGTTCCTGCCAGAAAGAACCTGTGCCATCCGTTCTGTCATCCAACTGTCTTGACGTTTGAAATACGTTCGGAAATCAGAACTCTAAGACGAGACGCAATAAAATAATGCGTTTGTAGATATGTAAATTCTTGCTTTATAAAATAAACTAACATAGGATTTTTTTACCTTACCTATTTCGGTAATAAAATCTAAGGATACCTTTTTATTTTCATTGATTGTATTAAGTTTCGGAACGAACTCGTAGTGCCGTCACAGTACCGATAAATTGCCGTATTGCCCATTATGTAATTAAATGATGCTTTTGTACCAAAGAAATACTACACAAATTGGAGTTTTTGTATTTTTCTATTAATCTCTACATTTTTCCTCAATTTTAAGTGTACAATGTGCAGTCCAATTCTAAAACGTCTCCTTTGTTCCTCAAATACGCTTCACGCTATAACGCGCGAATGGATTTGGATAAAATTTGGCATAGAGATGGTCTATGTCCTGGATGTTAACCGGTACTGATAGAGGATAAATTATTTTAGACCAGTCTAAAACATAAAATCACCTTCCCGCTCTATTCCCGTCGGCATCTTCTGTGTCTTGTATTACAACTCGCACCAGCAGCGATAGCACCTCCACATCCTCGAATTTGCTCTGCAGGTCGAGAATGCGGTGGCAACCGCGAATCACATCCTCAAAGTGGCCAGTGTCCATGCTTACTATTATTATGTTCTCCCACAACTGGAAGTAGAATACAAATATCGTTAGGCTGATTTAGAGACGCAACTAAGCGTGCAATCACGACTGACAATTTCCCTACAGTTCAGACTTAAATTTGGTATTTGTCCTCTGAATGTCCGCTTCAGGCTGCATGCCCACGTCAGACGTTTTGTAGGTCCGACAATCGAGCGGATTTCTTCGCCGATACTTTTATCACCGATTTTGTGACATTCTTTTTGTACGACGTGTGCTTTTCAATATCTAACCTTCTAAAAGTTTGGATCATCCAACCCCGAAGAAAACAATGACACAAATAAATAAACAATGCAAAACAAAAAATACTATGTCCGATGAATCGGCACGCTTCCCCCCTCCCTCGCAATAATTCCTGCCGCCGCTGCTTCCCCTTGAAGAGTATGCAAAATCTTTTCCCCATTTGTGAAAGAATTTATAAATACTGTTTTTTGTGACTGTAATACAAGTCTTTTTAAAGACTTCTTGAAAGAATAGACAGTATGATGTGCCCGATCGAGTATTTTATTAAGGCAAAGGCAATCCGGATTTTGGGCTTGTATCGCCAGCTGTAACTGAATGTACACAACTAACCTTCCAGTTATCATAGTTGAAACGCAACGCTTCAATTAGCGCCCTGTAGGCGCGGCGCTTGTCGCCCTGCGTCACGTACAGCTTCGCGAGATTGTTCCACGCCTCGAACGAGTTCGGCTGCAGGTAGGTGTAGCGGCGGTAGGCCTTAGCTGAGAGCTCCCATTGCTCGGTTGTGAGTGCCGCGAATCTGCGAGGAGATGTGGGTTTTTTTTATTTCTACAGGCGAAGATAACTTCGGGCTGTATTATTAAAGCGATCTTAAGATTGAGATCCAGAGTCATTCTCAATACTCTTTTTTAACCGACTTTAAAAAATTAGTTAGTTCTACATTCGTCTGTATGTATTTTTTTCATGTATGTTCACAAATTTTTGACAGTTTTTTGTTTGACAGGAAAATCAGGTTCCCATATAAATTTGGACCGTGGAACCTTAATGAAGTCGGTTGTTATGCGAAATTATTAGCGGTTCAATTATTTTGATATTGTTTAAATACACAACAGTAACTCAAGTATTAACTTAAGTTCATCTCAATATTGAGATTGTTTTATTAATACTGTATAATAATTGTTTGTAAAACTAACCCCAATCTCAACCAAACGCTCTCCTGTATAGAGTTGATCTCGACTGACAGTTCGTAATGTGGGATGCACTCATCATACTTCTTGTGGTCGAACAGGAAGTTACCCCAGTGCCGCTGCGCGCGGCTGCTCTTGCAGTTAGAGAACTGCCACGCCTTCTCGAAACATGCTACATCGTCTGAGGGAAAAGGGTTTATTTTTCACTTTCTTAAAATACGGTGAGTGAAGTGAAAGCCTGTAGGCTTTGTTTCGATTACAGCAAGGCTCCTACAAGTTAGAACGATTCGAGTGAGAAAGAGTCGCGCGTGACATAGAGTCCGCGCCACCACTCAAGTCCGGCGACAAAAACTGGAACTAAATATATAATACTGCTTACTGGCAATATTTTGTTACAAAGACAGAGGCGCCGCGGCTATCGGACTTGAGTGGTGGCGCGGACTCTAGTCTCAGTCTTTTGCAGCTGATTGGTTGTCGCTTGACAGCTGTCAACTTGACCGCCAATCGGCTTTGAGAGATGTAGGCTATGTCGCACGCGACTCTATGTCACTCGAGTCGTGCTAAGTTGTAACAGAGATGTAGGCTTTGAGAGATGTAGGCTATGTCGCACGCGACTCTATGTCACTCGAGTCGTGCTAAGTTGTAATAGAGATGTAGGCTTTGAGAGATGTTTTTCCTTACGGTAAAAACACTCATCCGGTATATTCATAACATAGAAATAAAATCTTTAAAAAAAATTTGTCCATAAAGCAATGACTTTCTTTATTAAACTTAGTGTTCTTTGTTGCATCAGAACATTACATATACCAGATTACAAATAGGTCATGTACAAAGGTGGACTTGTCTCTTTAAGAGATCTCATTGAGCATTGAAGTAAGGAAAGTAAAGACATACTCAGTTTTTAAATACTTTTTCGACACAGGGATCTGTTGACAAAAGCTTTAAGGTGTCCACCAATAGTAGACCAGTACAAGCTAAACCGCTAATTGATAAGTATTCGCAATAGTAGTATACATACATATAACATATACTTATAAAAAGGTCTCTTTGTGGAAATAGACAATTACCTGTAGCGTCGCCGAGGAGACAGTACAGTTTCACAGTTGGACTGATCTCTATTTGTTGTTTTATTACCTCCGCCGCCTGAGAATAAGAACATTGTAAGTCAAATTATTTTGTCATTTATTTGAATGCTACAAACATTATAATTATTACGGTAATTAATACAAAATTATTTACGGTCCCTACATTACTTACATAAACCATTATATTATACCATAGTATACCCACCTCTAACGCTCAATAAAACACAACATAAAGTGTATAAAACTATGGTTTGACGTTGTGCGTGGTACATGTTTAATACTCGGTGTAGTTGGTGGTAAGGCATTTTTAAACTCAGTTTACCATCATTATCTAAGTCTACATAGCATTATTTTGTTCCGCCACGGCAACTCGAAACCCTCATTTGCAAGACTGTCTAAAGTAAATGGCGGTTTCAGTTAAGGCTGGTTGGTATTGCACAAAACAATCAGTCAAATAGTAATAAGAGAACCATTCGTCTCCTTAACATACCAAGAATTCCAAAATCTGGTGAACAAGGCCTTGGTAGGTTGAAATGGGAAATATTGAAGGTAGGATCATTATGACACTTATATTTTGCAATAAGCAGTAAGGGTTTTATATTATATAAGTAGTGTCTAAACTTACCTTGTGCCGTAGTTGCAAGCATGTGTAGCAGACCACAACATCCTCCCACAGTTGCAGGGCCTGGTACTCTTCGAGAGCCGCTTTTACCAACCCCAGGCTGAGGTAAAGGTCCGCGAGTTGTTGGCGCCAGCTCCAAGCTGGTGGGAGACCTGACGCCCAGAGGTATGATAATCTGCAAGACATAAAAATATGCTGGATGATTCGCGTCGCTTGTCTCGCACGATACGCGCATTTCGTTCTAGCAACACATACAGTATATACAGGGCGTCCCAAAGTTATGGGACATGAAGGGGAAGTACCTTAAATATTGTAGATAGTGAATTTTGCTCAAAGAAGACTTTATGTTATTTTTAAAAGTTAGTAATTCTGCATTCATAGATTTTCTAAAAATTACTTGCTTCGGCTGGGAATCGAACCGACTTAAATGTGAAAAAAAAAACACCCTACTTTTATGATGCCAATCGAAAGAATAGCTAAAAAATAATAACTCTGCCTAAGTAACATAGTATTTTAAAAGAAAGGAACAACATAAAATGATTGAGTCAAATTTCAAGAAAGTTATTTATTGCCGACGACGTTCGAAAAGTAGCGATATTATCATTCCAAAGATAGCATTGATTATTCGTAAATAAGTACCCACTTCATAAAATAGGTACTAACATAGTTTTCCTTATTATAAGTGCACGTGTAGATGAAATGATAAAACTTGTATTTCAATACGTCCTCTGTAAGCTAGACAGAAGGCAAATTAAAAACAAAAATAAATAATTTATAATTTGAAAATGGAACAGTTTATGACAGCGTTTGTTTGAATGCATACTTTTTAAGATATTTTAAAAAGAAGTGATATTTTTAAATGTTGTTAATTTATACTATGTTACTTAGGCAGAGTTATTATTTTTTAGCTATTCTTTCGATTGGCATCATAAAAGTAGGGTGTTTTTTTTTTCACATTTGAGTCGGTTCGATTCCCAGCCGAAGCAAATAATTTTTAGAAAATCTATGAATGCAGAATTACTAACTTTTAAAAATAACATAAAGTCTTCTTTGAGCAAAATTCACTATCTACGATATTTAAGGTACTTCCCCTTCATGTCCCATAACTTTGGGACGCCCTGTATAACTTGTCTTGCAATGAATTATTGGATTTAAATTGAGAACTAATTTAATATCTTAGGAATGTGGAAGTTCAGAAATCGCAATAGTTTTCTAGTTTCTCTTTAGTAAATTGATTCAAAGGAGCATTTCCAGCTGTTTTAGCTGAAATAAGAATGATTGAACCGGTAAAAATTTATTAAACAACCAATTTCAACAGGCTTCCATTTTCTGTCTCTGGAGTGCATTACCAAATGTTATAATCAAATTTTATGGGACCACCTTGTTCTCCAATGGATTTCAGTTAAATAAACAACGATTTACAATATGCAAGTGTTATGTTTATCTATTGAACTGTTTATCAGTCACCACTTAAATTCGTCATGGACATGAGAAATAGGTCTCATAATGACTTGGTCTGTAAAATACCTAAGTCTCAAATAACTACATCTCAAACAGAGACTAAGGACTGTACTTGTATCAAAATATACATTACATAAACGTTACAAACTTTATTCCAAATGGGGTGGTCAGAGTTATCCCAAACAATAGTGTTTGGGTGTTCCAAACATTAATAGTTTAATGATTAAAACAACATCTTATGAAGTTCACCTTATGAAATATACAGAAATGCCCATGTGACAGAGGGTGAGCCCATTGCCGTTGAAAAGTGCAAATCTATAGATGTTATTTGGTGCAAGGTCCTATAGTCGCCTTTTGCGACACCCACAGGAAGAGACGGGTTAGTTCTATTCTATTTAAGCTGAAACTACACAGCACTGTATCAAAATATCTGGTTCAATATTTTGTACGAGATAGTCTCTCAAAATGACTGCCTTTCAAAACATAAATTAGACAAATGTATTATATATTTTAAAATAGCTAAATCTAAAAGTTAGTCACTATATTTTTCTTAAAACTTTTCCTTACCGACTGATGGAAGCTACATCAGTTTTGTCATTCACCACAGTCTCGCATTGGAGCATAGCCCGCTCCACTGTCCGCTTATGTGTAGCTTCCAGCTTGCACCGAATAAGTAGAGCAGCAACGCGCGTCGACCATGGGCCCTTCTCTTGAGCTAATACCGCTGCTATGTAAGGTTGCAGTTCTTCAGTAGCTAGGTCATCTTTTGGTTGGGATTTTTGTAAATATTGTCTAGGAAAAAAGTTATTAATGATATTATGTTATATTTATCATTGATAAATGCTTTTAAGTTTAAAATCTTTTAAAATATTATTTTTGCATGACTTACACAGTCAATAAACACAGAGTTTGTTCCAAGCTGGGCAGCTCAGCTTGGCTAATTTTCTCGTTGTATTGAATCTTGTCGAGCCTCACATCATCCTGCAGTTCTATATCAGGCGGTAATTCTGATGTACCATGGCTCTCTGCAGCAGACGGGCGGATCATACTGGAGTCTAATTCACTGGACAAAGCCAGTTGAGGTAGGAAACTCTGTTGAAATTTTGTCCTCTTGCCAAGAATACCTGCCAAAATGTTACATACTACCATAATATTGCATGCCGATATTGATTATAATAAAAAAAGATTGAGGAAAAACAACAGACCGTACAGGTTGATACCACTGGACCTAGGCCTGTTACTGGCATTAACCTTTGAACACCCGCTGGCACCCCCTGTTCGGCTCTGCCACCATCCTCGGTTCTGCATTTCTAGTTACTCCCATTTGAGAATCTCATTATCATCACCAGGTGGGCATCCCATACAATTTGCTGAACATAGGTTCCACCCAAGAACTTGCTCCCCTCATCAGCCATTAAATTGAATTAATAACAAAATTGTGAACAAACCTGTTAATTCAAACTTCAATCCAGCTATGTCTCTAGCCTTTACTAAATACTCCTCAACCCTCTGCACCATCCCATATATCAGGTATGCTTGAGCTAGCTCAAGGCACAATAGAATCTGTAACCTGGGCTGATCAAGCAGACCTAGTAGCTCATTGGACAGTTTTGCCATAACTAGCTCTAATTCAGCATATAAAGTAGCACTGGTATCTTCAAGAGCTCGCTGATGGGCCACCAAAGTTCTGAAATGCCACCAAAGGTAGAGCTGGAAAGAGAATATTAATCAGTAAGTACAGTTACCACTAAAGTTATATAAAATGGGTAGGTAGTCAAAAGAGTTATATATCTTATTATGAGAAAGCAGTTATAATTTTATTATTTATCACACAGCTACACATAAGTACTTATAGGCTAACCCCACAAAAACAAATTGATTGGTTTGTCTGTATATCAGTCTCGACTATAATATACAGTTAAAATTTCAAAACAAGTAGTGAACCTTAACAGGCAGAATACATATTGTGAGTTATGGATGTAACAATGTTCAATGAGCGGTGTAATTCGATTAGAAATAATTTTTAAATAACTTAGCAAACCTGCACTTTCTTTTCTCGTTTCTGATTTCTGCTGTAAAACCATTGTAAATGTTGATTGTGTAAAAGACTTTGATCATGCAAAAGTTGATGTTGGTGTTAACATTAAAGGGACAGAGTATCTTATTAAATTTTCCTACTGCATATAATTAAGTAACATACCAGACATTGGTCTATGGAATGTAGTGCAGTAAATATTTGTTTGGAAAAGTACAACAATTCTGGGTACAGAATGTTTACATATATTGGCTCTGAATCTCGTTGTAAACAAGAACTTGTGTTAATCTTCTCTGGCCACTCTACTCCAAAGAACTTTTCCAGGTCTAACTTCTTCGATTGAGGATTCCAGTTTCGGTCACAAAACGTTAAAGCAGCACAAATGGCAATGTGAAGTATCTTTTCAATAATGACATCATCATCTTGGTAGTTCTTTATAACCTGTAAAAGGTCTTCAGATTCAAGCCCAGTAGCAAACAACTCCTTGCATAAATTCTGACTTTCTATAGACCAATTACCCGACCACAACTTTTTAATAGTATCGTTATCTGAAAATAAATTTTCACATATTGAAATAATGTTTGATTATTGAACAAGGTGCCAAGAAGTAACTACAGAACAGGAGAGTATTTAATTTGTAGGATGAATTACCTGTGTGAGTTATTTGATCATAATTGCACAAATATAATAAACGTGTTTCAAGTGACATTTTCATACAAAATCTAATGTTGTAATTTTTATTCAACCGAATTAACAGGTTAACAATTTTTTTTTTTTTTTTGGTTTATTCTCCAACAATGTTGGAAGGCAAAGGGATCAAAACCCATACAGCCTAGTCTTCTTTAGTCTTATTAGTGTATTTTTCTCAGGCTAGAAGCCAAGTATTCTTTATTGATTTTCTTTCTGCTATTCTATTTTCGTCTTATTTATTTATCTTTTTCGAACCTCATTGTGTCTCTCCTAAGGCCAAAGGCCAAGTCTTCAGTTATGTTTCTCATAGGCCAAAGGCCAAGTCTTTAGTCATGTTTCTCTTAAGGCCAAAGGCCAAGTCTTCAATTTTCAACTTTAGGTAATTACCTATATTAGGTACATTTTTTTCCATATCTGGTTTTTGTTTTTTAATCCGTAGGATCAAGTATTTTATTTTAGATATCTCCAACAGAAGAAATAATAAATTCATATATATGCCTATAGCATTCTTCATGTTTTAATAGTTGCTGAAGGGAGCGCGGAATATCTTCAGCATTTTTGAAAATACACATTAGGCGATCAATCAAAACCAGCCTTCCAAGTGAAAAGCTATTGCATTGAAAAAAAATATGGTCAAGGGATTGAATATCAGCATTACAAAAATTACAAATGGGACTTGATATAATATTAAATCTGTTTAAATGTGCATTGAAGCGACAATGACCAAATCTCAAACGACACAAAATTGTATAGAATTTTCTATTGCAATACATTTTGCTTTTATTAAACCACGGTCGTGATATTGTATCATTGATTTCAGCATACCATTTACCTTTGTGCTCTTGAATTTGACTCCAAAGCCTTATAAAGTCTTTTAATAATTTGGATTTAACACAAATCAATAGATCAGATTCAGGTACGGGAATTTGTTTTATGACGACATTAGAGTTTAGGGAATTAACAGTAATAGATCTGGCAAGAAAATCAGCCTTGTCATTACCAAGGACACCAACATGCGATGGAGTCCATAACAAAATAATAACCTTATCCAATGACCGAGTTAGTTGATAATATTTGTTCCGGATGCTATAAATAATATAGTTAGTGTTAGCATTATGTCCAGGGTTATCCAGAGCTTTGAGAGCCTCAATAATCAAGAGCCTCGAGGATGGCTGAAGATTCCGCAGTGTAAATGCTAGCTGCCTCTGATAATTTATATCCTAAGCCCCTTTTTGCTTGTAAATCATAGAAAGCCATAGCTACAGCTTCATTATTTTTTGCACCATCAGTGTAAACTTGATGGTAATCAACAAATTTCTCCAACTTTTTATAAACATCTTCTTTGGATTTTAACGAACTATCAATAATGATATTCATATAGCAAAATTTACTAGAATAAGAGCCATCATAACATGGTAAACAAACACTCTCATAGAGGTTTTGAGATGATTTCACTTGTGATATTTCAGAAAAATTTTTGACTAAAAAAAAATTACTCCTATTTCCAATGAATGCGTGGTTCAATTTGGAAAGCAGAGGATGATTACTCGAAGATGATAACTTCAAAATGAATTTAAATGTAAGGAATTTAAAACGGAGATTCAATGGAGGTATATTTGATTCAACTTGCATAGAGATGATGGGAGTGGACATCATAGCGCCCATTATAATGCGTAAGCATCTATTTTGTATTTTGTTTAGTTTTTCAACCATTTGAGGCTTGTGAGAGTAACAAAAATAAGCATATTCAAAGTGACTTCTTACTAAGCTTTTGTATAAAGATAGCAATATTTTGGGGTCAGAGCCCCAATATGTACCAGCCAGAGACTTAAGGATATTACAAGCTTTCAAAGCTCTATCTGACAAATAATTAACATATTGATTCCATTTAAAATCTGTTTGAAAGAAGACTCCTAAGAATTTAGTCGATGATTTTACTGGAAGCAAGTGACCATCATAGTATATTTTTATAGACTTAGTTGAAAATGTATGAAAAACAACGACTTTCGTTTTTTCATGACTAATTTCCAAATTAAGATCAAATCAATCAAATCAAATCAAATATATATTTATTAATTCTTATGGTACATTAAAACATAAAATCTACATAATAATGCTTAATTTCAACTGTGACACTAGTGCCTGAACTAGGAAAATCCTGTGTTTCAGGCGAAGCTAGGGCTTCTATGACTAAAAATAATATAATATAATCATATAGATATAAGCTAAAAATCTATAAATAAAGTAGATATACAGAATAAATCTATGCTTAAAGATTACTTCAAGACAGTCAATAACTTCTCTGTATCCTCGTAGGTCAAATTTTGAAGAAAATCTTGTAGTAATTTCTTATTATGACTGTAGGTAAGGTGGTACATGGCAATTTTTGCATTTAATCTATTATAAAGAAGTGGTCCTAGGAACACGTAAAATCTAGATGAAAATGCATGTTTTGTTCCTGGGTTGTTAGGGCAAACTATATCGTTTCGTCTTTTGTTAGTAATTTCAGTGCTATATGGAAGACTTCTGTGCTTTTTAAGTACGATATTTGTTATAAATAATTGTCGGATTGTTAATACTTTACAAGATTTATAAAGAAGATCAGTGGGGTAGAGAAATGAACGAAAAGTAGAGACCTTTAGAATCGCTCTTTGCGCTCTCTCTAGCGTCAGTAATATTGTTTTAGCTGCTCCGCCCCAAGACGTAATGCAGTAAGTCAATAATGATTGACATAAAGCAAAGTATACCTGCCTAATTATTTTTGAATCTGCGATTGTGCGTAATTTTTTAAAAACAAAAATCAGTTTCCGGATTCTGCCAGTTAGAGTCTCTATGTGTTGCTTGAATGAGAGAGTTTCGTCGACTACAATACCCAAATATTTTATCTGGCTCTTGATGGCGATGACTGGGCACTTGCACATTACATTTGTTAAGTTTTCACATTGATGTGCATACAGTTTCATGTTAGAAGGGGCAGACTTACGCATGGAAAACTTGGTGTAATTCGTCTTATCCGCATTCAATGTTAAGAGATGACGTTGTAGCCATTTATTTACAACATTAAAGCCTAATTGTGCATATTTGTAGACTTCTTGTTCTGAATTAGCAGAAAATAGTAGGGCAGTGTCGTCGGCGTATGATACAATTTTGCCATGAGTTAATTTTAAATTACACAAGTCATTTATGTAAATCAAGAACAAGGTAGGGCCTAAAATACTTCCTTGGGGAATTCCAAAATTGGTATTTTTTTGGTCAGAGCTAAGAACATTGCCTATTTTTACGCATTGGGTACGCCCGTCTAGATAGTCCGCGAATAATTTAAGCTGGGTGCCTCTAATACCTTCGGTTTCAAGCTTGTGCAATAGTATGGGAATGGAAACGGTATCAAAAGCCTTAGCAAGGTCAAGGAATATTCCTATTGTCTGATTCCCACTGTCTATTTCCTGCACCAAATGGTCAGTTAGTTCGTGCACGGCATCAGCCGTTGATAGTTTTGGTCTAAACCCGAATTGCATTTTCGACAGAATCGATTGTTTTTCTAGATACTTGATAAGTCTGTTGTTTATAATTTTTTCTAATATTTTGGATATCGAGGGGAGTATCGAAATAGGTCTATAGTTCTTTACTTGGTCCTTATTACCAGATTTATAAATCGGAACAACTACTGCTTTTTTCAGACATTTAGGAAAGACTCCTTCAGACATGCATTTTTGGAAAATATATGTTAGTGGCGGGACTAGGATATGCTTGAAATGTTTTAGAATTTTATTTGATATATTATCCCAACCGACTGCACAGTCCTCTTTAAGACTCATAATGATCCTTTCTACCTCGGCTTCGTCAGTGTCAAGCAACACAAACGATTTTTGAGAACAGCTAATAGTTAATGGCTTGTTTGTGGGGGATGTGCGCAAATTAATTTGTTGTTCTGCCAAAGTTTTTCCTATGTTTACAAAGTAATTGTTTGCGTTATTTGCAGCTGTCAGCTGGGATGAGTGTGCTTGTAGTAACCCTGAAGATGATTCATGCAATTTGGTCGTATATGTTGCCGTTTTAATATATTTCCAAATCTTTTTACTGTTTGTTCCAGCCTTTTCTAATTCATTTTTATCGTAATTGATTTTGACTTTCTTAAGGAGGTCATTGCAAAAGTTGCGATATCTTTTATATGATAGCTGTAGCAT
Organism: Oegoconia quadripuncta; assembly: GCA_949316235.1. NCBI lineage: Eukaryota > Metazoa > Arthropoda > Insecta > Lepidoptera > Autostichidae > Oegoconia > Oegoconia quadripuncta. The sequence continues at coordinate 25,403,348 of OX438752.1, read as the reverse complement.
TGAGTTTTCCGGGTTAGATTTAGCCCTCATATGTAGTTTATCTCTATGTCTCATACAGCGGATTAGCCCTGGCGTGATCCAGGGTTTGATGTTATAATTTTTATTATTTATAGAGACGCTACTAGTATTTGTCACAATTGCATGCTGAATACTTTTTACTAAGTACAACATACTTCTATCCGCGTCAGCAGAATTGTAGACTGGGTCATAGTCGATGTTACATAAGTCTTTTTCAAGTGAGTTCATATTAGTTTTAGTAATTGTATGAGTGCGACAAACCTTAGGTAATTTACAGTTTAAGGTTAGTAGGACAGCCTGATGATCGGTTATTGTCGAGTTAGTAACTAGTGCAAGTGATGGTAAATTGGTTTTAAGAATTATATGGTCCAAGCACGAGCCGCTTTGATGCGTGGGAAGCGTGTGCGCGGGGATTAAGCCGTGAAAGGAGCATAGGTTGAGGTACTCATGAGCAGCGGGATCGCAACTGCCTGGGAGAATGTTTATGTTTATATCCCCTATTAATATAATATTTTTAAAAGATGACAAGTTTTGCAGTGTGTTGTTCAGTGAGTGGATAAAGTTATTTAAATTTTTAAAAGAAGGGGGTCTGTATATTGCTAATATTGCAGTATCTGAGCCTATTTTGATTTGCAGTCGATTGCAGTCTTGTATATTTGGTTCATTGACGGCAATATTCTTTACCAGATTATTTCTCACATATATTACCACCCCGTCATTTTGACTGTAATTTAACTTGCTGCTGTATAGACTATATCCTGGTAGTATTGGTAAGGCAGTAACCTTAGTCAGCCAACACTCGGTTAAAACTATAATGTCACAGTTTACATCTAGTCTTTGTTGGAGAGTTGCAAAATTGTCAAAATTCTTTAAAATACTACGTATATTTTGGGTTATTACTGTTAGTGGATTATTAAAGCAGGAAAGATATTGTTTGCAGTTTTCTAACTCACACGCTTTTGACTCGGATACAGAGAAATTGTCTAAGTCACGAATTAAATTATCTACCATAATATAAGATTAAAAGTAAAATAAGTAAAAAAAAAGTCTAAAAATATGTGATAACTGACCGGCGCTCTTAGGCGCCTTCATAATCTATTGTATTGATATACCTTTTTTCAGCCATTTTTTTAGCGGGGCATTCAGTATCACCTGTTTTATGATTGCACGGCTTTTTAAAGTGCAAACACGTTGCGCATTTTGGTGTCTCTGCCTTCTTCGTACAGTCCTTAATCGAGTGACCTAATTCGGCGCAGTGGCCGCAGGTGACTGAGGTCTCCCGACATGTCTTGGCTGCATGTCCATACTGCTGGCATTTAAAACATCTGGTGACCAGAGTAAAATCTCTCACAGGGCATGAGGACCAGTTTATAAATACTCTGTCTTTCGTAATAAGAGCCTTTCGAATATGTGCCGGTACTTCTATAATATAATTACAGGTCTCGGCGTCCCTCTTTCCAGACTTGTGGCTTAACTTAATAGAGGTCAAAAATGTCTCAAGTGTGGTATCTTGTAGTTTGTCGGCTAAGTTTTGTTGGTATATGCAGTGGAAAACCTCTGTTTCTTGCATAGTAGAGGGCACTCCGATAATTATAATTCTAGGTTTCCGTTTATGGGGCTCATCAACGGTAAAGCCAGAAGTGGTTAGCTGCACGGACTGCTTCAGCTTCTCGATGTCGTCTTTGGTGTCTGTGCTGATGATAACGCCGCCGTTTCTTGTCTTGCGTAAACCTCTCACGTGTAGCTTCATGTTTCCAGGTTTAATTATTTTTTGAACAAGGCTTTTGGTCTCCTCACTTGATTTCAATTTGTCATTTGGATAAATTGCAATAGATTGGACATTGCTTGGTTGGACAAAATTGTTAGTGCTTTTTTTAACCATATCGGCGAAGGAAACTGTTCCGATGTCAGGTTTTGAGGACTCTTCTATGCTTTTCTTAAGGTCTATTAGTCGCTGAGACAAGTCTTGTTTATCCTTAAGGGCTTGAAGAGTAATATGGCTCTGAATAGTTTTTTGTTTAAGGGCCTGGTACTGCACTGCCATTTGAGATGCTCCGTGACCCACTTTTCGGCACAAGTTGTTAATTTTCAATTTTTGATCGGAATTAAGTTTAACTTCGGCTGAGATAGAGCACACTTCGTTCAGGCACTGTTCAATGGTCTTCATCCAGTTCTGTATTTCAGCCGTCGACACCATTTCAGGGCCTACTTCTTCAACTTGGTTTGGTGATTGGCAACGGGGTGGGGGCGTGGGCGCGGGCGTGCATGGCGGGCTCCGGCGTATTAAGGTACTCCGGTTAAAGGGACTGCCTTCCATATTTATATTTTGAATAGATTGTTATTCACTGCACATTGTATTCACTATTTACATAGAACGCGTGTAAACTGGGTAACTAGGTCACATACGCTTCCGTACGTGTTTAATATTATTTTTAGTAATTAATCGACACGTCCGTTTAGACCGAGTGTGCGTATGTCAAAAAGATAGTTAAAGTAAAGTTTTAACTTTCCAAGTGCTAAATTAATTTTGTTATTAATATCTTGAACATTGTCACCCGAGCAATAAACCACTAAATCATCTGCAAATTGGAGGTTGACTACATCTGGGCCAAGTACTAAGTTCAACTGGTGGATGTACAGGATAAAAAGAAGGGGACTTAAGATCCCCCCTTGACTGACCCCTTTAAAGGATAGTCTAGGACCAAACAACTGATTGCAGTATTTAACAAATATCTCTCTCCCATTTAGAAAATTAAAAATCCACTTAATTATTTTTTCAGGGAATTGAAGAGAAGTCAGAATAGAGGAGAGCACTTGTAGATTTACATTGTTGAAAGCACCGACAATGTCAAAGAATACAGCAGCTACAATTTTATTCTCTTGAGAAACACCATCAATGTCCAGATATAGATGAATTAGGCTCTCCCGGGCAGAACGGCCACGACGGAATCCAAACTGATTACTAGGTAATATATGATTATGTTCAACAAAAAACTCAATTCTTTGCTTAAGTAATTGCTCAAATATTTTGGCTACACATGAGCTGAGGGTAATAGGGCGATAAGAATCAGCCACATTAGGATCTTTCTCAAGTTTGAGTATTGGAACAAAGCAATCTATTTTCCATTCCTTTGGTATTAGATTTGATTGCCACAGTAGATTTAGGATGTTCAATAATATATGTAAATTAAATGTGTCTAGAAGTTGAAACATTCTGTACGATAAACCATCAAATCCACAGCTTGTATTTTTTCTTGATTTCAGAGCTGCTTTTAATTCTACTATATTAAAACTATCGACCAAATAACAATTTGCAGGAGATAAACTTGGACTAATATTTTGAGACTGAGAACAAGAGGAGTTTTCTACATTGTCAGGTGTGTATTTATATAAAAAGTCTTTCAACCATTCACCACAAAGGAAGCTTTTTTTAGGAGTAAAAGTTTTATTAAACTTTCTCATTTTATCCCAAACAAACTTCATAGGCATCAAGCGATTAATAGAGGAACAAAACTCTTTCCAAGCGATGCAACATTCATTCTTTATTATAAGCTTTTTAACGGCCTGAGCTCTTTTGAAAGCAATGTGATTCTCCAAAGATGGATTTTGTTTAAATACTACATATGCCTGCTTACAATTATCGACAGCTTTTGAACATTTATCGTTCCACCAGGGTAGAGGCAAGAATATTTTCTTGCGTTCACCCTGTGGTTTATTCCTATTAGATTGACCATTGAAAACTGTAGGAAATCTTGGACGGATGGCTGAATTTTCAACTGCAGAATATAAGACTTCGCAAAACCTATTATAGGAATCAATGGGATCAGAAGAATTTACTGGAAAGCCTTTCAGCATTTCATTTACGACCGTTTGATATTTGGTCCAGTCTACTGATTTTGGATTAATATGATTAGGAATGCTACAGGCATCCTGAGGTAAATAATTAGTTTCATTAAAAGAATATTCTGTTACAGTTGGCAGGTGATAACCAGCGAGAGGTGAATCACAGACTTTCCATTCACAAGATAAAGCTAAGCCAGAAGATACCATCGTCAAATCAAGACCATTTGGTCGCCAGCTATTAGATCCTACAGTAGTAGGACGTCCATCATTTAAAAGCACTAAGTCATTCTCCTCCATAACATCAATGATGTCTCTGCCACGAGAGTCAATGCTACCACAACCCCACACCGTGTGGTGTGCATTAAAATCACCTGCTATTATCACAGGCTGAGCAATACTTTTAACCAAGTTATTGAACTTATTTTTACTAAAACGAGGATTACTACTTGGAGGACTGTAGAAACTTACTATTGATATATACCTATTGTTGATTTGTATTTTTACCACAATATTTTGAATTGAATCATCATATAGAGTATATACATTATTAAAATTTAAACTGTTATGTATTATAATAGCTACACCATTGTGATCATTACCGCAGTCATTTCTCACAACAGTGTAACCTCGAATATTAAATTTCATGTGTGGTTTTAACCAGGTTTCAGAAATTAATGCAACATGAATTTGATGGTCACTAAGAAACTTTTTGAATATATTTTTATTGTGATAGATGCTTTGTGCATTCCACTGCATAATATTTACACTGTTTGGAGTGAATTTTGCGAGTTATTATTTGTCTGTAAAGTTTCTTTTAAAATATCAGTGATGTTTTTGGAATTGATTGTGAAATTTTCAGTTTTGTGTAATGTAATCATTTTTATCAAAGATTCTGTAAGTAGATTTAGAAACTTACTGTCTGAAAATAATATTTTTGAAAGATCAAGTGGAGTTTTTTTCAAAGAAGGGAAATTATTATCGTTGAATAATGCCGCATGAGGTCTCGGGATTACTTTATTTTTATTTTCGATTATTTTTTTTTGTTTAATAGGACATTTCCCAGAGACGGCGATGTGAGCACCTTTGCAGTGAACACATACTGCATTATCAATATGGACGGTACAAGACTTGAAGGAATGACCCTCACCACACACTGAGCACCTTTCCGAATTTTTGCAAAACTTAGCCAAGTGACCATACCTTAGGCAGCGGAAACATTGCTTTACTGGGGGTACATACGGAAGCACTGGCATTCTCCACATTTTTAGTGATACATGTTCCGGGAGCGACGTAGAGGACGCAAAAGTGATCACGACTGTCGAAGTTGGCTGGAAATCATAAATTTCGTTATTTTTAACCTTTCGCATAATGCGCCTGATGCAAATAATTTTTTTTGTACTAGAAAGGGCTTTGAAGATTTGTTTGTTGGACATTTCTATAGGCACGGATGTGATAACTCCTGAGAGTTCTGTCGACGCAGCTGGGATAGATGCCTTCAATGACTGTTCTTTCAAGAACGTGCTGTTGTCTAAAAAGGCGTTAGCTAAGTTAGGCTTGTCAAATACAACGCCTATTTTATATTTGTTCATTTTCTTTAGGTATTTTATTCCCTTTATGAACCTAGTGAAGCAGGTGCTGAGGTACATCATGTCCCTACTTCCTATGGGTTTGTTTTCATCGATACTCTCAACAAACACAATAAATTCGTGTCCTGCTGAACTATCTTCAGGGTACCTCCTGCTATAGTCAGTTACTCTGTATGGTGTGTACTTCTCCTTATCGTTTTCCTTGTTCGAGCAATCGGAGTAGTCCGACTCGCTCGAAGAATCTTCCTTCGCTGCAACTGCAGCATCAGCATCCTTTTCTTTTTTTCTCTTCTTCGACTTCATGGCGAAAAAATTCGGCTATAAAGTCGCAGAAACTTTTTACAATTTTTACACTTTTCCTAACAAACAGAATTATATACAACTTAGAAAGTTAACAGCCAATGAATTATGTACAAAGTATATAAATTGTACAAGATTTACAATAATTTTTTGATAAAATTAATTTCTTAGAAAAAAAGACCGCCAATCCCTTCAAACGTTCCCGCGCTTTTGTAACAATACAATGAATACAATGTGATTTTGACAGTTTTGACCACAGAGTTTTTTTTTCGATTTATTCTCCTCTAGGAGAAGGCAAAGGGATCTAGCCCATAACATCCATGTCTTATTTCTTCAGTTTGTAAATTAGTCTCAGTCAAAACAAGTAATTCGTCGTATACTTGGCGTATACAGAGTCTAGTCACGGTCAAGTCATTCTTCAGTAAAGTGGCAGAATGCTTTACAAAAGATTTTGGCGGCTTCTTGTGGGAACCCGAAAGCTCCGTTACGCACTTTAATTTAGACTTCCCTTCACTTGTACCCATCACTAACGTTTGCTGCACAATATTCTGCCATTATTAAGCTTCAAAAGTTAGAATACACAAATTATAAGAATTATAAAGAAAAATGCAACTTCACTCGCCGAGTTCCCGCCAAAAAGCCTAACCACAGAGTACTTTTTGACAGTGAAATACAGTGCGCCAACCCACTTTAGTTTTCCCCTTGCTTGCTTCTGATAAAAATCCCATTTACGTCATAGACGTTCCCATTGGCCGTTTGGACGCGTAAAGGGAATAATCAAACCTATAGGTTTGATTATTATTGGTTTATATTATTATTATTTTGGTTTCAAATTGACATAAATTTTTGCAATCATAATAAGAGCCTGAGAATTGGAATATTTGGCGAGGAAGAATCTAATAATTAGAGGCTACGAGTTGCGCCTATACAGCTCTGTAGTATATTGATAACCTCGCCTTATTTCGCTGTTTAACCGTAGCGTAATGGCTTACTGCAACATAAACGCATATCGCTTAGTCAGCGCCGATACCTTAGAGAAAGACTTTCTCTAAGGCCGATACCAATATTATATATACGCTTGTTACTAATTAAATGGCCTTGTTCGTGCAACATCACAATAGACAACTAGTCTTATTTACGGAACCCCCCGTCCTCGACGTAACCATCAACATTAATACCATAGCTCTCTGGTTTTCTGCTTTTGTAAGACCAAATCCAGTCATTTCTAGCATTTCTGTATGCAAAGTGATAGTGCTTTTGAAGACTTCCACCTCGAAAGTCGAAAATCCTACCAGTTACTATTTATTTTTTCAAATGTCATCTCTGGCGACACTGTATCCATCATGTATCCATAGACACGCTCTCAAAATCTTTATTTAAAAAAAAGACAAGCTCTCTTTATGAATGTCATAGTGGGTGGGATTATATATATTTTAGGTTAGGGATGATTTTTCAATTATTACTTAATAAAATGCAACTAATTTATAGAATGGAATCAGTGTTGATTGCAATAATTTGTATATTGTGCAGTATAGTAATCTTTCAATTGCTTTACAAACTACGGTAAGTGTTTACGAGGTTATGAATTTAGCCGCTTTCCCGCCTGGTGAAAAATTTCTAAACTGGATCATGTTGTAGGTCAACTCTACCGTGGCGTGTGAATTGTTGGTTTTGCAACAACTACCTTTGGGTGAAGTTCGTGATCCGCAATAGTTGGACTTGTCCTAAATGCGACCAGTATAATGGGTTTACAAAGGTCAGTATAAAATCATAAAATGCTCGCAACCATAAAATTATTTTAAGTAAATGACTTGCCTTAGTGCCCCTTTAAGGACACACGACCATTTCTATAATAATAATAAATACCACGGTAATATTTCACTGAGACTAGAATATTGTTCTAGTGTGACAAATAATAATTGATGTCAAGGATCAATACAATTATCGGTACTTAAATAGTCACAAATTATGCTAATAACAGACATATTGAATGAACTACTTACACCAACATACCACAAAAATAAATGTTTATATCAATTTAAAACTTTCAGGATGGTGACTACAACAAGCCCCTGTTCCCTCACGACCATGTGCTCAACACCCCCAAAGTGTTCCAGAAAAGTCCACCAAAAAATGGGCTTTGCAAGATGTGCAACATAAACCAGCAACTAAAAGTGATACAGTTGGCCAACTTCATACCTATGAATGAGAAAAATTTTGAAAATGAAATAGAACTTTTCCGGTGAGTATGCTGCTAATATACTACTTGTTGATTATTACATAGGTACCATTGAACTTGTCTGACTGACCATTTTAAAAATTTATTGTCTTGACAAAAACTTTCACGTCACATTAAGCATATCGTTTGTTTTAAAAAATCAAATTAAAAAATTAAAATTGATTTATTGTGTAACCATAGTTTACAGTACCGTATTTCATTGTTTGTTCTTAATGTGAACTGCCAAGACATGGAACTCGCTGGTATCAGCTTTACCTGAATCATACTATTTTGGGATCTGCAAGTTTAGTGTGATTTTTTGCGTTATTTTCAACTATATTGTCATTTTCACATGTGTAGGGTTGCCATACGTTCAGAGTTTTCTGGACATGTCCGGTATTCTGGATTGCGGAGGGAATTCAAAGGTGTCCGATATTTTTTACGAAATACGAAAAATTCTTGATATTTGCCATATTTTTTAATTTAATGGCAACTACTACTTTGTAGTTATTCTGCCAAATACTGGTGTTTGAAGAGGCTAGCGTATGTTTAGCCAAAGAACGGTATTCGCTGACACACTGCGTATCTAAAACAAACAGAACAACACAAGGACGATCACAAATTTGTTAGTTGTTATAGTTTTGCCATACTTAGAAATATCTTTCAGGTGTGTCATAATCGTTTTGTAGAATGCAATTCATCTATCTATTTCTTTCTTTTGGCCATTGAATCTTTTAACCCGTGACATGTCCTGTGAACACACAGTGGTTCTCAGAATTTTGGCGCAATTGCTTCACCATTGTACGTCAACATTTAGTCTTCTTATTTTTGAGGATGGCAACCAGTCAACCTCACTGTCGAGGGACATTACTGCCAGTTTCGAGTGAAAAATTTTATTTCTCTTATTTCTTCAGTTTATAAGTCAGTCTCAGTCAAAACAAGTAATTCGTCTCTCTGTTACGCACTTTAATTTACACTTCATTTCACCTGTACACCAATACTAACTTTTGCTGCACAATATTCTGCCATTATTTAGCTTCAAAAGTTAGAATGCACAAATTATAAGAATTATAAAGAAAAATGCAACTTCACTCGCCGATTTCCCGCCAAAAAACCAGCATTTAGTCATTGGGGCGCCTAATCATGGTGTTGCTAGTAAAATAATACTGTTACAAAACACAATACAATTTTTTTTAATATTAGTATAGCCATTTTGTTTTTTCTATGATACATCGGAATATTTTCCGTTCCTTGGCATGTTACTTTACCACCCGAACATAGCCCCACGGACGCGCCAGACAACATCTCTTATTACTGTGAATTTAAGTAATTTGAAGAAAATGTCCGGAATTTTCTACCCTTGTGTGGAATTATGCCTTGAAAATATTTTTTTTGATCTAGTAACCTTACACATGTTAGATAGTGGTCATGTTAGTTAGATAGTTTACCTCCAGTCCTCTAGTGACTGGGAACTACTTTTTCAACTGAGTAATCGTGACCTTTGCAAGTCAGTGGTAAAGTTTTGTATCATGTTCACTGTGTATATATTTAAAGACATTGTCGTTTCATGCTTCCTTGTTAATCTTCAAATACTGAAAACCTCTTTGAAGCAACAGTTATACAAGAAGTAATAATGATACATCTATTGAAGAAAAAATACACAGTGAAAACAAAAAGTTAAAATAAGAAAGAAAACAAACTAACCTGAACATTTGTAAAAAATGCCTGCCTACATCCGTACCTTAGATAATACATGTCTGATACAATTTTAGGTCGACTGGAATCCCTCATTGGCTAAGTTCACCTTGTACATTTTTCAGACTAAATGTATTACTTGTTACTTTTGCAATAAATCATGTACAAATAAATAGCAAGTTCGCCTTGAATTTGAAATAGAAAATTATTTGCCTTTTTTATGGAGAATGTGTTGAATTTAAGCTCATAAACACATCACATTACACTTGTATAACTTTCCATGGTAGAATTTGCCACTAATCACCACACTGGGTAGGCAGGTTGGTGATTATTTTCTGGTAGCTTCAGACCAATGACACTGCTGCCCATCACTGGTCTATGCTGTTATGCTCGTTTATTCGCCTTTTACAACACCCACATGAAGAGAGGGTTTGTTCTATTCTACTCTGTTTGGAACCATGCGTCCAAGAATAAACATTAATTTCTTGTTTCAGAATACAATTAGAAAAGGCATATAAATTATGCAGTCCTTGCAAAAAAGTGCTTCAAACAAAATTGCACAAGGAAAAGGAGACTCTTTTAGGATTTAAGTTATTAGAAACGAGAACTCCAGAGAAGAAAAACCTAAATCTAGAAACTCAAAATCAAAAGTTAAAGAGTTTCATAAATAATACCTCAATGTTTATCGCTGGGGTACTTCTTTTGCTAGTGTCTGTTGAGTGCTACAAAAATGTAATGAAACACAAGAATTTGTCGAGCACAATGAATAATATGAAAAAAATATTTTCGGGTCTGTTAGAGAGTATAATCACTATTATTAAACTGAAGACATCAATGACATTCCCATCATTAGAAAATTACCTCAACAATGTACATGTTTTGTATTTAGATTTAGATATATTGCCAAAACAATTTAGATATAATGAATCATTAGACAATCTTAATCTGTTGACTCAGAAAGCTTTGGGGGGCTTTGTAAGTTTGATACAAATCATTGGACATCTTTGGAATATAAATAAAATGAAGCATACCATTATAATTGACTTGTTATGGACAGTATTTGTAATTACGTCAATAGCACATAATTCTGTTGCTATGGATCCGACTATCATGACTTTATTTAAGGTACGTACTTGTAAAAATAAATAATGAGATATAATTGTTTTGATTCTGTATAATGCTATCAAAGTAACATACAACTTTTATTTCAGTTATCAAGTACTCTAGCAGTCATGTTGGTGTACAAAAGTATGAAGACAAGGACCGTTGAAGATGTTCTGCAATCAACTCCGAAGAGGATGAAGAGCCACTCTAATAGAACAGTGCATTCTCTGATAGATGATGATACTATGATATTCGATACGGATGATGATGATGTGTCACTGAGTAAATTTAGTTTGCACAACTTCTCAGAATGTTCAAACGAGAATGCGAGTCCACCAAATAACACTTTATTAAACGGCAGGTCTTTCACACCACGTAGTCAAGACGTATGGACGAAACCAAAGTTGAATCCCACCTTTACCGTTAACTCTGTCCACACCAAAAGTCCTAGTTCTGTTTCCGACACAGTATTCTTAAAGCCTTCATTCAATAAATATCAGAATTTGACGAAAAACGATTCCGACTCCGATTTAGATCAGAGTATCAGTTCATTGAGTATAAGTAGCCCGAAAAAGGCGAGCACTAAGAGCGATTCCATTTTCGCGCTTCGCAAATTCACAGCGACTCCGCAGTTTGTCGCTCCAACTCCGCTTACCCGAAGTAGACCTCTGATATCGCCGAGTAAACTGGGTCATAGTACGTCGTGGGTCGCCGGCGGCTACTGGGGTTTGGAGGGCGACCGTCATATATTCAGCATGAATGGTAGCCGTTCTTCCAGTCAGAGTTCAGGATTTGAATCTCAGGCATCAGGTATGACGCAACGGAATATCTTCTCGCAACCCCCATCCCGCGAGGAGTCCGTATGCGACGACCCCGATCGACCCTCAATATTGTTGGATCGCTTTCAGAACTGTAACATGAGCAATTATGGTAACTTTCACACACAAAACTTCGCTCATGTAACCTCTCCAGTATTCCCTCAAATGCAATACAATGGGCATGTTCAAATACCTCAGCCCAGATTCGCTCACGCGAACGCAACTCCTAATGCTTTTATACAGCAACAGTATGTAAAAAATAGCATGTTCAAAACCCCAGGTGGGCCCGGACTGATTAAACTGCCTCAAGTCAACTCCTTTGTATCCCAGTAATGGTCGGTTGCTAGTCATACGTTCGTACGTTTTTCTTTTTTATTCTTTGATCGTTTTTTTCAAGTTCCATGAACTGCCATTACATTAAGGAATCTTATAATGTTATATAGTATTAAGGGTTGTTATGTAAATGTTTGAGACTAAACCTAGGTTAAGACTATTTGCTGATCTCGTTTTAGTGCCAGGTTATTACGGCTATATGAAAGCATGAAGAATTATTGTAATTTTTATATGGGCGTCACTGCCCTTATCTCGAACAAAATGTGATATTGTAAAGACTTTTTTGCATAAGCGAAAAAACAAAATGATTCTTGATGTTATCATTTTTTTGATTTTGTCATCTTAAATAGGAAACTTTTTGTGAAGCTCCTGAAATAAAAAATAAATAAATTAGTTTTACCTACGTTTTATTTAAATAAATCCATTGAATAAAAGTTAGACGGGCGTGGTGGGCACAGTGTACTATATTCTCAAGTATAATATAAAAAAAAACATCCACCCGAACATAGAAACTCCGTCGGTTAATGAAAAGAGAAACAACGATTGACTGATCTATCATGCACAGCCCAACGGGTGTATCGATATTGATGAAATTTGCCAGACGTGTATTTAGAATTTCTTGGGTTCTTGAGGCATCTAGGCACTAAGAAGGGATTTCCTAAAATTGCCGTTTGGGAAAACGATCAGCAACGCGGGTAGCACCGCGGGGCGTCCTATACGTAGACGGGATAACCTCTATCTACGGTCCTATAGCTAAGTTCAGTACTCACGAGTTTCTGGCCTTCCTCTCGTCCCTCTGCAGATAGTGACTCGGCCGTGGGGGCACGAACGTGTCTTCGTATAGTGACGACGTGTAATCTGACACGTCTGTGCAGGCCCACTCATACTGTTTGTAATTCCTTAGGCCCCATTCAGTTACATTGCCCTGGTTGAAGGGAGATTGTTAGGTTCAATTAATGGTTTTTCTAGTTCCATACTTATCAATATTCCCTATAGCGATACCAAGGCTTCAGTCGGGTACTTGAGTTCAGATAGAAGAAATTGAGTTCATTCATAACTTCATGGTGGTCAACTGCGCACTTTTTTTTTTGTATATTTCGGACACTTACACCTATCGTCTACTCCGGTTACCAAGCGTGTATTATGGGAACTAAATAATGGATAAACATACATAAATATTCATATAAACATCAAGGACGGGAATAAATGCTCCTATGCATCATACAAACATTTACCCCTCGCGGGATTCGAAACCGCAACCGTTGGTTTCGCTGACAGGGTCACTATCCACTACACCAATCGGTGTGTTGCTTTCTATTAATTAATCACTTTCCACCAGGTGAGCTTCTTGCTTGTTCATTTATCCATGACATAAATAAACGACAAAGGTGTAGTGCGTAGCCAACGGTTGCAGGTTCGAATCTTGCCACTGGTAAATATTTGTGATGAATTTAGTATCCATAGTAGCTTTTCTTAGTTTGGGATTAGATGACCGAAATATTCATTTATTTATAAAACAATGGTTTTATTCATCCCACTAAACCCATAAGCAAATCAATGCCAAATGTTCTAAAAAAGTAGGTAATGTAAGTAGGTCACAGCTAGAGAGGTGTGATGAACACTTTCGAGATTCGAGCCCGCAACCATTGATTTCGCTGAGGGGTCGTGGTCGTCAAAAAATTATATATTTCTAATTAATTTAATATACATGTAAACATACAAAACACTTCATAAGATCGGGTTGCGGGTAGAACTGGTGGGCGCACCGCTTGTAATATCGTTGGTCCGGCCCGCATAGAGGCTTCGGGAGGTGGTTGTAGACGAGGTCGTTGGTGGTTGCAAAGTTACCGCACTTGTCGTGGCTGTCGTGCCGGATTATTGCTTGGACACTGCCCTAGAACAAGTAGTATACCTATTTCAAACTAAGAGCCTGTTTCTACTGGCCATTTACACTGACGCAGATACTCGATATTAAAACACTCCTCAAAAAAAAATATTGCTCAATTAAAATGGCAGCCCGTTTTTGTCCACCGCCCGCCAAATAACAAAGTTTATATCATTGTTATGGTCCGACTGTTGGAGATAAAGATAAAGGCAGCCCTCTAAATAAACAGAACTCTGCTGAGTGAATGCTTTTTCACCTTGGCCTTATCTTCAATACACAATAAGTAGGTATAATGTTGAAAGCGAGGAAATTAACTCAGATTTGACAGAGGAAACCTCATATTCGATTCGAGTAAGGAATTTCTTTGAATTAAACCTACCTAGTTTTTCCAAATGAGCATAAACTCAGCGCGACGTCGAGTAGAGGAGAGTTTAAAGGAACGTCGCCAATATAGGGTGTCTTGTAAGACGAGTAAAACCATGAAACTGATCTACGATGGGAGCTAAACACCTACTTAATTTAAGAGATAGTACCTATGGCCAAATAGAGAATTTTTTTTTCAAAGTATTCAAAACAGATTTGTATTTTTTGTCAAGTAAATAGGTAAGTGGGTAGTTTAGGTATCTGTGGTCTCTGCCTACCCCTATGGAAAACAGGCGTGACATTATTATGTAAATAAGGTAATTGAAACTTTTTTTCCAATTTCCTGAGTTACAGATGTGTGTATTGTAAGTAATCCATAATTCTAATCATTACCTAACATTAACTTCAATTACTTATATTGTATTCTATAGGTATTGTAACTTGAGTAATAAATGATTATTATTTTACCTGTAAACTATTGAGTTTATTTAACCGAAAGTCAGGCTGTCGTGATTCTGGTTTCATTTTTTCATAATCGATTTTTTCTTTTGGTGGGAAATAAAATGTGCCTCCTTTCGGACATTCGATCCTGTCTTCGACCCAGTTTCCTGCAGAAAACATAATAGCAAATCGTTTAGCGGCGCAAAATATTTTTGCTATTTAAAATTAAAGTATTAATGCTTTTTATTTCCATAATTATAGTGATAAGCTCAGGGTATGTGAACGTTCTTATAACACGGCCAGCATAAAAAAAATCAAATCAAATCAAAAATGTTTTTATTTCGTAAGTTATAAGAATAACATTTGAAATCGTCATGACATACAGTTATCGCTGTTATATGTTTGGGGTAAGTACTGAGCCAAGTACCTACTGGAACTTCAGGCAAAATGCTTTCTTTATGGCACGGGTCGTTATCCGACAACCGGGCATAGTGAGACATTCTAAGTTAGCAACACACATGGTTTATTATTGGGTCCACATCGAACAGTATCCGAAGAGGTATGATTGAGGTCAATTACAAACCCGTTGTGCATAAAAAAAAAGTATAATGGGCAATATGGCTTAATAACTGAATTAAGTGTCGCACGCAGCGCATGTGCTGCAGCCAGTAGGCTTTTTCAGAATGATAGCTTTGTTGTAAAAATATAAGCGACGTAAGTATTTCGTCGTATCGTAGGTATAATCAACGACCTGTTTGGTGTAGTGATTAGAAACTCTGACTGCTATACCAAAAGGTCGCGGGTTCGAATCCCGCCAGGGGCATATATAAACATATGTTTGTCTGATGAATACGGACATGTGTAGCCGAGTTATGGATGTTTTTCATTTATATATTATTTGTTATCTAGTATCCATAGCATAAGCTTTGCTTAGTTTGGGACTAGATGTTTGTGTAGTTTATCAACCATCTGGGTATTCATAATACAAGCCTAGTTCCTTAGTGTGGAACTAGATATCGCTGTGTGAATGTGCAAATATAAGTATATTACTATAAAAGTAATGGTATACCCATTTCAACTTCCCTGTCTACTGGCCTGATAGGGCGCAGTCGTTCGTAGACTAGGTAATCATAAGTAAACTACTTGCCCAGAAGTACTCCATTGCCAAAACTAGGGCCAGGCTTTAGAGCTTTTGCAATGGCTTCCGCCCGACTAGGGGACTTTGGACGAGTACTAATAGTTGCCATTCTAAATACTTATCTAAACGTGATTCATAAAACTATATAAAAAACAACCGTGTGGCACATTACAAAATGATTTCGTGACAGGATTGACTTGGCATTTTGACTTTTTTTACATAAATTAACCCAAAAAGTTTGCATATAATAATTATATGTACCATAATCCAACCCATAATCTCATAAATTACTAGTTATTACAAGCTTATTGCCTTAGTTTTCTCACTAAATCTTATTACTTATATGACTATTTTAGATTCAACGGTAGTGAACACAGATCTGTAGTCGCTTGCAAGACGCAAGCTATCCACACAACTATTATTCCTTGCGAATAAATGCAAATTCCGGCCTATTAATACGATAAACTTAAAAGAAATTACAAAATTGCACTAGGAAGCAAATTATTTATTCGAATCTCTCAAAATTCAAAACTGACGAAAAATCATAATTCTTTTTAAAAAAACAACTAAGGAGGCGGCACTCCACAGGATTCCCTCCCCAGTAACTTAAAGTTACGAAAATTTACAAAAATACCTAGGCTACTTAACACATAGGTACTCCTGTTACAAAACTAAACTAATTAGAACAAAATCAACTTAAATATTTCTTTGGAAAGGTAACTTTCCTTCCTGACTTCGTGATAACTGCTTTAGACAAATCATCATTTCTTTTAGTATCTTCACTATTAGAAGTATTAGGATTATTAACATCTGTGTTAATATTACTATCTTTAAACTCGCCATAGTTATCGTCAATAAGGTAGGCCGGTTTAAGTCTATCTACTGAGACCGATTCCTTCCTACCTTTAACATTAATAACAAAATATTTATCACAACGTTTAATCACCAGAAATGGTCCATCGTAACAGGGTTCTAACGGTTTCTTTACTCTATCAATCCTTAAAAAAACATGAGAACACGTGGATAAATCTTTGTGTACAAACGTCGACTTGCTCGGTTTAAGTGGACGTCTCCTAGGACGTAATTCCGTCATTAAATTCTGCAATTCGATAATAAAACTATCTGGGTTAACTTTAACATTCGATTTTTCTAAAAATTCGCCAGGAAGTTTTATTGTGGTACCATACAACATTTGACTTATCGTGTACTTTTTATCTTCTCTAAGAGCAGCACGCATCCCTAACAAAACTGTAGGTAACGAGTCTGTCCAACTAAGACAATTATGAGCTTTAAGACCTGTTTTAAGAGTTCTGTGCATGCGTTCGACCTTACCATTACTCTGCGGATGGTAACTGGTAGTGTGTTGAATTTGAAAACCACAAAGTGTAGCTAAATTTTTAAACAATTCTGACATAAATTGTACACCTCTATCAGAAATAATAGTACTCGGTACTCCAAATCTACAGATCCAATTAGCATAGAATGCCTTAACTACCGTTTCTGCTTTAGAATTCTTAATTGGTATAACTTCCATCCAGTCAGAAAAACGATCTATACAGGTTAAACAAAAAATATTTTCCCCTGAAGGAAGAAGCGGTCCTATTAAATCAACATGTACCACTTTAAATCTCTCATCTGGCTCTGTGTACGTGGAAAATTGCGTTTTATTATGTCTAATAATTTTATTTTTCTGACAGTCAACGCAGGTTTGCGCCCAGCGTTTAGTGTCTTTTCTGATATTAGTCCAAATAAATTTTTTAGTCATTTGTCGAACAGTGGATTTAACACCATCATGAGAGAGATTATGAATTTTATTGAATACTAGTTTCCTATAAGACTCTGGAATATATGGTCTAATAGTATCCATTGACGCATCACACCACAATATCTGACCTGTACTAAGTTCACAAGGCTTGAATGATAGTGACTTCGACTCCTTCAAAATCTTAAGTTCATTATCATTACTTTGAGCTACTGCTATTTGGTCATAGTCTACTATATCCACAGTTTCAATCCTAGACATTGTATCGGCAATAATGTTGTCTTTACCACTAATGTGACGAATGTCCGTCGAAAACTCAGAAATATACTGTAAATATCTTAATTGTCTTGGGGAAGCTTTCTCATTTTTTTGCTTATAAGCGAATACTAATGGCTTATGATCTGTAAAAATAGTAAAATGACGACCTTCTAAAAAATATTTAAACTGCTTAACAGATAAGTATACGCCAAGGAGCTCCCTATCATACGCACTGTAAGATTTTTGCGCTTCACTTAATTTTTTTGAATAAAATGCTATAGGTTTCCAGCCATCATTTTCGAATTGTTGTAAAACTGAACCTATTGCAGAGTCTGACGCATCAGTAAATAACCCTAAAGAGCATTGCATATTCGGAAGCGAAAGTATCGTAATGTTTGCTAAATCTTGTTTACTTTTTTCAAACATTTGAATAGCTTTCCCTGTCCAATTGACTTTTGATTTGTCTCTTTTCTTTGCACCTTTCAAGTAATCATGTAAAATAGCTTGAGTACTAGCCGCATCTTTCAAATAACGTCTATAAAAATTTAAAAGCCCCAAAAATGTACGCAATTGATGAAGAGTTTCTGGCAGTTTGTAATCAAGGATCACCTGCACTTTTTCTGGTAAAGGTTTAGTCCCTTGTTTAGTAACGAGGAATCCCAAATAAACGATTTCATTTACGCCAAATTCAGATTTAGTCACATTAATTTTCAGTCCGTATTCATTCAACCTATCAAAAAGAATTTTAAGATGTTTAATATGCTCTTCTGGAGTCGCTGAAGCAATCAAAATGTCATCTAGATATCCAAAAGCAAAATGTAAACCATTAAGTACTAAATTGATGAATCTTTGAAAAGTTGCCGGTGCATTTTTTAAACCAAAGCTCATAACATTAAATTCAAATAGCCCGAAAGGCGTTATTACCGCAGTTTTACATTTACTTTCGTCTGCCATTGGTATCTGATAATATGCCTTAAATAAGTCAATTTTTGAATATATGGTGGTACCTGGAAGTATAGAAAAAAAGTCATCCATTCGAGGAAGTGGGTACCTGTCAGGAACGGTTTGTGCGTTGAGCCTTCGATAATCGCCACACGGTCGTAACGATCCATCAGGTTTGGTAACTACGTGAAGAGGACTTGCCCATTGCGATTTTGAAGGACTGATTATTCCGTTTTCCAACATAAATTCGAACTCTTGTTTTACAACATCTAATCTCTTTGGATCCAACCTTCGAGCTCTTGAATATACAGGATCTCCCTTTGTGTCGATGTAATGTTTGATATCATGCTTCAATGTTGTAGGCAATAAGTGCGGCTTGGTTAAATCAGGATAATTCGCCAATAAGTCATGATAGACATGGTCCTTGTTCAGTGTGCTAATGACATCTCCATGAGTAATCGACGAGATATATCCTCTAGCGCTAAATTTGGTATCATGATCTATCAAACATCTGTTACGTAGATCGATGAGTAGATTAAAATGCTTGATGAAATCTGCTCCCAATATGCCTTTGTCTATTCGAGCTATGATGAACGGCCACTGATATTTTCTTCGCAATCCTAAATCCAATGTCAAAACTTTCATACCACATGTCGGTATTACAGTTCCATTAGCTGCATACAATTTAATGTTATTAACTATTTGATTTGTCTTTTTTGTTATACCTATTTACTACAATAATGACCACTCGTAGTATGACCACCAAAACTCGTCAGCTGGAGGACAACCTTCAGCTGACACTGAAAGAACTACAAACATCAAGGACCTTGTGTGAGCAATTACTTCAAGAGAGAGATGATCATGAGAAGGAAATATTGTCTGTCAACAATAAATATAAACTCTTAAAGAGTGAGATGGCAGAAATGTCCACTAGATTAGACGACGTTGCAGACCATCGAGACCAACTACAACGAGTCGTGGATGAGTTTGATAAGAGCTGCAGCTTGTACCAGGATGCCCTGGAACGTATTTCGTCCCTGGAGAAGGATCTACGCGATGCGCATAACCACATTTCCATGTTAGAAACTCAAAATGGTGACCTCAAGTCGAGTCAAACCCAGTCGTTGTTCGAAGAACTTGTCACCACTGCACCTTCCTTAATTTCTGCCATCTCCTCCCATGACCACCCCACTGTCGCCATTGATATGACCACTGCCGAGTCAATGCCCACGACCGTGAGTAAAAATAAATTTAAAAAAATTATGAAAGTTAAAAAATGTATTAAAAAGACAAATAGATTAATTAAGAGAAATAAGTTATTTTGTAAAAATATTAATTTAATAAAACAAAGAAAGGCACTATTGTGTGAATTAAATAAATGTCAACTGAACTTAGAAAAAAATCAAATTGCGTATGATTGTGACACACGGCGCCTCCAGTCAGAAATATTAGATTTAAATAATTCTTTAAATCATATTAACACTCAATATGAATTATCACAGAACCAAATTAGGGAGCACACACTGGCCATGGACAATTTGTTGGAGTTGTGTAAATATAACTATGACAGATTCGAATCATTGACAAATAATCACCAATGTGATTGTAATATCATGACTAAAACTTCAACGGATTCCTCCTCGACAGTGTGTCAGACAAACGACTCCTTAATTCTGACGCAGGAGCCATGTGAATGTGACGAGACTAGACATACTTCCTTCTCACAGTCTAGTAGCAAAAAACATAACATCGTAATGTTTAGTGATGAAGTTGGCAAAGACATGGGTTTGCGACTTAGCCAATATATGGAACAGGCAATAATTAATACCTGTATGCCTGGTGCCACCTACTCAACTATATTGAATAAGGTCCTATCGAGCACATTTAAAGAGAATACAACTTTAATTATTTTTATAGGTAGAAGGGGAAATGTCAATAAAAAATCTTTAATTAATTATTTTTCACATTTAAATTCTTTAAAAAATGTTAATAAGGTTTTATTTTTCGCATTTCCCTTTAGCCAAAGTTTAACGAAAACAGAAAATGACATTAGACACAATTTAAATTTGACATTACATACTTTGATATGTCGTCATGAAAATAAATTTCATATATTTGATACTAATAAATTTATTAATTCTAAATATTTTTATGTGACAGAAGATAACTATTATCTTCCTAAATATTTTAGGAGACAATTAGCAAGTATGCTATGTTATTTTATTTTAAATTCAGTCATATTAGTGACTGATCCAACGACTGCCTCTATTGGGCAGCCAATAACTATTAATAAAACCTTGGAAATTATTCCAAATAATTTAAATTAAAGTATAAGACAACAGAGATTACCTCTGGCAGTATTAAACATACAGTTATAAAAAATAGGGGTACGAGTATTGTCACTCCCCAAAACAAGTCAGGTCAAATATGTTATAAAAATCAGAAATTTATTAATCTGGTACACCAAAATATTCAGGGTATGAGTGGCAAGGAGTTAGAGGTGGAGCTGTTCATGGGCTGCACTGGAACTGATATATTGTGCATAACGGAACATTGGTATAAACAATGTGAGCTCATGTTCGGCTTCAAGGAGTACCAGATTGCAAGCTCGTTCAGCAGAACGAAAGCAATTCGAGGCGGTAGTCTAATTTTAATTCGTAACGATATTAAATTTAGAGAGCGTCTCGATATTGTAAACCTTTCTGTTGAGCGAACTATTGAAATAGCCTGTGTAGAACTTGCTCGGCTTACTGTATTAAGCGTATACAGACCTCCTTCTTCATCGTATGAATTATTTGAAAAAATTATGGATGAAATACTTTGTAAAATTAGTAATTCGAATAAATACATTGTGGTTTGCGGAGATTTTAATATAAATATATTGGAGGATAGCAGTCAAAGTAGAAGGCTTAAGTCTTTATTCACTTGCTATAACCTTGTCAATCTTTTTTCAGTGCCGACTAGAATTACCTCTACATCAGCTACCTCCATTGATAATATTTTTTCAAATTTACAGCCCAGTGATAAATCTATTTTAAATAAATTAAGTTCAGATCACTGTGGTCAGTTAGCCATTTTTAATATAGCAGTTAAAAAGACACTGAAAAGAGATTTCACATATGTGCCTGTAACTGATGCACGGCTTGATCAATATAAGAGTAATGTGACGGCGAAACTGGATTATCTACCGTACTGTGACGATCCAAATATATTATATAAATCAGTCTTTGAAATGTTGAAAACTGAAAGTAATAATGTTTTCGTAACAAAAACAATTAAAATCAATAATTCCCTCGTTTTCAGTGATTGGGCGACGGTTGGAATCCATAAAAGTAGGAAAAAGTTATATGATCTTTATGAAGAAAGGACATATAACAAGAGCGAAAGTTTTACTGAATATGTTAGACAATATAGTTACTTTAGATCTCGTAGATTCTACTGTATTTTTGGGCATTACTTTAGACGCCAAAATGCAATGGGGTCCTCATATACATAAATTGGCGAAAAGGCTCAGCTCTGCAGCGTACGCAGTCAAAAAAATTCGACAAATATCAGACGTAAATACTGCTAGATTAGTATATTTTAGTTATTTCCACAGCTTGATGTCTTACGGTATCTTGCTGTGGGGAAACGCCGCGGATATAAATACAATCTTTGTTTTACAAAAACGAGCCGTTCGCGCAATTTATCAATTGAGACCTGCAGTGTCACTTAGAGATAGGTTTAAAGTGTATAACATTCTAACCTTTTCGTCACAGTACATTTTTGAAAATCTAATGTATGTCAAAAAAAATATAACATCATTTAGGAAAAATAGTGATAAACATGATGTCAATACAAGAAATAAAGATAAACTTGCAGGTCACATAAGTCGCCTCCGCAAAGTCAGTAATTCATTCAAAGGGTTATGTGTACGCTTTTTCAATAAGGTTCCAGTTGATATACAAAATCTTCCTCTCAATAAATTTAAAGATACTGTAAAACAGAAACTTATTGAGAAAGCATATTATAAAATATCAGACTATTTAGATGATAATCATCCCTGGACATAATCAGATCGTTCGCATGCCAGGCTATTTCACAATTAATAATGAAATTTAAAAACCTGTTTGTAATATAAAAACCTTTATGTAAAATCAAAGCCTGATTTTAAAAGAGCAACCCTTCGAGTTTCTTGCTTGTTCTTCTCAGGGGAAAATTGCATTTTGAACAAGCAGTAGCTTAAAAAATTTAAAATTTACTATGTAAAATTGACTATTTTAAGTGTACTCTGTGTACCTACAAAATAAAGCATTTTTGACTTTGACTTTGACTTTGATCACTTCTGGTAGCGGGTATAATAGATACATCAGCTCCACTATCTACTAGAAGTGTCATACCAGTTCTGCATTCTTTAATAAACAAACGAGATGAATTGGTTAAAGCTGTACAGATTGGTGTCGTATTTGAAGCTATTTGTCTGAGTTCCGGAAATTGTCCTTGTTTACCCAGGCACATGGCTTTTGGCACTTCTCCATTTTGCAACGGTTCCCGAATCGGTAGTGAAAAAAACAGTATTTGCCTTTTGGATTGAAACGACGCTTTGTTAAGGCTGAGTTACTGCTGGTCCTCGATAATCTAGAATCTCTACTTGAAGACCTATCTCGACGTATTAATGCAGGAATAGCTGCTATCTGTTGTTCCAGTTTCATTATTCTTTCCAGCAAAGTAGTAGTATTATCGGTTGTCTGATCAACATTAGCATAAACGTGAGCATTCGGATTAAGGTCACTAATCTTGTCAGCCATCATTGCTAACTTGTGAATTTCCTCGTCGCTAACTACTAAAATATTTTTTATTGAATCTGGAAGTTTATCTAACCACAAGGTTTTCAAAGCGTTGTCAGAAATATCCTTTCCTGCTAAACCTTGCATTTTGCGTAGTAATTGAGATGGTTTATTATCACCAAGCTCTATGCCAGTCAGCAAGGTTTTCATCCGTTTATTTCCGCTGTCTTTATATATCGCCAATAATCTTTCTTTACATTTTGTATACTTACTACTTTCTTCCGTGTTTGTAATAATATCCCATAAATGTTCTACCAACCTTGGTTCTATTTGTGATATAAGATGGTCAAATTTCGTATTTTCTACTGTTATTTTCTGGACTTTAAACTGCGCTTCAACCTGGAAAAACCATATTTCAGGTTTTTCAGACCAGAATGGTGGAATTTTAACACTCACCTTTGATGATTCAACTCCAATATCAGTATCGTTCGGCATTTCGAAATTTAAGCGGGGTCACCAATATGTAGTCGCTTGCAAGACGCAAGCTATCCACACAACTATTATTCCTTGCGAATAAATGCAAATTCCGGCCTATTAATACGATAAACTTAAAAGAAATTACAAAATTGCACTAGGAAGCAAATTATTTATTCGAATCTCTCAAAATTCAAAACTGACCAAAAATCATAATTCTTTTTAAAAAAACAACTAAGGAGGCGGCACTCCACAGATCTAATGTAAGTAGTTATACAGGGTGGAACAGAAAAGTGTGAATACGCTATTCCGTAATTAATAAACATAAATAAACAGACGACCGATTGGTGTAGTGGATAGTGACCCTGTCAGCGAAACCAACGGTTGCGGGTTCGAATCCCGCGACGGGTAAATGTTTGTGTGATGAATACAAACATTTATTCCCGAGTCATGGATGTTTATATAAATATTTTTGTATGTTTATCCGTTATCTAGTATCCATAGCACAAGCTTTGGTTAGTTTGGGACTAGATGATTGGTGTAAGTGTCCGAAATATTTATTTATTTATTTATTATTTATATCTTAAAAAGTTAAAAGGCCCGACATCATGAAAACCAGAAAAAGGGTAACACCTTCTAACGACCTTGCACTTCAAAATCGGTCAAGCCGCTTAGGCTGCAGGTGGTAACATAGAAAAACACTACCTCCTTCCTGGGGTAGTCTGGTAATAAATGAGATAACTGAAAAAATATTTCCAAAGCAAAAGGTATACTAGAAAGAAATGAAACTTCTTTGTTTTTGTGGTGTATTTTTTAATTTAAACTTTTATTGCCAATACAAAATACACTTTATTGCGTAAAATATACATTTTACAAATCACTAAAGAGAACCTCGTCAAGGCTTCCTTTCGAAAATAGGTACTCTCTACATAAAAGTTTATTTACTTCGATATTCCGGTAGTAATAATGTAAAGATAATTAAGAGATGGCTAATTATTTCTTCATTCAATAAAGAAAATTTCACAAAATGAAATATATAATTCCTTCCTTAAACAAACTGACAAGTTTAGTTTAATTTGATTAATTTAATAATAATAATTTTTAACGTCAAAATTTTTGTATGTCAATTTTGTATGTACTAAATGTGTGATAAAAGTTATTCACCTACACAATTTGTACTTGACCACATTTAGAGCAAATAAATATATTTCATTTTGTATAAATATTATGAAAGTGAATGGTATCAAATCGTAAACATTAAGTTGACGCTTGAGAATCTGTTGCATATTAACAGTATCAAAAAAATAGCATTGAGACTGAGACGCGATCTCAGTCTCAAGATCGATTTATTAATACGGCCCTAAACATTGAATATGAACTCGTTTTTTTTTCGGCCTATCTCCACGGTTTACCTATTATAATATTGGGACTTTAATGAATGGCGATGTGAAAGTTAGTGAATAATTTTAACACATTTTTCTTTTTTTTTTGATTGCGTAAGCCTTATCATCATCTCTAATGACGAGAATTGTACATCATCACTTATGACGTGGTCGAAGCTGAAGTACAAACATTTTGTTTATACAACAAAAACATTGGAATAAATAAAACCTTTCAATACATTTTGCAGAAATTTTATTTTAATTTTAACAAAAATTACAGTCTTCAGATGATAGATAAGTTTAAAATATTTTAGTATTGCGATATATTCTTAGTTTAGCTTACACATAATTATAGATTCGTTATATGGACATTTAGATAGACCTATTATAATATACAAGATTATATGTTTACATTTATAAGAAATAACTTTTAACACATGAAACATTCATATTATGCAAAGTGATAATATAAAGATGTGAATATCAACAAGTGAAACTTAAAACACCCCATTACTATACAAACAGCTAATTGTCACTTCCAAGCCAAGATGAATCTAATGACCCCTCATTCATTAAATTGTTAATGTAATATTCACATTAATAAAATAAAACTCTGCTTTTGCATTTTCAGATAACATTGCTAGTAATGATGAATCTACCAGACATTATAGTAGCGCACAAAAGCAATTTCTGTATTCTATCAATTACTCAGTGAGAGGATTGATGACCTGCATTACAGGTGGTTCTATCACCACAGGCATCAGTCACACACAATTAAAATGCATAAGCTAATTTAAAGGTATCTAATATAAGTTGCTACTCTTTGTCTGGGAAATTAATAAATATATAATTAATTTATATTATTATTTTCCAATGTGGCTATAATCTACTTTTGCCGTCAAACATCAATAGTTGCAATGTGTTCCAGTGTGAAGAATACGAGTACCAGTGATGGACCATGCTTAACTTGCAGACTAAACATACAAAATAGATAAACAATGTCTACAGTAAAAGATCTTTGACACTGGTGTTTAATAGGTGTTCCATCTTAGCCCTAGGAATGACAATGCATCTGTGACCCCTATATTTGACATCAAAGATATCAATCTCTGAAAATTTATGAATGTCATGGGCAGTAATCACTTCCAGCAGGTGAGCTGCTTGCTTGTTAGTCATGCCATGGGCATAAACAAATTAAGAACTAAATTACCCTATATATTTTGTTCATAACATGTTTGTAAAATGAAATAATCTCAAATTATACAACTACAAGGCAATAGTTACTAATTAACAAATTAGGCTTACATTAATTCGCACTGTCCGTGCAGAATTTCATAACACAATTTCTACTAATCGTAATATAATCAAATTATATTGATTTAATATCAGTGTTAATATTATGATATTGAAAATCAGATCAAAAGTGATGTTATGTGCTCTACAGTGGTAATCTTGATTTAATTTCTACTGTATACACTATAGTTAGCTAATCGTTACAATCAATCACTTCACCAATGCAATACAAGCCACACTAGAATCCATTATATCCGCACAGAACACATTGATCTGGTTTATTTAAAAACTGTTATCAATTCATACCATGACTTTGTTATACTTGTTTCCACAATATTTATTTGTAGCTGCATATTGTGAGCATAGTGGAAATATAATTAACTCTCAATTATCCAATTGAGATACACACAGTGCACATTGCATTGAGATGCACAAAGTGACATGAAATGGTATGATTTATCAGTTCTTAGTCAACAACTACATACAAATCATCCAACAGCAGAGCTCGCAATGGCCATCAACAAAAATAAATCAAATCATGAAAGATATTTTACAATGTTTCAAATTAGTAACCATCCATGAAAATCTCTCAAATTACATATAGTAAAGCATGATTTAATAAAAAGTTACTCAGTCTCCATGGGCAAATTGAGATTTTGTTTGGGCAAAGTTTGAAGTAATACATTAAGCTGGTTCTCTAGAGGGCCAGCCTGGTTCACTATGCTTTTCATATTCTTCTCCACTTGCAACAAATCCTGGTTTATTATCTCCATGTTCTGTAAATGAGGATGGATATTAGATTGAAATCGTGATTTTAATTCATTAGAATCATCATTAGATTCATCCAAATACCCAGGTAATTCTCATTGCTAAATAAGGTTTTAACATACATACCTCTATCATTGATGTGTATAAATGCTTGAAATTTTTGTCGCTATAGCGAATGAATCCACTCACATTCGACTCGGTATCTGATGGCATGGAGGTCATGATTATATCGTACGTTATTTAATTCCGCAAAAATTAAACCAAATTCAAAAACGGAGGAAGAAAGAACTCCGAAACAAACACGGGAAAATGTAAATGAGTTTTCGTTCAGAAAATTATAATTCGTTCATTTGACAGCTGGCTGGGAGATCGATCGGCAATAAGTTGCACATAGAAAGATGCAAAAAAAAAACACCAAATAAACCATGATACCAAGAGGTCAGAGATTTTCCAAAAAAATTCCCAATAGAGTAAAGGAATTTTCCATGTTGAGCGCATTATTATTGTAATAAATAAAATCTATGTCAAAAACACATAATTATTATTCTCTCCTCACATTATCACCTACCACTTCTGAACGAAAAGGAGCATGCGTTTAGGACTTCAATCTTGAGCTCTAATCCGGTCATTGCAGTATTTTCACAGAGACATTAGGAAATTACTTAGTGCTTTACCTTGATAATCTTATAGAAGCAAAGATCTAATTCTAATATAATAAAACGTTTTACATGTGCAATATTATTACAAAAAAAAAAAAAAAGTGTTAACCATTAGACATTAGACGTGGGCCCGCCTCCGAAAATATGAGAACTGCAGTCGTATCATGTAAAAAAAATTTTGCGTTTGATCGCTAATTATTAACCGTTTACCCTCTGAGTACTGTTTACCTCGCTTGCGATCAAGAGTATCATGTAAGCGCCCGATGCCTATTTTGCTCAGCAGCTGAGTTTGCATTCAGCCACGGAACAGTAAAAACAGGTGCAATGGCGCTAGGTGGGTACCATGCGTCACAAAATCGAGTTGGATGGCGTATTTTTATTATAAGATATATTTCCCATTTTGTATTTATAAGAATTTGTTAAGAATAACAAAACTAAATTACAATTTTGTTTTGAAGTCTTAATGTTAGTTTGTCGTTTGAGAGTTTCGGAACGATTCCTGAGCTGTCAAAACTTGTCATCTCGTTTGTCGTGATTTGTCTGCATTGAGGTGATTTTTTTTATCGGAAAAATAATAATAGTGAAATTATTTCAATAAATAATGACGTGTGGAAAATCCTAAGTATTAACGAAGTGTATGTAGTTATCATCGTTTTATAGATATTTGGAGCCAAATTGCTTTTTAGTTTTGAGGTGTTGTACATTTATTGATTGTAACTGCAATAATTCAGCGTGTCAGGCAGGCGTGTTTGGTGAATGAAAGTAGCGATTATCTGGTATTCAATTTTGTCATTTCATACATTGCCCTTGCATCCATGTATTCCAAATGAGGTTACTATGATTTTCCGTATGCCACATTTTTTCTTCATCATGAGCTTATTGTAGAACCAATGGGATACTTAGTTCCATTCGTACCTGTCCCGAAATCATATGGCACACTGTTTTTTTTGGTTTTTAAGTGTGTGCAACAGATCAATAAAATTAAGTAAATAAACAAATCTAAAACTGAAATAGTAGGTATTTCACTAAAAAGTATTGTATGTAAGACATTTATGAATTACAACACTTACTGAATTAATAAAATGTATAACTTTGGATGAATTGCCACATAATTGTATGCCAAAAGCTACACTGTGACCTACAAACCAATACTTCTTAACACATTAACAGACAGGATTTCCATAGCAGTCACAAAAGATGCTGAGCGCTGGTTTTATCTTTTAAGACTGCTGTGGCAGCCCTGTGTCCATGTTAAATATCACATCTTCAGATTCATAACCTCAGGTTCCTTTTTGTGTACAACAGGTTAGCGCTTGACCTCAATCACAAATGAAAATTAAACTAAAGATGGAAGAGCGCTCATCCGGAAATCCCAATTTATTTGGGGAACTGACCATTCATTTGAAACTCCCAGAACGCAGTAATGCTTACAGCAGTATGGGACTTAGATAAATAAATAAAATAAATAAATAAAATTTTTATTTCACTCACCACAAATGAGAATGTTACAAAAAGTTGATGTTAATAACTACATATATTACAAGCTCATTTGTGGGAGGCTGGTGCCTGTAAAGGATAAACCAGAATCACAGGTCACCAGGCCCCCCAGCCAGAGAAGCGGATAAAATGGTGGTAGCTGGCCAGGCGGACAATTAAATATGTCCAACACCAACAAACATTGCCCATTGATAAAAAACAGCCTGATGCACTTGTGCAGCCTTGGACTAGTGTCACTTAATTCACTCTCCTTTCCTTTTTAATACTGCAATGTATCAACATGCGGTCACTTCTTTGTTTCATTACCTACTTACTACCTTCTAAGTAGTTTTTTTTTTTTCCGTGTTTCATCTGCAATCAGTCGGACTATAAGCAGATTTTTTGTTTGATTATTTGACTTTTTGAGCGTGTTCTCCATTGAGAACATCTACTCTTATTTCCTCCTCCAATCAATCACTGACTGCAAGGTCTTTTCTTTTGAGGCGTTTTGCATAGCCTCTTCTATTTAGATCAGCTGCTAGTACATTTGGGTGTCTAGCCAGCTGAGTTCTATACTTCTCATTTGCCTTTTGGATTTCTTGAGATATTGTAGGCATTCCCAAGTTCTGGTGAATCTCTTCGTTTCTTATAAACCAAGCAGTTCCGCTTATCGTTCTTGGAATTATGTTTTGCATTATTTGCAGAGATGTTATGTTGGAATTGGAGGCGCTTCCCCACAGCTGTAGTCCATACATCCAGACTGGCTTCAGCACTGACTTGTAAATCAGTAGCTTGTTGTCAGTAGAGAGTTTGCTATTTCTTCCAAGTAGCCAGTGAAGTGTCTTATATTTGATATTTAGTTCCTCCCTTTTTGTCTTTATGTGCTGTTTCCAGGTTAAGCGTCGATCAAGATGCATACCTAGGTATCTGACATTATCTTGGTGAGGAAGTGTTACATTGTCTAACTGGACTGGAGGGCAGTTTTCCTTCCTGAGAGTGAATGTGACCTGCACCGATTTTGATGAGCTGGCCTTTATCCTCCAGCGTCGCAGCCATTCTGTGATTTTATCTAATCCTTTTTGAATCAGTTGTGTTGCTATATTAGGATCTTTGGTACTGGAAAATAAAGTAAGTTCTAAGTAGTGGTAGCTTATTTGTTTTGACCTGAGATCTGCTTAAATTTTGTTGGAACATATGACATTGATTTGTTTATGGGTTTAGTTGGATGTATAAAACCATTGTTTTATAAATAAATATTTTGGACTCTTACACCAGTTATCTAATTCATCACACAAATATCTTGATCCCACAATAGATTTGCACTGCACTAAACCAATAGGCTGTCTATTTATGTTATGGATAAATGAATAAGCAAGAAGCTCACCTGGTGGAAAGTGATTAATTAATAGAAAGCAACATGTGATACATGAACAGAATTGTTGAACAATTTTTGCATAGAGAAAGCTATTAAAATTTATTGTGATCATTAAATATCCTACAGTTATTACAGACTTTTTTCTCATTTGCTCTGTCATGTCACTACCATACACTAAATATAATTTCATTGTATAGAATAAATATAACCTAAGTGTAAGCTTACACTGTACAGCCTGACTGAGGACTTATAAAATGGATAAGAGCATCAAACCCTTCCTTAATCATCTAATATTTGTCAGTGTAACTTTTGTTTTGTAGTAATAAATAAATTAATATTCTTTTCTAAATACATTAACATAATCACACACAAAATCACTAGGGGCAATGTATATATGTTTTTATAGTAAAGTTCCATTATGTATTCAAAATTAGTTTCTAAATAAATTCAAAACTATCATAAAACGCAAACTATTTTCATAAAGCTGTTATGAATTTTCTGACTATTAGGATGATAAGGCAGCATGGACCCAGGCCACACTTGCATTTGCACATGCACATGCTCCTTGATCTAAATTAAAATCCAAAACATAGTAATAAAAAGCAATTATCATTTAACAATAAATGAAACTTTTTGAATTCAATCTGAAAGAAAAAATTGACTGCATTTTGGAGATACAATTTTAGAAGAAATCTAAAATGTAACATTGTTGGTGCAAACTGCACAGTCTTAAATAACAGGAATAGAGTTCATTAAAGCATAGCAGAATGGTCACAATGCACTGCCTTTTAACTCATTTGTTCAGTGAAGTCAATGATATATGGGGAATATAACCGAGAACTAATTAGAAAAACTTGGTAATTTCAATGTAGCCATAATATCCTAACATATTCCCGCCAGAAAGACAGTACTTCTATCAGTCATCTTCACTAAGAATCATTTTGATTGCATTAGTGCCCAAATGATATGATTTCTATATAAATAAAAGGGATTCTTTTACAACAATACTGGCTTTTTATCATTTCTCAATGAAGTGTTTAATAATGATCAATGTTGTATAACGTATTATTAACGCGATTACAATCAATAATAATTTCATTTACATACAAATATTTTCATTACCCCTTTGTAGTTATTACTCCTTTCAAGTCACAGTGAAAGAGTTAATGAGGGAGATGGCGAATCAAACTAAGTTCTTATATTTGTATATTACCGGAAGAAATACTTAGATAACTATTAAGATGTTCATAACAAGCATATTCCCAATGCACGTTGCAAGGGAGTGTGGGAGGGTGCAAAGCACCATTAAGTCAGTTACATATTGCAGGCGGAAGCGGGTGCGGGCGCGATACTCTAGCATATTTGCAACAAAACGTTTTATATCAAAAACAATAGCTATTGCGCTTTGTAAGATAATTGTGCTGGAACCTGGTGGAAGCAAAGTTCAGCAGTAATCGTAATACTAACACTAGTTCATTACTATCCTTTGTTCACGCAATCGATAATGATAGCCTCACTTTAAAATTGTTGATAGAGAATTGATTGCTCAGCATTCCTAACCCCAACAGGCGCATCTCAAGACCGCAAACCCGCGTCCGCTCTTATGGTGTGTTTAGAACTAAGGCGTCAGTAGGTCGTAGGCGGCGCCTGCCGGGCTGGCGTCGCGACGTCGCCACCCGCCTGCACCCTCCCGCCCGCTACCCGCACCACCTCGCAACAGACGGATTCCAGTTTCCCTCCCTAAGCACCCCCTCAGTTGGCTCTTAACTTTGACCAAGTAGCATATCGTGTTTAGTTAGAAATATTCTATCGCTCTGCGGAATTTTTTGTAGTGTCTGGTAGAACGTAATTTGCTTATAACCAATTATAAGGTGTCTATCCAGTTGATTTTAAATATATTTTTGATATTCACGTAGTTACCAGAGAAGATGTTGTAATTAGTGGTGATTGAAAAGTCATGTCAGAAGAACATGACAGTTGTGCTGGTGACAAAACTGACTCTAATATACAACACGATAGGAGTGATAGTGAAAGGGTTGACGAGGGAGATAGAGAATCAAGTGCCAATGCTGAAACCAGTGCCATAAGTAATAAAGAAAGTTTGAAGAATGTAAAACATGAAGAGAACAGTATCAATGCCGATCTTTCATGGTCGTTGGACGGAAATGTGTGTAAAGTGTCGTGGAGTTTGGCTGAAGGGAGTACCACCAGGAAGGATTACATCGCTTTATGTTATACAGGTGAGTAATACCTATAGTCTGTAAAAGGCCCGAAAAGGACATATATCTCACATAATAACAAAGCTTTCGTTTAATCTTTACAATCCACTTCTTGTCTGATTTGTAATCAAACCGATTGCAACTCCAATCGTTATAATGCAATGAGGATTAATCTTATAGAAAGAAGCAGATAATAGGATAAGACGAAAGTCTTGCATATACGAGTATCCGTACTGGTAAATATTATGAACTCTACCTTCGAAGTTGTTGACGAATACGTGTATTTAGGTATACCTGGGACAAACCAATATTTTCATTTTCAAAATCTATATTTTCGCTTGAGGCACAGGTTCAGCAAACTTTTGGCTACCAATTAGCTCATTATGATTAGTAAGTCAATGTTATTATAATACTCAAATGAATAAATATTAACTATATTCTACCCAACTTCAACAAAGAGAGCAATTGAATAACTAATTCAATACGGTTGAGCTGCGTACGTACGGGAAGCTACGTAAAACCGTTCTACGTCGTAAAAAAGTTCTCTTCCAAAATACCTCAGCTTCTGCAGTGTATTCTGATAGTAATGACACATGCAATGGAAACGAAACGTATAACCTTATAATTGGCCTAATTAAATGTGTAAGCTCAAACAAAAGGCTATATAAGAGCTATACTCAGACAGTTACGTGATTGGATCGATGAAATCCGTAGAAGAACTACCGACATAGCGTATATGAATGGTAAACTGAAGAGGTAGTAGGCAGGCCACTTAGTTCGTAGAACCGACAACCGTTGGGGAGCTAGGCTCTCGAACGGCACGCGGCGTCCACTCGCCCAATAAGTGCTTGACGACTTGATAAAGACAGCTTAGGGAGTTTTTTAGAGAGGTACTATAATCTATTGGATGATATGATGAGAAATTTAAGGTTCATCAAAGAAAGTGGGACCGGTAGCCGGTAACTTTCCAAGTTATCGATGTTTTAATAATAACGTTTTCGCATTTCACTGCACTTTAAACCTACCCTACCCACCTGAGATCATTGAAGCAGATCCTCGATATTCGTACAAAAATGTAGTGAAAACTAAGAAACCTAAATTTAAGTTTAGTTAAGTTCGAAGCATCAAGATTATGATGAATCGAAATGCGGACACTAGCTATGCAGCAGTCTGGCCTGCCCACCATTTATTCGGGATCCCACATTGGATATGTTTATGTTGGCTTTGTAATAACTAAATTATGCCCTCTTTTACGTTTATTTCTTGTACGCTTGTAATATCTTTTGTTGCGATTTCGTCTCGGAGCCCCGGAGGTAATACAACATTGTGGTAGTTTGTATTTCATCCTCTATTCAAACAAATAGGTATTTGGACGATAAAAAATTAGGGTTGTTTAAATATCAATGGTTTAACATTTTGCTAAGGAGCCGAAAACTGACAGGCAGTCTACTTATAATTCCTTAAATATATACCGGTTTCCAGGAGCGGAGGTAATCCTAATTTGGGAGGTCCGGGTTCGATTTCCAGGCACGAGTTTTTAAATTTAATTTAATTACTTATGTGCATTTTAAACTGCTTTTAAAAGATGAAGGAAAACATCATGAGGTTACCTGAATTCTAAGGCATGTGAAGTCCCCAACCCGCATTAGGCCAGCGTGGTGGACTATGGCCCATACTCCCTCATTATACGAGGGGAGGCCTAAATACCTGCAGTGGGATGTTTACGAGCTGATATGATAATACCGGTTTCCGGATAACTTATCTTACTTGGCAGTTTCAACTACCTCAGTGTTAATAAAAGTGTATGACATGTGTTTTCCGTACGACACACTCAATTTGCTTATTTTTATTGTGACAAATTGGCGAAAGCTTCTTTCTACTGATAGCGCCCTTTGTGAAGAGAAGTCTATTATTAGAAAAATATTTTCAAGGAACGTTTGATACAGAACAAAGTATAGGTGCTAAAATGTGCCCATTCTTGTTCCTATATTTTATTTGTCAGGTATACCATAATGTCTAGTTTCAGAATGCCCATAGTGTTCTAAGATCCTAGGTGCCCGAAATATTCTGTATCCCAAAGTATCGAACTTTGGCAATATTGTCTCTTTCCATTGGGTGAGATATCAAACGCATGATCAAGGCATAAATGATCTCCCGAAACAAAAATCACCAATTTCAGATATTTACCTATCCTATAAATTGAAAATTTAGAAAACCTCCGAGATAAAAGAGGTTATGTCAACTAAATAACCCAAACCAACTATGTTAAAGTTATGTCGAAACGGCTTAACCGATTTCCATCAAACATGGCTAAGAACAATTAAACATTTAGAAAACCCCCGAAAAACTATGATATCATCCAAATACACCAAAGAACTGTGTTAAAGTTAAATATCTTCGGAAAGGATTAACCGATTTTCATCAAACGTCGTCAAATACATAACACCTGTTGATTTTCGTCGGGGCTTAAAAACTGTTTCATAATCTGACAGGCGACGTGACATTGCTTCGCATCTTTGGAGTATTCCCACATGCGGTTATACAGGTCTTTCGTATGCTAAACTACTATAAAAATGTCTTCCATTCATACTCAGACACTCGGGGCAGTCGTTCCGCATCTTGGAAAAACTGCTGTAATGTCGTGCGTGCTATAACTGTTTCCTGGCGGCACCGGCACCAGACCGCTTATTGCATTGATCAGCGTACTTGCGCATAGCCCCGTTACACCCTCTTACTTGCTTATTATAGTGATTACAGTCCCCTTTCGTAAAAATAATGCCCTTTCTATCATCAGGTTTTACAAAAGCCAAATTCTCCTGAAACACTTTATGATTAATCCGATTCGGGACCACAGTAACCAAATCAGAGGTAATTAGCTGCAATAGTCCCACTAGTGGACCCGGCGTCTACCTACCTACTGATACTTTCCATTTAGGTACTGCTATACCTATATTACGAGTCATACCGTATGTAAGTAAGGTACCCATGACCCACACCCTAAACAAACGAGAGCAAAACACTAAATAATGAATTACTGCATGGCCGCTGATGTCTCTTAGCCAAAGCTCTTATATTTATTATGTTGTAGTCATAAAAGCAAATAATTATTATCCTCTTAGGGGGTGTATCGTCACGAGATGCGCGAGCGCAATCCACGCCCACGCTCGTCTTTAATTCATGCGCCTGCACAACCTGTTACCGGGCTAGTTAAGCTCTGCAAGTCGATACTGTGCTACTTGAACAATATGTTTCCCATCAGTAATGGTCTATAAATTTCAACTGCAGGACACAGATTCAAATACGAATTGTGTACTACAAAAAACGAAACAGGTTCCAATATTCTACGTTCTCAAATTACTGTCGTGAAGGTTGTGTGAAATTATCTTAAATAATAGTGGCCTGTAAACCAACTTGCATTGAGAACTGACAAAATCATAAATTTACTAGATTTTGTCAACTGAACGTTTTAGAAATAAATTAAGCCCATTGGTGTTTCATTTGGTTCAGACGCAGAAGGTCGTGAAATGTTGAACTATTTCTCTCTCTATTGATGTGAATGTGATCACAGTCGCAACTGTACCGTAATCTTGTGTAACTTTCTCGTAACATGCAAGATCTCGTAAATACAACAAACCAAATTGTTAGCGCAACTAACAAAAGCTACTGCAATAAAATACTTGCATCTCAACAACATGAAGCAATCCAGGGCACGTGCTATGCAAGCGAATTATATAAACCGCTGCATTATACGCACCGCCTTTCACCAACACCGGTGCTTGCCAACTGCGAAACCGCCAGTGAGTGCAACGGGATTCGCGGCGATTTGCGGTATCGTTTTTGCACGTTTATAAGAAAACCAATGGAAAACTTCTACAATGGGCGTTCCTTCAATAGCTCAGAAGGCCATATACATGAAAAATCGTTCAATACCAAACAGGCGAATTCTTATCAGACTCGAATTTCTCCTTGCTGTCGCGTTACTTGTTCTTTTATTGTGTCAGGTTATTGTTAATAAAAATGATAAACGTTATTTTGTTATTGAAAAATTTTCACTGGGTAAGCGATTTCATAAATCAGCGTTACCGTCAAGACAGGAAGCTGACTTGCTTTACACGACATTACAATGAGTTATTGTTGTCGCTAACGATTGCAAGTCAGTATTGAGTATGGATATATTGCGCAGTGTCCGGTGACAGTAGTCTCAAATCAGAATGGAGTGCAGTGCAGTGCAGGTCACCACCAGCACCGGCCAGCTCTGATCGCATGAATGAGCCGATCGGGCAGGCCGTGTACCCCGCTTGCCGCACTCCGCCCCGCCACTCGATTTGTGAATGAAGCCCCCACCGGCGCGTGCCGCCTCCTCGCCGCTCACGCTCAGTCGCGCCATCGAGCAACGCGCCAACACGCGAGCGCATGTTCCAATTTCAAATTTTGACGTTTCGAAATTTGAAAAATCGTGCGCGGTCTAATGTTTGTGTTATCGTTCCTGCAATTGACACTCGAGTGTGAATAGATCGCCTGTTGTCATTGTTGCAATTTCCGCAGTGAGACGCAGGTCACTAATAGATAAGTAAACCTGCCTTTGGGAAAGCCGTGGTTGGCAGACACCGGTCAACGTAAAGGTGAGTTTATTAAGACAATTTTTTCTTTAATCTGTTAGGGCTAGCCTGCTAAGTAATTTAGTTGAGGTGACACGTAGGCTAGGCTGATTATATTGAACGAAAAATACGACAGTGGGTTGGGCTGTAGGTGGGTGCCCACGTAATGTTGTCATGGTAGTTGTAGGTGTAGCACGCCACCAACCAATATCTTCTTCAATGAGCACAATTTGTTTAGGCAATAGGTTAATAATGTAGAGAAAGCTCTTCTTTCAGTGATGGTAGTGGCGGGTACTAAAGGAAATGTAAAATTTAAGGTATCTGTTCTTTTACTATAACAAGAATAACAATATGAGTAACTTGAACATCTAACAACCATAAAATTATTTCCAAATTATTTCAGGTAAATATTATAAAGTCCAGCGATCACCAATCAAATGTAACTTATTTGTTAACGGCGAGCATAAATCTAGATTTAATCGGAAATTTAAATTCATCCGGCGAACATACGATCTCTAAGTGGACAGATGCGTAAATTCTTATTTTCGGAATGTTGTTGGAAAAAAGCGGTCAGATTTTAGGCGCCGTATCACAATAGCACCTTCAATAAGGCGCTAACCTACCTGGGGCCGATTCATGGCAATTTTTTTCAAAAAACGTTTACCTATGTCGCTTTGATATTGATGTGATGGGCCCCTATTGTTTGCGTTGAGATATCGATCGTTTGAAGACACTATAAGGCCCGTATTAATAAACCGTTCTTAAGATTGAAATGAAGTTCACGCTTGAGAATCTGTTGCATATAAAAACAGTATCAAGAAAAAATAGTACTGAGACTGAGACACGATCTCATTCTCAAGATTAATTTATTAATACGGCCCTTAGACACCAATGTCCAATAATAGCTTATCTTTTAAATCAATAGTCAGCGAGTTCTTATTTATTCCTGAACAGTTTAAATTTGAAATTAATTTAATTTAGTTGAAAATCGTTGTATTTTTGTTTCCAACTTCCTCCAGACAAAAACCTCAATTTTTTAACTCATAAAACCTTTAACACACGAAACTGACCTTAGCTTTCACGCAATTAACTGTCTGATCATAAACCCCATCTATGACGAGTAGGGTCCAATAAAACTGCCATCCATCATTGGACTACCAGCGGATATTAAATTGACACGCCTCCCGAACACTCCTTCGTCGTGTTCCATTACGACGATATTACCAACGTCAAGTACCTACTACAACGCTGATAGCTTTTTGCTTAGATGTCGTTATGATGAATAGATGCAAAAAGAGATATGCTGATAGATAATATACTGAGTTAAAGACTTAATGTCGGATGTGAGGTTTTGCACCTCCTCTGAGGGAAAACGAACATAGAAATGTTAAATGTAAAATCCCTGGAGGCGGTGGATCCAAATTAATTTTTTATGGCAAACATGGAGATAGGTAATGGACACATCTGATAAGGGACGATAAAGCTGGAGCGCGCCCCATCCAGAAAGTGCCTATTCACCCTAAACTCAAAAATCCTAAAATTGTAAGGTTCGAGAAACATCGACCCTGGTAAAGAGTTGTAGCAGTTCACATTATTAGATTAGGTAATTACTTAATATTTCATTCCTCCGACTTTTCGCCACCGTAAAAGTTGTAAATGTTCTAATGGTTAAAATGATTTTAAAACTAAGATTAGAAGATTATAATAAATTAATTTGTAGTTTCTATAAGATATTTAAATGTACCTTCCTTATTTCCACAATAAGGCGTATTTGATTTGATTAATATCCTTTTATTTTTAAATTAGGGACATCTAACCATCTTTCATCGTCATTAGTCTATAAACGATTTACTACTCGGCACAGGCCATTCCTCATAATGAGTGAGAAATGATCCAGAATTTCTTGTTTGTTTGGAAACGCTTCTTAAAATTTACATAATTAAAATAAAATTTCTTCTGGGCCATTCTCGTTTTCTCACAGTTTGATAAAATATTATTGAGAATTTTGGTACTGCAAAATGACTGCCGGCAATTTTTCCCACTGTAGACTATCTTTTAATATGTTTAGTGCTCGAAGATCTTCCATGGCGATAATCAATTTGTCCGACTACATTTTGCTTTTCGTCTGCCTGAGCTGTTGGTTGATTTAAAACAATATTGCTGTTGTGTTACGAAACAGTAATCCATCAGCGGCTCTCCGCGAGTTGCCGGCGGAAATTAAATCGACACGCCCTCGATTCTCAGTCGCTGCTTCTAGTTCTTACCCTACAGCATCGTTGCTTACTACTAACCGTTTATTACGTTACTAATTTATAAAATATACTTACCTTTTAACAGACCTTATATTTGCAAGGATATACCGGATGAGTTTTTTTATCGCAAGGAAAAATAATAGGGCATATTAGGTAAATGAAATAGAGAGTATTGGCATAGGTAGTTTAATTTTTTTTTGTTTTCAATACCATAATCGATTGCGTCATTTGACGTATGTAGCATATTCCATATAATTACATCATTAAATTAAATAAATAAAATTGGGGAAAATACGAGTTCCAAATAAATTTCGCTTGATAGGAACCCTATGAATCCCGCTAGTCGCAAATCAATCTCCGGCCGCGTCGTTGATGGTCATTATATTTTATGGATACGACAGTTGATTCGTCAATGTGCATTTCTAGTGATATCTCAAGAAATTCCCAATTTAAGATTTTAGATCACATGTTATATTGTAAATTGCTTTATTGATTGTTTTTTTCTGTTTCCTACATTACATGCGTTATTCTTTACTTACACTGATGGATTGATTTCACCTGCATGTCCGCCTTTAAACTTGTCAGAACTTATTCTTATTTATAAACGCCATTTCCTGATCTACATTTCATTTCCTTTACGAATTTGAACCAATAACTAAATTTGAAATGGTACAAGTAGTAAAATTGTTATTACATCCTGATTATGATTAAAAGTGAGGTGAGCTACGTTAACGAAACTTGATGTAAATGACTTGTCGCGGGTTCTATCCCCAGCGGAGTACATGTTTAATACTCGGTTTGGTTGGGGGTAGGGCATTTTAAATGTTCGCCTGGCTATCTACCACCAAGTTATCAAGGTCTGCCGTCAAACAGCAATGTTAATTGCATTGTTGTGTTCCGGTTGTCAAAGATAAGATAGTCAGTCTCCCAAATTAGATGAGGTTTCCGGGTCAGTGAGGTCAAGAGCTAACCCGTTGTGTTTAAAAATAAATATAATTTCACCAGAAAAATCATCGTGGAACATAGTTATTGTACTGGTTCTTTCACTTCTTGCTGTCGAAGATATCGTTGAACTTTGCGCTGGTATTGTGTACAATTGTCGGATCATTCTCACGGAGTTTCGTTGGTGTTCCTATAAAGCCATCATTAGTCTGCGACAAAGTGAAAGAAACTGTGGGACCGTTTCCCACGATCGAGGCTTACGGACGACACGACGTCCCGTTGCTTTGGCACGTCTTCGATTTATTGAGTCGCGACTTTATATCATCAACATTATAGTGTTAACGAAAATTTGAAAGGACAACATAAATATTTACAATACTGTCACGCGATTCAATGATGCACGATTATCTAACGATAATATGTAATTCTGTCTTCCGTTGGACCGACAAACTCGTTAAAGCAAATTACTCCTCGACACGTCGTAAAGACATTATCTTCACACTACGAGGGGTATTGTTGGTGAGTGAAAAACACTTGGAGAGTCAGAGGAAACGATAAATTATGTTCGAAGTTTATACGATCGGTGGGTAAATGGGCCCGCGATCGCAGCGCTCGCGCAGCGTTGTTCGTCCTCCCATAAAGGGTATTTGTTTTGTTAAGTATTGACTATTTTCAATTTATCCATTGTTATAATAAACCACCATACATAGTTATTGCGTTTATTTAGAAATTATTGCTTAAAGACAATAATTGCGACTATTCAAATGACATTGTGAAATTAATTTCTTGCATTTATACCTATATTTGCTATTGCATTGTTTCTTTTTTAAATGGTTGTAAAATCACGATGACGGTAACGAACAAAAAGGCGGAAACTCTCGGAACCGGAACAAAGGTACGGTTGACTTTAAGCGTTTATTAATATTTGTCCCTTCCGGAATAAGTACAACCCTCCATCGAGGGTGAAACCCGCTCAAGCGAAAACGGAAGTAGCATACGCCTGCCATACCTTAGTTCCGTAACTGGTGGCACGGGTGTTTCCGCTTCTTTAGAATACACTAATAATAAAACTTGGTGTAACTTTTAGACCTTATAAACTATGGCCAATGGCTATCTTCCCACGACGGGAGAAAATATCCAAAAACACCTGTCGTGCTGATGCGTTTCCCCGAACACAATGCATTTTACTTCTTTTTGTACCGAAAATATATTTACCTCCCCATAAAATTACTTGCCGCTTGTGTGTAATTGTTAGTACATATTCAGTAGGTATCCTTTGTTACCTCCTAATTATAAGTGTGCAATAAAATCATGTTTATTTTAAACCAATATTGTATTTCCAAATACGCCTGTTATGTAGCTTTGGAATTTGTGAAATTCCGTCGTGCTCTTGACCTATTTTCGTCTACAACAATGTCAGTTTCCCCAACACGTGGATATATCTGTAAATAGACATCATTTTACGTCTGGAGGATATGGGGAATTGATACTCATTCTAAATGTATAAGTTCCCATTAAGAAATGTCGTCAGCGCGGGACGTGGCTCGAACGTGCATCGAATACGATTGCATTTATAAGTCTGCAAGGACATGCATGCTTGGCAAGTTTTATTGCCCTGTATTCCATAGACGACGCTGGACCCGACCAGTGAAACCAAGAACGATCGTCTGTGTAACACGGTCAACGGAGTCACGTCTACGAGGCATCGTCGCTTCAAGGTACCATTTATACATTGGAGGTGACAAAAGGTTTTCACTGCCTATATTTTCCCAAGATCTTTATTTTTGTGTACATAAAAAGATTAGTGAAGGGTAGAGGTGCTAATGCATATGTGTACGCACGTCCGGTCCGAGGGGTCCGTTAATTGGTCCGCGTAAAAGGGATATCGTGTAACGTGCCCCCCACGCCTCTTGCCTCAGCTTCCTGTGACATCGGCGACAGGTCGGAATCGTGACATTCGGTCACTTTAAAGAAAGTGTGCCTTAAAAGGCTAGTTGTCCAATTAAACGGGACATCACCTCCTGCTGCGTTTTGTTTCCGATCGGTGGTCGGTCACGATTACTTTTATTTTGGATACTTTCAATGTACTTCAAGTTTAAACGACATGTCATCAATATTATCTATTTTTTTTGACAGGAGCATGGTATGATTTGCATTAATGATGAACGACGCTAAACTTGTTTTGTAGTCACTCGTTTTTGTGTCATTTATGGACGTCATAGTTTATTTTTTATGAGCAGGTCCGCTTCAATTATCTTCATAATGATCATCCTTATTTTTGTTCTATTTTTGAGACTAATGTTTTATGGTGTGGACGCTAGACACTGTTATAGCCGTGATAATAACAAATGTTTGAAATCGGTTAAAGAAGTACGTATATTCTTTAAATGATCCACCACCGAACGGTTCTTCATGTTATAATTGTCTTTAATTTAGCCGAGTAAACTTGTAATTTGTGTTTACTTGAATTATTCAAGCAGTTTCTGGCTTGAGTCATACGTTATGGCTTCCCACGGGTCTGTAATTATTCGACCTACGGATTCATAAAGCGTGGCAGCACCCAACATATCGTGGTTAAGATATATAATATTAAAAAGCCAAGTTCCCATGACGGACTCCTGAAGTGAGTATGGCCAGCCCATTCATATTCTAGCGCAACCTACCATTAAGATTCTCATTTGCGTTCCACTCCGGAAGGTTCCTTGAAATCATGAATGAAATCACTGGAACCCATTCATATTCAAATTTGAAAGCGATCTAATAGTAAACATTGTATTCCATAGCAATTTTCCTCAATCTGAGGTTTGTAAACAAAACTCTCAATATTGGTTTCTTTGAAGCTTTGCAGATATTCCAGGTCCCAGTGGTGGGTAAAGGTGCAGTCCTAGGAACAGAACAATCGATGTGTTGGATGATTCCTAGAAGCTTTCAATGGTCGTCGGTGCGTTGAATGGAAATGCCGTATACGTATCGACGGAAACAATAGGTGTTAAACACGCATTTAGTAGTTTTCTAAAGAGGATGTGAACTGATTATGGACTGCGCTCACGTGAAATCTTGTAACCGCGGAACAATGTGAAAAATTGTATCACGATTTTGAATGTTGTTTTTGTTGCAATAAGATAAAAAAAAAAATGTAGGTAAATACGTACGGGCGCATAGTCCATGTTGATCAGATACAACAATGCTAGGTTCATCATCATAGTAGCTAAGGGGCGTCCACTGCTATCTATATCTGGTATATATATAACTGGAAATCTATAGGGAGCTATGTTCATAGCTCCCTATAGATTTCCAGAGGTAGGAAGTGGCCTGCATCCAGAGACTTCACGTGTCATTTATTAGGTCATATGTCTAAGTCCTTGCTGGTCTACACTCTAGGACTTTTATGCCCCAACGGTTATTAGTATTATACGCTATGTGCCCTGCCCACTACCATTCAATTTGCTAAATGCTCTGGTCTATGTCACATTACTTCACACGAACAATACTTCGGCCACTCGGTGTCGCACTTCAGTAATAAACCCGTGACCTTTGTTCTTCTACGGATTTCTTCATTCCTGACTTGATCTTGTAATAAAACACCCAGTATCTTCTTCTCCATAGCTCGTTCTTTGATCCTGAGCTTTCTTATGAGGGCAATAGTCAGAGACCACATGTCAGTGTCAATCGTTTTTTTTTTATACACGACGAGTTCGTACTTGACCTCAATCACACCTGATGTTAAGTGAAGATGAGGTCGAAGGTTGAAGCGTACTGACCCGGAAACCCCAACACATTTCGGGGACTGGCTATCTTATCTCTGACAACCGGAACAAAACAATGCTATTAACATTGCTGCTTGGCGACAGATTTAGATAAGATGGTGGTAGCTAGCCAGGCGGACATTTTAAAATGCCCTACCACCAACCAAAAAGTCTTTAAGTCAAAAGTCTTTAAGCACTGAGGTATTTTGGACGAGAAGACGTTTGTTGCCAGGTT
Organism: Oegoconia quadripuncta; assembly: GCA_949316235.1. Taxonomy (NCBI): domain Eukaryota; kingdom Metazoa; phylum Arthropoda; class Insecta; order Lepidoptera; family Autostichidae; genus Oegoconia; species Oegoconia quadripuncta. The sequence continues at coordinate 25,358,459 of OX438752.1, read as the reverse complement.
ACTATTGTCTATAATGTGTAGTTTATCAAACCAAATACCATTGTTTGCTACAGACATTTGCAATGAATGTATTCGATGACAGGTCTCCGTCTGTGATACAGTGTTTATTTTCTGGCTCGCATGTAAACACCACCTCTTGTATGGACTCTGATATAAAGCAGTATGTTTTGCTAGTGAGTAGGTATTGTTATCATTCGCTTGCACGTTTAGCCATCCACGCAATCATATATATGTAAGCCTTCAGGGTATAATATTAACTAGAACATAATAGACATTGTGTGCGAGTAAAAAACTAGGAACTTATGTCAAACATGTAGAAAACGGTGTCATCACATGCTTTGACGTCTACGGTTATGATAACATGACTCAGATTGTGCTGTTTAACACATTGTATAAAAATTTGAATCTAATCCACTCTCAAGACGATCATTCGTTCTCTTGTAGGTTTATGATGGAAACTCGCATGATTTATTTATTACGAGTGGAGAGTGCCCCGGTTCCGGCCGAACGTGCGTCGGTGTGCGCGCAATGTGCGAGCGCAGGAAACCCGCAGGATATATCAGATTAGAATCGCGAGCTGATGGACGGTGGACCACTTGCGCTATGTCGACCGCGCTTCCCATATCCGCCAATCAAAGTCGATGGAAATGGACTACGATTAGAAATTTTACACACATTTTGTATATTTTATCCGTAAATAAAGACAAATTGTATGCAAGAGAGCGCAAGAACTCTTTGTTTATTTTCAAAGAAGTTAATCACCGACAGTTTACTCCTTTCACTAATAAACAAAAACATTTAATATTGGATTTGCAGATCACTGCCCGCGCTTTCAATTCTGTCTGAATCGGCGCGGCGTCGATTTATTTTCGATGTTTTTCGTTGTCCGTCCGACGGAAGTCATTATGCGTTTTCCGCCGTTCGTCGTACTGCTGCCCCGTAAAAATATATTCATGAAATCGGCGATCACCAGTTTACTTGACGTGTTCCGCGAGATGTTTCTAGACACAGCTGCATGTCAGCAATTTTCTGTCGGCCGGTGTGATGATATTTCCCACACAAAGTTTTTGGTTGATTTTCCTCGTTGAACTGGAGATACCAAATTGTATTTTTATATTTATTGTCTATTCGCGATATAATAAAATTTGGCACCTATATTTAGAATTATTTTATTGGCTATGTCAACAAACGCAGTTGTTCTAACCGAAATTGATCTTTTTGCACCGTTATGTTTGTGGGATCAATTTTACATCTCCTTTGTTTCCAGTCTTAAATCACAGTCCCCACTACCTAAAGGTATGGCTGATTATTTTCATATCGTTCCTGTTGTCAAACAAATGCAACGGTTCGTGCAATGACGCAGGGGCGGCCTCTTGCAACACTCGCGGGGGCATGCGACAAATATTGACAGAACAAATGTTTAGAGAGCGCCACAAGCTCTCTCGCTCGTCTTTTTAACCGCTGCTACGTGCACCATGTAGGTGGTGCGGTGGCGTGCCCAGATAAAGCCTCGTCTGTACACCATAGATAACTACAATGTTTGCACAAAACAAATCATGTTTGCTTAGTTTATGTCGTACGGATTGCTGGCACGGATCACTGACGCGCGGCTGGATGCGTCCTCACGTTCTATTTGCATTGCTTTATGGGTATGTGTTTGATGTCACAATAGGTCAATATTGCTGTAATATGTAACCGACTACCAATTTGTGTTATCTAATATTAGTTATACTTAACTGTGTTATTGAGAACTATAGTAGAGTAGATGATAGCTGCAGAACGGAAACGAAGGTTATCACGAATATGTATAATTAGAATAAGAATAATAAGAATAAACAATTCTAGTCCTATTGAATGTAATATAAACAAAACAATGGTCAATTTATAAAATTACTAAATCCAATTCATTCATAAGTGAGTTCGTTTGCCAAACATCTAGTATCCGTAAACAAGCCTCCGCCAAGGCCGGCTTTGTTTACGCGTCTTCTAACACTAATACTACCTATAGCTGTACTGGAATCCATCATAATATGTTTTTGGGTCTTATGACATTTTATTGCTTTGCTGGCTTTGTAAACGTATCGACAGTTTAATAATCCATTGGTTAGTCGCTTGTTGCAAATCGCCAACGGAAATGAGTGCCAGTAATGAGCTTCGGATGTCGCTCACCTATTGTGCCGAGCTAATAGATATCGACTTCCTCAGTTCAGTTATTGGTGGTAACAACATCGTGCTATAATGAGGCATTGTTTCTGCACGTCAGGAAGTCTCCACATCTTATTCTGTTTTCAGATCCGCGGTATGATCCGATTGTTCAATCCTATAATATATGACTGCTAATATGCTTACATACATATCATATAGATTTCAAGTAGTCAGTGCGAATCCAGGTCGACGGTTCACGTAGTCAGTGCGAATCCAGGTCGACGGTTCACGGATCTGCAACGGCAATTCAACCGATGCAAAACGATAATGGCTTTGGCATTTACTCCGACAGCCAACTACCTATCAACCAAGAATCGGAATTCGTGCTTGAGATTGAGTTACCGATCAGCGTACCTGCCGTAGTCAATCATAGTCCATGAAAACACGGATTAGACCTCTGCGTTTGTTCCCGTTTCTAACAATCATTGAACTGTGGAGATTCGGATTACACAGCCAGTATTTTTAGTTACGATTAATATTAAATGTTGTTTTTCAAGTTTGTCCGCCGATTGTAGTGGAGGTTGGAAATGCTTGTTTGTTCTGGGGAATGATGAAACGGGGTTCATCCGGTGTGTCCGAAACTCCGAAGCGTTTCACGTTCCACACGCTGACTGAGAAACTTCAACTTGACAATTTATTTTCCCAAGTTTACGACACTGTAATTTATTGTTATCAGAGATGTTATCAGACTAACCTTTGCACCACAAAATTGACATTAATATCCTGCATTTGACCGCAATTGACCGTGTTTTCATTTGTAAGTAATTTTATGATTAATTGTAATCTCAAGGTAGGTAACCAGATGTTGTATGTATAAGCGTCATTAACCCTCGAACGTAATCCCTTAGTCGCACGCGCAGGCACGTAGCGTTAAGTGGGTTAGCATGTCGATCCTGGACTCAAGGTCGTTTGACAAAACCGTTGATTACAGCAGATGTTAAGATATACGCGCGAGAAGAAGTCTTCTTACGTCCATTTAAAGTTTTGACTTTTTGAGTTTGATCCTACGAGTGCATCACCATTTAGCTTCTTACTATCATTTTACCCGACTGCTTAAGAAATGAGGGTAATGTTTTTCGAGTGTAGGTATGTAGGTAAGTATGTATATGTCCGTTCCTTTAGCGCACACTGTAGCCTAAATGACTTGACTGATTCCGAAGTGTATAGTGTTGTTAGATTCGTCTTGATACCTGGAGTGTCATAGGATACTTTTAAGGTAAAAACAACCAACATGGCGTCCGCAAAATACAAAATATGCTGTCGGGATTTTACTCTGTGGTTTTTTAATTACTCGTAAGAACTTAAGATATGGTTCACATCCGAATACTCAAACACTTCCTAACTTTAAGAGCCCCTAAAACATCACTGCATCGCTGTGAATGTGAATGACATAAAAGTGATATAACGTATGAGTGGCTCTTGAGTATTCGGAACAGTCAAAAGGTATAACTCTAGCTAAGGGCTAACTCCGAATTCGCTAAAAAAATTGCCCTCCATAAAAAAATGCGCCGATCAGCTGACCCATGGGACACCAAGTGTTTTTTTAGTGATTTCAAGATTGAATCCATATGCTGATCTAAAGCACTTCTTTTTTCGCAGATAATTAAAGAATACTGTGTATTTCGCTTCGGTGACAAACAGTAGTGGTTCTGATAAATTATCCCGTTCGAACTCTTCAGCTCAACGAATAATATAGGTATGTGCTAACGTTGAAAGTTACAAATATCTGCGACGAAACTATGTACCAATATCAACGTCCTTGATAATGTTGAACTCGTTTCACTTCCTGCTGCCAGCCGAATTGTATACACCGAGCACGTCACTCATTCAGAATCAATCAAAGGATCGTGAATGAGATATTTACCGTGTATGCGAGTACATAATGTAGCCGTAATAATTACATTTATGTGCTAGTAAAGGCGTTTCCTGTTATAAAAAGAGCGTAGAGCCAAGGATGTGCGATATGAGATCTCTGATACAATTCATTAATATGCAACTAATAGGAAAACGTAAAAAGATTTTAAAATTGATCAAGGATTTATTTAAAAAAGTAATTGTTCGTTACATCAGGCACTACCAGTACCACCAGACTGTTTGTGATGTGATAGCCAGGCCGTGACATAGGTCAAGCGCAGGCCTGGTATACTGGGTGATCCATTGAAATTTCACTATTCCACTAATATTATGCAAAAATTTATGTGTATGGATGTTAGTTACTCCATCACGCTATAACTCACGCACGGATTTGGATGTTTGGTATAAAGATTTATCAAAAGTATATATAGGTATATACTCGCGAAATCCAACTATCCAACTAATATTATATACGCGGAAGTGTGGACGATTGTTTGTTGTTCAATTTGAATAATATTTGGTACACAGGTAGAATATGTGCTCTAGAATGGGACTTGGGATAGAATACTTTTATCGCGATAAAGTAAGTAGTCGCCGCGGGAAAAACAAATTACACATGATCGATTATATAGAGTTTAGGAAAATTGCATTCAAAGTTTTTAAAATATTCATGCACTAATCAGGAATAAGATAAAAATTAATATTTCGGACACTTACACCAATTATCTAGTTCCAAACTAAGCAAAGCTTGTATTATGGATACTAGATAACGGATAAACATGCACAAATATTTATATAAATGACTCGGGAATAATTGTTCGTATTTATCACACAAACATTCACCCCTCTCGGGATTCGAACCCGCAACCGCAGACGGGTCACTATCCATTACACCAATCGGTCGTCATAAATGAGACCGACCATTTTCCATTAAAAAAAACGCAAGTTATTTTATTGCTGTAATAGTGTAAATTAGAACCTATACTTGTCACTGTCTATTACCGTTATGGAAGAACTTGCGATTTTTCTTAATTTAACTGGATCCAATTTCCACTCTAGTCGTGCAAGCCTTTTTATTCGACTGAAGAGGGTTATATTTTCTCATAAGTATATGTCGATGTCTATATACCTATATATACCTCCTGTAACTTAAATGGCCTAACCGATTTTGAAGTGCAATGTGATGTTTGATTCTGATTGATCCCTAAAGTGTCATTACATAATAGGAAACTTTTTAAATTGTTAAACCAGTGATGTAACTCTAAAATCGATGTCATGCTTCCCTATGCTGACCCATCTCAAATATGTATGTATAAGTATATAAACATATAGATCCTAGACTTATAGTTGATACATTGATATGTATGAAATAGAATAGTTTTTTTTACAAATGAATGTCGATTTTGTTTCTATATCAAGTCGCAACAGAGCGAGGGCTAGGGGGCCGTCCTGCCAAGGCCAGCGGGTTCGTTAGGGCCATTCATGGATGCCTGCGTGCAACCGCCTCCCGCTACACCGTCGGCCGTCCGCAATCCCACTGCGACAGGGTACTACCACGCCAGTTATACTGTCCGATCGATCGGGCTCTTTTTACTCTCCGACTCGCAGCAAAAAGACACAACGCGCAATCGTATTTCACCGGATGCACTAACGAGTGTTAAATTTTTTAAGACTCGCCATACAGCATTAGTTTGTTTTTGTTGAACGCCGTGTTTCCGCTATCACTCACTACTTATAGGACTAGTGCATTCGTATTAAATGTTTTATAACAGTTACGTTTATAGACGAGTGCCGGGCGCGACATCTCGCTTGCAGTTTCCTACTGCCTAGACGACGCGAACGGTTTGAATAGACTTTAATAACGTGAGATGAGGCTTTTGATGTGAATAGAAATACGGGTAGGTATACTAGCGTTTGATTCAAAGGATCACTATGTACCTACGAGTATGAAAGGAGGTAGTTATACTCTATATTATATGTATACTGTTATAGAATATAATGACGTAATCTATTTATGAGAATAGAGTGTAGAGTAGTAGAGTGAGAGGCGTGATGAGACGATATCCAGGCAGTTTTATGATAAGTAGGTATAATGTGTTTTTCCAGCATTTCAATAATATTGAGTCCAATTTTTTGACGTTCAGGACGAAGTTTGTGTTCATATGTCTTTGGTTCTTAAGTGGAAGCAAATTGGCATCTCAACAATCACAATTGCATGTATCGATATCTCGGGAGAAGCGAGGAGTATTTCGGACGTGCATAGCGGGCAATTCGTCATGATTTGCGTATGTAAATCAATGGAGTTTGGTTGCGGGGGCGTAACGGTATTTTCGTCGGTCCACGACAGGAAAGCGGATGCTATAAACACACTTTCAGTCTTGTAACCATCGTGGCGTACCTACAGCGGCTTAATAAACTAGTGTTGTTACGCTGATTGATTGGGGATTGTGTTAGGAAGGGGATCATTATGAAATCGCTCGGCAAATGCATTCGAGAGCACGTGCTCATCCATTTCTACGCCGGATTATAAACCTCCGCACCCACCGGTCCCTTGCTCAGACTTGTTAACGACCGCGGAACGAACGTCACACCAACTTTATGGCCATATTTTTGTTAGTCAACTTTTTCTGCGTCAATCACTTTTGTCTCGACGATAGTTCATTCAGATTATTTTTAACCACCGACAAGAAACGACGGGTATTATGTGTTTTGTACGGCGTTATGCGTGTGTCCTTGTCCGGATGTATCTCAATAATGCGTGCGTTTTGTATGGAAGTAGGGGAAAGGTTTTCGAACTTTTGACACAGTTGCATTGTAGGTATACCTGGATGACAGTAAGTATATTCGATATCTAAAGATTAATATTGTGAAGATTATGACTATTAATTGACAACATTGCAAGATATAGGATTGATACATTCGCAATTTATTTAATTTTTTCCTCGTTTCATATATACGTTTAATTGAAATTTACCTATCAATCTTAGATGGTTACTATAGCAAAAATAAGGCCGGGATCAAACACTGCTTCTTAAAATACAAGAGCAATCTTAGTTTACGGAGCAGGGCTTCATAAATTGTAATTAAGTATATTTATTATGTACGTCCCAAATCACTACTTGTAACTTAACCTAAGTTTGAGTCAATGAACTTTATTTTACTTTATTTTTCATTTAGCTTCGGAGGTTTTGTAAATTTTCAATTTATGTTATAGGTAATGTAATATCTACTTATTTTGATTATGTGGATTTTTAAATAGTGCCAACTGGCATTTCCCATACGAATAGCGCAGTAACTGATTGTAAATCCTATAGTTTTGAAATTTAAGAAAACGCAAGGTTATACGATTAATTGAAAAAAATCATCATTTCTAATTGTTTGTGGAATTATCATGGTATAAACTTAATTTGACGGTTTCATTTAATGGGACTACATATTTGAGTTTCTTAAAAAAAATTGTCAGTGGTGATGTTAGATATAGTTGGCGTCGTATAATTATTCATAAATAATAGTAATATAACCTTGCAGAATCACCAGCCAACATCAGCTGAACCCACCACACTTGGTTAATACCCGTCTGAAATTACCTTCTTCACTTGGAAAGACAGAAAATTTTTATAAATAAAATAATAAAAAATAAGTCTATTATTTGCAGGCAACTACGGCCCATAGATAAACACCTTACAGAAGAACATACATAATAATGAAAATAATAATAAAATGAAGGGCTGCTCTACATTACCAATAGTAGCAAGTTGCCTATTAAAGTTCGCTATCATCAGTATAATGTAATCGTCAAGACCAGGGGTCGGCAACTTGCGGCTCGTGAGCCACATGCGGCTCTTTGGATGCGAAGCTGCGGCTCTTTAGTACCATACTCCCTTCCCTTCCCCTCCCTCCCTTCCATTTACTGAGATCGCGTGCTTCATCTCCGACCACATCGTCACTTTCCATCAGGTGAGATTGTGGTCAAACGCGTATCCAGTCAATCATAAAAAAAAAAAAAAAAAAAAAATACGCAAATATTTATTAATTCATTATTCATCCATACCACAGATGCGAAAAAACTATGTACTTATAGTCAATCATTACGTGAGAGACTGAAAAATTTTACTTTATGGTGGATATCACGGCGGAATTAAATGAGCCGTATCTAAAACTGCAAGGAAAGGGAAACCCAGCCTATGTTTTGGTAGAAGAATTGGTTTGTTTTGAAGAAAAATTAATTAATTTTGCAAAAGACATTCAGATCTGTAAATTACTTCATTTTCAATTTGTAAAGCAATATCGCGATAAAAGCAGTGCAACTGTTGACACGAATTACTTCAGCACAGTTATAAAAAAATTAAAGATGAATTTGCTGAAAGATTTTTCAAAAAACCAAACCATTATAACGAAATCCATATTGTGCTATTTGGAGTTGATACTGGACTCTCTAGATACTATCTAATTACTCTAGAAATGCAAGTGAACGATTTAAAAAGTAAAGCTTTGTGGAGTGGAAAAATTACACAGTTGAAAAGCAAGTTGGAAGAGTTGGAGATCCAAAAATGTATGTAGGTAACGCAACAAAAGTGGACAGCTTTAAAAGAAATGCCGCGAGTTTGGGCACTTACATTCGACGCATGGAATAGTCTTCCAGATTGCTACAGTGAGGTGAACAAGTTGGCATTTGGAGTGTTGACTATCTTTAAATCGACATGTTCGTATCAAAATTTGCATATGCGTTACGCGAAGTAAAGAAAACCACAGATGTGAAAACTGCGCTCATTACGTACTACGCGTATGCATATTCATGGCTTAGCTACGGCGTGATACTATGGGGTAACAGTGTCGATACCTCTACTTTATTCATTGTTCAAAAAAGACTAATAAGAATTCCCCACTTCATAAAGAATAATATTTTGACCCTGCCATGCATCCATTTGCTTGAGATTTGCAAATTTGTACGAAGTCACCCCGAGCTATACACCAAACGGGAAGACCTGAACATGCCATATTCACTAAGACCCTCTCGAAAAAATCTATTGGTTCCACCAAAGTCTAACTTAAAAATGCATTCGTCCGGCACACTATCAATGTTATCTAGAATATTCAATAAGCTACCAAATTACATCAAAAACGAAGCGAAAGATAAGAAATTCATACAATTCTTGAAACAACTATTAATTAAAAAATGTTATTACACAATAAATGAATACATGACCGAAAATTTTAGAGATTAAATAATATAAATAAATGACATAAATAAATAATAATACAATATAAATAGATATATATATATATATATATATATAGTATAATTCATATTAATAAATAATTTAAAAGAAAAATAATAATATAATTGGAATATAAAGGTAAAAATACATATGATAATGTAATAGTTTAAATATCTAGCTTGTAAATAATGTATTCAGAATTTTTTGTAATTATTTAAATTAGTTGCATGCTACTCTCTCATGTTGCTGTGCCTTCACAAGGTCCTTATATGATGTCATCACAACAAAACATAAGGAATGCAATAAATGATTTGAGTTTGAGTTTGAGCAAGCGTTATCTTGTATGAATATAATTATAAATAAACTAAGAAGCCAACCAACAAATGAAAATTTAGAGTGGTGGTTGAAACTTAAACAAACAATAAGTTATGAGCCAAATTTATCCAAACATTCCAAAACCCTGCAAAGCCAGCGTTCTCTTTGAATTTGTTTGCTCAAATGTGTGTTTTTTTATTCGCTCCCATTGAATTTGTTTGCTCAATTGGTTGTTATTGAAGCAAAGGTTAGTGTAGTGAGTAAATGTTTTAATTTTTTACTTAAATAATAAGTGATTGTCTAATAATACCATATATAGATTATCTAATTTGTTGTGAAAAAACACTACTTATATGTATATGAATAAATAGATAAGGTTTTTTTTATCAAAAAACTTTATTTATGCAAGTACTATTTATTGAGGCTCTTTAAAAACTTTGAATTTTGTAAATTGTAAATTTGACTCTTCCGACTCAAAAGGTTGCCGACCCCTGATCTAGGCTAGATGGTTAATTCAGAGAACTGTAGATGGAGTAACTTAATTAGGCAGGATCTTAGAGTATACCTAAGCAAGGCAGGATGCTACAATTAATCACGTGAAACAGGCCTGTATGAATAACTACGATGCCCACTGTACTTATAATAACGGCACCCTAAGGGCACGAGTCCTATTCGCAATTGATCGTCTTTTTCATGGCAAGATTAAAATTTCATTATATTTGGAGAATTTGTAGCGTTAGCCGTTATATTGTGCTGTCGATTTCCGAAGTTACATCCCATATTCGAAAAATCGGTCGATGCTCTTAGTCCGAACGTTGGCCCAACAATGTTATGGGCCAATAAAAATTCAATATTTGAGCAATAACTGAGGATTAACAAAACCATCAAATTCCAGCCAAGGTAAGACTTCCGCTGTCAGATTAGGCGTATATTACGTATGCAAGTTTACACACCGGTCGTAAATCGTAAAGGCCACAATGCATTTTTTCTGCAGTGTCGAGTATAAACGGCGATTGACGTCATCGAGACCAGAGTTTGCGGATGCAAATTACACGTATACAGTAGGCTGTAACTAATATGGTACGGTATGGTGAAAGTAACAGTTCCGTGCGGTCGATGGCCTATTTTCTATCACCATGTTACATGGATATTATAGTCACGTAACTTAGTGCTGGAACGAAGAGAAACTGCTACATTTTAAGAGTGCAAATACAGTTTTGGTTCGAAAAGCATAAAAGTATGTAAAGTGCTATCTGTTAAGAAAAAAATCTTTTTATTGGAAATCAAACAAGAACTCAAAATCTGAAATTTATAAATTGCAGAATTTTGTTACACCAAATTGCTAAGTCATTAATTGTAGATTTACTACGCTTTTATAATAGGTTCCGGTAGACAATCAAAATTTGCCTTTATAATTTCAAAACTATCATAAAACAGAATTTATGTTCAAAAGTTTCGTCTTTACTAGGTACCTACTTTGCTTGCACTTGAAGAACCACGTTTTTCCAATAGATGGGATGCCAATTAGTTTTCTTTGTTTTTCGAATCATATACTGCATAAATAAGGATTTTTCATAAATAGGCACGAGTTATTATTTTAGGTTACTTTTATTTGAATTATAAGAGGGATTTTTAACTAAAGATAAAGTTAATCATTCCCATACTAACTAACGTAGTGACTGATCACCAACACCTAAGGGTTTGAACACCGACAGTCGCCAGTCTTATCACTATTTTTAACCGCAAAAAAGGAGGTTCTATGTGATTCCTGGAATCTTGAAATTTAACGTGAAGCAAGGTTTAATATACCAGGAATAAAACTGAAAATCAATAATTAGTTCGTTACGTAATAAATCTATGCACAAACCTATATGAATTTTGAAAAACATTGCTTTTGCAGAAGCCAACAAAACTCTATCTGCTCTCTTTTTTCGTGCAGAAAACTGTACCCGGTATGATCATTTTAAAGATTTTATTACACCGGCTATAATTATGCTCTATACGAATAACCCGCTACCATTTTCGACATGGCACGCGCTTGTAGTGTACATTTTACATAGACGAAAGGAAAAATTTCGCTTCATAATCTTTACCCATTATGATGTAAACATATTTCCCAGCGCCTTTAATTTTGCACTTTCGAATCTGTGAACGCAAAAGTCGTAACAAGCTTTTAGATTCCAGGTACCTACTTATCTTAATCCACCTTAAGCTTGATGGATCTAAATGATGGACGGCATACGGGGGCGACCGTGTCAGTGTATATAACCACTTCCGTTTGTATAATTTTGCTAATACTAAGGGCTTAGCTAATATTATAAACCTCGCGTAATATACTAAACATCGATCTGATATTCTTGACGCAAATGTAAACTATACTGACATGCATGACATTCCTTTACGTAATTCAAAGGTGCTTGATTGTAAATTTCCCGTCTAGGTCTACATAGGTCGTTATGTAAGAAATTTGTTACATGGCCAGAAGTCGTAGCTTGGGATATAACAAGAGCGTCGCGGACGAGAACTCAGTCGCCGCCCCCGACCGAAGCCTACGCCCGCCCGCATGTTTCTATGCAATGCCACCCTACGCATAGCCTCAAAAAGCTAACCACCGACTGCTCAGTCAAGTATAATGCGAGCTGAGTGGAATGCACTTATGAAATCCATACTATCAGATACCCAAAAAGTATATAGGTGTAGGTATCTGTTGAATGCGTGACACGTTGTCACTCCCACGACGAGACATATCAATCACCAAGGATCGATTGAATGGTATCAATAAGTGAATGTGGTGGGCGATCGGTCGACGAACTGCGCGGGCGCGGGCTGCCGGTGGTGCGCTCTAATTCAATTTAACGACAATCTACTGGGCACGGGCAACACTACTCCGCTGTCACCGAACGTGTTACCCAACCGTTATTATACTATATTATCTTGACACTCGCCTACCGTTCAATAACACTTGGGAGGTAAGTTTTTAAAACCTTGCTTTCATATTAAATAAGTAATGCCTTCATAAAGGATTTGGTAAATTTAAGAAACCAAGTTGAAACTATGTGAATGGTTCTAGTTATTGTACTAATTTCACTTAAGTTATGACCGGATCTGCAAGGATGAGTTGTGTCACCTTGAATGCCGGATGCCGACATTCTGAGGAACTATCGACCGTCAATCGTGCGAGCGTCTCGCCATATATTATACTCGTCTGCCTGTTTGTCTTTGCGACTGCGAGGGCCGTTTTTATTTTACTACCATCTACGTCCGCTCGGAGGCCTCGTCCAAGGTCGATGTTTCTTATGACCAATCAATCGGTGCATTATAAACTGGCAACCTGCTGTGATCGATATCGAGTGAAAGAAACTTCGTACTAGTCTCATATGTTACGTGAAACTTATAAAATATTTAGGGCGTGTTTCGAAGGAAAAGCATATCTCGTCTCCGCAGCGGAAATGGATAGGACGTGGGCGACGCCTACGGTGCGCGCGAGTGACCGCTCCCAACACCAAAGTGACAAATTTAATATCATTTTCTATTTCTGTTCTTCTCGGTTTGTTTAAATTCGTTTTCTGCTCGTTTATTCCAGGTAATGATGTCCATTACACCCGTTACGCTCCGACGCAAGGTCACACAACTTCATTAATCATCAAAGGATCTGTGCTGGAGAATGTAATTATTTTCCATAGGCGCTTGCAAGTTTCCTAATTTAGTCTTGTTGCAACGTTGCAAGACTACGACTGAAGTTTGTAAATGTTTTATGTCTTGATAGCTCGACGGTTATTGTGGTTTATTGTCTGTTTAGTACGCGCAGAGGCTTAATTTGTACACTACCACTTATTTCCGCATCCGCTATCGTAGTGTCCTCTGCAATTTAATCATCTCTTCAAGTGACAAGATGTATTAGGGCAATTTTACGATCAGCATTATCGACGTTGCGATTATCGTCCTTTAAGCTTTTTGTTTTAGAGTTGAGAATCGTTCAATGCGACTGGGTCCCTTTGATGTAGAACGGGAATATATCGACAAAGACGGACGTCCGGTGCCGGTCAGGATTTGTTTCACACGGGCGCTGTAAGCTGCGACTCCCGGCGATCTAATCTATTGAGCTTTAAATATTTCGGAAATAATTTCATTATCCAGTTTCACTATACAATAATCCTCTCATCTCACATCAATAACTTTGACTCTAACAGCGTCGTCAAATAAATGATATTGTTTGACGGATTATAGCTATATGCATAGTTATGTGTATTTGCAAAAAGCATTAGTGTTTATTTAAAAAATTAAGTCTTCCGGGCCATCGCTCATGGGGATATAGTCAAAAATCCTTCCGGTCCTTTTGATTAGCGTATCAGAGCGGCACGGACGCTACTCATCTCAAAGGGCTAGTGTGTTTGCGCCCGAGCTAAAGTAAATATCAGCTGTGCCCGAATTTAATGTGGTGCTTTTTTGTAGTAAGTTCCTGCTTTACAATGACCGTTTTAATCTTATTGTAGTTAAAACGGAAGTTCTGACAGAATTCAAAATACGATAGTATATATTTGAATAATGCAAGTAATATTATTGATGCGAAAGTTTGGATGTTTGTTTTGTCAAGCATACGGCGAAACTACGCAATTGTTTTGGCTGAAATTCGCCACACAGTTAGAAAATGTTCTGGAAGAAGACTTTCTACCCAGTACAGGGGATAACTTACGAAGATTACTCCGCGATAAAGTAAATACCACGCGGGTATAGCCGTGACCAGAAAGCTATAGTTGCCGCCGCTTGGCAAAACAACCGACTTGAATGAATGAATGAATCTCCATTCTCTATCTCCGGAGTGCATCATCAGATCTTAACCAAATTTACATGGATCCAATCTGGCGGAACCCTATCAAACAAAAAACAATCATCCAATTCGGTTAACAATTGACCAAAATATAGGTAAATATACATAAAAAAATATATACATGGAACACGAACATGGAACCTTCTCATTTATTGAAGCCGTTTAAAAAAGAAATATTTCATAAATTTGCTTTTTCTTATTCGTAAGTTGGCTCAGCCAATACGATAACTATAACATTAAAACAATAGCCTCCGTTCCACTTCTCACGAGCAGGATAACATTGGTTACCGTTAGCACAGTTGGGTCGGTATTTGGCGGCGGGTGCGCAAGCGCACCGTTTTGCATACAATGACCATAGTGGTCGGCACTTGCGCAACACGCGGCCATCGGGCCGGATGTGACGACGCCGAGGCGGCTGTCATAGTGCCAAATTGTATGCCTAGATGTCTAGGCTAGATATCCTGCAATAGTAATCTACTAGCTTCGACTTAAAAATTTCAATGGCTGACGATTTGATAGAAGTGCAAAATGCATACAAAAACTGCAATATTAACTGCAGTCTGATACTGGGTGGTCTAAATGCAGCCTTGAAACGTCAAAGTTGAGCGGTGCGAGCCGCGGTGCGCGATGTTGGTACTACATGCAATGCACGTTGCCCTAACGAAGCTGGTGTACATCCGGTCGCAGGCTATGTTAATCAGAACCTCTTTCGAACCGCCATCATACAACCGGCCTTGGGGCTTCAACGTGGTACAATAACCATTGAGAAACTTTATTAGATTGTCTTTCTAAATTGGAACTGCCGTTGTGATTATCACTGCGAAAAGCGAAGATGAGGCCGAAGGTGAAAGTGCGGTCACCTGGAACATAATTGGGGTGATGGCTGTCTTATCTTAAACTGGATACTGCGGCCACAGCATTAGATTGATTCATCTTAGAATATCAGTCAAAGGACGACCACTGCTGAACATAGGCCCACAGACTTCCTTAGTGACCGGTTGGAATTGGTCTGTATCTAGCGTCTTCGCCGTAATTAGGCTTGTACACCTTGTGGCAGACGTTCCACGTTGCGTTTGTCGGTGTGTGGTCTCCACTTTAGGACTTCTGTCAGTTCTTCGAGCTATGTACCTTGCCCTCTACCACTTCATCTTACCGATACGCTAGGCTATGCCGGTCATTTTCGTTCTTCTACTGATATCTCCATTCCTGATTCAATCTCGTACGTACTCACTCGCCGAACTTCCTCCTCTTCATAGTTCTTCGCGTTAAAATGCCCTACCCTACTACATATCGATCTGTGTGCGAAGTGCGAGTTTTGTATCGTTTTTAACTTTACCATCGCGTTCGCGCTTACGCAAAAAGTATCTATAAAAAAAATCGTTTTGTAAAGTATCCGCTAGAGGCGCTGCGCATTTCTTCATACAATACCAGTTACCGTCCAGTAACAAAGATTTAAATTCATTCTTTTGGCAACATTAAATTAAGAATTTCAAGTAATTTTTTTTTAAATAGATAATTATAATGTGACGACATTACTGGCTGGACTATATTAATGAGATCCTAAATTAGTTAAGAGAGTGAATGGTTATACAGACATAGTGACGAATTAGAATATATATTTGTTATTTGAAATATTCTGATGTACAATCAGCATTAAGAGTAATAAGATCTATCTAGAATACCTTAACAGTAAGAACTTAAAACTTTAGCAGCAGAAGTTGTGAAAAAGGGATCCAATTGCTGTTGTAACATAAGTCGTACCAGCGCTGATTTTCAATCATTTCATTACGTTATATTCGTATGTAGACAAAATAATTCGCTTTAACTAATTTATTAACCGTTTGCAACCAAGACCGCATCGTAAAGCATCCGCATGGCTTATCTAAGATCGATTTCCATTTCCCTCCTAACAACGGCAGCGTTGAGCGCATTGCTATCTTCAGTTCATCGGCCCATAACCTCATTGCAACAACGCATGTTTTACATCATTGCGACATTGGCTACACCCCAATACGACCTTTATATGCACTTGCATCATGTATTATATATATTCGTACGATTATTCTCAGACTTGGTCTGGTACTCGTCAAATATAATTATCTTCTGAGAAAGCCGCAAAAACTTTTCGAGATGTTGCAATCACCTTACGAGGTTTATTGTTCATTGATCCTGATGTCAGTTATAAATCAATGTTTTTATACAAATAATTACTTTTTTTGTGGTTGTTTGATCCAATCAAATTAGAGTTGATTGTTTAAAAGAGGGAGAGGTATAAGCTGGACATTAGTTCAGACCAGTCTTCATGTATGATATGAGATCAAAAAATTTCACGACTCTACATAAATAATGTTACACATTTTTATCATTTAAAAACATGTTTTAAAATTGCTGTCCCCAGCTTATCTCTAAAAGTATTGCTTAGAAAATTCAGAAAACACCTTGAATATTGCCAATAAGGTGTAAATTGAAGGTTATCAGGTTTGCATTGCCTTGGATAGTTTTTCTTTTACATTTGAGGAAAACTTTTTGTCAAACTTAATTTTTCATTTAAGGTACTTCTGTTTGTAAGATTTAGGCAAGGCATCAATTGCCGTATTATGATGATATTATAGATTAGTACAGTAGTACTTATGCATTTACCATTTAATACAATTTTCAAGTCTGTCGGTAATTGATTACGATTAGTTTTAGAACTGCAATAAAACAACTGATAGAACAGAATTCGAGTCCCGCCTGTTTTTCATATAAAGCTAAGATGTCATAATTGTTTACACTTATGAAAATTATGTTATTTAAAAATATTTCATTAGTGTGGCCAAGTAACGAAAACCTTCGTTTTGAAAGCACAAAGACTTTGCAAAAGTGTTAATAATAATATTTTGTGAAGTAGACTTGGCACTGTACAAGATCTCATTAATTTTTATATAGCTAATCAATAACAAGACTTGGCGAAATTTTTACAAGAATCATTTTTGTTGTTCGATCTTTTGCTTTTATAAAATTATATGCCACTCATTGTGTTGTAATTAATCAATAATGCTTTTGTATGAATAACATTCAAGAAAGGTAAACCGTACGTGAATGAATGGAACAACTATATGAAATTAATCAGTTGACATAAAAGACGTAGCAAATGAACAAGTCACTGAAGAAGCATCAGCTTTAATTTACATTATTATATAACGTCGAAGAACTAACGATCACGATGTATTTCTCCGTGGAACTTAAGCTAGCCAGATAAGGTGGTTGTGGGGTATAAGGTGTCGGTAATGCGAGCGGTCAACCGTTACAGAGGGTCGCACTTGACAGGTTTATGAACATTGTGATTAACATTAATTGGCGTTAAAGTTACATCAACTCCATTTGGGCTTTATAGGCTGGTTTACAAACTACTGCATATATCTAACTTATTGATATGAGAAAAAAGAAATTAGTATCGAAATTCCAAAATCTTGCGGCTGCTTTTATAAAAATTATGTTTTTAAGAAGCTTTTCGTGGTCGGACTTTTTGTATTCGAATGTGTCGTGTTACTCAGAAATTTAGTAATCCGACCACTAGTTTAGAACTACATGGACATTTATGACATTGTGTACCGAAAATTAGCGGGTAATTTATTCTCTTAGAGTGTCTCGTACTAGGACTTACTGGAGAGTGGATCTCCAGTGAGTCCTAGTACACTTCCTATACCCTCCGCTGCTTTGTACGTTACCGCTCCGTTGTATATCGTTTTAATTATTTATGTACATGTGTTATTCACTTTGATTTTGACATGCGTGTAATTACAAACTCGATCTATAGGGTTGGAGTTTTCACCGCGTGGGAACGGCGATGCAATGCATGCATTTTGCAACCCGTCGGTAGGCCCTGCGCCGACAGAAAGATATGAACTTCCGCAACACGCGCGTGGGAACAGGCAGGATATTGATTATTGAATAACTAAACGCAAAATTACTGCAAAATACTTTTAAAGTCAAGCGTTGTAGTATTTCATTCTTTGTTTTCCTTTGTGAGAAATTTTACGGGTTAGCGTTTGACCTCAATCACAGTAGGAAGCTCCTTCACCTAACTATTCCTCCTAACAATGTTTCATGAACTATTTAATGTTCTATCCTATGTTTACCATTTACCTTTCAGTGTTCCTTCATCTGTAATTTTATTACAAGATCCTTCAGCCTTTTCTATTTTCTGCCTTCACTGACAGCTATAGCCCTGAATACATAAACTGAAATGTAATCAATAGGTATATCGCCTTATCCTGTATACATATTTGAATAGAGCTCTATACCCCGTACGATGCATCCAAGAAAATTGCCTATTCATTGCAGTTAGCAACTGCTAATTAAATATACAAGAGATAACCAGTGTTCGCACGGTCCATTGTGACAACATGAACGGAAGTGAATTGCAGAAAGATAATTCCGTGGTGCGTAGGGAAGGCTTTACATTGGCAGTTCAGTTATCATGTGGGAATGCAACGCTCCAGTTATGGATACAGTCTAGACGCGGTCACCCGAGCCGGCCTATAAGCCTTACATTGATATACTTATGTAGAACTTTATCATATTTGTTCACTCACTATAGATTATCAGTAACTTTTTTGTAATATAGCCGATGGATAGCCGAGTGAATTTTCATCCTATCAAGTAAATCTAATTTGACTATTGATCGTTCATATTGATCATACAGCTGAAATAACAATACAGCTGCAACTTCCTGCAGCGGTATTCCCGAACGAGTACGACATTGGAACCTTCAAGAAACGAGCCTACACCTTCCTCAAAGGCCGGCAACGCATCTGTGACCCTTTTGGTGTTGCGGGTGTCCATGGGCGGCGGTGATTGTTTTCCATCAGGTGACCCGCATGGTCGTTTGCCGCCCTCTCATATAAAAAAAAAAAGATACAACACTACTAGAACTAACGTTATTTACTACTACTACTACTGATGTCAGAATACTACGGCTGATGCAGACTCTCTATCAGTCAGTATATCCGAACTACCATACTTACTAATCATACATATACGAACTTAACCTAGTGGGGTAACTAACCAGTTTGAGTTTAATTAAATACTCTGTTGCCGCAGGGAAATGGCGTCAATAAACAACTTTATAACCACTCATGACCCAAGGGGTTAATAACTTGAAATAAGATGTATTTAATTGCATGTGCATATTCAAAAATCCAAGCTGAGGCCAACTTGATGCTATAGTTACGACGTAATGCGGCTTGGGGTGGTTAGATAACGATTTATCCAGGAATGTGGACGGAGACACGGCGCATTCCAGTTTGTCGAGCCACTATTAATGGCTCACCTGTTTATATCTTTTCGACTTAAAAAAATGTAACCAGACATCAACTTTGCTATGTTCTTGTTATATCGACTATTGCTTTTATATCTCGGAATGTGGGTTTTGCTTTTAATTTGAATTATTTTGAGAGTCCTATTTAATTATGTCGGGCCCGTGAAATTTATTTGTGTGATTTCATTGTCTTCTTATCTCTTGAGAAGATTTTAAATTGCACCAACGTATTCCTGCGCTTTTGTTGCGATTTTTTTTTTCTTAAAACAATGCTTTGTTTTGCTAGTCTAAAATAAAATAAACCTTAAATGTCACAATAAAGCTGCACAGTGCATTATACATTAAGACTAACGTGAGACCTGTACAACCTGATTTTGCACAAGCATTGTTTGTATAACAACAATAGCATCTTTCTCACATTATATTCCGAAATTCTTTTGCGAAATTATAAAGATTGCCGCAATCTATCTTAGTATAGAAAGAAAAACGAGTTAATTATGATAATAACATACCTATTGTTAATTTAACATGAGGCGGAAATCCTTAGAGATGACCTTTGGCATTTCAAGACGGATCTACGTTCAATGGCAGACGCTCTCAGTTTGATATTTACACTCGGCTATTATAGCTGCCATCTTGTTTATGATAAGTGTCCTCATCGATAATCGATGGACGTCGTGTTTTTCGCGAGTTCTACCTAAGCAGGAAGTGCGTGCGAGTATTCGATTCATTGAAACGCCGACAATGGCGCCAAAAATTCAGTAGCTGCTTTCGTCGGTGAATTACAACGGTGATGCTACCGTTGGTCAACCACCACACGTACTCGTACTCATTTGTTATACTATACGAATGCACAGGTGCTTTGGTTTCAGAAAGTGTTTGTGATTTACTTCGGTTACTAATTCATCATCATCAGCCAACACCAGTTTACTACTCCCAAGACGCTTTGGCTTTAGGCACACATCGAGTCGCTTCCAGCCGCCCGACACAGATCGCTGATCCAGCTAGATTTGCCTACTTACGGTCTTCCACTCCAAACCATGCTTATTCTAGTAATTGTCGGTTCTGCGACATATATGAACTGCCTCAATAGGCAGTTCATACATCCAATACAAGTGGCAATCCACTTCAATCTTCTAACTTTCAGACTTACGTCGACGACTTTGATTCTTTGGCGGATTACCGCATTCTGAATATTGTCATTACTGATACCAAATCTGTGATAATGCTACTTACAAAGGTGCTGATATTGTTTACGTTTTGTAAAAAATACATTTGATTTACGATATATGTATAGTATAGACATACGCATGTTTTCCACAAAGACGCCATTTAACTTTTCATATTAGAATTTGCTCAATCCGAGAGATCTACGTGTACCATAATCAAATGGTACACATAGAGGTCTCCCCTGATCGACGGACCCTGAATCGTCAGCCGCTAAGTTATTACCAGCCGCATTGCGCACCATCACGTTTGCCAAACTTCTCCGAAACTCATTTTCCCATTTCCCCAACCAATGGCAGCTCACTCACTGCTACTTCAGCTTATGCGACTCTCGACCATTGACGGATTATCTTATTTCTGATTCTACCCCCTCCCTGAACTGAACTTAGGACGACCGGTCAACGTCGTACGTCAGTGTCAATTCTGTAGAACATTGGTTTACCTTCGCTAAGTGTAATCAACGAATTGTGCTGGCAGACCATAATAACTGTTATAATAAATTGGGTATAGCTTTACATATTTATAATACCTATAAATATATACGACTCGTGTCCCCAGCCCTAATCAGCTAATGCTTCAGTTTCGCTAGCTAAATCAATCTTTTTGAAAATATGAAAAACACTTATTCTCAATAGTTACTATAAAGAAAAGGGAAATTATCACAGCTTAGACCTCACTACATGTTTACGAGTAAATTATCAACTTAAAACATGTGGTTGGATCAGCAAAAATTTCTTAGAAATTCCATGCAAAATTAACTTTGTATATTCTGACTAATGAACCTGCGCGTGTTCCGACACCTCATTTTATATTTCTACAGTATGCAATCTTCTGTTTATTTTATCCACTCAGTCAATTTACATGAAACCTATAATAGCCTGCAATGCGAACTATAATTTTCTTTTCCAGTGATTTATTACATTTGTCTGTCTAGTCGGGTGGCGCAGGTTCGTTTGGGGCATTTGTATTCGCCCACCAGGCGTGGAGGTCGTTCGACCCGGCTCTATTGGCTATGCTTCTGTATGCCGCTGGTGCTTGTAGGATTCCGTGTGCGTACCAGTATTAGCACATTGGAAGCACTACGCCACATGAATATTTTATTGGGGAATTTCTAAAAGTGTTTTGCTGATATAAGCTTGCTCAAAAACTTTAATAAGTAGGTATTTAGCTTATTATACCCGCTTTGGAGGTAATCTTTTTTCAAATTTGCGACATTTATTGTACAATAAAGTGTATATGTCGCATGCAGATCCTTGAATTAGCCATTTCTTGAAATGCCTAGGCGGATCGTTATGTATAGCTGATATTTTCTACATTATTGGAAACTGTGGCAACTGTGGGGCTCCTCGGTAGTATTCAAAGTCACCTAACCAACCAGCTCTTAGTAGCACAGTTTCCAATAATGTAGGAAATATCCGCCATACATAGCGATCCACTTATATATAGGCTTTTATGAAATGGCTAATTCAGCGACATATCAGGACCAACAAACGAGATAATCCCAAACAGAATCTACTGAGATTTGAGATTATCCATACTCTACATTTCGGAAACATCTTATATTCTAAAGTGGTCAATTCCCAACTATAATAGCTTCATAATAATAACCGTTTGAGAGCTGTGTGGCATATCAATCCGTATCGATCGGTATAGCTGGCGATCCCATAAATTCCTCGAATTTAGCCAGATTTACTATGGCGGCGGCGTAACGGTGGGCGCGGCGCGAATGCCGAACGCACGCGCATACGTGACGTGACGCTTGCCGGCGGTGTAGCGGTGCCAGTGGTACTGGCGAGCAACAAGTGTGAAATTTAGATGATCTACTGAAGGAGTACTGGCACGTGTTTAGCATATTTTAATGCGCTACGAATAGCCCCAAGTCAAAATCTCTACCAGTAGCTACAACATTTCTGATATTATAGTTAACTAGCTTTCCGCCCGCGACTTCATCCGCGTGGAAGATCTTATCAAATTGGTTCAGAAAAAAATATGCCTATATGTTAATCCAGGTCCTAATCTGTGTACCCACCAAATTTCATTCAAAGCTGTATAGGCGTGAAGAGGTAACAAACATACATACAGACATACAGACATACACACACACAAACTTTCGCATTTATTATATTAGTTGAGTTAGTTGGGAACGGTGGAGAGACGAGCTTGACAGTTTTAATAAGGGATGGTTTGTGCTCGCCAAGAACATAAACGATTGGAAACAGATGAGGGAGGCCTTTGCCCAGCAGTGGGACACTATGGGCTCTTAATAATAATAATTAATAATAATAATTAATAATAATAATTGGGATAGTTAGGATTAGTTAGGATTCTTTGTTCCTTCTCATTTTTTTTAAATCTGAAAAGTACTTCTGTATCTACCTATTTACTTAGATAAATATATTTTTATATTTGGGATACTTACAGTAATTATTCAGTCCCAAACTAGGCAAGGCCGGCACTATGAATACTATATAGCTAATTTTACCTATAAACTTACAAAAATAATTATTTAAACATCCATAACTCGGCAAATGTTCGTATTCATTACAATATAGAAATTTTTATTTCATACAATAAAGTATCGCTTCAAACGTCACATTTTGAGTCAAATATTTACCCCAAGTCGGATTCGAATCCGTAACTGTTGATTTCGAAGGCAGGGTCACTACAACAAGCGTTTATCGCTTATACAATGCCCTCAATGGACACTATAAACATTTCATCTTCAATTTTAACTAATATAATAATTAGCCAACTATCTAAAGCGTTTCCGCATTTAGGTAATTACCTATAGTTATATATATTGAAACTTACCCTTGAACTTTGGATTGCGTTTAACATTTGTTTTCCATTAGCGGTTGCAGTTTGTCCAAGTGAATTTGCATAATTGCCTGAAGCACAAATGCCGTATACCTACAGTGTGCTGTGTGACTTGTGTGTTGTGTACTATATTGTAAATAAGAGCTATGAAGTTATGCATATAATTGGTTGTTAATTTAGCTTAGTTTGCCTTAAACAAATGCCATTTTACAAAGTTCTATATTTGCTGTTGTGGAAGTTCCTTAAAATTTTCATACGTTATAATATAAGAAAGTAATAAATAACACTTTTGTTTTGCAAGTGTTCATTATGTCACATATTTATTCAGGTACGAGTAAAGGCGAGCTCTATCGCCCACTGTTTTTGATCTCCAACGAAATTGATATACTATGTATCACTGAGCACTGGATTACGTCAGAACAGTTCATGTTTAGTTTCAAAAATCACCAGGTTGGTAGTTCATTTAACAGACAAACAGCGAATCATGGGGGTTCTTTGATAATTGTTCGTAACAATTTAAAATACAAAGAACGTACCGACATCGTCAATTTGTCTGTTGAAAAAACTATCGAACTCGCTTGTGTAGAATTGGAGCAGCTTGTTGTAGTAAGCGTATACAGACGTGGGAAGTCATTATTTACTACTTTTGAAAAAGTTATGGATGAAGTTTTAAATAAAATCTGTAATAATAATAAATGTGTCATTGTTTGTGGCGACTTTAATATAGATCTCTTAGATAGTTCATCTCCATTTAGTAATTTGTTATTATCGTTATTCAATTGTCATAACCTCAAAAACTTGTTTCTAGAGCCTACTAGAATTACTTCTTCGACAGCAACTTGTATCGACAATATATTTACAAATGTTCAACCAACTTACAAGAACATAATTAATAAATTAAAATCGGATCATAGTGGTCAGTTGGCTACTTTTGCATTTAATGGAAAATATAACACAAGACTTATAATATGTAATCCTATAAATGAAGGTCGGCTAAAAACCTTTAGTAATAATGTTAAAGTTAAATTACCCACCTTATCCTACTGTAAGGATCCGAATAAACTATATAATACTTTATTTAATTTAACGAAGAATGAATTCGACTCTGTTTTTAAAACAAAATTAATAAAAATTAATGATGGCTTGAAGTTTAGTGACTGGGCCACAGTGGGCATACATCGAAGTAGAGAAAAACTTTACGAGCTATATGAAGAAAAAACAATAAATCAGAATGAGCTTTTTGTAAACTATGTCAGGAACTACTCAAAGCTATTTAAGCAAGTATGTACGATAGCCAAATCTATGTTCGTTCGTAACAAGATTATAAGTAGCTCAAACCTGATTAAGACGACCTGGCAAGTAATCAACTCTGAAACTGGAAAAGTCAAAACTCGTAGTTTCGATTACCAAATTAACGTAGAAGGTCAAACATTAACTAATGCTCCTGAAATCGCGGACGCGTTTGAAAGTTTTTTCACTAACATTCCAGTATCGATAACTAGGTCTCTTAATTCTTCCCCCACTCTCGCTGAATTATTACTAAAACAAAATGTAACCGAATGTACCGATGTATTTAAATTTCATCACGTTACACCATTATGTATTATTAAGACATTTAAATCTTTAAATATGAAAAGGACAGCGGATCTTCATGGTCTATCAGTTAAAATAATTAGTTTTATTATAGAGGATATTGCTCCTCATTTAGCTATTATCTTCAACCAGTGTACTAATAATGGTGTGTTTCCTGATATGATGAAGCATAGTAAAGTAATTCCGTTATTTAAGTCTGGTGATACTCAAGTTCGTACAAACTTCCGACCGATCTCAATTTTACCGACTTTAAGTAAAATATTTGAAAGCTTAATTTTAAATCAATTGCTCTCACATTTCAATTTGAATAATTTGATTACAACCAAACAATTTGGTTTCACTAAGGGACGTTCGACAACAGATGCCGGTATTGAGTTGTTACAACATATTTTTGATGCCTGGGAGGGTTCACAGGACGCCCTTGGCATCTTTTGTGATCTGTCCAAGGCTTTCGATTGCGTCCACCATGACATCTTAATTATGAAACTACACCATTATGGCGTCCAGGGCCAAGCACTCAGCCTAATGAAATCATATCTACGTGATCGAATTCAGAGGGTTGATATCAATGGAGAGAGATCATCAGGATCTGCAGTTAGCATGGGCGTACCGCAGGGTTCAATACTGGGACCATTCCTATTTTTAGTTTATATCAACGATTTACCTCACCTCGCTAAGGAAAGACACGAGATCGTATTGTTTGCTGATGACACTTCTTTAATATTTAAAGTTGACAGATATCAATTAGCATATGACGAAGTGAATAATGCTGTCTCAAAAATAGTCGAATGGTTCACAGTCAATAACTTGCTCCTTAATGAGAACAAAACGAAATGTCTTAGATTTTCATTACCTAATGTTGAACAGGTTGCCACCAAAATAAGAATTAAACATGAACAGTTGGAACTTGTGGACACAACTGTATTCCTTGGTATGACTTTAGATTCTCGGTTACAGTGGGGACCCCATATTAAAAAACTAATGAAAAGACTCAGTTCTGCCGCATATGCTGTTAAGAAAATTCGAAATATCTGTGATATTGAAACAGCGCGCTTAGTCTACTTCAGCTACTTTCACAGCTTGATGTCATATGGTATCTTGCTGTGGGGAAACGCTGCTGATACAGATAGCATATTTCTCTTACAGAAACGAGCTATTCGTGCAATTTATAAATTAAGGTCAAGAGATACATTAAGACAAATATTTAAAGAAATTAATATTTTAACATTTTCGTCACAATATATATATGAAAATCTTGTATATGTTAAGAGAAATATATATTCATTCGAGAAACATTGTGACCGACATAATGTCAATACAAGGAGCAAAAATCAATTAGCTGTACCTTTTAGTAGACTTCGTAAAGTTAATAAGTCATTCAGAGGTCAATGTGTGCGCTTCTACAACAAGGTTCCCATGGATATACGGAATCTTCCGCTTAATAAATTTAAACTTATTATAAAACAAAAATTATGTAAAAAGGGATATTACAAAATTTCAGACTATATTAATGAAAGTAATCCATGGGATTAAACGGCTCCTCTACACGATATATAAAATTGTTGTAACCTTTTGCATGATTTATTGAAAAGAGACAAACCCTCTGAGTTTCTCGCTAGCTCTTCTCAGTAGTGGTCGCGTTCCGAGCTAGTGGTAGTTTAAAAAACAAATGACGTTCATAAGTGCATATTGTATTGCCTACATGAATAAATGATTTTCATTTCATTTCATTTCATTTCATTTCATTTCATATAAAATACGGTCTTGGTCCTACGTGCATCGTATCTATACAATAATGGCGCCCATATCATATCAAATATGAGCTCGTGCATCTCATCCACACAACAGTGGCGCCCATATCAAGTATGGACTCATGCATCTCATCCACACAACAGTGGCGCCCATATCAAGTATGGACTCATGCATCTCATCCACACAACAGTGGCGCCCATATCAAGTATGGACTCATGCATCTCATCCACACAACAGTGGCGCCAATATCAAGTATGGACTCATGCATCTCATCCACACAACAGTGGCGCCCATATCAAGTATGGACTCATGCATCTCATCCACACAACAGTGGCGCCCATATCAAGTATGGACTCATGCATCTCATCCACACAACAGTGGCGCCAATATCAAGTATGGACTCATGCATCTCATCCACACAACAGTGGCGCCCATATCAAGTATGGACTCATGCATCTCATCCACACAACAGTGGCGCCCATATCAAGTATGGACTCATGCATCTCATCCACACAACAGTGGCGCCCATATCAAGTATGGACTCATGCATCTCATCCACACAACAGTGGCGCCCATATCAAGTATGGACTCATGCATCTCATCCACACGACAGTGGCGCCCATATCAAGTATGGACTCATGCATCTCATCCACACAACAGTGGCGCCAATATCAAGTATGGACTCATGCATCTCATCCACACAACAGTGGCGCCAATATCAAGTATGGACTCATGCATCTCATCCACACAACAGTGGCGCCAATATCAAGTATGGACTCATGCATCTCATCCACACAACAGTGGCGCCAATATCAAGTATGGACTCATGCATCTCATCCACACAACAGTGGCGCCAATATCAAGTATGGACTCATGCATCTCATCCACACAACAGTGGCGCCCATATCAAGTATGGACTCATGCATCTCATCCACACAACAGTGGCGCTAATATCAAGTATGGACTCATGCATCTCATCCACACAACAGTGGCGCCAATATCAAGTATGGACTCATGCATCTCATCCACACAACAGTGGCGCCCATATCAAGTATGGACTCATGCATCTCATCCACACAACAGTGGCGCCCATATCAAATATGGTCTTGTGTATATCATCCACATAACAGTGTCGCCCATATCACATGTGGTCTTGTGCGTCTCGTCCAAAAAACAATGGCATCCATATCAAAATATGGTCTCGTGCATTATTATCATCCACATAACAATGGCGCCAATATCAAATAAGTATTGAAAAACCGAAGTATTGAAAATTTACCAAATACCTACCTATATGATACCTGCTCGTGTCTAGTTTTTTATGGTTTATCACTTGCAGTTTTGAGTAAATTTAGTCATAGAGTAATAGTAATTAATTCCTTGGTGGCAGCTACTACTTTACTTGGGGGGGACTGAAAATCATCAAATCTGCTGAGTCCTTACCTTTTCATCCCAGTTTGACCTAATTTATTATCAATTATACCTGTTAAATTAACTTTGTTGTCTCGTAGTAGTAGTCTCGGGCATTTCTACAATTTAACCGATATCTTTTTGTAGTTAGGTACTCTATTTCGTGGTGTTATGCAGTCAGAGGCTAGTTAAGTTGTGGGAGTTTATTGACTTGTTGATCTCCCGAATGACCGGGCGCGTACGGCGACAGAGCAGCCGGTTGGCGGATGTAGCCGTGTAGGTGTTCGCAAATATTAACTCTTGCCTCACTCTACAAGTTTACTTTATTACCAAACCTACAGCTTAATTTTATATTTTGCTTGTCAGTTGTCACATAGTAATATTATGGATCTGCATTCCGTATTATCTAATTGCTGTGTAGGCGTTGCGCGATGTGACAGTCGATTGACAACGAATGACTGTTTAGTATTGAATGCAAGGCCCGTCAACAGCGTTGGGATTAGGGATCAAAGAGCTGGAAGATAAGAGAGTATTAAGGACGTTATGCATGATGCTTAATACGACATAAGACACAACAATGCAGAGTTCAATGACTCAATTTTAGGGTTCCGTCAATACGGATATGATACGAATAGGATGACTCTTTGCACTACATAATAACTCGAAAGGTACTGGTGAAATAACTAAATGTGTGACTCTATTGAGTCGGTGTTGCAAAAAAGG
This sequence comes from Oegoconia quadripuncta, assembly GCA_949316235.1. Classification (NCBI taxonomy): domain Eukaryota; kingdom Metazoa; phylum Arthropoda; class Insecta; order Lepidoptera; family Autostichidae; genus Oegoconia; species Oegoconia quadripuncta. The sequence continues at coordinate 25,329,214 of OX438752.1, read as the reverse complement.
GAGGTTTCAGTGAAATACCTTTTATATTTCGAATATTTAACACTCATCTAGTCCCAAAACTAATAAAGCTACTATGGAAAGTGATAACGGATAATCATACATAAATATTTATATAATCATCTATAGCACATTCTCTAACGCGATTGAATCGCGACCATTGGTTTCGAAGGCACCCTAATTTTGATGATTCCGTATTTTCGTCATGGAATATTTGTAATCGAATATAAATAAGTGATGGAACCCCCAAGCTCGAGTCAGACGACGTTGATGTCCTCCAAAAAGCTGTGAACATCGTAATATATCGAAAGAAAATTTGACAGGTTGGTAATTTTTTTTACATTAAAAAGGTAGCTGAAACGTCTCTGGAACACTAATGTTCGAATCCCAACTCGCACTTGGCCGGCGCTTTTAGTTTAAGATGACGAGACGTCAGAATTAATTTATGATGATGGCAGTGATAACGTGGTGCCTACATGCATTTTGCGGTCGTGGTATGCGCAGGCGGCCGCGACGAGGTCGCGCTTCGTGCGCGCTGCGCGTGCGCATTGTGAATGAACAAGCCCCCACTCCGCCCTCCGCCATCTCGCTGATCAATGGAGCGCACGTGGCGATAAACAATATTTAAATTGTATTGCACATTTCCTTATATGAAGCTTGGCTATAAATTCTGAAGGTTATTACTTTATTAATTGAGCTCGTTTGATACATTCACTATACAGCATGATTTTGTACAGGTACTTTTTTACTCGAGTTTACTTAATTCTGCTTTCTTGGTCATCATCAGATCCTTGGAGTGGAGTTTGAGACTGACTTGAACTGATATTGAGTTCAATTCAAACTGAGAAAAGGTTTGTAAGGATAAAGTAATTTGAATGTCCTCTTTGAATGTACAGGAGTCCAAATAATTATAGCAGCCTAGCCAGCAGCATTGTTAGGCAGCCACCAGCATTATCAGACTCAAGGCCAAATGTCTGCAATATGATATTATAAAATCTTACATGTCTACATTGACATCCTAATCAGTGAAGATCTCTTCTTTATACTCGCATACTTAAGACAAGACAATTATCATAATAGGCCTGCTATATTACTTCTTAATTACTTATTTACCTATGTCCTACTAACGTGCAGTTCAAATCTCTTCGATCGTCATTGACAAACCGTACCGATTGAAGGACTTATCATATCAATGAGCTGGGTCGAATATCGTATAATTGACAGCTAAATGCCCTATTAGTGGTGGCGAACATAATTGAGTGGCCGGAGATAGCAATGATACGGTTGATGTGCGCCGCCCACGTGCACTGCCGGCGTCTGCTGCCCGCATGGTATCGATATAGTTCGGACAGTCGATGAATGAACACTCTTGAGGTCAATTACATGCCAATGAGGTCAAAAGGGTTCCGAGAGTCCATTACGTATGCTCTATATACCAAGACTTGTGCTTCTATACATCGCTAAATTTAATAGCGTCAGTTAGCTCGTGTTACTGTTTTCTGTTCTTTGACTGCGTGGATTTATGTTATGTAGGTATACGTATTTCGACTTGTTTTGTTAATTTAAGGTCTGCCATATCGGAATTTCTTTTCATTCATATCGTGCAAGACATTGCTTTAAACGGTGGTAACAGGCCCCAAGTTGTCCGTATTTGGAAACTAGCGCGGGCGCCGTTTTGTGAGAGGTACCTATGTAGTCAACACACAAGCTGTGGTCACTTTAACTGACCGCTCAGAGCGGCTACTGTTCAGAGCGGAACAAAGCAATAGAACTTTTTGGATGGTATGGAGAAATGTATCATGCATAACTTTGCCTTGTGCAAAGTGTGTGTGTGGGAAGGCTCCCATATCCATATCGCTTTTAATGCTAGTTCACCTACGTAGCATTTTAGAGTTAGTATCTACCTACATAATGTGCCTGCCTAAATAATGTGGAGCAGAAATGATTATGGGTAATAAATAATTATTATGTAGGTAAGATCGTTTAATTAGGTAGTCTTTTTAGCAAGAGATTCCCACTCATTTCCATTTGAAATCAGGTTTCGGAGGATATCCCTGTGGTTCCTACCAGAGTAGAGTATCTGCCTTTTAGTCAACAGATAGTGCGGGGCTTTCAAAAAAATCTGAAATCGGCTCTCTGTCTGTCTAATATTTGCGATTATTACAAATACTACCTTAGAAAGTGATGCAAACCGAACCCCGTCCAACCATGGACCATACTTAAAATTATCAATTCAATATTCTAGAGCTATGTTTCGTTTTTGGCTATGAAGTGCTAATGATAGAAAAGCGTCGGCGTCGCCACAATGCCTTGATGAAAAAAGCAATGTGGCCATATGGTCTGAAATCTAGCACCCCGCGTTATTGTGAATAGGTGCAGTATTTAGCGACCATATATGCGGTGACAGCCATATCATATGGTCAGATACCGCACCTTATACAGATAGCCTTAGGCAATAGAGGTTAGATCAACAAGGTTGTTTCTGTAACTATGATAGAATAAAATTCGCTTTTTTGTTCGTATTTGTAAGTCAAAAGAAAGATTACCTATAGTTTATTCATAATTTAAAAGAGATCGCAGGTAGAGAACGTTATTCTTTGGGGGAAGCCGACTAGTAGTTATTAATCTCCGTTCCCGTACGTAATATATTTAGAATAGGTTTTGAGTGATGATTACCTTTGGCTGGTGATGACTACCTCCCTTTTCAATCGGTCTGTATTCGCCCACTGTTGATCATAGAGGTTCATTGGTGAAGCCACCACACCCTGTTCTCTGGTTTCCTCATTAATAGCTTCCAACGTCTCTTTCAGTTTATCGGTCCGCTTGGCAGGAGGGCTTCCCACACTTAAGTTGTACTCATTCATAAATGGAGAGGAGACTAGATCTAGCATTCCTCTTATAGGCGCGTGAGACTGTCCGAGCGGTCGATCGTTATTCTAATCTAATGGAGTAATGAATCACTAGTGGTCTAATAGTGTTGTTGCGTGTCCCAGGGGCCGCTGTGGCTGCGCACGCGCACTCTAGAATTACGATTAGCCGCTAATGAGTCACGACTCCATCGGATTTACATACATACATACATCGGCGAGTGTGGAAAAAAAATGAAGGTTAGGCAAACTCACCGGGGAACCGCCTTTCCGAGAAATCACGCGATCAATTACGGGAACACGGTAATCATGTAAGTGGTCATGATAACTAGCTATATTGCATCAGGGTCCGCGATGATAATAAATTACAGTCAACGGCAGTCGTAAATTAAGTTTTCTTCAACGCAACGGGCACGTTTTTAGTACACTGTAAATTTTATCTCAGGTGATTTGAAAGTGTTTGATTCAATATTATGTATTGATAGCTTTTAAATCAATACGGTGATATAATACGGTAGACGCGGCTCAGTCAGGTCATCGCCTCCAATATTTTACAAGCTCCATAAACGCTTGACACAATAGTGGCAGTTATTTCCTCTTTCCCTCGTAAAACGCATTCATCATCAGCTATTGACATTCGAAGCGATAAGTGTCAACCTTGTTATCTCGGTAGGTGCTAATGGATCCTGTCATGGTTTTCTGTTTATACGGGCGGACTGACTACACTGCTACAAAGTGTTTACGTATCCCATCCCACTATAAATGCGAAAGGTTGAATGTTTAACGGTGTTATAATGCCTTCACGATTCGGATGAAATTTGGTGCAGAGATGGATTGGGTACCTTTATGTCCAAATTTGGTATAAACAGATTCCACGCGAGCTGAGGGACAGTTGATAATGGCATTCGTATTCGCTATTACTTTTCGTTTAGCGAGGTTAAGCCACGTCTTTTGCGGCCAATCCTTAGATGGAAGACCACTATAAACTACCAGTGACATTTTCATGCGAGTGTTTCCGTGCTTCCGAAGGTACGTTAATCAGGCCGTTCGTCCTTTTCATTTTAAGGCAGTCATAAAGCCAAGTCGGTGGCCTACAACACTGACACTTGGAACCTGCATAGTAGTGTTATGGCACATTCTCTCACTTAGTGAGAGAAGTCCGTGCCCCTGCAGGGGAATGTAAGACGGTTTAGCGTCATCATATCAGCCACAGGATGCCTGCTGAACAAAGGCCTCCCTGATAGATTTTCAGAGCGACCGGTTAGTAGCGAAGATAAGTTGGGGGACTACGATTTTCAAACAGTTTTTGGAAAAGTTAAAGAACGTTGCATGAATAATAAACATTTATTTTTGAAGTCGTTCATTAATAAGCATTTACGTGATACCCACACTTGAACACGTTAAATCTTTTTAAAATTTTCCGTTTGTTGCATAAAACGAATAATCGTAGAGCAGTTCGCGTTATCAATGATCTAGCTCTCACCAATCGCCTTGATTCGCTTTCCTTACGAAGGGTCGTAGCATCTCTTACTGTTTTCTATCGGATTTACCATGGCGAGTGTTCCGAGGAATTGTTCGGTTTGATTCCTGCTGCTGAGTTCCATCATCGCACTACTAGGCATAAACTTAAATTCCACCAACACCACCTAGACAGTTGGAAATCCACCACGGTGCGGTTCAGTAGACATTTCCTTCCACGTACCGTTACTTTTTGGAATAAGCTCCCAGCGGATGTCTTTCCGAACCGATACGATCTGGGAACCTTCAAGAAGCGAGCATAACGCCACTGCGGATCTTCCGTTTCCGTAGATGGTTATGGGCAGCGGTGACACTTACCATCAGGTGCGCCTCTTGCTCGTTTGCCCACCTCTTCAATAAAAAAAAAAAAAAAAAAAATCGATTTTACTTTTTTAACTCCACGTCTGTATTTGGGTCACCTTTTTCGACAAATTACCAAATTGTAGTCGTCAACGTCAAAAAGTTTCCGATAAAAATGGCGGTGAGGACGGATACACCCTGAGAAAGGAATTATTAGTACGGAACACTGGTTGCCCAAGTCCCGACTCACACTTGGCCGGTTTTATTTAGTCCATCGTGACGGGGCCTCACAGTGTGGAGGTCGTCAAAATTGTTAACTCTTGTATTCCAATATCCGGTGTGATTTGTACCAACTACCTACCAAGAGGGAATTTTAAGTGGTTTGCACTCGTAAAATTAACCGGTCCCCTAATGGGTTTTTGAACGAACAGGAATTTTAAAACGCATTTGCATTGAGAGTAATTTTATCGTCCTGTGAATGCATATATTTAGGTATTGCTGCTGAAAGAAATATATTTATTAGTAATTTTAAGAAGAACGCCTTGTAATTTTTTAACCGCCTCCGTGGCTCGATGTAAACAACATAGGGGATTACGATTCGGTGGTCGCAGGTTCGATCCCCAGTAGAGCATGTTTAGTACTTGATTTGGTTCGTGCTAGGGCATTTTAAATGTCCGCCTGACTGGCTAGCACCATCTTATCTAAATCTGCCGCCAAATAGCAATGTTAATAGCATTGTTGTGTTCCGGCAGTTCCCCAAATATTCCACCTTCGGCCTCATCTCCATTGTATTGCATGACAGTGCATTACTATCGCTATAATTATAGGCTTGAGTTAGGCGGTAGAGCCCCTAGAGGGGAGAATAGGACCAACCCGTGTCTTCCCGTGGGTGTCGTAAAAGGCGACTAAACGATTGTGAGAATAATAGTAGACCAATGATGGGCAGTAGCGTCTTTGATACGGTGCTTCTAGAAAAATCCAACCCCAAGCGTGACGACTTTTGTGTCCTGTTGATATGATCACAGATTAATAAACACCTTGACCTTGAAATAGTCCATCATAGCAGGCTTTGCGGCCCCGCACCCCACCGACTTTTGACGATTGCGTACACGAACAAAACCTCGCCAATGCTACGTCTAGTGTGTTTATTGGTATGTGGATGTGTTGTTACGTTTATAAATGTACCTACATTGATTGTTCTAGTAAATAAAACAGAATCATTATAAAATCCATTCCTCGTATTGATTCAGCATCGCCCTCGTTAAAGCGGTCCTTGTTGTACCAGATTTATCCCATCTCCGTCATCGACACTCTGAAGGATTGGGACATTTCGTGTGAAAGTTGAAAACAGGGGAGTTAAGTCGGTCGTCTCGTCGCCTTAACCGCATCGTGAAACTGTCAAATCGTCACTTCTTAATAGAGGTCTGTCGTCGACCCCCTTAAACTCCCATTTCCTGACTACCAAATGTCATTTCGGTTGTTTCGAAACGGATACAGGTTGAGCGTTTAAAGTAATTTTGTTCTTAGCTGTAATGAGCCCGTATGTTTCATGTTGCACTTTTTAGTGTTGTGTTGAAAAAAAATAGTGTTAATTTTGGAGGTGATAATTTAGGTTTTTTCAACCTGTAACCTGTTGCCGATTATTATAAGATTCTATTGTTTTTTTTTCTATAATTTCTAACCAGTATTTTTTTCTTTGTACGGTATATTTTTACAACTGCTGTAAATAATGCTATACTAAGCTTTGACAATGTAAAGTATAATTATTAAAGATCAGCCAAGTTAGAATGGAATCCTATTACACTATAAAATGTATGGGGGCAGGTGTAGAGACAAAATTTTGGATTATCGTGTATGACGTATTGCTTGTAATTTTACTTTCTTGATTGCATGTGGGTCTAGTCTTTACGAATACTGCGCCATTTAGCGGCACGCTCCACTATTTGCATCTTTTTCCAACTCACTTAAAGTTGATAAAGGACGGAGATGCGAGGCGCGCGCCGATTTCTCGGCAATTCACCTATGTAGTAACCCTGCAGGTTTCTATGTATATCAGTTTGAAGTTTCTTTATAACAGGTCAGATCTGATCAACAGCCCAACATGAGATCATTATATTTGACATTTAAATCAATTGCTGCATAAAGATCCCTCCTATAGTACGATTTATAAGGTTTTATGTGATGACTTTTCCTGATCGCGACTCTGGGCCTGCCCACATGTAACGCTACACATGTAACAGGTAACGCTACAGCACATCAATGGTTTAAAGACTTCTGGCGCATAGGTGTTATCTTGACAAAATAATCTCCTATCATCAAGTTTGTCTTTACGCAGTCTTTGCTCATCAATGTTTTTGTTTTTCCATCTAAAAATCTAACAAAAAACTCGCCCAACCCGACACGTATTGACAGCTGACGTTGTTTACCTTCGTCAAGGATAGATACCGAGTGTCAGTAAAATTGGAGATCTCGTCTCGTGTGAAAACGAGGGGTCCACTTTAAAGGATATCAAGCTATAACTCCGGCTTAACTGTTTAAAACAAGGGCGTAGGCGTCAGACAGATGCGGATAGGGGTCGGAATGACCGTAGTTTAGTTTAACTACTGGCTTCCGTCGGCGACGGTTGGGTTAGGTTAATGGTGACACATTGTCTAAATGATCTTGTATCTGTAATGGAATGTGTTATATAATGATCATGGTGTATTTTTTTTTAGTGCCTAGTTTTTATTTTATACTAAAATTCCGCTCGCTCGCCTACGGTACACTTCATCTTAAAGGGCTGACACATGCAAAAATTACCTTGACAAATAATGTCAATGTCGAATTCTCTGCGCAAAATCAATCAGCGAGGTAGACCCCAAATGGTATTTGAATATCACAACAATATTTGTTTATAAAAAATCTATTTGCGTGTTAAAATGAAAAACTGGACAAATCATTCTTTTAATTTTTGTCTTAAATCATTCTTTTAATATATTCCAAGTGGTAAGTAACTTTGTAAATTGTGTCGCAGTTGGATAACATTTGTTTTACAAACAATAATTACGTAAGTGCGGTCAACTTTGTTAATGATCGAATCGAAAAAGTTTTTAAAAGAAGCGCATATACATTCCCCTTAAGTGTGACCAGATATTTATTGCAATGTTTTCCGTGATTGAAGATTGCCATATCATTTCATAACCGATTATCATACCTATCGTTTGAGACTTGATTTATAGTTTTGTCAATTGCGTCACCGCTATACCTAAGTAGATTTGTGTTACTGATCGATACAAGTGCCATTAGATTATTATTATCGACATAAATATTTTACAACTCAAGCTCATGATCACATGAGTAGGTGTGTAATATAATATTTTTGCTTCCAACGCATTTCGGAGCGCAAAAATATCTTTTCGTAATCCATGGTGAGGAAGCTTTGAGCGTATAACAGATGTTTCCTCTATATTTTGTCCGACGACGTTTTTATATTTTTTATACTAAGTGGTCCCCATTTTGTCTAAAGAAGTGAAGCGGAAATCTACTGCGCAGAAATTATTCACATATTCGTCAGATTGATAGTTCTTTTTATAGGTTTTTTCTTTGTAATTCCCTGTATTCACAAAATATATTAGATAATTTAGTATTTGTCGTTATTTTGTACAATCCAAAGTTTGTGTACCTATAATTTCTTTCCTTATGTCCGACTTTTTATTACCAAATTTTTATTTAGGACTAACATACAGTGTTACATTAACTGTTACTTAAAGACGTATAGATTGTGCATTCGATATAAAACATTAGCATTAGTCAATAAGAGCACCAGTATACCATCTTAACAATCAGTCACCTGTACATTTAAATTTCAATCTTGTCATATTCACGTGGAAGGTCACGTGCCATATTCGTAGTAACTCCGCGGAAGCATCGGCTGATCTCGGCTCCTATCTCCCGCATCCTGCGGAAGCTCGCGGAAGTTGCGTCACCGCCGGAAATAGACGCCCTCTGTGTCATCGCTGTCGTCACCACTCACCGACGTCGTCGCTCTGCACCAATTTACTCAGCTAATCAGCGTTAACTTAGCGCTGCTTAACTTTAAATTACTCGGAAATTGCTACCATTAAACTGTACTAAAGTGGCTAATAACAAAGATAATCCTCCTACACGGCATATTGGATAACAAATGCGAATACAAAAAAGTAATGGGAATGATCAATCGAACGACTGTCTTTGAAAATACAATTATTTCGGAGCGGAAGCAGCCTCATAGATATTGCTGCGAACCGGTCAGCCTCCTGTATCCGGCCGTTTGGTTCCAAAACGTTGCCCTTTCTTTCCGCAAGATATCGTAAATATTTTTATTGTCTCAGCTCGCCCGCCCCGGCGTGGTCGAAAATAAAGTCAAGCATTCGACGTAAACATCCACTCGGCTGCAATATTTACGACCGAATCGAACACTTAATCAACGGCAGGAAGATGTAAACCGCGCGCTCATATTTTAATCCAATCAAAATATGGTAATGCCGGGTGGATCCAGCTGAATTTAGTCGCAGAATCGATTTGCCCCCGCGCAATTTATAGCCGTGTTCCCCCAATTAACTGGCAATTCGGTGGCTTCGATTATTTCGCGTAAAATGTGCGGGCGACTCCCGCATCCGGTGATTACGTCTGGCATAATTTGTGATGCGTCTGCGCCGAGCGGAGCCGGCCTGCGCTTGATTTTTGTTAGATAAAAAACCGAAGGGCTCGCTTTGGTCTGCACGCTGCAGCGTGCGGCCACGGTTTGCTTGCTTGTTGTTTGTTTTTGCGTCGAGCCTTTTGCACCTGCGCACGTCTTGTTTTTCATGCTGGTACCCTCCGGTGCATCTAAATGGGATTTTGCGAGTCATAATTTTTGCTTTTGCTTCTCGCTTGCATAAGTCCGACGATTTCCTCTTCGCTTCGTGTTTCCACCCGTATGTAAATCTTATTGAATACGAGTGTAGGTACCTTCATACTCGATTCGTGTCATACATACGTATTGATAATCAAAGACATGTTGTATAAATAGTGAGTTATGTACAATAATTAATAATGTTTATTTGTTTATTCCAGGGTCGGCTGGTATCGCTGGCGTCGCGGAGCGTGTGCCGGCGACCGGATGCGCCAGCGGCGACATAATGTGGCTGCTTGATGAGCCCAATCAACCTTATGAAGGTGACTCCTTTGTTTAACATTCGGTGCATCTAATACGACACTAAAGTTCACTATGCGCACGTTTTCATATAAGTAACTATTGTTTCTTGATCAGATGATGTAACTTAAGGTTTGTTTAAACATTTCAGATTGTGAGCAGTTGCTTTGTTTTCGCTACTATAATGGTGAAGGAGAGGAGTGTGCGGCGGAGTCCTCCGCGTTACCGCCACGATTTAAAGTCGACCTCAAGAAGCTCCCTCTCCGACTCAAAGAGGGCATTTCAAGGAAGCGGAGCGGTGACCAAGTGTCGCCTTTTTCTTACAACAACGACAGCTTCGAGATGAACTCAGAAAATCCACCCAGAGTAGAATTCGTCCCTGGCACCAGTCAAGATATCAAACACCTTAGCGAAAACGTCAACAAATGCTCAATTAGTGCTTTAGAAAGTAACGGGAACAATCTCAATCTCGAACAAACAATATGTGATCCTAGCAAATCTATAGTTAGTAATTTATTTAAAGAATCTCATGTTAATAGTGAATCTCAGAGTGCTATAGACTGTAAACCAACTTCTTCGGGAGTGAAGAAAAAATGTCCCCCCCCTGTCGATACAGGTGGGGGGTTAGTGCTCAACGGTGTTAAGAAAAAATCAAAAATCAACAGCGGTTTTGACTCCCCGACCTCACCGGGTACGGAGTATTACAAAATATGGTCGCCAAAGAACCCTTGCAAAATAATGAAATTCGTTTACGACGTGGAAAGTGCCAATATGCCAAGTGATGCGGAAAAGTCGCCTGTACCACCGTTACCACCGAGACAATCGCACAAGCCGCTCGAGAGAATGCACGCATTATCTCCGCCGCAGGTGCCCAGACATCGAAAGCCAAAAAAACTGACCAAACCCGAAGACGCATTCACGTTTGAATTAATAGACACAGATGAACAGTTTTTTACGGATAACAATATTACGAATTCAGCAGCTTTACAGGGAGAAATAAATGATTTCAAACCAGGAGAATTTTACTCTGGTAACCAGGTAGCAATGTCCTCAACAGCTAGTTTCTGGAGGGGAGGCCAGAATGTTGCACCTCTTGCTACACCAGAAACTGATGGCAGCTTATGTGAATCCACAGTTTCGTCTATGAAAATTGCTAGATTGTCGGATGAAAAGAAAAAAGATGTACCTGAAGGCGCGCCAAGTATTAGTAGAAATAAGATTATGTTTATTAAAGATATAGGACCTGATAATTATATTACGACTACATTCGCAAGGAAGGATAAAGTAGAATCTCCTGCCGACGCGATAGATGGTGTTAGTCTTACACCAAACCACGCAAAGTCTGAAGAGAAGGCTCAAAACACTTTTTTAAATGACATAAGTAACAATTCAGAATTCGAGGACGACAATAGGAATCAAATTGAGGAGAAAGAAATCTCAACTCTGAAAGGTCATAAACCTTTAACGAGACAAAATTCAGGGCGCGCCAATACTCCAACTATGATGACAGCGTTTTTGAATTCCACACATATTGATGCACCGACCAGAGAAACAGACAATGGTTCAAACCCCCCTAGTTCTTGTAACTCCTCACATTCGACGTCACCTGTGGAAGAATCCAAAATTTTACCAAGTGTCGGAACTATGATATTGAATAGAAAGTATTCGTGTGAAAACTCAACACCCAAACATTCCAGCTTGCCTCGACATTTAATTAAAAATCTTGGATGCGAAAATTCACCAAAACATTCGCCTTCAAAGTCTAATAATATGGACAGTCCTGTGAGGCCTCATCCCCGAGTATTAACCAGAGTGGCTGCTCTAGCTGGCACGGCGGTACCGCAGTGTCCGCCTACTCCTACTCATCACGCGAGAAGACCTCGGCCCGTCCCTCCTCCAGATTTACATCCACCACCTATTCAGAATCCGGATAGTCGTGAGAATTTTGAGATGGTTGAATTCACGAATGAGTTAAGAACTTCGGAGATAAGATCTCCAAATTTGGAGTTTGTGAATAGTAATCATTTTACAATAGTTCACGCGGGACCACCCCAAGATGATGTAGTACTTCGTAGGCCAAGAACTGAAGATAATGATGATAATGATAACGCTGTGGCATCTCCTACTCCACTAAGGCATATGGCGGGAATCAGATTGCCGTCTATACCTGAGAGAACATCGAGACAGATGGCGTTGACTGGAGATTTTCCTGCCAATATGATTGGCGGAATCATCGAGTGTGAAGAGCCTTTACCTGCAGGTGTGTTTAGCATCTTTTACTATTATTACAAAAACGTTAACATTTTTAACTCCCGACGTAAGTTTATTAATTCAAATGTCTGTTTATGTGTCTGTCTGTGGCATTGTAGCGCCAAAACGGCTAAACCGGTTATTTATTTTCGAATCCTGGTTTTTACGCGATTCTTCTTGGCCATGTTTGATGATAATCGAGGATGCTTGATGATTATACATGAACAAAATAATGGCTCCAACGTCTTCCGATATTCGGATCCGATAGTCAGATCCGCCTATCGGAAGACGTTTGAACTCTTATTTTTTTTTGAACATTCAGTATACGTGCGATTTATTACCGGTTTTTTTCTTATATCGCGTCAACACCCCGCAAATCTGCAATAAGTAACAGCAATTAAAGGAAAGCACTCGACCGATAAGAGCATAGCTATTCAATTGAAGAGAGAGAACAGTAATTCGTCTTCTATTGTTTTTCTGCTCCGCAAGCACTTTAACCGCCTCCGTGGCTCAATGTAAACAACATTGGGTTTACGATTCGGACGTCGCGGGTTCGATCCCCAGCGGGGTACATGTTTATGTAACTCGGTTTGGTTGGTGGTAGGACTACCACCATCTTATCTAAATCTACCGCCAAGCAGCAATGTTAATAGCATTGTTGTGTTCCGGTTGTCAGAGATAAGATAGCCAGACCCCCAATTTTTTTTAATACTAAACGGGTTGGTCCTTGACCTCAATCACATCTGATGTTAAGTGAAGATGAGGTCGAAGGTGGAAGCGTACTGACCCGGAAACCCCAACACATTTCACCCCAAATGTGTTGGGCTTCCAACTTCGACCTCATCTTCACTTAACATCAGGTGTGATTAAGGTCAAGTACCAACCCGTTGTGCATAAAAAAAAGCACTCGGGAAAATAGCTTGAGAACGACTTGAGTTCAGAAAGTCTGGCTTAACAATCGGACGTGTATCGAGTGTATGCTATCAGATAGTCTGAACAGATAATCGAAAACAAAATGTGAGACGTATATTCCCGCCCTTAGTCCCAAAAGTTTTCTCACGCTCAAAATATTTCGTCGTATTTATCATTTATGTAGAATTCTACTTTTAATAATTTCAACATCTGTAGCGTGCGCGATATAAATTCCAGGGTGGGAGGCGCGTATGGACAGTCACGGCCGCGTGTTCTACATAGACCACATAAACCGAACGACCACGTGGCAGCGGCCCGGCGCCAACGGGACCAGCCCGCGGTCGCCCGCACCTGAAGTGCAGAGAAGGCAGCTAGACCGGAGGTAAAAATTATTTTTTTTCGACCTCTCTTAAACCTGCATCTGTCCTAAACTTTTTTACATACATACATAACTTCACAACCTTTATCCCACACGGAGTGGTCAGAGATATTCCAAACAATAGTGTTTTGGTGGTTAACATTAAGAGTTTAATGAGTGAAACAACATCCACCGTTCACCTTATGAAATATAAAGAAATGCATATGTGATAGAGGGTGAGCTCGTCGCCGTTGAAACTTGCAAGTCTATAGATGTTTTTTGGTGGAAAGTCCCATAGTCGCCCTTTACGACACCCACGGGAAGAGACGGGTTGGTTCTATTCTATTTGAGTGCCGAAACCACACAGCGCCTAAACTTTTTTAATACATATTATTATTATTAGGAGCCCATACTGTCCCACTGCCAAAAATGTGGTAATTCCGAAACTATGTAGTTTTCTTTTTAAATAGTATTCATAGAACTTAGCAAGCAGTTTTTGTGTTCGTTTATTTATTTCTCTGTCCAATTATTGTATTCTTTATTGCATGAAAATATTACATATTATAATATAGTCAAACGATAGGTTATAAATATAAATAAAAAATTCACTTGTAATAAGACACAATGGGCAAGCTCTACTCGGTGTTAATAACGCAACTTTCCTTGGCCTAATCTTGGATGAAAACTTGGACTGGAAAGAACAAGTTAACAAAGTTTGTAACAAAATTAATAGATTCACATTCCCTCTGTACAAGCTAAAAACTATATCTACAAAACAAACTGCGATTATAGCATATCATGCTTATATTCAAACTGTTCTTCGATACGGACTAATTAGTTGGGGTAATAGTACGGAAATGAACAGAGCATTCATTGCCCAAAAAAAGTGCATATGTGCAATCAGTGGTGTTGCACAAGATGTGTCATGTAGGCCACTTTTTAAAACATTAAATATCCTACCACTAAGGGCGCTTATATATATTTGAAATGGCAAAATTTATGAAGCAAAATCATAAAAAATATTATAAACTTACAGGCTAAGGATGTGGTACAAATAAATACTCGGTACCCTGAAAAAATAATAATTAACGAGATTCCCAAATCCACGCGGTTTCAAAAAAACTGCTATTTCATGGGTAAACTAATATATAATAGCATTCCGACACATCTCAAGGATCAAGCATTCAATAGCTTTAAAAGGAACTTACAAATGTGGCTTCTGCAATACTCGTTTTATTCCATTAAAGAGTTCTTGGATCACAAGGACAATTAAATGCATGCTTGCATGCATTTCTTGATTTATTGATGTCAAAATTGGATATTGTCAAATATTTGCATGTCACTATTATGACTGAACTAGGAGGATCTTATTGTAATAACACCTAATGTAATGTACCCTATTCAAGAGCAAATAAATCATATTCTATTCTATTCTATAGGAAACGGAGTAAATTTGGGGTTTAGCAGCAAATTGTGTGCAAAAGGAAACAAATACTACAACGAATAATAAAACAAATTATGACAACTTTATCCATAAAATCACATATATATCATATTTAAATATGTTATGTTAAACATAAACAACGTTATATTAATATTTTTAATTTCCTTCATCATACGTCCATTGAAATGTTAATTATTCAAAAATTATTTTACGCATATTGCCTGTGTGGTTCTGAAGTCTGACCCAAACGGAGGCAAAGGGTAAATAAATTTAAAAGAGTGCCGTACGTGATATTTTCAATGACATGTGGCCATGTATTTTCAATGTATGATATGCCAATCATGAGCAAAGCCAGATAGTGCAGTTTAGGAATGCACCCCTTACTAGTGAGAACACCTCACTTTGCATAAAATAACAACAATATACAATGATGATGATGCTTCCGACCGATTTCGACCATGGTGACCACTTCGACTCCTAATCGGTTCAGTGCTAGTGCGCTCGAAAATAGTTATGAAAAGACATTAGTGTCGACTCGGATGTACACCAACTAAACTAAAACTAGTTTTGGAGTGGTGCCGTTGCATCGTACTGTTCCAGGGAGAAAGAGACAGTACTACTCTAAAACTGGTTGTAGTTTAGTTGGTGTACATCCGAATCGACACTATTGTCTTTGTTATATTGTATGTTCTGCGATATCTCCGCTAATTCGATAGTCTCTCTTTTTTGTTTGAAAATTTATACCTTCGCCTAAATAACCGTTAAACGTGTGAATTCTGCAGTGGAAGCGTGTGTAATTTAAACCAAGCGTACTGTAATAAAAATGAAAGCTAATTTCATAATAAGGATACGATATTATAGGAATTCGGAAAATATCCGAAAGTAAAGTCGAGTCATCTCTGATTGCAGGTACCAGTCGATCCGTCGCACGATGACGCGCACGCAGCTAGCGGAGGAGGAGGCTCCCCCCCCTCCCCCGGCCGCGTCCACCTCCCGCGCGCCCGACGCCCCCCCCGCGCCGCACCCCGCCGCGGAGTTCCTGGCGAGACCTGACTTCTACTCCATACTCCATATGAACCAGGTGCTCTGCTCTACCTTTGGATACTGTAGAACAAAACTGAAAAAAATCTAATGTGACTGGCAGCCGCTAAAAACAAGCGGCATGGTACCGTTCCAAATGGAGATCCTTTTTGAGGAGGAAAGATTATAGTTCAGATTAAATAATGATGATAAAACGAAGATATGCAGCGAAAATTAACATGTAATAATTAGCTAATTGAATTAGATTGTCCAACCTCTTAATGGCTTTAATAAATAAGGAAATTCTATTGGTTGCTTCAGCATGTCGTTTCTTTCTTCTGCTCTTGCCCCAGTATGTAGAGTCGACGTAATATATAATTCATCATCAAACCTATTTGAGCTCTTCTTGAAATGTTACTCATCCCTCCGCATCACATATACTAAGTTCATGATGAATAAAAGTTATTCAAAATATTTTACTTAAGTTCTGCTTGTTTCTCTTTCGCAGGAGGCGTCTTCACTATACAATGGCAATTCTACTCTCAAGCACATGATATCAAAGATCCGACGAGACACGTCCTCTTTCGAACGTTACCAACATAACAGAGATTTGGTGGCCCTAGTCAACATGTTCAGCGAAGCTGATAGGGACCTGCCTCTTGGTTGGGACACCAAATTGGATCGCAACGGAAAGGTATATACAGAACGATTATTTAAAAGTTGATATGGATTGCACAATTCCACACTATAATACTGGGATGGCTTCTTTATAGCCCCTGATATGTTTTTTAATTGGAGCAGCAAATATGAAATGTGTGTTTCCATACAGTATACGGAATTACTGAAACTACAATAAATTACAGACGTTAAAGAAGTGTAACCAATACTACTGTGGCTATAACATAGTACTTATTTATTTATACTACATTTATCTATTCTTAGATCTAAGGCACCTAAAGAGTATGTCTTTGGACATGAATATGTGCCATTGCATTGTATGCATGCAAGATTGCTATGAAGCCACTATGCCTAAATCATATGTTCCTTCACCTCGCACCTCGGCTCTCTGTGAACTTGTAATTAAAGCTTACTAGGTTAATTATCTAAAGAACAACTCAAACTCAAGCCTTTTAGGTAATAGTGTAACAAATTGCATTTCAACAAAATGATATTAAACAAAAAATAGTATATCAACCATCTGGTATCCATAATACAAGCCTAGTTGCTTAGTATGGAACTAGATGGCGCTGTGTGTATGTTCCAAGATGTTTTTTTTTATCGAATATCGCCGAGCGGTTTAGTCTATGGTTTATGGTCTGACTGTCCGTCCATGGAATTGCACCTGGCCGCAGCGGTTCTTCGTGGACCACGTGATGCGCCGCACCACGTTCATGGACCCGCGCCTCCCCCGCCCCCCCCGCGCCCCCCGCGCCCCGCAGGCGGGCCCCTTCTCCCCGCTGCTGCCCCAGCGCCGGCGGCCGGTACTCGTCGAACAGGTCCCACCGGAATGCTTGGTACTCCATCGGCCCTTTATTGCCTGCTTTTTATATTTCACTTTTACTAGTGTATTGTTTTTTTTACTCTTTCGGTTCTTTACACGCTTTTCACACGGCCATCGTCAGCCTCCGTACGGTATACCGAATTGCAATTCTCCGAAAGCCGCGAGCGGCCATGACAGTGGCCGAAATCGGCCGGACAGAGACATGACTAACGTGAAGTTAGTCGCGCAGTGTGGAAAGGGTGTTGTTGTAGGTATCAGCTATTATTCTGTTTCTTTTTTTTTAACGAGTGTTGCAGTCTGGTTCTTTTATGCCTGTATTTTTTTTGCGTTTTGGTTTTATGGTTGGTTTTGCACCGTGTTTTTTTAGTTTTTTGTGCACTGATAGGTGATTCTTTTTTCATAGTATGCATGCAGGGCAGAATCGATAAGTGTTGTCAAGTGATTATTTCCTTAAATTTAAAAAATATCGATACTACGTTGCGTAGTGACCAAACTGACATACATATTTTTTTAAATAAACGTGACATTGTTGACTCTTGTTGTTCCCATACACGCCATTTTCATTACATTTTGCACTCATTAGAGACAAATGTCTTTCAATTATTAAGAGGTTTGTTTATTAATTTTAAGATTATATTCTTAAGTGAATTTACACACCAACCATTTTATTTTTTATTATATACTTTTAAACCTAATTGTTAAAAAAAAAATATTGTATTTATTATGACGTATATGTATGGAAGCCTCAAATATTTTCGATAATTCCAACTCTGACTCTGACTGCTATAACAGAAGGCTGCGCATTCGAACCCGTGCACCCGAGTTATTAATTTTTACATTTATAATATGTTATATTTGCAAAAAAAAATATATATTTGTATGTTATCCATAATACAAGCCTAGTGTGGAATTAGATGGGGCTGAGTGTATGTACAATAATATTTACCTATTTAATTAGCGTTTACATAAATAAAAAAATATTTATATCATTTTGTTCACTATGGGGCTTAGTAGTTCATTTTTGATACACTGTGGTGTATGACGCACCTCTACCCATCTTAATGTAAGCATTAATATATATAAACGGTCGCACATTCAATTAGAACGTCATTATACGCGTTGCACCTGACTTGTGAACTTGTCTTTATTTCTCTTCCTGGTTCCCACATCTCATGGCGACCCTGCCAGTGCTGCCTTAATAGGCAGTGCTGTGCACTAAATTTCTAAAAATGTAGTTTTGTGATTTTTTTTTGAAAAAAAAAAAAAAAGTTAATAATTGGACGATTTTAAAAGAGTGAAAAGAATGTTCCATTACGTTTAATGGTTCGATCAAGTCTTCATCGGAGGTTGAAGTTGATAATGCGATGGGTGTCGGGAGACATGATGACACATCCAGACTACACTGGAGCAGATTTTGCCGGCCGCCACCGCCGCCGAAGCTCAAGTACGGGAGACATTGAGTTTGCAGCAGGACGATGCCTCTGCCCACGGTACACGGAACACCGAGTGCCCACTAGTGATGGAAATTGACTCTGGGCAGCCCAATATGGAAAGTGACGGAAGGTGTAAGTGAAAATGACTGTAAGTTTTTAAACTAAAGGAGAAATTGCCGCGGACAATCAATTTATTTTTTGTGTACACTTTATATTAATGTAATTTTAATTTAAGAGTCGTTTATATTTTAAGCTGGATGAAGTGTCTATGGATTTTTTTATAGTCTTTTTTATACACTGTTAATTTTAAATACTTAAAGAACCGTTAACCTATGCGCATGTTGACAATATTATCTTTCTTCGTAGTATCTTAATAATGCCAATAAATATCATCATCACATCGACAATAGGAATATTATACTTTTATTCTGGTTAATAAAGTTTCAGAATAAAATTCATATACCTATACGTCTTATACTTATAAGAATAGAATTTCACATATGAATATAATTTATCGTTATATAGGTATGTGCATAAACAACATGACATAAGTTTTCAGAAAATACTATCATTACTTAATTACAGCCTAACACATGGTTGGGAGATAGGTGAATACAAGGTCAGTGTCCGATGCGCCCATGATAAGGTAATACAACACCATTTGCCAACGTCATCATAACTACATTCCATCGACAATAACGTGATGCATGTAAGTACCTATGTAATGTAGCTACTTGCTCTATCTATAGGCTAATTTTATACCTACACTGAATACCTACAAACAATTGTCACTAGATGTGCCCCGCGAAGTCGATGATGTTACCGCACCTTTGAAAACTTTACTATTCTGGTGATTTTGAGCCCTTATGTTTTCAATCAAGATGATTCACGCGATAAAACGAATTTCAACTAGAGAACATTTTACTATTTCTTTTAATAAAAGTGTCTACAAAAAATATAAACTGAAACATAGTTTCAGTTACCTATAGTAAATCTTCGAAAGTTGATGTTGTCCCATTTTGTTATTTTCACTTTGTCAACTTAATGATATACTAATAGTAACTGTAAATCGCATAGGTACTATTTTTTTTACTTTTACTAAAATCGTGTCA
Source organism: Oegoconia quadripuncta (assembly GCA_949316235.1). Classification (NCBI taxonomy): domain Eukaryota; kingdom Metazoa; phylum Arthropoda; class Insecta; order Lepidoptera; family Autostichidae; genus Oegoconia; species Oegoconia quadripuncta. The sequence continues at coordinate 25,309,350 of OX438752.1, read as the reverse complement.
TAATCAATATGATTATAATTTTATTTGATTAATATGAATAAGCAGATTATTACAATCATACAGATGATTATATAATAACATTTATTTTCAACTTCATATAGATATACTCTATACTCTTTACGCTATACTCTATACTGAATTTCACATTTACTTTTGGGTAGAAACCACTTCTCACTCGACCTGATTTTTTTTATTTAGGTACCTATTCTTTTGGTCATTGTATTACACGTGCTAATAATAATCCTCAGCAAGTACAAAACATACACGATACTTTTTGAGATAAATATTGTTATGAAAACAGCATTTATTTTCTTCATGACATTTTTAGGATATCATTGTTTATTGTAATGGTACCATTATAATTTTGTTTTACAATCAGATTCTTTTCAGTAAACGAAATCGATCATTCCAATTATAATTATATTTATGTATATTATATTGCTTGTTTAATCTAGGTAAAATAAAAATTATGTACCTTTATTCGCTATTTGCAGAATTTTATCAACTATTTCAGAATCAGATAAATTTCATAATTAATATTTAATTGCATTTTAACAGTTTGCAGTAGACATAGCGCGTTACGTATAACTAGGTGCCCTCTAAGTCGATAAAGATGGTCATGACAGAAATTTATATAACATAAAGATAGGTACTGAATATTAATTATTATTATAATAGGACAGAACTGTCCACTTACTTGATGGAAATAACTACATACAATTTTTCACTTAAAATAATATAGGTAGGTAACTATCATGATAGTTACCCATGGGTAACCTAGCCTATTTATGTACTCTAAATGGCTAACCTACTTGACTTAAAAATGTATTAGTTTATCGGTTCGGAGAGTAAGTATTAGTAAAGCATTGTACGATGGAGAAGTATATTAATAGAGATATAGTCACATAAAAGTATTACGAAACGGAATGGAAAGAAATTGAAGATAATAAGAAGTATATAGATATGATATGGTTCATAGATAGTACGTTATGAGAAATTTATTAAAAATCTTTTTACACCATTGAGATGTAATTAGGTCTTTTTCTCATGAAACATGATCACTCTTGATGAGGATTCTGGTAGTAATAAGTAGATTGGATTTGAGAATGATATTTTTTTAAGAAAGTAAGGATTGCGACAGGTTAAGTTATTTAATGGATATCGGGAATACTTTGATACATAAGGTTTTGATACAACACACTACTGGTCTGATCACCCAGTTGTGGTTCAGAACTCTTATAGATCAAAGGATTTGGATATGTGTGCATAGTAGGGAAATTTGTATGAACGGTAAGAATGACATTTGATGCGTGAGCGCAATGTACACGGTACACAAAAGTAAAGGTACAATGGGAGCCACATCCTTCGTTCGATCATGGTGTAAACTACGTTTCTCTGTGAGAACAGTTGGAGACTTATGTGTCTTAAAACTGATGGCCTCATATTAATATAGGGTGTGCGCACAACCCAGCACTAGACACGCAGATGTCTATGTGTATTAATATTTTAATTATAATAAGAGTCGACTCATTATGAAATGTACCTATAATAAGTATCGGGACCGGCCGGCCCAAATGATATATGAAACTGATATAAGTGTACCGGTACGCAGTTGAAGAGATATTATAAAAGTATGGTAAAGGTCGTATGTTATGGAATGGAATCAAGAATGAATTCAATTTTACTATTTTGAGGTAAGAGAAAAAGATATAAGTACTTACTTAAACATAGAAAGAAGATGTATGAATATAGAAATGACGATATTATTAAGGTGTAATGTTTAACTCAGTAGAGCACGGAACATTGAACTATACATTTTTTAAGTTGTTAAGTTATACCTGAATCTGTAAACATATTCGTTATTCGACAGATTTTTTTTCTTGCCTTTTAAGATAATGATGATCGAAAAAAAAATGCAATATTTTAAAGTGAATTTAAAGTTTAAAATATAAATATCAGTTACTAAGTATTATATTGTCAACATTGCGTATAGATGCAAATATTATCATATTATCTGCCTATTATTAAAAACTGTATTTGTGTTTTATTGTATATGAAATAAACCTCAGGGTTATGATTTATTAGAAAGATATATAGGTAAATGGAAGTTTTAAACAGTGATTAATAAATTCGCAATTCTATAGAGATACGTACATTGATATATCTTATAATATATACATATATAAAATAAACAAGATTTTGAAATGTTTATGCAGTTATAGAAATAATTCTATAATGATTAAATATCTCTCTATAGAGATCAGCGGCGTGCACAGCGTTTTGTCCCAGGGTAGGCAGACTTTTTGATATTAAATGAGAAAAAATGCAACTGCAAAATGTAAACTTCGCAACTTTGCTTAGAATATTTCTGTTCACATCAGTATGAATCAGTTGTCTTGAATGCATTTCGAGGAAACCTTACAGCCACTTCAAAAATGTGAACTAAGTATTAAATTTTGATGTCATGGATGGTACAGTCTTGATAACTTGTTCATATTGTGATACTTGTAAGACAATTTTTTGGAGTAGGCAGTGCCATTCCGCCTGTATGGAGGGCATGCCACTGATAGAGATGTGTAACGTTTATTGTATTAGAATTTATTATGTTATATTGGTATTCATTTAAGTTAATTTTCATTTTCTTGTTTTATTTACGAACATTTATTTTTGATTTTAATAAGCGTTATTGCTGTTAGTGTTATCGTAAATTTTTTCTCGGATACACTATTTGTAGTAGCTTTGTTTTTTTGGAATACTAGTTCTAATTTAATTTGTAGAGTAGAAAATATATATTTATGAAAATATATTTTTTTTGTTGACCAAAAAATATTAATAACTTTATTAATGCAATCATGGCAATCGTAAGAAAAAGACAATTGTTTTATTAGATATATTTCTAGTGTGTTTTATAATTATATGAGTTATGGCACACGAGTAGGTATACAAAAAAAAAACTACAGATCACTATTAGATTCAGGATGTACCTACCTATTGAATTATTGCCAAATTTAACTTTAATATTATTTTATTATTCAAATATTTCTCTCTGGTTTATTCAAAAACTTTACAAAAGCCTATTTTTCTATTTTGACAAATTACAGTGGTGTTATTCATATTCATTTATTCGCTTGAGCGTGGTTATTTTAGTTTGAAGCAATAACTTTGTTTTAATTAGATTTAAACTTTATTTAGTTTAAAAGTTCTCTTAATTGAATTACTTGTTATATATATATATATATATATAAAAAAAAACATTTCCTTATTTTTTTTTTGTCAAAAAAAACGGGGGAGGTGTGGTGTATGACGCACCTCTACCCATCTTAATGTAAGCATTAATATATATAAACGGTCGCACATTCAATTAGAACGTCATTATACGCGTTGCACCTGACTTGTGAACTTGTCTTTATTTCTCTTCCTGGTTCCCACATCTCAACACAATCTATTGGTAATACAGCTCGTTGCCGATGGATTTAAGGAGAACAGTTGCGTAAACTCATCGCAGATGTGTCGAAAGAACGTAGTTGTCACCAAGTTATTTTCTTGTATGTACATTTGATCTCTTATCTTTACCAATTATTTTGATTTTCTTTCGCATATTAGCACTATGCTCATGTTGCCTTTGCTATTTTTAATCGCCAACGCCAAGAGTGTTATTTTATTAGTTTGAGCCTGTCTGTTTATGGCATTGTAGTCCCAAAATAAAGGGCTAAACCCATTGGTTATTTTCGAAATGTTGCTTGCGAGATGATTCTTAGCTATGTTTACATTTGGAATTAAGAGATGTGAAGACTATGGTGCCTAAACTAGGAAAACCTGTGGCTTAGGTTACCAGGCCTCCTACAGAAATTAGTTTATAAAAAACAATAAAGTACAAGATTCAGGTAAAGGTATTATCTAGATGACGTTTTAATATTTGGAGTTTACCAAAATTTTCAATTTTTACTATAATTTTTTTGATTTCCTTTATTACACTTATTTATTAGGTAAGACGCTTCCCATAATGTTCACCTGTAGTTTTTTTACACTAGTAGACTCTTAATTAGTATTTAGATAATTTTCTCTGGACTTTTCTTTTTGTGTTATACTGGGTGGGACTCAACGACCGACCTTTGCGGAAAATGCCGTCTTATATTATCGATGTGTGATGTGTTTTGTAACAGATAGCGACCTAAAACTTTTCATAAATTTTTATCATCAAAATAAACCATTTTTCATCATGTGTCAACCCTAACTCACGCGCATTATTTGTAAATTGTACAAGCATCGTGCGTGCCTAGTTTAGCCATTGTAAAACAAATCATTTGTGACAAAAAATTAAAGGAGTGAGTTCTAGAAACCTTAGTAATTCTAGAATTTTTGCAAAGTGTCATTGACCTGATTACCTGATAGGGTTGAACTTCGTCAATTAATGAGATAATTTTGTTTAACTATAACTTGAAAACGTTGAAAAATATTGATAGAATTTTTAGAACACAGACAAAGACAAATAAAGGAATTATATTTTTAAAAGATAATCGGTTCGTTGTGTCCCACCCAGTATAACTTTGAATCCGTTTTATGTGTCTGTCGAGGCATTATATCGCAAAACCTACTGACCTTTGTGAGATGGTTCTTTGCCATGTTTGATTGGAATCAGTTTAGCCTTTTACAACATAATAGTAGGTTTAATACGTAGATAATTTCACAGACTTGGGGTGCTGTAAGTTGTCAATATAGTTATGTTATTCTTACTTCGTGTCTATAGTAATTAAACAGATAGTCACTTACCTAGGTACACAATTTTTTACATAGTCCTTTTATCTTCTTGTTACCTCTTTGATGGTTAATAGGGCCTACAATTTTAAAGATATTTATATAGAGTTTTAGTAAGACCTATTTGAAATTTGAAATTCCTTTGGCCCTTTAGCCCCCTCACCTTACCACTGTCAATATGTATCAACAGGTTTGTAAATGCAATGTCCCTGCCACCCAGCAATATGCCCTTGTATGTTTTATTTATGACTCGATAGTAAACTCATCCACCATTCTCCACTGGGCCCGCGTGGTGGCTGGCACATGGCCCAAACCAGTGTGAAGTGAGAAGAGACTCATGGGTCACTGAGACAGGAAGAAATGGATTGGCCCTATTCCATCCTGTGTTCCACACAGCATAACAAATGGATAACATTTTGGTGAATCTTGTCAGGCGCCGACTCCGCCGCCGCGGCCGCCTGTGACTGTGGGAGACATTCAGGCGCACAACATGCACCCAGAGATACCAGTCGCCTACAATGACAAGGTAACGATACATATCTCGTTTTACAGGGCACCGACCTTACAGGCTGGTGTCGTAACGATTGCTGTCATTTCCGAGACTAATTACTAAGTAGTAGAAAATGTAATTTTTCCTAATCTGTTCCGCAGTTGATTATTGTCATTTATTGTAAGTGTTCGGTAATTTCAGTATATTTAAAATGCGGTCGCAAATCGGCAATTAGTAAAAACAATTAGAAATGAAGTACAATTGTTGTAACTCTACAATACAACTACACTTTATTGCACAAAAGGAGAATAACTATAGTTCGACCGTGCCAAGTTTTTTAAACAGACAGAAACTATTTGCTAACTTGCGAGCCCGTGCGGTCGATGCCGTCTTAGCTAATACAAACTTTCAAGTCCAAATTTACCGAAACCAATAAACTATCTAATGAACTTTATACTATAGGCAAGGTACATAAATCTAATAAGTTTGTAGTAGTAAACATTTTTTAAATTTCGGATTTAAAAGGATATATCCCCTATAGTCCCCAACACCAAATGGGCCAGCGTGGCGGACTATGACCAGTACTCCGTCATATACGAGGGAAAGCCTGTATCCATGCAGTTGGATGGTTACGGGCTGATGATGATGATTGTCAAAGTCAAAAATGCCTTATTTTGTAGGTACACTGGGACTTTAAAGTTTGTATGGAATACCGTGCGGGATAAACCCTCTTAAGACATCCTAAAAGCACGCATCTCATATTTCTTATAGGATAAAAAATGTTAATTTGGTGAAGATCTGATGATGCACGCCGTAGAACGGAACTTTAATGAAGTCAGTTGTTTTCCAAATTTTGTGGTTTCAATTGAGTATAAATAATGTACTAAACCGCTTTCCGGTCCAGTGTCATCACTTGATATATAATTTAATATTATTTAACTTTGAATTTGTATATATCTATGTAGTACAGGCATTGCCTAATGTCATCGGTAATATTTTATTTGTAAAGATCATCATCATATCAGCCATAGGACCTCCACTGCTGAACGTAGGCCTCCCCCATAGAATTCCAGGGTGACTGGTTGGAAGCGGCCTGGATCTAGCAACTTCCCGCGACCTTTATTAGATCGTCCGTCCACCTTGCGCTTGCTAGTTTGTTGTCACCACTCAATAACTTTAATGTCCTACGGGGAACCAGTTATACGAGCTATGATAAATTGAAATCATCATCAGCCCGTAAACATCCCCCTGCAGGGATATAGGCCTTACCTCATAAATTAGGGAGTATGGGCCTTACTCCATCACGCTGGCCCAATGCGAGTTGGGGACTTCATATGCCTTTGAATTTTTATATCTCAGGCATGCAGGTTTCCTCACGATTTTTCCTTCACCGTTTAAGAGCAGTCAAATTTAAAAACTCATTGGTACATGTCCTGCCTGGGAATCGAACCCGGATCTGCTAAATTAGGAGACCATGTCTTAAACGCTGAGCCACCGACGCTCTTTTTTGAAATTATGCTTTGAAAATTTGATAAATTGAAATAAACGTTATTATTTATCTATCATCGTCGTTGTGTGCAGGTGGTAGCGTTCCTCCGTCAGCCGAACATAATGTCGATATTGCGGGAGCGGTCTGCCTCTTGCGGTGCCACCGCGACCGGAGCTCTGCGGGACAAGGTGAACGTGGTGCGGGTGGAGGGGGCGCCCGCACTGGCCAGGTACCAGAACGATGTGCAGCTCACCTGTCTGCTCAGGTTAGTGGCTTGTAAGAAGCTCTTGTTGACATTCTAGAAACTTTTCAGGTTGTTTTTATGATCTCCAGCACCCCTGCTTAAATCTAATCTCCATCTGGGTAGAGTTCGTCCAACAGCTTTAGAGCGTCATACGTTATTACGTCCAACGAATATTACGTCATAGTTTTCCACAGCTATTTTTCTATTTTTTTTTAATTCAAATTTAGAACAATTCCTTTCCGGTCGCGGTGAGCAACAAAGATTGTTCTTAATGTGAATCAAACTTTTTAGGCTTTTTGGGATTTTCATATAATTTACTGCATTTGAAATGAACCTTTAGTTTTTCACAGCAATTTTTTTTTTTTTTTTTTAATTCAAATATAGATAAATTCTGTAGCGTTCGCGGTGGCAACCAGGATTGTTTTTAATTTTAATGACTGTAATTTTTCGAATCAAACTTTTTGGGCTTTTTGAAACAAAAAAGCAAGCGGAATTTTCATATAATTTTTCTGCATTTGAAATGAACAAACAGAGAACAGTGATCTCCATTTTAAAAAAGCCGTAAGAGAATTTTAGTAGCGGCGGAAAAGCATCTAACCGCAAAATCGATGTCATACCACGAGAACAGCGTTACGAAATATTAAAAGTGTCATCATTGTCCTAAATGCCCCAGAATCGCCAGCTGTAGAGCACGAGTGAAGTAATTTCCGCGTGTCATAGATGCTTATGTGCACTACTCCTTCTCGAAGACTTGTTCATATAAAACCGTCCGTATCTCTGATACAAATGGAGACACTGTTTTATGATGAAAGAGGTTTAGCATCTTACGTACCTACAATAGTAGCAGTTATAATCGGTAAGTATTGAACTGTCAAAGGTTGAAATATGCGAAGCGCGACACAAGAAATTGCATTGGCTTTAAGCTATGAATAACTTGCAGACTGTCAACAATTTTAGCTATTACACTTGCATGAAAGTCTACCTGTATCTACAGGCAGACAGCGGATACGACGGCTAAAATTAAATCCGATTCCTTTTGTGAAACCACGCCATCTAACGGTAACTGCTTTCAATTAGTTATAATTTATTTGTTACACGTGGAGTGCCGATAGATGGCGTCGTAGGTAGCAAATGTAAAGCGCTCAGAGTTACGTGCGAACGGAATAACAACATGTAAATAAATACTCGTCTACCTAACGTAATCGCACGTTTCATTGACCTCATGCAAACATGTGATTCACAAAGCGAAACTGTTTGTAAAAGGGAGAGTGAAATGACATGAGTGAAACAATAACTATCGGCGGAAGGTTTAGTATCTCTCTCAACTCTCAACTTGATTTACTGTTGTTTTTGTATCAATAATCAGTACTTTTAGGGTAAATAATGAAAGTACTGAATAATAATGCGTTTGTCTGTCTGTTTGATTTATCTTTAGGGCGTCTATTTACATAAAATTTCAGTTTCTATCAATTTTCGAGATCGAATGACAGAAGTTTGGAATACAGATTGTCCAAAAAAAAAATTGTTTCTAACCATACATTCCAAAGTTTGTTAGGGCGTTATTTATTAACAATACGTATATTAACTTATTACACCTCTCAAACCCCGGCGTCGACATCGTTGACAAAAGCCATTGTTTATTTATTGTCGGCTTAACTTTTTTTTTTTTTTTTATGCACAACGGGTTGGTACTTGACCTCAATCACACCTGATGTTAAGTGAAGATGAGGTCGAAGGTGGAAGCGTACTGACCCGGACACCCCAACACATTTGGGGGACTGGCTATCTTAACTTTGACAACCAGATCACAACAATGCTATTAACATTGCTGCTTGGCGGCAGATTTAGATAAGATGGTGGTAGCTAGCCAGGCGGACATTTAAAATGCTCTACCACCAACCAAACCGAGTACTTAAACATGTACCCCGCTGGGGATCGAACCCGCGACCTCCGAATCGTAACCCCAATGTTGTTCACATTGAGCCACGGAGGCGGTTAGGTTTAATTATGAGTTAAATAGGTAATTATAGGTATCTCATTATCTTTTTCCATTTCATCTTTAATAATACTTTTGAAGTTTAGTTTTATTTTCCAGTATTTTACAATAATTTCATAGTGTGTTGTGAATGTAAAAAATCTCAAAAATCGTAACGTAACGTCCCAACTGCCATTAGTTTCATCTGATTCCATTGCAGGTGATTTAAGTCATATTAATAAACCTACAATCGTGAGATCTTTAAAAGCAAGGTGAATTTTAACCGAGATCGCGTACTACATCCTCAACCATATACTACTTTCCATCAGTTGAGTGAGATTGTGGTCCTACCACTAAGTTATGCTATAGTAATCTGTGGTCAAACACGTATCCAGTTAATTATAAAAAAATACTTATCTCAACTATGAAGGTTTTACAAAACCATCTACGTGCATGTTGATAGACTATTAAATAAACTGGTAGAACCTGTCTACTTCGTTGTGATAATTTTTCCTTCGATACTAAGCACTTTTTCGGATATTTTTCATCAAAACTTGTGGTTCAGTTGATATGGGCCACCCACATACTATAACAAAGGTTACCAATTTAAAGCTTAATATTTCCTATACAGGTCTCTATGTCAAAAAGTATTCTAGGCTAGTATAAAGCCTCTAGAGTTGAAGCTTTGATCCGAAAAAGTTGAAAAGGCTGAGCGTATAAGTAACAAGACAAACTTAGAAAAAGGGAACTCCTCCAACCCCTACAGTACAGGTTTATATTGACAAGAAATCTCAAAGTTCTAAAAGTTAACTAAAACCCTAACCTATCCCTTGTCAAATTCCAATTTCTTTTTTAAATCGTACACAGTACGAGCTGCACAGTTGTGGAACAAGCTTCCTGCACAGATCCGAGAGAGTCCCTCCGTCCAAGTTTTCAAGAAGAGGCTAAAAGAGCACTATCATTCTATCATGATTTAAGATATATATTTATATAATTATGTACTTATATATGTGATATTTATTTATTTATATTATATAGTTTACTAATAATCACGTGTAATTTTATAACTAAGTGTATTTCTGTATTCTAGTAGTGTATGTATGTAAATAACATTTTATATTATATATCTATATGTATAGTATATTTGTCGTTCCGTAACTGCACTTTTCTTCACCGTCCCGCACAATGCTCTAACCACCACTGAGGTTGGCTGGAAGAGATCTCTAATAGAGATAAGCTCACCTTTGTACAATATTTCCGACTGATTGTCAACATGTTTTTATGTGCAATAAAGAATAAAGAAAGTGCAAATATCACACTAAAATTATAAAAGAACAATGATCATATGGGTTTCTCTTGCCATTCCTTTTCTTACAGATGATTTCCCTGTCCGAAGAGGACATACTGACTGACAGAGAAATGACTTATTTAAATTTTTTTTTCTTGCTCGCATCTTGCTCGTTCTTCTCTGGGGAGACTGCCTAGTGAATAAGCGATAACTGTATGTCATGACGATTTCAAATGTTATTCTTATAACTTACGAAATAAAAACAGTTTTGATTTTGATTTTGAATGCTTAAGCCCTTTTATTTCCAATAGATTTAAATTTACATTCAACAAATGATATAATCTATCTTACGTTGAAATAAATGCTTGAAATTTGAATGCGAAAATTTGCGTGAGTGTGTATATTTGTTACCTCTTCACGCCTAAACAGCTGGACGAATTTGGATGAAGTTTGGTTGGTAGACAGATTAAGACCTTCATTAACATATAGGCAAAAAAATTTGCTGAACCGATTTGAAATGTTCCACGTGAACGAAGTCGCGGGCAACGGCTAGTCCATCGTATATATCGGATCAACATTTGCCTTAATCACCACTCTGGGCAGGCGGGTTTGCGAACGCTTTTTAGGAGTCCTACATCTATGACGCTGCTACCCATCTGCCTAAAGTATTATGCTCACGATTTCTTCGAACCCTACTTACGGGAAGAAACGGATAGCGTTAGCGAGCGCGAGCCGAAGGGTGAAAATGTAAGCTGTGTGAAGCCAATGTCAGTTGTCATAACATAGTAGACGATATAATAATAAATGTTGACCCGTGTAATAGTACTCAAAAGTAGGTATTCCCGAGTGGCAGCGTTCGTATGCATATAAATATTGTAGGTACATAAACAATATTCCATTCACTAGTTTTCGCAGATCGCAGAATAAATACACTAATCTAGTTGGCCCACTTGTAGCTTATAATCAATGGTGGCCTACTGCAGACAACCGTGAATTATATGACGGCTTGTTCGGATCGGTGCGTGAACGAGCGGACAGGTCGCATGTTCTGATTCGTGGTGTGATTGTAGGTTGCTTTGTTGTGAACTTAGTTTGAATATACAGGGTGAATTTGAACTCGTGTAATTCCCAAACTGGTGACGCACGCAAACCATAGTGGAATTCGATCAAAAAACGTTCGTTTACCCATACAAATTAAACCATCCTAAAACAACGTTTAGTATGGAAGTCCATCAATATTCAGCTGAATTCGCCTATGGTTTCTAGAATAGAATAAATTTAATTGCAATGATTAGGGTAAGTAATAGGTAATAGTTGGTAAAGTAGTCTAAATTGTATCACCTAAATCAGCCATATAAAATAGCATACAAAATTATACATAGCTTGTCGTTGTTAAACAATAAAAATACAAATTAAATTACACGGTTAGCATGTCCTTCGTTATTTAATCAATAGTGGAAAGTTGTTCCTAATCAGGATTGGAGTCACTAGTAAACAGGAATTACACGAATTAAATTTCACCCTGTATATAACTTATGAACTCGAAGTGGATGTCCCAGTTCTCAAAATCCCAATTAAGCGATATAGAGCTGAAAATACAGGACATTATGACAATAGGTTGGTCTATCATTGTCATAGCTCCTCGGAATCCATCGGAAAGATATCCACGGGAAAAAACCCGTCGGTGCTGGGAGGTCATTCTCATGCATTCGAGATTGCAATACCGATTTCATAATCATAAGCCCGTAAACATCCCACTGCAGGGATGGGATGGGTCATAGTCCACCACGCTGGCCCAGTGCGGGTTGGGGACTTCACATGCCTTTGAATTCTTATTTCTCAGGCATGCAAGTTTCCTCGCGATGTTTTCCTTCACCGTTTAAGATCAGTTGGATAAATGCACATAAGTAATTAAATTAAATTTAAAAAGTCATTGGTACATGGCCTGCCTGGGTAATGAACTCGGACCTCCTAAATTGGGTGACCGCGTCTTAACCGCTGAGCCACGGATGCCGCGATGCCGATACACATTAGTATATCTATCACTTGCACAGTTATACGCACGTGCAAAAGTGACAAATCTATCGGATTGAAATGAACGTGGGAGAATCGCTGCCCAGTTCTGTCTGCCAGAGAGGACACTGTCTATGAATCTAGCCTTTTAATTTTTTTGTTTAAGGAACTTCTTTAGCCCCTTTCGCCTTTTCAAAAAAAAAACATCCGTAGTCCTTGCCAAACGACAACAATCGCAACATTGATTGCAAAATGTAATATGGTGCACCTAAATCAATTTTGTTTTTTATTGGTAATTGGTAACCACAAGATAAAAGAAGTGTGGTCAACATAATTTGGACCTAACCAGTTGCTTATTCGGTTAATAAGTAATTTAAAAGTAAATCTAATATAAATATTTCTTGCTTTGTGCGCGCGACGTGCGCCTGAGCAGCCCTCGTTGCAACCCAGTTTATACATTATTAACAGTAATTTTCTGTTAAATTATTATTTTGTACTATAATTAGAGTTTATTATAATGTCACTGGAACAAAATTATACCTTTTCATTCTTACCAGGGATTTATGTCGCTTTGAAGGTTTATTTATTATAGTAACTATAGTCATCAATTATGTTATACTTAAACAAAATTTGTACGATTCTCGATTATGTGTGTAGTGGTAAGCCATACGAATATCTCGCTTAGTTGTTTTACATCGATTTATCCGTATAAACTGCGACTAATTTTTATTTTTTTAACCCCCGACAACGCCATATACTTAGAATATAAGTAATTCCAACGCAAACAAACTTATATTTGAAGCCTTTCTCTGTTTTTTTTCTATTCGTTAGCGTAGCCACGTAGGTCGTTCTTAGCCATGTTTAATGGAAAATGGTTCAGCCGTTTCTAATTTATTTACAAATAAGCTCGCGTTTCTATACCTACATCCTTTGATATTCTCTAGATTTATAAATTTTAAGGTGGACGGACAACAAGTCGCTGGATGCCGACTTTATTTTTAAAAAGTACACGAAAGAATTTAGCACAGTTAGCGCGAATAGAGCCTACTTATCGAGTCCTTGGTTCCATATAGATAGCCTGAAGTGATAAATAAGGGCACAGCGTAGTGCTAGTGATGAATAAAGGGTGTGCCTTATTTATCAGGCTGATTTCAAGTTATATCAGCTTTATTGTAAGATTGTATATCAGCAATTCGTACGAATGTTCCAAAATCTTACCAAAAGTTAAACCGTTTATCTTTAACTATCTTACACTGGCGTTCCTTTTTAATGTTTTCCCTCAACACAATCTTATCTTGCGTTGGCAGATTTTTTATACAATTTTAGGGTTCCATTATAATCGATATTCAAATTCAAAAGTAAGGTTGAAATTTGAGTGGATGCGACTTAGTAATGCTTAGTAAGTTAATGCCTGTTCAGCTTGCATTTGGCCGGTTCATAACCTTCACCATACAGCGCAAATAACTTGCACTTAGGTATACAATGCGCTACGTGTACAGCACCTAATTGCGTCTTAATTGTTCTCGAATCCCTTCGTGTTTTCTACTTTTTACTATGGCCATAATTAAATCTAACATTTTGAACGTCATAATCTCTTTTACGGTATCGTAATAAGGTTTATTTTACTTACGAGTGTTAAGTTCATCAGAAAACATTAAATGGGTCCATGGAACAGTGAGTTTGTGGAGATTAATTGCTGATTGGCTCGGCTACTTTTGTAATTAATTAATGGGGGCGTTACTAATGGGACTCGTTCGTTTTTCGCTCTTAGAAATCCCAAGCTTAAACTAATTAATATAATTTTAAATTTGTGATGCAAGGAAGGTTATCGTATTGGATGTTCATCACTTCAGTAATTTTTCCAGCCGTTCTCTGGATGTCAAATATATTTTTTATCTTTTTTAAATCTAATTTATCTGAACCCTCTAATTGGTTTTCAGTTTTTTAGCTTAAGTGATTCTTTTCCCAGGAAAATAAAATGAATAAAAAATGTCTCTTCTATCCCACGTATTGTATTACATAAATATATGACTGTGCACTTTTCATGGTGACTAAATGGATTTATTCAGTTATTAAAACGTATAAAGATTCTTTGTTAGCCTATCACATCAGCATGTCTGAATACCTATGACATGTGATACACAAAAGTCAAACTCTGGGTCATAGCTGTTAGCTTTGTTGTTTTTTCTTTTATCAATCCCATCACTTATCTATTTATCAGACAATACATCATCTAGCGATATTAGCACATGTGAGCTACTATCAGGCTTCGAATTTACCGTATCTTAGTATGTCAACGCGCATATGTTCGATTGTTTTAATTTAGAGCATACGCGGATTACTTAATCTCAAATAAGTACTTCTTCTTACTAATCCATCGCTAATCGTAAATCGGTCCAAAGGCTGGTCTTTTTCACCAGTAATGCCAGTATCTATCCTAAATCTATGAACATGTACTAGCTCGCCCCAATTCACACTTCCTTCTCTAATAAGCTTAGCGAGATTGCATCGAGTTTATTTACCGTAGTAGGTACTATTTTATTTATTGTGCGGTGGCGGCGTCTGTCTATATAAAGAGTGTCTAGTGTTTTTTATATATCAATGCAAGGGTAACACGTCTTCATATTGAATATACAGTTTAACTTGTTTCGCTTTGTTCGAACATTTTATAAAGTTTCTTCTATCTAATAATGAAAGAAAGTATATCTTTTGATATGATATGTTTGCTACTCTTATTTACAACTCCCTTCCTCTTAAGGTTACACAAATTTGATCTCCTACATCCTATATACTACAAAATCAAATTGACCAGGTAATATTTCCGTCCAAAGACATCGCAAGAGCTCACGTGTTTACTGACTTGTCGATGCCACCATCACCAGTTCTACATATACTTGATGTTTTAATATTCGCGGGAGCATGTCGACACCGGCGCCCGGTCCATAATAACACTGTCCGTCAGTTCCCCTCCGTTATTGTTTATTTATTTGTGCGCGTGCGTCGCAGAGCAATCGCGGCATGTGCTTTACCTACATGCCCTTCTTGGGGATTAAATAATATCATCGTGTAACGGAATTTGAATTTTATAGTCAGCTCAATGTGCCAAACCCGCCAGTTGCTGCGCAATGATTAAAACATGAAAAATAAATTGGACCTCTATTCAGATGACGTGGTCGAAAACGACCACTGTCATGGCACAGTGGAATAATTAATTACAGAGTTGAAATTAAGAGTAATAGACAATCTTATTTGTCTCAATATATTGCTTAATGTTTACGTTATGATATATAGATAACAAACAGATTCAACTGTATTGTACTGTGCGACGCCTGAGAGCACTCAGTCCCGATGCTATTAGACAAGTCATTCATTAATCTATTATCTATATAAATTATGAAATGACTGTCACCCACAATGACAACTAGTCTGAGAATTCTCTCTGGAATGGTGTCGTTAAGATAAAGTTCAATGTCAACTCCTTATCGAGCAATTAAAAGAAGATTGTTATCACTTTCCTACAAAACATCAGTAGTAATTTGGTGATGCAGTAGATAAAGCCCATGGCAAATTATCGTGCAAATGGCCGCATGAAAAATGTGCGGATAATGTCCGCTTTACTTGGTACTAAGGTGTTGTCAAATTTGTTTTATTCATTATGAGTCTTTCTTAGTGTCGGCGCATTTTTTGCAAATCTTTCCATTTTGCACCTGTAGCCAGAAAGCAGAAAAGATCGCCATCATATGAATAATGTGGCTGTTGTATAACCCTGCATGCATAAGTATTTAAGTACGACGTTGGTATGACCAAGGAGCAACCAGCTTACCTGCCGCCTTATTCTAAATGGTTCGACTGTCGATATCGGGATCCTTCTTTAATTAGTCTGGAGTCCAAGGTAGCAAGGTAGGTCACGTAGGGCACCGTCTACCTTCAGTAGGCGCCGTGCAGAGTACCACTGTTGATCCTGGCTTACAGGAGTTACAGTGGGAGGAGAGCGGAGGTGGGATCGGTCGATATCGGGAAGATGCAAGTGTAGAAAAATATTCTGACATCAAATCGATTGTAAGCTATCGAACCACATAGAATACGGGTGCTGGTGAAAAGTGATAAGTACCGCTCGCCGGTAACCTCACACAGATAAAATGTAAACATTAATCTATGTAATAAACTGTATCTAAATATATATAACTCAAAGGTGACTGACATAGTGATCTATCAACGCCCAGCCCAAACCACTGGACGGATCGGGCTGAAATTTGGCATGCAGGTAGATGTTATGACGTAGGCATCCGCTAAGAAAGGTTTTTGATAAATTCTACCCCCAAGGGGATAAAATAGGGGATGAAAGTTTGTTGTTTGTATTTTGATAAAATCTTCCACGCGGACGAAGGCGCGGGAGGAAAGCTAGTTGAGCTATAGAAGCGAAGTCTATTATGCTCAAGAGTTACCATTTTGTAAAATACAGCGTCAAAAGAAAATAAAATTATAATCATTTCGTACACAATCACAGATTTGTGTGTTGTCTCCCCAATTATTTTTTGCGTTCACCATATAAAGTTTTTATACAGTATGATTTATTTATAAGGTGCGGGGTCCCTTATAGTATTTCGCCTTTTACATATAGGAATTTAGGAGCTGGTCTTATTACAAGGATAAAATGTTGCACTAAATCGGCTTTATTATCAATTGATTCTATATTTACAATGCTGAAGTTCCATAATATTTTCATTCTTCCCAAAACTTCCAATGGAATGTTTCTTTTACATTGTTTTGTTTGAATAACAATGTGTTTATACGAGCTTCGTGCTAAAGGTTACTGCTTTGTCATTCAATTTCAAACAATGCACCGAAACTGTTTCTCGATGACATTTGCCTCTAAAAATGTTAAATTAGGTGATGCCGTCGCCTCAGACTGCTTTTGTTAACGATTTTGAATATAAAATTATGTAAATATTATTACACCTACACAATTATACGTTATTTGAGATTTTCCTTTGAACCCCTTGCCCTTGCTTTATAAAACAAACAAGTATTAGTGAAATTATTCTATTAAAATTTTACAAGAACGATAAACTTAGCTGTGGTTTGATTTTGTATTTTATTTGTTAGAGCCAGTACACACTTCCCTATTACAGAAAGCATTGTCAATTCTAAAATATTGACCTACAGCTCCTTCCGTAAAAGGAAAGATCTGTCACAAAAACCGTTACCCATCGACGTCTTTTAGTCGTAATTTTAGTTCTATTTATTTACGTAATATAATAACTAATAACGTGTTCAAATTACCCGTACAAACAAAAAACGATTTGCTCAAAACAAACAAACGCGACCGCCAGCAGGCAGCGTGCGGCACGAGCCATGCGCCCGCGCACTCACTCCGTCAATGTTACCAATGTCTCGACCCGTGCCACTGTTTATGTATCCTTGTAGCAGTTTATACAGCTTGAAAATGATTTACGAAATGTCCAAAGTGGCCATTATTGGCCAATATACTACGGGGTAAATATTAGGCGAATGTTAGATAAGCTGGAAAATATTTGTGTACGGAATTATCGCGGCTAAAACCGTTTGCGCTGCATTGACTGGTGACTTAATGTAGTCGATAATGTGGCAACGTGAGTTACGACTGCTTCAGGGTTATCTGTACTTACTTCATGTATCATGGTAGATATTTTAAGTTTTCGCCATTTATGTATAAACATTTGCAGCACCAAATATACGGTCCCCTTACATACCAACTGTACTTCTCTTATTGTTTCTTGTGTTATGTTTAAATTTCCGACGTTTAATAATCAAAGTAACATTAAACATTTTCAAACTAAAAGTGATTTTGAATATGATCAATTTATGACATTACTTATCATTAATTTAATCATATACTAGATATTACAAATATTTCTGAGAACTGTCCGCATCTCTGGCAGAGGTCAGCGCTAATCCCTCCACCGAAAAATTGCTTTTGGAATGTCCCTTCAACAAGGCAATAAAGCAGTTTTTATTAAACTTGCACGCGCTTGACAGTTCTTAGATTTTAGGATGTCTATTATTGGAAGGTGATGACGGAACCCTTCGCTTCCTAAATCAAGTATGACTGAGATTATTTTGTTTATTTTTCAGACTGTTCAGGCTAAATATTTTTAAACTAACTGTTGTCCGCGACTTAGCCCGCGTGGAAAACTGAACATGAACAAATTACTTTTCAAAACGACATAAACTAATAATCAGGGCGACAGAATCCTTTAAAGACAAAAGGTGAACTGGTTTTGCCTAAATGTTAACTTATTAAAATATATCCGTGAAAATCCATCAATCCATCGAGGGTCTATACGATTTTATTACATGTATAGATAATCTAAGTATATTGATCAGGTCAAACCGAAACATTTGATGGCAATTTGAATCAAATATACTAAGCACGTCACTGATCACTCTGTCACATGATGTGGCGTGCAACCTTACCTCATCGCCTTTGCAAGACAGAGGTGAAAGACGCAGGTGCGTGACTTATGAAGTCTTAACTTCGTATTCTTATTAATACCTTGTCGAAATTACGGCCACAATTTTTAAGAAATATATACGTTACACATAAATAAAACATTCGTGAACTGACATATATTATCATAATAATCTTGTAATAATTTTTTTTATAATAGCATTGAAACTTCGTGTTCACTCACAACATTTGTAATTAAACAAAGTTTTAGCAATTACGGAAGGTTTCACTTGAAATTGAATTTTAGGAGCATTTTGTAAATTGAGTTTTAATCGTTTTATGGTGCAAAGGAAAGCCTTTACAATATTTGCATATTCGAGAGACGACCATGTACTACCCCTGTACCATGACAGGCTTGATAAACGCTTATGTCGCGCGAGATAATATTTGTCCTGCTCATTCGCTTGGACGAAATATACAACTATCCCACCCTCACTACTACGTCACGCGCAGTCGTGGTACGCAGGCAGGTTCCTCCTTACATTTACCAAGATGTCAACTAGATGGGTATCACCCTCTTATCTATTTGGGCCGTTAAGCATCAATACTCACAATGTTGCATTACCTTTTCTCATACACACCATAAATAACTAGTATTTATTCTTATATTATATATTATTTTATAGTCTGCAGCCCTATTTTTTCTTTTAAGTTACACACGATAGAGCCGTTTGCAATTTTATTAAATTTAGTTTGTGTTTATTGTTTTCCAATAAAACAAGTAAATAGATCGAGAGCTTGCACGAGAAATGTAACAATCCAGGATTCGATGACTAGTATTCACCGGTGTAATGCTCGAAGCCGAGCTGTTACATTACAATCAATATAGCTAGCGGTCTCCTCACTCCTTCTCCTCCTGAAGATTGTTCATACAACATTTCATTTGGAGACAACAATACAATACAAATACTCTTTATAGGACGTGATACATAATTTACAATAATTATTGATAATAACAATTAATAAAAACACAATTAGGCGGCCATATACTAAAAGCTATATCTTCTAGACAAATGGTAGGGTCCACGATACTACTAATTATAGATACTTATGTATTATAAATATTATTATGATTTATTTATTTATTTATTATTATTATTACGATACATTATCATTACAGTAGAAACCAATGCAATAATGTACGCACCAACTAAATAGTATAGGTAATAGTTAATATATAAAACAATAAAATTATAATTTAGGCATACTAATCATTAGCTACTTATATAACATACAACATATAGCGCGACTTTTGTGAATTCACACAGAGGACATGAGAACAAGTCTATCCTCTCCGCTACCTCGTTTAAAATTTGTATGATATATATCTATACTATACAATGTGATAGGGGTGGTACTTCTAACCCGTTAAGGCTCAGTACTACATCCAAAATCATCGACAAAAAAAATAATATTACTTAGTTTTGAGCAATCCGTGAAAACATAAAAAAAGTGATTTTAAATCACAAAATAATTAAGTAATAATTTTTTTTTCTTACCAAAATAATCTCAAACATACAAAACAAAGTAATTGATTAGTTAGCCAGTATCATTAGGTACCGTTTGCCATTTTTTTTCATGTTTCTACGACGTATGAAACCTTTGATAACGCATAAAGTATCGAGCGCGCCGCAGTACATTGAAAATAAAATAAAAATGGTCATAAATTTAGGGGGAAGGGGGCTGGACCCCCCATATTATTTTTTTTGTCGATGGATTTGGATGTAGTATTTAGCCTTAACGGGTTAGAAGTACCACCCCTATCACATTGTATAACATATATAAACTATACCCAGAACATATGCGTAGGTACCTAATTCAGTGTAACATATTTCATCGAAATAATTTTTAACCACGTCAGGTTTAGCATACATATTAAAGTCTTTTAATTAACAGTGACAGACGAGGCGCAGACGTCGAGATGACACTTCGTTGATTAGCGCTCTTTACGATCGCGTTCGCAAGAAATCTATTGTTTTCCCGGAATCGTTCCGTGAGAAATATTCATCTACTCGGCTAAAGGCCAAAACCATTATTGGGCAGCTTAAACCCATATTGCAAATTATGTCTTTGGACTCCGGGCTACATTCAAAACTTTATTTATGTCCTTAATATATCATTTAGAAGCTATTTGTTAAGATGTTACCTAAAATGGGACTTTTGTGTTGATTTTTGGAATATCTTGGCTTCGTTTTACCTGACTGCGGGTTATCAGCGAGAGAGATATTTGGTTATTTATAAATAGAAGTTTCATTATCATCACAGACGTCTTTATTATTTCACCGTCTCTTTTATCCACTACTGAAAATAGGCCTCCTCTAAATAATTCCATTTGGCATTGTCTCATGCCGCTTGCATCCAGCCCCCGCAGTCTCGACATAGATAGCGATCGCTATACCACCGATTTCGGTCGTTAAGTCCTAACAATACGAGTATTATTTTAATTGGAGAATTAGAGTCTTTAGTATCAAAATATCGGTTTCCATTGAAACTATGATTCAGGCTTCCAACAAAAACCGATATGATTATGAACACTATAACATTTAGAATAAGATCGTTAGGAGTTAACGACCGAAATCGGTTGCTATCTATGTCGAGACTGCGGGCCCAGCGGTTGTCAGTCATTTTTTTCAATGCGGCTATTATGAGTTTTCTCAAGCTATATCGAAGTCTATCGGTAATGCTGTTCGGTCCCGATGCGAGTAACAGTGACAGAGCTATGGTTTGTTATAACGTGAGCGGTTTACTTAGAATATATCTATAGGTCGTGTGTCCATCTTGTCGATGCACAGAATAGATCGGGGGGTCACCCAAAGCTGCGACCACAATTTCACAGTCATTGAAGAACATTTATTTTGTTCCCCCTATCGACCATTCCGTTCGATAAGCGATATGGATGTCGTATGATATAGAGACAAAGGCGTTCGATTATTATACTTCTGCTCTGGACTCCTTTTGATAAGGAAATGCAAACTATAATTCATATAAAGGTGCGGATAGATTTTACGAGCCGAGCACGAGCCAAATATAGGACTTATATCTAGGCTCAGGAGGTTTGGAGTATTGTGGCGCGCGGCCGCGTGCCGGACCAGCACGTGGTGTACGTACCGGGCCGAGCACGTGGTGTGCGTGAGGCAAGCACCAGCAGAGCACGTGGGTAGCATGTGATTATACGACATCGACAATTTCTTTTTTTCTAATCTATCAGCCAGTATGTTTAGTGTTTATTAACAATATCTGTTTGCTAATTACTATTTGACGTCATTTGTCTGCTTTGCTCAGCTCATGGTAATTTCAGAGAATGCGTACTTACTCGTTATACGTCTATAATGCTACATTTTCTCGAACAAAACTTGGCTCGTGATCGGCTCGGATAATCTGGACGCACCTTAACACATGTGTTGCGCCATTATTTCATCGATTATTGAAATATCAGTAGAATGAGGTTTAAGTGACCATAAAGTTGTACAAAGTTTCCACAATAGAACTTTACACTTATTTTAAATTAGACATTGGCAGGCATAGTTGCATTGCAGATGGATATAATGAATGACTCACGTGCAAAGTATGTACTCGTATGACGTATAAGTACCTGTATTACCTAGTTAGCATAGCAAGAAGTTATAACGACATGCAAGGAAATTCCTAACGGAAAGCTACTAACTCATTTTCTTACTTAATTTAAATCCTCCATCATCAATATCTACCGTTGGCACGAAGTATATGAAATAATTTATCATATCAATTCAAACTATATTCTACCTCTCCTGACAAGACCTTCTTTAATAAAGTTAAAGAAACACCTCATAAATTATTAATAATTAATAACTTATCATTATCAATGTCGTATGTTACAATTGGAATTTATAAAGCTTTACGAGCGAAGCGGACGAAAAAGATTATCCCAATTAGCAAAATGCAAAATAGAAAAAAAAAAGGGCACGGAAAAATTTTAAGAATAAAATGTCTGCGCATTGCTTCTTATAACTGACCATGTTTGCTGACATCATGTCGTCACATTTTGATCTAATTATCTAATGGAAAATATGCACGTTCATTGATCGTATTTAGTCACAAGTAAATGGATGCTTTTCCATCAAGCTTGAGCTAATTGCACAATGATAGAAGTAATTATATGGAAATTAAATGTCATCCCAACAAAACAACTTGTTCAAAATATGCCCATCTTTGTGTTTATTTAGCTGTGACCCATATGAGTTGTCTAAGTTGAGGAATAGGCTCAGTTGGTGTAAATCCTTTTTTCTTAAGGTTTTCTTACAAACTTACTTCTTCCCATAATGTCACGATTACAGGTTAATATTTTTTTAACTTCCAACGCGAAGAGTGTAATAAGTTTGAAACATTTGTCAGTGTGACATTGTAGGGTTAAAACGGCTGAACCGATTTGAATACGATTTCTTTTTCGAAAGTTAGTATTTGCAAGATGCTTCTTAGCTTAGTAGGCTTTGTTTGATGTAAATCGATTTAATCGTTTCCAAGATAATTAACTTTAAACACAGTTGCTTTGTTTACTAGTTAGTAATAATAAATATCCTTAGACTTACACACAGCGCCATCTAGTTCCACGTTAAACAACTAGACTTGTATTATGGGTACCAGATGGTTGATATACTACACAAATACATATATTTTTTGCAAATTTATGCATATTATAAATGAAAACATTCATAACTCGCGTACACGTGTCCGTATTCATCAGACAAAAATGTGCTGGATTCGAACCCGCGACCTCTTGGTATAGCAGTCAGGGCTTCTAACCACTACACTAAACAGGTCGTAGAAGATTTAATAGTGTCGGGGAAACCCTAGACTTTCAATTTATAATGTCATTATAATTGACTTCGCCGCCTTGCATGAGATGCTTCGGCACGGTGTGTTGCACCCAAACAATGATATTGTGAAGTATAGATATGTAGTACGGTTCTAGTAATGGCGTTTGCAATCTGATTTAACCTATAAAACTGCCACTGTTTTTATACGAGATAGGTACTTATGAGCGGGAACAAAGATACGGAAAGTACGAGAGTGAAAGAGTTGCGCTTGTAAGATTATGATTAAGAGGTGTCGAACAGAGTGACGAGTTGATACAATTCGAGTGTTTTTGCTTCTTCATTTCGGGTGCTTTGGTGACATTTCTAGCTCCTTTTTGTATGTTTTTTTTTATCCACGACGGGTTAGCTCTTTACCTCAATCACACCTGATGTTAAGTGAAGTTGAGGCCGAAGGTGGTAGCGTACTGACTCGGAAACCCCATCTTATTTGGAGGACTGGCTACTTATATTATCTCTGACAACCGGAACACAACAATGCTATTAACATTGCTGTTTGGCGGCAGATTTAGATAGGATGGTGGTAGCTAGCCAGGCGGACATTTAATATGCCCTACCACCAACCAAACCAAGTACAAATATGTACTCCGCGGGAGATCGAACCCGTGACCTCCGAAACGTAAACCCAATGTTGTTTATATTGAGCCACTGACGGCGGCTGTAATATCATTGCCTCGAAATTAGAGTTTAACGGTGCATTTACAGAAGGAAAAAACGTCGCATTTTTGTGTATTTTAACACGTTGACGGACACTGAACTAGAGACAATAGATGTTTTATTGTTATTGCGTCTATAGGCGTTCAGTGTCCGCGAAAGGACAGACAGTAAGTCAGTGCAAAACTACACAGGTAATGTAGTCAATACGGTCTCTATAAATCACTTTTTACATGTTTTGATGGGTCCGTAGTTTAATCGCTACGAATTACATATATACATATATGTAATAGATCTGTTACATTCATCACACGTTCATAAGATTTTTGCATATAATTTGCCCACGATATTGAGAAGACTATTTCCTCGATAGTTTTTGCACTCTTGCTGAGATCCCTTGCCTTTAAACAGCGGCACGATGACGGCCCAACACCAATCGTCCGTCACTCGACCGCTCCACCAGCCCTTGCAGGTACAGCATGCTAGCAACAAGGTCCTTTCCACTTCTCAGCATCTCCAGCGATATCCTGTCATATCCTGCAGCTTTCCCACTTTTCATAGCTTTCACAATTTCTTCCATAGTAATTTCCCTAATATTCTCATCTTTCAGTTCTGTCGAAATCGGGGAAAATCGCAACGAATTACTTACCGGGAAAAAAGAAATTTAGTCAGTATTGCGTTAAAGTCTCAGCCACTAATATCTCCTTCAAATCATGTAAATAGTTATATATGTATAGTAACCGGATTTACCATTATTGTGTAAGTTTATACGTATTAATGAAATAAAGTCGTGACGACATGACGACCTGTTTGGTGTAGTGGTTAGAAACTAATTGCTTTATCAAGAGGTCGCGGGTTCGAATCCCGCTAGGGGCATATGCTTGTATGTTGAACACAGACATGTGTTCCAGAGTTATGGACCTACAACCTTGGGATCTTCAAGAGCAGGGTGAATAGGCATCTACTGAGATCGCGTGCTTCATCTTCGGCCACATCATCACTTCCCATCAGGTGAGATTGTGGTCAAATGCGTATCCAATTAACCATAAAAAAAAAAAAAAAAATGGATGTAATTTATATATGTATTTATTTACAAAAAAAATATATTTGTGTAGGTTATCAACCATCTGGTATCCATAACACAAGCCTAGATGTTTACTATGGTCCTAGATGGCGAAAAAACGAAAAGTACACGTAAAATTGCGACGTCGTGGGCAGCTTGCACTGTAAATGTACCCTGAACTATGAACAGGGAAACTGTCTGCTTATTACCCGATTATTTTTCTTCTTAAACATTAGTAGTTGTAAGAGGAAGTGTTGTTATCGAGTGTCCGTTACCATAACACGCTTTGAAGCGATTGAAGTGCGATGGAAAAAGATTGACGTGTGTAAAATGTATCAATAAAGAATTTTATTTTGCACACGGATTTCTACATTTACGGGGAATTAAACAAACGGACTGTAGCCATTACTGAGTAACGTTGGTAAACAAAGTATAATTGAACAAAATCGATGTGTAACATAATTCAGTAGTGGACCTGTATAGGTATTTTTAATATATATCTAGATAGATGTAGTGACACAGGTTGCACATTCGAATCCCGCCAGTGGTAATTTTTTTGTGATAAATGCAAACATTTACTAAACTCGAGTTCTAATGGCGAGTAAGATCATAGTTAAATTAATTTTTGTCTATTATTAAAATAGCTCACTAGGTTAAATGTTGTGAGGGGGGCAGGGCGGGGGGGACCTGGAGGCGCTTATGCGTTCCCAGGTCAGAGGACCGCTGAAGAAGGTCGCCGCGGGGTTTTAGTGGGTATCCCTCCCGATAGGGAGGGGAGTCTCACCTAAACATCTCGCCGTGCCCCGGGGGAGCGTATGCGAAAAGCATTACCTCGCGAAAAAAAAAAGGTTAAAATATTATTGCAAACGAGGCTAAACGTAATGCTGCTTATCAAGTTTATACCGCTTTATAAACTTAGTAGATAACATAATACAAAAAATCTGGGGATTCACCGTTGATCGATAGATATAACATTAATATAACTTATGTAGATATTATGTCGTTCTAGTGATATTAAAGGTAATAAGTAACTCCCCCTTCGACAACTGTGTGCACGCACAGTAATAGAGAATAGTTTCTAAGTAATTTAGAAAACGCTAGCGGGGAGTATTCTATAAAACTGTATAAATAATTCATGAAGAACTCTTGACTCCTATCAATCAAAATATAAAATAGGGCATCCTAATTTAAGAGTTATAGTTAAGTTAAGTCACTATCAAATATCTGAATATCTAAGTCACTATCATATATCAAATATCAAATATGTAATATAATAAGTAGGAACCTGTTAAGTATAAAACTTAAAAATATGTAAAAATTAAAATTAGGAGAGGTAGATAATATATAGGATGGATGGCTTTTATATAGGCTAATAAAAGCAATAAAATAATTTTAAATTAAATTTTTACTAAAAAAAAATTACTTAAATAATATAGTAACTATAGATTTGAAAATTAAAAAATCTTCGAGTAAACAAGCCGTTATATCAAGTATCAACCAGATAGTCCAAACCAACTGTTAAAAGCTATATCTTCGATACGGCTAACCGTTTTCCATCAAACATGGCTAAGGACCTAACTCCGAGTTAAACCTTAGATATAACAAAAATTTTGAAAAACCTCTAAGGATATGATATCATTCAAATACACCAAACATTGTGTTAAAAGCTAATTATTATTCAAATTAACCAATTTTCATCAATTGTCGGGGGTTAAATTAACTACAGAATAAAACTAACTGTAATACGAGATTGTAGCACAATAATGAACTAAATAAATTCTATTGATCATTCAACGCGAAAATTTGCACAAAAAAAAAACATAAATAGGCACTTACATATGTAATGTACAAACAAATACGAACTTTATGATTAATGCCATTATCATCCCACCTGGTTCATTGCGCATAGGCATCTTTCAAGTTGAGCTTAAGTAATATGATTTTTTTTCTAGTTTGATTATATATAACATGGTTTCCAACAGTATCTTTGTAATTAGGGTGATGGTACGATAAAGCTTCATTTAAGACGATTAATTCGAGAAAGGGGCTCTGTTATAGTTCATCTCAACAAATTGTAACATTCGGGAGGGTCATTAGTGTGGATAAATGCTGTGTAGGTATCTCCCACGATCCCGATGTCTCGTTTAAAATTTAAGGTCAAAAACTACATCATTATCAATAGCTACATAAATGTACAGTCAGGTTCAAAATTGCAGTTTTTTTTTTATTCTTGAAACATTGCAGTTATAGTTCAAGTTTAGTGGATTTTTTTTTATTAGAGTCTGGGTAACGAAAGCATAACCCGAGAAAACGTGACAAATTCTAAATATCTTTATGTGGTATTACTAATTAGTACTACAGCACGAGAAAAAAGTTGTCATATTTGAGTATT
Organism: Oegoconia quadripuncta; assembly: GCA_949316235.1. Lineage (NCBI taxonomy): Eukaryota > Metazoa > Arthropoda > Insecta > Lepidoptera > Autostichidae > Oegoconia > Oegoconia quadripuncta. The sequence continues at coordinate 25,281,647 of OX438752.1, read as the reverse complement.
TTTTGTTTTAACGACAATGAAATTTTTATTTGTTTTATTTATTATTTTTATTTACTATGTTTTGTTTATTATGTTTATTTATTATTTTTATTGTTTTACCCATACTATAACAATTATTTGTCTTCACAAAAATATTGACAATTGCAATTGCAGCCTGAGTTGTGCCTTCGACAGTTTAAGAATGTTGCCATATTAGAACTTAAGAAAATTCCAGGACACGCTTTCGTTGGCAAGACTTATCGAGTATCATTCTTGTGTAAAGGTATTTTTCTTTAGTAATACAAAGGTGTTCAAAAAAATAAATCTTTGAACTTGGGCTATGACTGCAATTTTGAACCTGACTGTACAACCTTACTGCCTTGTCGTTATATTTAAGTAAATTATTAATTCTATACAGGGTGTTTGGAAGGTCGATACATATGGGAATGATTGTAAGTAACTTAGGACATTTTAAGCCAAACTTACTATAATACTAAATCTTGATTTTTTTGTAATACCTATCTATTTTATTAACCGACTTCAAAAAAGGAGGAGGTTCTCAATTCGATTGTATTTTTTTAGATCATTTGTCAGATTTGGTTTGTATATGGAGATGATATTAATATGAATAGTTCCTCGGGGTTGTCTAATTTAGGTTAAATGTTTTATTAATTGTGTTTTTAAGCTATAACAGACGCGATAAACGTTTATGTCGCACGAGATAAAATTTGTCCTGCTCATTTGTTTGGACGAAATATACAACCATCCCATTCTCGCGTCGCGCACGACAAACGCTGTCTTGCTACAGAGCCCGGTTTGTTTCTAAAAACTATGATAGTGTTTTATACCAAAAGAAGATTCAAGTGGTCACCATAAATTCTAGATTCTACTCGTCGTTTTATTACCTACCATCATGCTAGTTTTATTTTTATGGCATGTCTGTTTGTGTACTTTAATGTTGGTACACCCAAATCAACACTTGACATAAATTCAGCCCACGTAATGACCTAGTCCTAAAAAATAACCATTTAATGGGTAATTTTAATATGCAATATTCCTTTATTTTGCTGTTGTACAGCAAAGGTATATTTGCTTACTTATGTATGTATGTGTTGTTATGTTTTTAATAGAGTTTACCCCGCACGGTATTCCATAGAAACTGTCATGTTCAAATTTTACGAAACAAATAAACCGGTTGTAATTAGACTTTATACGCATAAAGCACGTACATAGACCTAAAGTTAGTAGAGAATATTTTCGAAAAAGAGTATTGAAACTAAATTAGAGCGATTTTAAGTTTTCCACAGTAAAAGAATTATGAATATATTTCTACTAACTTTTAGATATTATCCCGCTTATACGTAGAACCGGTCCATTCATTCCCAAAAATTTGGACTTGAAAATTTGTATAAATTGCCGTGTGGGGTAAACCCTCTTAAACGGTTCTTCGAAACTAAAAACCTGTCCGGTTTTTAATGAACTTCACATCGGTTTTTTAATTTAATTAATGTAGGTGTAAAAAGTAGTAGGTAGTAGTTTTACCCCCCCCACACACACACACTTGCCTTAGTCCACTATCCACATGCTTCAACATATATATATACTATAAGATAATGTATTTTCAGTATTCTTGATGTAGGGAGTGAGAGCCTGGAGATCTTTCGAACCTTTTTCAGACTCCAGTCTCTCACGAAGGAATTTCTTTGTATTTACCTAACATTACTATTTAATAAATGTACCTATTTCTTTGTGGTGAGATAATAAATATTTACTATTATTATTAGTTCTATTATGTTGCAATAGGTTTTTAGTTGTACAGTATTGCATACAACATGTAGGTTATTTTAAACTTCAAACAAATAAAATTGGCTCACTCGTGGTGTCAGGTCAAGGTTGTGTTGTCGTAGATTGAAGGTAGTCAGTATGAAGATGTCGTGATGATAATTGAGGTTGTTTAACTGAAATTAATTTAACTGTTTTGCAACTATAATCGCGGTAAAATATGGTTTTAATTTATACCAGCTTCGCCTACCACAACAAAGATGTATCTCAGCTTGTCTATTTTTGTAGTTTATGGGGGACCTAAATATTTCATGCGACCTAATTTCTGGCATAGGTAGTATTAGTTTAATAAAAATATATTGCAACTTGTCACATATTTGTAATCTTCTTGGGAGATATCTCGGCACTTGATTAGCTCGATGTAGATGCTTCAATTGTTTATATAAATAGTATATAGATATACATTACAATTTTATTTTATCTGCATTATATTTATGTTATAATTTCATAAAAATTGTGAATATAGTTATTCATTTATTAAATCACAGCAGTTCATATTTTTACTAGGCTATGGGGCGAAGCAAATTAAGGATTATTATTTTATCAGATTTGTATTTTGACAAACAAGATAGTGTCACTCGAATCGTATTTTTTTATCCGACTGTTATGACACTCGCATATAATATTATGGTTGTACCTAATTCCCAAAATTAGGGGGGTTTCGAAAAAAATATTCCAAAATAAGTCGTAAGACAATCAAAAGACAATTGGCCAATATATAGGTACAAACATCTAACTAATATTATAACTGCGAAAGTTTGGATGTTTGTTTGTTGAAACGGATGAACGGATTTTGATGAAGTTTGGTATATAGGTAGGATATACATTAGACGACCGATTGGTGTAGTGGATAGCGACCCTGTCAGCGAAACCAAAAAGTTATTATTTATTTATTATTTTATTTATTCCTGAGTCATGGATGTTTATATAAAGCACTATTAGTGCTGGAGAATCCCTCATCGCTCAGGCTGCCCTACTTATTCTGGGGTGGACACCTTCCTCAAAGGCCGGCAACGCATCTGTGACCCTTTTGGTGTTGCGGGTGTCCATGGGCGGCGGTGATTGCTTTCCATCAGGTGACCCGCATGCTCGTTTGCCGCCCTCTCATATAAAAAAAAAAAAAAATATATTTATGTATGTTTATCCGTTATCTAGTATCCATAGTACAAGCTTTGCTTAGTTTGGGACTAGATGATTGGTGTAAGTGTCCGAAATATTTATTTATTATTATACACCCTGGATAAAACATAGAATAGTTTGCATCCCGATAAAGTGAGTAAGTAGTTCCCGCGAGATAAACAAATTAAACAAATTCGCGATAAACTATTCCACGCGGGCGAAGCCGCGGGCGGAAAGAGTGTACAATATTTTCTGGTAGTTTAGTTTACAAGTAAAACAAATAAATTAAACATTTTGTTTATGTTAGTTCGTTTGCAACAGAAACCAATTGACACCTAGGTATTTGCCGAAAAATAGTCAAATTGGTTTTGTCAAAATACAAACGAAAACGGAACTACGGTTTTATGGAAATGTTCCAGTAGTGGAGACTCTCGCATCCGCTCGCGTGCCCGCCGAAGTATCATCGAGTCACAGTTTAATTACACGCAACACCAGAGTGCACTAAATTTAGACCGTGTTTGTTCTTTGTGCGCTGGCGCACTCCAATAAACCAGTGTGGTCATGCGCAAAATTAATCATTAACCACAAATTAATCACTTCGACGGGATTTGAAAATTGCTCGATTTGTTTTGTTTCCGAAAAATCATTCAATTGACCTACGTTGCTGAACCCGAAGTTTCCTCTCTATTTAGATTGATATCCTGTGCCAAGTGTCATCCTAACTAATATTATAAGTGCGAAAGTTAGTTTATGTGTGTGTGTGTGTGTTTGTTACCTCTTCACGCCTAAGCGGCTGGACGGGTTTGGCTGAAATTTGTTTAGTAGACCTGATTAGGGCCTGGATTAACTTATAGGCAATTTTTTTGATGAACTCATGTTCAGTTGCTGTAATGACATAGTTAGTAGTATTACTGCTTGCTACACATACCACATATAACATTTTAGTAGTCGTATTATCTATTTTCGATCACTCATATTTATGAACAAGATTTTGCATGACCTCCAAAATAGATTACCCAGAATTAAAAAGCAATAAAACTTTGTAAATCATTTTCTAATATATTAAAGCACTGGTGGCACAGTTACATTCGCAATTCGTTATCCATTAGGGCGGGTTACCACTTAGAGGCATTTTTATATGAGTAAAACGTTAACTACTCGGTCCCGGTGTTTTCCATTGAAGGCAGTCGTTAAGCCAAGTCGATGGGCTACAAAAGCTGCTTAAGTACACTTCCTTTTCAGGTGGCAAATAGTCTGATACAAAGCCACCAATCCGCACCGGGCCAGCGTGGTGGATTAAGGCCCATACCTTCTCCCAGTGAGAGGGGGCTATGGCCCAACAGTGGGAATATGTAAGGCTGATGATGAAGAATACATTACTTAGGTACACGCGGTCACACGATTATAGCAATACTTCCAGTACAAGTTGGTCTGGTAGCGTTCACATAATTCCGGTATAAAGTCTGGTAGAGTCGTCTGTAAATCTTAAAAAAAGGTTAATTTAATTATTTATTTTCTAAAAATTAAATATCCATTAATTAATGCATGGTTTACAACCTACCTACTAAGTATTATTAATTAAAAATTAATATTTCGGACACTCTCGGTCTAGTTTCAAACGAATCAAAGATTGTGCTATGGATATTAGATAACGGATAAACATACATAAATATTTATATAAACATCCATGACACGGGAATAAAATAATGTTCGTATTCTTATCTGCCGCCATCTGATCCGGTTGTCAGAGATAAAATAGCCAGTTTCCCAAATAAGATGGGGTTTCCGGGTCAGTACGCTTCCACCTTCGGCCTCATCTTCACTTAACATCAGGTGTGATTGATGACCCGTTGTACATAAAAAAATCTCCTCGCGGGATTCGAACCCGCAACCGTTGGTTTTGCAGTCAGGGTCACTCAAAATCAAAAAATGCTTTATTTTGTAGGTATACAGGGTACACTTAAAATAGTCAGATTTTACATTTTTTAAGCTACTGCTTATTCAAAAGCCAATTTTCCCCTGAGAAGAACAAGCAAGAAACTCGAGAGGTTGCTCTTTAAAAAAAAAAGGTTTTTATGTTACAAAATTATTAATTATTATTTTATATTATAATATTTCATTATTAATTGTGAAATAGCCCGGTTATGCGAACGGGCTGTTCATGTCTATGAATGTTTATCTTCTAAATAATCTGATATTTTATAATATGCTTTGGAACTTATGGTATGTGTGTGACTGGAGATACAAATAAACGATCTATCTATCTATCTAATATGCTTTCTTAATAAGTTTCTGTTTTATAGTATAGTATAGTATAGATTTTGTATATCAACAGGAACCTTATTGAAAAAGTGTGTACATAACCCTTTGAATGAATTACTGACTTTGCGGAGGCGACTTATGTGACTTGCAAGTTTATCTTTATTTCTTGTATTGACATCATGTTTATCACTGTTTTTCCTAAATGATGCTATATTTTTTGACATATATTAGATCTACTATCCACTACACCAATAGGTCGTCATTATCGTATTACCTACTCCACATTTTTGTGTGAATAGGCTTGAGGTCATCTATCGTCTGTTCCTCAACATCAATAACTGATATTCATATTCAACTGACTTTTCATTAATTAGCTAAATTATTCCTTATTTATAATTTAAGGAAATCGTTGAGTTTTCTTGTTTTCATCTGTGCGAGTTTTAGCATTATCTAGTCCACCTATAAAAACATAAAATATTTGAACTTGTCAGGAGTCGTACCTACTACGTAAACAGTTTCGCAAGTGGTTCCAATCAATCAGTCGCTAGGGGCGGTGGGGGCCTGCCCTTGCGGCATGCTGCGCGGGCGCACGCCATGCGGGCATTTGCATACAATCGCCACCCGACGCTCGTTTACTATCCGTAACCTAATTAGAATTACAGTGGTACTTAGCCAATTGAAAAAAGTCCCCTATTTTTAGTAACAATCACTTGATGTAAATTGTCGTCATGCGTTTCATATCACATCAATAAAACTCCACTACTGAACATAAACTTTTCCCATTAATTCTGTGCCCATGGCCCGAATTCTATCGCTTTTCATAGGAAGATTTGTCCCAATCGCCATGCTGCTGCCTATCGCTTGTCCATGCTGTTCAGCGCGTCACAGACTGAGAAGATACCAGTATATCTAATCTAACTAATATTATAAATGATTTGCTATGTGGTGTCTACCTTGAAACTCATAGATTCCTCTATGAGTTTCAAGGTAGACACCACATACGCCTTTCCGGCGACAGATTGTCCTGCAGTCCTCGGATGATGCTTCCAGATTCCGGGCCTCAACAGATAGATCTCCAAGTCCCTAACCCGTGACCTGCGCCAATTTAATACCGACCGTATTAAAGAGGCAATAGAGCGGAATAAGGGCTCTAAAGTTTTTGCAAGATATTTGAGTAAGCTAAATACCGATGATGGCAGGATAGTCTCGTCAGTGCCAGAAGTGATGGAAGAGGTCGAGAAGTTCTATGGACAATTATATACGACATCACGCCCACCTGTTAGCAATCTGGCCACAGATCCAAGAGCCAGGTTGACTCAGCACTATATGACATCTCAGACGTCGGCTTATATGATATTAGAATGGCTCTCAAACAGTTTAAAAACAACAAGGCGCCGGGTGAGGACGGAATCACGGCTGAGCTTCTGAAAGCAGGCGGCAGACCAATGCTGAGAGCTCTTCAGAGGCTATTTCATTCCGTCATATTCGAAGGAAAAACGCCAACGTACTTTTCTTCAAAAAAGGTGACAAGACCCTATTGAAGAACTACAGCCCATCTCTCTTCTGAGTCGTGTCTATAAGTTGTTCTCGAGAGTCATTATGAATCACGCACACAGGTTCGATGACTTCCAGCATCCCGAACAAGCCTGTTTCTGAAAAGGCTTTAGCACTGTAGACCACATACATATGCTGCGGCAGTTTATACAGAAGACCGAACAGTATAACCAGCCACTATGCTTAGCGTTCGTGGACTACGAAAAAACCTTCGATTCGACCGACTTTTTGTAGGACCGATAATCGGGCCGATTTTTTTATCAATACTTTTATCACCGGTATTGTGACCGATTTTTTTGTAGGACGTGGGCGTTGAAATATTGCAATCAGTGCGTTCCATTTTTTTCCTACAAAGAATCTGGTCACCGATTGACGGCCGTGTGTGGGCAGGCTTATGCTAACGATCCCAGTCGCCTATTGCGACATCCACGGGAAGAGAGGTTTGTCCTATGCTATTCTGCCGGGAACCCTATGCCTTATTAGAAAGCAATTCTTATAAAATGTAGGTAAACAAATGTATCAGTCAATTGTGCAGACAATCAATCATTTATTATGTTCATGTTGGCTTTGTGTGCTTTATAAACAAATTAAGGCATCAAACATGAACAATAGTAGATAGTAGTAGCAATGCATGTGTAATAGTGTATATATTGCCGTCAACTATAGGTACATGAGTACAGGATGTTTATACAATTTATATGTGCTTTTTGGCTTCAGTTACTAATCTAGAAACGAAATTCGTCACAAAACAAGGTTCGCTCCCCGCAATAATTTCTGTCTTCAAACAATACGCCTGTTAATGTTTATTTACGATATGTTTACGAGCACTCGAGAGTTGAAGTGGGTAGTCGCGGATTTTGCTAAGCGACCATTGACGGATTTACGATACAAGTTTGATTTTTAACGTTTTCGCTTTTGGTAATACATTTGACTTTACTAAGAAACATGAGGATGACTCGTATTTATTCCATCGACAAAATACAGCTTATTTGTAGAGAATCAGATATGAAACGGAGTAAAATGTACCGGGCATAAATTATAATATAAATTATGTAGTGACCATGTAGTGACTCATTCTTGAAAGGTATAATTGAACTGCCAAAAACTGGCAGGACGACCGACATCAGTAAGATTCCATTCTCTATTTCCAGAAGGCATCATCAGCTTAACCAGATTTATAAGTGACTACTGTCGCGACAAGCCCTATCAAACAAAATAATCAAAAAGATCGGATAAATGAAAAAAAAAATACAGTCGAATTGAGAATAATCCTCTTTTTTAAGTCAATTAAAAATGCTTATTTATTTTTTAATCGGGCATGTAAACGCGCTATAAATAAAATCTACGGACACATAACCCAAGTATGGTGGTCCACCCACCCTAGTGAACACGCGGGTCGACCACGAGAACGTCGAACAGGCGGGTTATGGGTCGCAATTTTTTTTAGAGGCTCCGTATATACTAATGACTTTGCTGCGTATCACCGGTCTATACTGTACTCTCGACCCGTTAGTTGTCATTTGCAACACCCATGGCAATATACAGCTTGGTTATATTCTCCTCTACCAGCCAGCTAATTTTATATACCACGTTAGTGCACGAATGTTAAGTGAAGACGGATGGTGGAAGTGCACTAACATCCAACTTACTTTTGGGGAGTTAACAATCTCTAAACAGCCCGAATACAATCATGTCATCTAGCCAATGAGCCTGACGGACATTAAAAGAAAGCCCTACCGCTAACTAACGTGCTGCGATCTCCGCTTTGTGCCCTATGTCTATGTTTACATTGCCCACGGAGGCGGTTAAACCTACATTTTGAATAATTGGAGCTCTGCTGGTATTTTTAATGGACTGGTATATAGATCTGTAGTATATAGTCTGGAAGAGATCGCTTTTAATGATAAGACCGCCTAATTCTTCTATTGTGATCATCGAAAATTGTTGTAAATTATTTTGCGCAATAAAGAGTATTTGTATTGTATTGTATAGATTCTAAAAGCGACTCATCCACCAGAGTTTCTTCACATGCGCAAATAGTGAAAAACAACAAAACACGCCGCAAATATAGCATTTCACAAAGCTCTGCGCGGGCGCCGCGCCGCGTTGGGCGCTATTTTGGCGCGGCCGCCCGCCTCGACGATTTACATGCCATCGCACTTCGCAAACAAATATACGAGTTATCCTTACACTTCTGATATCTTCAAGGAGGTTAATGTAAACTTTCGTTGTTTCAGGTAAGGGGTTATGCATTTGCAGTTTCATTTATCGGTATGTTTTACAATCGAGAACACCAATAAGCCGAGATATTATTAGTTCAAGGAAAATGGATCCAGATGTGTTAACGCTTGTTTTCGTCTTCAACCATACTATAGTATATACTATATTATAAGTAGGTACATTTAAGCATATGGACCCTCCGCATTTTATGAAATGGACCTTTGAACCCAAGGGCTCCCCGTTTAATAGAATCCATGGTTGATGTCCTATTTCTTTTTTTTTCTTACTTGATGCACTTACGTTCCTTCGCCATTTAACAATGTTGAAGATTTGGAAACGGAATACATTCACAAATCTTCACCGTGTCTAGGTACCTAAGATGGGAATTGATTTCTTTAGCCTACACTTGGGAGCTGATATTAGGCTTCTTAGAATGTCGTCAAGGAATCGTGCGGGATACGTCGAAGCCGAAGGTCAAAGTCACGAGACAATCTTCCATCAATTAGTTAGCTCTGAAAAAAAGTTTTCATTACGCCGTGTAAAAGAGGATGACGATCGACGACCTGTTTGGTGTACTGGTTAAGAGACCCAGATGTGTTATGTGTGGAGGACGCGGGTTCGAATCCCGCTAGGGGCATATTTTTGTATGATGAATACGGACACGTCGTGTACCCGAGTTATGGGTGTTATTTAACTGTATTACCAATATTGTAAAGAATAATATTCATAATGTAAACATTCACTTTGTTTATCAACCGTCTGTATTCATAATACAGCCTAGTTGCTTAGTGCGGGACTAGATGCGCTGTGTGCAAGTTCAACAATATTTATTATAATTTATTTATTTAATTATATAACAATATGAAATACGTTTTAAAGTGGAAGCCATCACGATTGAAGTTTTGTAACCCATATACCCACATTAGGAAAATCATAAGTCTGGGTGTGCAATTAAATAATTAATCCACGGTCGATCACGTGGGTCGAGAAGTCAGGCAAACTACGAAACCCCTGTGTTTACAGTAGGAACTTTATAATTCTAATAAATAACATTTTAAGTATTCGTACATACCTACTCGTATATCTCATAAACAAAGCCTTAACACGAAAAAACAAGAATGTCAAGCTGTAGTTGATTTAGATTCCGATATTTTAAAGTGTTGTAAACAGTATTGTGCTACACAGATAACCTACATTCTTTAAAACGATTTTCGGTGGCCACCGTGATCCGATTTAATGATTGTGGATAATCTGAGCGATACAAAACTATTGCAGTACTTTAAAACATCGGAGTGTGTTAACGCCGCAGATAAGTGTAATGTTTTCCTTCATGTAATTAGTTTAAGTAGAATCCGCTAGATGTCGTTGTTCAAAATTAAAACGCGGTATCATCTTGTGCACTGTAAATCGTTATATTTGATTTTAAGGTTCAGTTTAATACAGCTTACTTACCCAAGATTCCTGTTGTTTTATTCACTTCCAACACGGGAATAGTTGTGCCTTGCGGTATTTTCAAGCTTTTGTACATGGTCCTTCGAGCCGGATTCTACTTAAACTAATTACATGAAGGAAAACATTACACTTATCTGCGGCGTTAACAGAGTGTAAATCAAATATAGCTTGACATTAGTTTTTTCTGTGTTCCAAGTTAAAGCTTTGCTTATGAGATATTATATTATTTACTTGAGTGACAGCACAGTCTATTTTCATTTCAATATACCCATTTATTAAATAAAACGACGGTTTATTATGCCAATTAGGTAAGTTTATATTATCTATCAGTATAAGCGCTTGGCGACCGGATGAGACAGAATTAAATCCAGCGGAGTTACGAGTATTCACCAGACGACACCAACACACTATAGCTGCCACATCTACGTGGCGACGACATCTCATATCCTTTTCAAATTCATTGAGTTACATATATCTAGCGACTTACATATATGTATACCTACAGTATCAGTAAATGTATTGTACAATGGGTATTGTTACAGCACCCAAGTTTGTATGCTCTCGTAGAGGAATTCAAGCAAAAATTCTGATGAATTAGAATGAATTTACATTGTGCATGATGCACAAAAACAGGCTCCAAAAAATCTTAAGCACGGTCGAGTTTAGATCAAGTGTCTCCCACGCCACACATAATTTACAATGGCATCCTGCTGATGACACTTGATTTCGCTACATTTTATGTACAAGAAGTATTTGACACATATATTGAAATAACAATGATCAATATTCAAAATTACGTTATTATTTCTTGGGATTTAAAAGTTATATTTAATAGTTATATTAAAAAAAAAAAAATCTGTCCATTCTCAAGCTTAACTCCCTATAGAAGAATGAGACTCAAGGATTGTTATTAGTTTTATAATATACATGTGTAAAGTCACGTCGGTTTCCCGTAGGAGTAGGCAGAGACCACAGACTTCCACACACCTTTTTGCCTCATTCACTCTCATAATATTTTATAGCTGTTTGTGATTTTATTGATAACTTTATGCATTTGTAATTTGAAGTTAAATAAGTCTACGGTTGTAGTCCCGCTGACGTGTCGTGTCTTGAAGATTAGCATGTCTTCTTTACCGTATTCTGCGTATACTGTGACGCTACATCCCGTCATTATACTTTGGCATCTAATGTGATCTGATCACATGCATAATAAAACTTCTGAGAAGGTTGTTTTTGTACCTACATAAAATATCCATCCTTATTTTATAAACGATTTTGTCTCCTTGTTCATCATAGTTCCCTACATGAATTCTTTAAATTCTTCCCACTTGAAATTTCATGTTAAACAGAAACGAATGTTTAAGCAGCTTTGACAATTCTGTATTTACATCAATACAAAGTGGTCGTCACACATTTTACTTCGAGACTGAAATTACGATCTTCTGTTTCGTGAGCATTATGTTTAGTCTACTTCGTACGTAAGCGTTTGATATTGTTTTTTTTATTTATATGTTTTACGTTATATCCTTTTTTTGTAGATTTTAACTGCGTTGTTTATTTGTGTGAAATATTGTGTTTATTCGAAAAAAAATCGGGACACTAACAAGGTTTACAAAACAAACGTCTCTTTATAAAATGTTTTCATGAATTGAATAATCAACATCAAAGTCACTATTATTACAGGACAGCGCACGCATGGACCTTATGCGGAAATAGCGGACAATGACATGTCTTCATTATTTTCTTTCACCGGCAACTCTGCAGGGTATTTATAATTCTATTGTATTGACCCTCGCTGACCACCACTATTGAAATTAGGCCAACTCCCAAAACGGATTCCATTTGAGCTGTCTCTCTCCGAATCTATCTGTCTAAAATGTATCCATATTTAAATAACTCTAACCTTGCTCCAGATTCGCTTTAATCCCGTCTCGTCACCTGGCATGTTCTAAGAAGCCTTAAGCTCAATTAGCTCTGGCTAAACAATGGTGACGTGACGATTACTGACGATAACATCTCATCATGGGCTAATGATAATGACTGGACACGATGGAATGACCCGTAGGTTGCCGCGTTTAGAGCTTTTACACTTGGTGGCCACGATTAGATTGCGCGTGCGCTGATGGTTGTTACATACATTCATGTAAGAATTAAAATTTTCTACGAAACATTGTGGATAATTGTTGAGTGGGAGATTAATATCGTGCGTTGGCAAATTAATGACACGTATACATTTCCGTTATTATATTTCCGTAGGGGTAGGCAGATTCCACAGACTTCCACTTGCTGCGATTCTAACACACCTCTTTTGCTTCATCTCTCCTAAAGTTATTCATACACGCTCATCGTTTTAGTATTTAACTTGGCCTTTCTTTAAAACGTGCATGGTTAGTTAATATACCGAACATTCGCAATAAGAAGTTCGACTCTTCATTCATAATGCGAACAGCCAAGGCATTGAACACTCATCCGGCGTCAGTCTTTTCTGAAACCTACAATCTTGGGATTTTCAAGTGCAGGGTGAAGGCATTTACTGGGATCGCGTGTTTCATCTTCGACCACATCGTCGCTTTTCATTATCAAACGCGTATCCAGGCTGATACGCTGTGGTCTTACCCTCCTAACACCACCAAGCACATTCCCTTCATTAATCTTCTTGACCCATATCTTCATGTCTATATAGATGACGAAACTCGTTCAGAAGTTTTAAAACAAGGAGATTGAAACAAATATCTTAATATTTACCTTTACCTTAGTGTATTCACATAAAATAAAAGAATGATAGTGCAGTGTAAGCGCAAGTTTTCAGGACTGGATTTCAATGTACTTTTGGAGACTTGGTATTTTGTAATATGGCTACATTTTTATTTGTAGTATTTAAAAATGTCAGGTCCCAATCCGCGTCACCTAGTTAATTATAAAAGTTTAATCATTCATATTTATTTGCAGTCGTAATCCGATGCGATTAGATGACTAATCTTATGGCTTGATATGTGCATGATAGCGCAGGATTAGCTCATATTTGCTTTTGTAACTGACTAACATCTAATTTTTTCGTTAATTGGGCAGTTAGATAAAATAAAAACGCTATATGACTTCGCTATACCTAAAATACTTTTGATATGTCCTGTCACTATCGCGTCTTGAATATTGTATATATTCCTATATATATTCCTTGGTAATTAATCTTAGAAATCTTTAGTTGCTTTATTAACTGAACACTAAATCCTTTATTCGTTTCTTTCAAAATCTTTTGTTATAGCTGTCGATGTTATACCTAGGACATTCGTCATATCATTCTGAAATTTATTAACCCCCATAGGAACTTAATCCTGGTACACGAAAAAAACCGCATCAAACATTTCCCACGATACAAATAAAAGATTTGTCAAAATGGCGTCTTACCGTAATAATAAACCGATCGAGATGCGCGGGCGCAGGTGCGTATACAGCGCGACAAAAACGACAATAGCCGCGACCGGGGCATGCGCGGTAATTGCAGGAATCCACATTGTCGATCGCGTTTCGTACGTATAACGGAATGTCGTTTTGTGCTCGAAGATGTGATTATTTTTTTACCCTATTTATTAGTATTTTAAACACGTCTATATACAAGACACATTGTAATAACAAAGGATTGTATTTTTTATTTAGTCATCGTTCCTTACATCACCGTTGAAAGCACGAAGACTAATTTGGTACAAGATTTCCCTGGCTTTATTACTGGTCTCGTGAACACGCAATCCTTGTGCACGCGGTAGACAAATATTGCAAATTACAAAACTGCTTAACTTATTTTACCAATTATCACCCCTGTCATCATGGAGGCAGTCCGAGATGGGGGGGTCACCAACTAAATTTACGATTTATAAAAATTTTCACTAAATAATTGAACCAAATAAATAAATGCATGTTTATTACATGAGGCACTAGATTCTGACATACATTGGGGGCTAGTTTTCAAACAAAATTCCTAAATAAACATTTTTATAGAGGATATCGATAAATACCACTCTTGCTTTAGGCACATTCTTGAAATTGTTTACTGAAAACCTTTGCAGATGTCCACATTCTCACTTGTAGTTAATAAAAAAGTAACTTTAAAAACCAAAAAAACGCGACAGAATATTTTGTATTTTGCCATGTTTAATTTTTTACCATGTAATGTATCCTATGACACTCCAAGTATCGAGACGAATCTAACGACACTATGCACTTCGAAATCGGGCAAGCCGTTTAGGCTACAGAATGCTCCAAAGAAACGGACATACATACTCGAAAAACATTATCCTCCTCGGGTAAAAATGCAAATGTTTCTAAATCGCTAACCTATCAGTGGAAACGCTTTTGGTCTCCGCTATATCTCTAATAGTTACTTCTACTATTTTGTACTGTATGTTTCCCGAATAAAAAACTTAAAATTGAAAAATGACATGAAAAATAATGTTATAATATACGTACCTACCTCATGTCCCAATTGTTGGACCTGCTTTCACTAGGAGAAGGGGTCATGATCCACTAAAAGTTCAGTGCGAATTGGTGCAATTCCTTGTGAAACTGTATACAGGGCGTCCCAAAGTTATGGGACATGAAGGGGAAGTACCTTAAATATCGTAGATAGTGAATTTTGCTCAAAGAAGACTTTATGTTATTTTTAAAAGTTAGTAATTCTGCATTCATAGATTTTCTAAAAATTACTTGCTTCGGCTGGGAATCGAACCGACTTAAATGTGAAAAAAAAAACACCCTACTTTTATGATGCCAATCGAAAGAATAGCTAAAAAATAATAACTCTGCCTAAGTAACATAGTATTTTAAAAGAAAGGAACAACATAAAATGATTGAGTCAAATTTCAAGAAAGTTATTTATTGCCGACGACGTTCGAAAAGTAGCGATATTATCATTCCAAAGATAGCATTGATTATTCGTAAATAAGTACCCACTTCATAAAATAGGTACTAACATAGTTTTCCTTATTATAAGTGCACGTGTAGATGAAATGATAAAACTTGTATTTCAATACGTAATTTAATTAATTAATTTACAAAAAAATACCTACTTAATTGACTACGGCAGTTTCATGTATGTTTTTTATTTGATTAAAATGATTAATTTCACGTTGTTCCTTTCTTTTAAAATACTATGTTACTTAGGCAGAGTTATTATTTTTTAGCTATTCTTTCGATTGGCATCATAAAAGTAGGGTGTTTTTTTTTTCACATTTGAGTCGGTTCGATTCCCAGCCGAAGCAAATAATTTTTAGAAAATCTATGAATGCAGAATTACTAACTTTTAAAAATAACATAAAGTCTTCTTTGAGCAAAATTCACTATCTACGATATTTAAGGTACTTCCCCTTCATGTCCCATAACTTTGGGACGCCCTGTATACTTGAGTCAAGTTTGACCCCTCTAAAATCTGGACTACGTCCCCGCCTGTCGCATCGTTGAACACATCGCATGTTATGCTAAAAGAATAAGAAAATACCTGAGTATTATTCTGTATTATAATATTTGGGTATTTTACTAACCATGTCTGTGAGTCACTCTTAAGGCCAGTCGTATGTATATTTCTTTTTTTCTATAAGTCCATTATATACGTTGAGCCGTTATTTAGTATCCTTAGTATACGATTTGCCTAGTTTTAAGACTAGGACTGGTGTAAGTATTCAAAATATTTATTTATCTAAAGCTCGCCACAATAAACTTGAGTCAAGTTTGACCTCCCAAAATCTCGACTGCGTGCTACCCCGCTTGTCGCATCTTTGAACGGTATCGGGTATCTGTATTATAAAATTTACGTATTTTACTAACCATAGCTGTAATTCACACATAAGCCCAGTGGTATACATGCAAAATTTAAAAATCCAAAATAATCTACTTTCCAAAAGCGTGATGCAGAAAAACTGTGCTTTCACATGTCAAGTATAAATCGCGCAGCTGTCGTTATTTCAAGCAGTTAACAACCATCGCCTACAGGTCAGCCGCCTACTAATCGTCGCACCCTGACAACAGTCTGGTATAAACCATAAGCTTTTTTTCTGACTAACGGTATATACGTCTGTAGTACGGTCGGGTTGACGCAGGTAGACGCGGCCGTGCATCCACTGCGTGTGTAAAAGCCATCTTTCTATGATTTACCCTTTTTTGATGAACTTTCTACGTGTTTCGATTTTTTTTTGGTAAGATAATTTTATGGGTCCCGATGAGAATTTATGGGGTATTTAGTTTATATTAGCAACTTAAGATGGCTCTTATGCAAATCCCGTTGCTTGTCTCTCCTCAACGCAACCTCGGTGACCTTCGTACATGACATCAATCTTTTCTTTAATTACACATACTCGTACACCCACAGCTTGTAAATGAAGTTTATAAGCCTTTGCTATGGCGCGAATTTGGATCTAACTCATCGTAATTTGAACCTTTCCTCTTCCTTTCTTCCTCCTATCTTTGTCGACGGCTTCCAATCTTCCTTTTTTCTTAATTTTGTTTACTTTTAAACAGATCTCTGATGTCGTTAACTCTTGAGTGCATCCTCATAAATCCCCTTTACCACCAGTAAAACTTAAATGAAATCATTAATATTTCGTCATCACCAATCTATACTAGTCCTGCAGGATATATCACATGTTCATATACAAGGCATATTTAAATGATTATTTATATACCCACCAATAACAAGTAGTGCAAATGAAAATCCTGCACTGCTAATGGTCAATATGATTCAGAGCATGACGTGATACTCGACCAATCGGAGGAAATAGGAATCACGTCAGTTTGATCCCTTCATAAGATAAAACATTTTTACAAAACTGGTCTATTAGTGAGTGAGGACGATGATGTGATGAGATGACAAATAGTTTTTAATTATTCTTTAATATGTAACTAGAAATATTCTGGTAACATAGGCTTTTGAAATAAGGACGCGTGGCTCAAACAAAAGGGACGAACCTTCATTGTCAACAATAAAAAGTCCTTTGCAACAAATGGCACCGTAATTAGATAACAAAACAAACGTAACGTTACATCGACTCATCGAATAGGCTGCACCGTCCTTCCTCCATTGTCTAGCCATCGGTGAAAGTAAAAGTTAGAATTGTCGCGGCGCCCTATTTTATGGCTTTCCGAAAACCGTCTTGCAGCAAAGGCAATTATCTACACAAAAACGCCCAAAAATTAAGTGTATCTTTTTATCGAACGCTTTTTACCCCCTACGCAAAAGAGGGATGTTATAATAAATAGTAAATAAATAGTAAATATTTCGGACACTTACACCAATCATCTAGTCCCAAACTAAGTATAAATTTGGAGTCTATATCTGTCTGTATATATGTGTGCCTGTCTTTAGCATTGTAACGCCAAAAGGGCTGATCCGATTTGCAAACGGCTGTTTATTTTCGAACGCCAGTATGCCATGCTTTGCGATGCCATATTTAGCCATGTTTGAGACAAAGCGGTTAAGACGCTTCGAAGATACTTAGCTTTTAAAATTGGTCTGTCTATGTGGATGAAATCTATGTATAGTCTTTCTCTCACGGGGGTTTTCTAAATTTTCAACGTATTATTATTAGACGAAGTTACAGATGGTTAGCTATTTATGCTTATCCTGGCGCTAGATACTAGGAACGTCCTTTTATTCGTAGGTACCAAACGACTACATTTTTCAAATGCCCTACAAACGAGTGACACCGTTTTACTCCTCTCATCGCTATATTGCTTGATAAAAAGTCATATTATTTGCTTTATATTTAACATCGTTTTAACGTTACAATAAAATTACACACATAGCGAGGCTATAAACTCGATACGATCCCGAAGTATGCGCACAGAAGCAGGACCGGTTGCTCCCAGTCAACTCCCGCGCAGCTGCGTAAGGTACTATTCTGTGTCTAATACCCGAACGAATGCCACACCATGTGGTGATAGATGTTTAATATTTTGTTTAAACCGAAATTATAATATAAAAATATGAACATTTCTGCACCAAATAAAACCATACTAACTTCTATTTGCTCGAATATCAATTATCATCACGTCCTCACTGTTGATGCACAGCCTCCTCTTACTGGAAGTCATAATCCACCATGCAGGCCCCGGTACGGATTGGTGAATTTGTGTGAGACTAGTGGCCACCTGACATTCAATGTCACTTTATGTAACTTCGCTAATCGAAAACGAATAGCGAATGCGCCCAGTGTTTCATATAATACTTTAGCACTACTCATGAAGATTACAATCGAGTGGGTATCGAAATAGGTGAACCTTAAGATAAACATGGGGAAAACAAAAGTTATGACCACGAAGACGAATGCCCGAGTCGTGCCCATACCAATATTAGTTGGTAACTCCATTCTCAAAGTTGTACACGAGTACGTCTACCTAGGACTTGAAATCCGATTAGATACATCGGAACTTCGAGAAAGAGGCCAATCTACGAATCCAACTCGGATAGGCAGCGTTGAAACTGCACAACATCTTCACATCCAAAATATCTCAGTAATCATTGTGTGTTACCAGCGATGAGTCATGGCACTGAACTGATGGTCTCTATGACTATGATCAAACAACGAGCATGGAGAAGGCGATGCTCAGCGTTTCATTGCGAGATCAAATCGCGCATGCGAGAATGAAGAAATCTGAAGAACAAATGTCACCGACAGCCCAGCGGATCAGTAAGTTGAAGTCGGTGTGGGCGCGTAGAACATCAGTTCTATCAAGCCCTAACGACATTACAGTTGAATGGAGACCACGCACCGATAAGCGCATTGTGAGAAATCCACCAAGAAAAAATCACTGGAAGCAGGCCGCTTCCAACCGGTTGCTCTAGAAACCTATGGAGGAGGCTAATGTTCAGCAGTGGATATCCTTGACTAAAATGATAATTTAATTATAATTATATAAATTAGGTACACAACATAAACATGTAATATACCTAAAACTGAAAAGCTAAAGGCTATCGCACTCATAATTTCGAATTTGATAGTAAGCACATTGCAAAGCGGAAAACATTGTTTGGCTTTATTGGTCAATTTTAGAGAAATAGCCTACTAAGTTACAATAATTGTCAAAGAGCTATTCGGAATAGTGCAACCGAACTCATTCCTTTTGCCTGATGACCCATTTGTTGGTACGGAGCGACAGCGACACATGAGATGCGCGTGCGCCGCCTGTGGAGAGCGCTCGGCATGTCTTTGCTCCCGGCTTCTGATCACTTTGACTGATTATACGATCGGGAGTTAGTATTAATAACGTCGAACAAAACAACGACAAGTTATAAAAAAAAAGGATCAATAAACAAGAAACGTTAAGAATATTGATTTAGATAGGTAAGTCATCCATCATTCATCACATCAAAGTGGTGATCCAATTGCGTTCAATAAATCTCTTATTATAATCAACCAGCGTTATAAAGAAACAGTCAAGATTAAATTCAAAGCAGAAGTTAGACACGTGAAAAATATTTCCTTTTAAATAATATCGAAAATGGATGATTTTTTAATACATAGCGTCGTGATGTAACCTTTATCCCAAATGGAGAGAAAAATCGGATGGTGCAAATCTTTTTATGTGCTAGAAACCACAATGATTGTCTTATGATAGCCAGAGCAGTAGGTAATGGATGAATAAAAATCGAGTATTTTTCATTGTAATGAATGACATAGCACTAAATAAACAATTTATCTTAAAACACCGTAAAGTGTAAACAAACGACTCAAAACTAGCGGTCGGATTGGGACTTCCCCAATAATGAAGTACAATTTTTATCACAAACGGAATAAATAGAAGCAGTCAAAATCTTTTTTAATGCGAATTGAAAATTTGAAGTAACTGAATGAACACAATGAGAAAAAAAAATCGCATTAATTATATGTCGTAGATGTGATTCTGGATTAGTTATATTAGCAAGAATTGCGTGCTAGACTTTATAACAAAGAAATGAAGTAAAAAAATTAAGATCTTGAAAGTACAAAGGTTTACCAGGTTGTAATAAAAATTGATGAGATGCAAATAACTGTATTGCATGATCTACAGCTATTAACTACAAACTGCAATGGATCGCGATCGTGAACTATATCTGTTGCTTAAACTACTACAAGGTGAAGATAATCAATTATGAAACCCATTCAGTCTAGAAATTAAATCGACTAAACAGACCTGATTACATAATTTTTGATTAGTATGTAGGGGAAGTTAATAAAGTT
Organism: Oegoconia quadripuncta; assembly: GCA_949316235.1. NCBI lineage: Eukaryota > Metazoa > Arthropoda > Insecta > Lepidoptera > Autostichidae > Oegoconia > Oegoconia quadripuncta. The sequence goes on along the minus strand of OX438752.1, from coordinate 25,261,017 downwards.
ATTTACGTTGCTTCTACCTTTGTTTTGTATCTAAATGCTACGTATTGCCTTCACCTTATTTTTATCACTAATATCTTTAAGTTCAGAATATATCTAATACCCATGCGTAACCTTATTGAATTTTACATTAGCAAGAATTCTTTATAACTTTAATTTCTTTGTTGATAGATAATAAAAAGGTTTTTATCGTTTATGTACCTGCTTCCTGGGCCTGTTCTAAATCTGACTATTTTCACATTATCGCAATCGTATTTTTGTTAATTTTTTATTTCGATTTAGGAAAAAATGCTTAGCAGTTACTAAAGTTCTTCTAAATGAAGTATAAGGTTGGTTATTTTTTGAGGTTATTTTATTACATCACACATACTCGTATAATAAGTGTCTAATAGTTAGCTTTGTTTGGACAGTTACCTCGGTTAGCCCTAACCCGTTCATGCGTGACTCTGTGCGTATGTACTTGTATGATTCATTTAGTACTTATCGGTTGGTAGTAAAATAATAAACATTGTTCATACAGCACCGACCAAGGTGACAACTGTTGTTCTTTGCAACTTGGTTACTTTATACGCGGTTGTAATTTGGGAACTACGTAACGCAGAAGTTTGTGTTATACTAGCTGGATCAGCACTTGCGCAGTTAATATTTGTATTCGTGTCTGTGTTATAGTAATGGTATCTTGTTTTTCCGATTTTCTGTTACTGATCATTTAAGTTTTTGAATGGATAATTAGAAGTTTAATGAATTGAGATTCTCCACAAGTTTATGTATTATAATGTTACCTGCAAAAAAAAAACTCTTTTACTGTGAACTTTACAAATTAGTTAATAGGGTATTATAATATATAATGTTCTTGTTGAGAAATAAAGGGTCTAATTAGGAATTCCTTAAATTAATTTGCTACTACGACGTTCTGTGTATAGTCTCCCAAATTCGGATAATTCTTTTTCAATAAATGTGTTCTTCAGCTGATATTTATTAACATCATTATTATGATAATGCCTACCATACTAATCAGTATAATTCATTTTAAGTGCGAGCCTAATTCAAATTCATTCTGTACAACTTCAGGGGACATTAGTTACACGATCGTAGATTTTGTTGTTTAAAGCGACAACTGTAATGTAAGTGACGTTTCGTTGGTTATTGTTATCTCTGTAGCGATTAGTATCTTAACGTCATGACGTTCGAAAATATGAAGTCTCCAAGTAGATACTGTTCATGTATCTTCAGCGACAATCGGAACTCTGACCGTGATTTTAAATACGTTATGCCTCACTTCACCGATTCGTAGCTGTAGGCATCTATTTCCTTATTATATGTCGCATATTATTTATGTATATATGTTTTAGACTATATCTCTACGGTTTACTCTTTTGTAACAAAATCAATTTGTTTCCAATATGTCAACGTCGCTCTAATCTTAGTTCTGATCCACGTGTCAAGTTTGTTTAACACAATGCAAATGGCTTCAAAGAATTGCATGTTTATGCAGAATAGAATATACGGGTCCCCCAGCGGATAGAATAGGATGAAGATATGGGTCACGATACTATTGAGCATGAGGAGAACCCCATAATATTATGCGGCAACGATAGGTGAATTTATGCGAGTATAATGCGACGATTCTTTTTTGTTTGCATTTTATACCGGGACATTTATTTTGAAAGATGTATTGTTGAGGAAAACAGAATATGTACGTGAAGAATTAAATGCGTCTCATTTATACACATTCAGTCAACTAACGACATAAATAGGTTATCTAGTCTATAATCTACAATCTATATCCATCCTACGCTAGAAACAAAATCTCCTCAGGCGATAAATGCTATACATGTAAATAATATTTTAAATATTTTTGTATAACTTACCTAAATATCATGTATGTTACATGTCTTTAATTTGTGGGTGGTTGCATGTCAGACACCTGGCTTGCTCGAACTCCCGCTCTTCGAGATAATCATTGTTATTTTACCATATATTTTTGTAAAACTGCAATACTACAATAAATGCATTATAGGCTTAACCATACTTTATGCACCAATAAGGGCTAGTGACTCAAGGCAATGATATCACTATGACATCAACTGCAATCGTCACTGCGCAGATTTCACTTGCATTCGGTAAATTTAGATAATGCGTTGGCGTTTATTGTTGGTCTACATAGAATTCTGTAATTGTGTCACTAGTAGTTCAACAAAGGTAATTTTACCCTCACGTCAGATGAAATTGGATTAAGGAACTTGCCAAACGACTGGGGCAAAGCTTTACAAAATATTGCTCAGGGCTCTGAGCTTGCGAGACGTGAATCTTCGACATATTGCAGTACAAGATACGATCAGGCACAGGTAAGCCAGACGCCGTTGGTGATATGTGATTGAGGGTCACCAGCGGACAACCGTCCACGCAACATACACCCCCAGGCGATAACGAGCGATCTGAAAGCGAGCACGGATTGCGAATTGCACGTAATCGTCGCGTGTAGACTTTGAGTTCGTAGCCACGGGCCACTTCCGCCTTGAGATTTTCCGTTCCATGGAAACTGCGTACATAGAGAACAACTTGTTGAATGTAAATACTTAGCCGTGAGTGATTCGCGCAAGCTTACAGCTCCACAACCCCGCCGTAGCGGACCGTAGCTTTCGTCCCTTCTACGCGAGAGCTCGGTTCAACCCGTCAGTCAGTCAGTCAGTGTTGTCCGCGCCTCGCCGCTGAGTGCACGTACCTCACCTTTACCGAAAGCGATATTGCGCGGTGAACATCGAGCCTTCCGTGACGCTGCAGCCGATTTGATATTCAAATTGGACAATTGAATAAGTCGTCGGGGAGTGTACGATTGTATTGTAATGAGGCGGGAGCGGGCCGGACGTCAGAAGCCGAGGGCGGGAACAACGGGACTCTAACTCTGGAAGAACATGACGAACTATGGAAGGTGTTCGCAGTGATAGTGAAGTGGTTCAAATTATGAAGGGATTCGCTAGCGGCTTCAAAAGCCGGCAAAATTAATTCGTACGCGGAATTGCAGGAGCGCGCGGCGCCGCCCCGGGGGGCGCGCCGCCGCCAGTTCATCAAGGGTTGGAAGAAGACTATGGGTGTCATCTCCAAGACCTTCGGCGTCGTTTTCAGTCTGTGAGTAAAGTTCACCTACCACAAATTGTGTTCCACTTTTGTGGCCTTTTGACCACAATCTCACCTGGTGAAACCATTGCCCTTAAGTCTATGACCCAATCCGATCCATTATTTTGGATGTTCAATCGCGAATACTACATCAAAATTGTCAGACAAACTTGTATTATAACTTAATTTAGTTAGTACCATATTGTCTACAAGCTACAACAGCTGTGTCAACAAACTCACATCGCATTTTTTTCAATCTACAAAATTACCTCTATCGCTACAATTTATCAGTCGTAGGAGGTTGTAGGTAACGATAGTGAATATACGGTGGTAATAAAAGTCTATTATCCGAGTGCTACGGTTAGCGTCCCGTGTTGACTGACTTGCGCAAGCGCTCCTATTCGCACGTTCGTCACTTGCGGTGTGCGGGCGCGTAGAATGCGTGCGCGCTTTCTGCTGCGTTCATAACAACGTCGACCTAATGGTCCCGTGTGTCTCCATTCATCTCTTGAACTAATCTGTATCAGTTTCCGGCTCTCACACGCAGCCGGCGTCTATTCCATCGTGTTATGCAAAAATTACATCACACTTATTATGCGTTGGAGGTTCATTAATTGTCTCCAGATCTTCATTGTCTAATTGATCTCTCACAGTTTATAACTGAGGCGAGCATAGCTTTCGGTTGTTAGTGTCAACTTGTCCTGTCATTCTTTCTTCTACAGAAGGTTATTTGTTTTCGGTCCTTTGTAAATGTCTACCACGTTATTTGAAAGAATGAATATTGTTGAAATAATTCACTTTAGTAGTCAAATAGTTAGTCGTTTGCTGGCATTGTTAAAAAGTAATTGGCATTGTAAGTGATTGGGTCGACAATATTTTCCTGTTATTGTATTCAATTAGTGAGGTAATAAAATTAAATAGGAACTGAAATCAGGACAAACATTACAACCGCTAATCATATCATAGCCATTGTAAATTAACGTGGACGTTTAAACAAACAAGACTTTTCGTTGATGACCTAATAACGGGTAATTAGCTGTGTAGAACTGAAATATCTGTCGGATGTTACTTATGAAGTTTGTACCTATATTTCTAAAATGTAGGAACATTCATAAATTTCATGATACTCGTGCCTATATCAATTCAAACTTTTTACTTCCTGCTTGTTTCAGCTCACGATTTCAATCGAGTCTCGAAAACTAGCATTGTTTTATACCAAAAAAAGTGTAGTGCTTGTAACTATTTTCAAAGTTGAACCTTCTGATATCGACTCCAACTCCTCATTCATCATAATTCGTTTCAGCTCACGATTTCGATCGAAAATCTCGAATAAGTGGCGCACCGTGTAATTTGGAGCGGGATATGCAATTATGATGACGTCACTGGGTGTTAGCCAACCGCGCCGACCATCGGCCCAAATCTAAAGTTATTAGAAAATGTGGAAAGCTTTGCCTTCACTTGATCTTAGGGAATTTGGTCAATTTGGGTCGTTAGAATTCGGCTGATAAATAAAAAATAAAATAAAAGGTATTTGTTCATCACAAAAAAGAAAAAAAAAAAAAAAAAAACACAAGCATACATAGAATCGAGAACCACAGTATTGTGATGAATGGGTAGGGACTCAGCAGTGTTGCTGATTTTCAGTCCCCCCCTGTAGAGTAGTTGCTGCCACCAAAGACAGTATGGGCGACTTTCCAATGGCTAACGATTTTTGTTACATATATTTTTGTTTTTAAGTTTAGGCGTGGCTCTGGACAACGTAGAAATTAAATTAAAATGTAAGAAATAAGAGGCCCCATCTGTTAGCGCCATCTTTCGAGCCACTTTGAACCACCTTACTAAGCGATCAGAAAATCGCCCACTAGAACCAAAAAAAAAAAAAAAAAAAAAAAAAAAAATTAAAAAAACTAATATTATTAGCATAATAAAGTACAAATAGTTTAAATTTTCCTGTGGCCAGAGAGGAATGGGACAAAGTGAACAATATACCCTGCTAAGACACCAATGCTATCCTCTATTGAAAATTATAATAATAAAATAAGGCGCTAATGATAAAAGTGCGAGATGATCATTATAAAATTCTGTGAGTTTGATAAGTAGGTACCTATTTAGGCATACACAGGCATAACATATCATACTGGCAGAGAAATACGAGTACACTGAGAAATCGGGCACCAACTAATTAATTATATAACTAGTACCTACATTTTTATTTATTTTATTTTTTGAAGGACCAGATGCACGCAGACTTCTGTTTATGTAAGTGCCATTTCTTACATTGCCTCTTAAAGACTCGCAGTGATATAGCTCAATGTGCCTTTGAGTCGATGCTCAACAAATGATTATTATACTGTACTTTGAATATTGAGACTATTACCTAAATACTTCTCGGAAATTGGATTAATTAAGTCCATACGTCTCACTACAGGGCACAGCCTCTCTTCATAATGACGGGTTACGGGCCTTAGTATCATTATAATTAATTAAGTCCATACGTCTCACTACAGGGCACAGCCTCTCTTCATAATGACGGGTTACGGGCCTTAGTATCATTATAATTAATTAAGTCCATACGTCTCACTACAGGGCACAGCCTCTCTTCATACGTCTCACTACAGTCTCACTACAGGGCACAGCCTCTCTTCATAATGACGGGTTACGGGCCTTAGTATCATTATAATTAATTAAGTCCATACGTCTCACTACAGGGCACAGCCTCTCTTCATAATGACGGGTTACGGGCCTTAGTATCATTATAATTAATTAAGTCCATACGTCTCACTACAGGGCACAGCCTCTCTTCATACGTCTCACTACAGTCTCACTACAGGGCACAGCCTCTCTTCATAATGACGGGTTACGGGCCTTAGTATCATTATAATTAATTAAGTCCATACGTCTCACTACAGGGCACAGCCTCTCTTCATAATGACGGGTTACGGGCCTTAGTATCATTATAATTAATTAAGTCCATACGTCTCACTACAGGGCACAGCCTCTCTTCATACGTCTCACTACAGTCTCACTACAGGGCACAGCCTCTCTTCATACGTCTCACTACAGTCTCACTACAGGGCACAGCCTCTCTTCATAATGACGGGTTACGGGCCTTAGTATCATTATAATTAATTAAGTCCATACGTCTCACTACAGGGCACAGCCTCTCTTCATAATGACGGGTTACGGGCCTTAGTATCATTATAATTAATTAAGTCCATACGTCTCACTACAGGGCACAGCCTCTCTTCATAATGACGGGTTACGGGCCTTAGTATCATTATAATTAATTAAGTCCATACGTCTCACTACAGTCTCACTACAGGGCACAGCCTCTCTTCATAATGACGGGTTACGGGCCTTAGTATCATTATAATTAATTAAGTCCATACGTCTCACTACAGGGCACAGCCTCTCTTCATACGTCTCACTACAGTCTCACTACAGGGCACAGCCTCTCTTCATACGTCTCACTACAGTCTCACTACAGGGCACAGCCTCTCTTCATAATGACGGGTTACGGGCCTTAGTATCATTATAATTAATTAAGTCCATACGTCTCACTACAGGGCACAGCCTCTCTTCATACGTCTCACTACAGTCTCACTACAGGGCACAGCCTCTCTTCATAATGACGGGTTACGGGCCTTAGTATCATTATAATTAATTAAGTCCATACGTCTCACTACAGTCTCACTACAGGGCACAGCCTCTCTTCATAATGACGGGTTACGGGCCTTAGTATCATTATAATTAATTAAGTCCATACGTCTCACTACAGGGCACAGCCTCTCTTCATACGTCTCACTACAGTCTCACTACAGGGCACAGCCTCTCTTCATAATGACGGGTTACGGGCCTTAGTATCATTATAATTAATTAAGTCCATACGTCTCACTACAGGGCACAGCCTCTCTTCATAATGACGGGTTACGGGCCTTAGTATCATTATAATTAATTAAGTCCATACGTCTCACTACAGGGCACAGCCTCTCTTCATAATGACGGGTTACGGGCCTTAGTATCATTATAATTAATTAAGTCCATACGTCTCACTACAGGGCACAGCCTCTCTTCATAATGACGGGTTACGGGCCTTAGTATCATTATAATTAATTAAGTCCATACGTCTCACTACAGGGCACAGCCTCTCTTCATACGTCTCACTACAGTCTCACTACAGGGCACAGCCTCTCTTCATAATGACGGGTTACGGGCCTTAGTATCATTATAATTAATTAAGTCCATACGTCTCACTACAGGGCACAGCCTCTCTTCATAATGACGGGTTACGGGCCTTAGTATCATTATAATTAATTAAGTCCATACGTCTCACTACAGGGCACAGCCTCTCTTCATACGTCTCACTACAGTCTCACTACAGGGCACAGCCTCTCTTCATAATGACGGGTTACGGGCCTTAGTATCATTATAATTAATTAAGTCCATACGTCTCACTACAGGGCACAGCCTCTCTTCATAATGACGGGTTACGGGCCTTAGTATCATTATAATTAATTAAGTCCATACGTCTCACTACAGGGCACAGCCTCTCTTCATAATGACGGGTTACGGGCCTTAGTATCATTATAATTAATTAAGTCCATACGTCTCACTACAGGGCACAGCCTCTCTTCATACGTCTCACTACAGTCTCACTACAGGGCACAGCCTCTCTTCATAATGACGGGTTACGGGCCTTAGTATCATTATAATTAATTAAGTCCATACGTCTCACTACAGGGCACAGCCTCTCTTCATAATGACGGGTTACGGGCCTTAGTATCATTATAATTAATTAAGTCCATACGTCTCACTACAGGGCACAGCCTCTCTTCATAATGACGGGTTACGGGCCTTAGTATCATTATAATTAATTAAGTCCATACGTCTCACTACAGGGCACAGCCTCTCTTCATACGTCTCACTACAGTCTCACTACAGGGCACAGCCTCTCTTCATAATGACGGGTTACGGGCCTTAGTATCATTATAATTAATTAAGTCCATACGTCTCACTACAGGGCACAGCCTCTCTTCATAATGACGGGTTACGGGCCTTAGTATCATTATAATTAATTAAGTCCATACGTCTCACTACAGGGCACAGCCTCTCTTCATAATGACGGGTTACGGGCCTTAGTATCATTATAATTAATTAAGTCCATACGTCTCACTACAGGGCACAGCCTCTCTTCATAATGACGGGTTACGGGCCTTAGTATCATTATAATTAATTAAGTCCATACGTCTCACTACAGGGCACAGCCTCTCTTCATAATGACGGGTTACGGGCCTTAGTATCATTATAATTAATTAAGTCCATACGTCTCACTACAGGGCACAGCCTCTCTTCATAATGACGGGTTACGGGCCTTAGTATCATTATAATTAATTAAGTCCATACGTCTCACTACAGTCTCACTACAGGGCACAGCCTCTCTTCATAATGACGGGTTACGGGCCTTAGTATCATTATAATTAATTAAGTCCATACGTCTCACTACAGGGCACAGCCTCTCTTCATACGTCTCACTACAGTCTCACTACAGGGCACAGCCTCTCTTCATAATGACGGGTTACGGGCCTTAGTATCATTATAATTAATTAAGTCCATACGTCTCACTACAGGGCACAGCCTCTCTTCATAATGACGGGTTACGGGCCTTAGTATCATTATAATTAATTAAGTCCATACGTCTCACTACAGGGCACAGCCTCTCTTCATACGTCTCACTACAGTCTCACTACAGGGCACAGCCTCTCTTCATAATGACGGGTTACGGGCCTTAGTATCATTATAATTAATTAAGTCCATACGTCTCACTACAGGGCACAGCCTCTCTTCATAATGACGGGTTACGGGCCTTAGTATCATTATAATTAATTAAGTCCATACGTCTCACTACAGGGCACAGCCTCTCTTCATAATGACGGGTTACGGGCCTTAGTATCATTATAATTAATTAAGTCCATACGTCTCACTACAGGGCACAGCCTCTCTTCATACGTCTCACTACAGTCTCACTACAGGGCACAGCCTCTCTTCATAATGACGGGTTACGGGCCTTAGTATCATTATAATTAATTAAGTCCATACGTCTCACTACAGGGCACAGCCTCTCTTCATAATGACGGGTTACGGGCCTTAGTATCATTATAATTAATTAAGTCCATACGTCTCACTACAGGGCACAGCCTCTCTTCATAATGACGGGTTACGGGCCTTAGTATCATTATAATTAATTAAGTCCATACGTCTCACTACAGGGCACAGCCTCTCTTCATAATGACGGGTTACGGGCCTTAGTATCATTATAATTAATTAAGTCCATACGTCTCACTACAGGGCACAGCCTCTCTTCATAATGACGGGTTACGGGCCTTAGTATCATTATAATTAATTAAGTCCATACGTCTCACTACAGGGCACAGCCTCTCTTCATAATGACGGGTTACGGGCCTTAGTATCATTATAATTAATTAAGTCCATACGTCTCACTACAGTCTCACTACAGGGCACAGCCTCTCTTCATAATGACGGGTTACGGGCCTTAGTATCATTATAATTAATTAAGTCCATACGTCTCACTACAGGGCACAGCCTCTCTTCATACGTCTCACTACAGTCTCACTACAGGGCACAGCCTCTCTTCATAATGACGGGTTACGGGCCTTAGTATCATTATAATTAATTAAGTCCATACGTCTCACTACAGGGCACAGCCTCTCTTCATAATGACGGGTTACGGGCCTTAGTATCATTATAATTAATTAAGTCCATACGTCTCACTACAGGGCACAGCCTCTCTTCATACGTCTCACTACAGTCTCACTACAGGGCACAGCCTCTCTTCATAATGACGGGTTACGGGCCTTAGTATCATTATAATTAATTAAGTCCATACGTCTCACTACAGGGCACAGCCTCTCTTCATAATGACGGGTTACGGGCCTTAGTATCATTATAATTAATTAAGTCCATACGTCTCACTACAGGGCACAGCCTCTCTTCATAATGACGGGTTACGGGCCTTAGTATCATTATAATTAATTAAGTCCATACGTCTCACTACAGGGCACAGCCTCTCTTCATACGTCTCACTACAGTCTCACTACAGGGCACAGCCTCTCTTCATAATGACGGGTTACGGGCCTTAGTATCATTATAATTAATTAAGTCCATACGTCTCACTACAGGGCACAGCCTCTCTTCATAATGACGGGTTACGGGCCTTAGTATCATTATAATTAATTAAGTCCATACGTCTCACTACAGGGCACAGCCTCTCTTCATAATGACGGGTTACGGGCCTTAGTATCATTATAATTAATTAAGTCCATACGTCTCACTACAGGGCACAGCCTCTCTTCATAATGACGGGTTACGGGCCTTAGTATCATTATAATTAATTAAGTCCATACGTCTCACTACAGGGCACAGCCTCTCTTCATAATGACGGGTTACGGGCCTTAGTATCATTATAATTAATTAAGTCCATACGTCTCACTACAGGGCACAGCCTCTCTTCATAATGACGGGTTACGGGCCTTAGTATCATTATAATTAATTAAGTCCATACGTCTCACTACAGGGCACAGCCTCTCTTCATAATGACGGGTTACGGGCCTTAGTATCATTATAATTAATTAAGTCCATACGTCTCACTACAGGGCACAGCCTCTCTTCATAATGACGGGTTACGGGCCTTAGTATCATTATAATTAATTAAGTCCATACGTCTCACTACAGGGCACAGCCTCTCTTCATAATGACGGGTTACGGGCCTTAGTATCATTATAATTAATTAAGTCCATACGTCTCACTACAGGGCACAGCCTCTCTTCATAATGACGGGTTACGGGCCTTAGTATCATTATAATTAATTAAGTCCATACGTCTCACTACAGGGCACAGCCTCTCTTCATAATGACGGGTTACGGGCCTTAGTATCATTATAATTAATTAAGTCCATACGTCTCACTACAGGGCACAGCCTCTCTTCATAATGACGGGTTACGGGCCTTAGTATCATTATAATTAATTAAGTCCATACGTCTCACTACAGGGCACAGCCTCTCTTCATAATGACGGGTTACGGGCCTTAGTATCATTATAATTAATTAAGTCCATACGTCTCACTACAGGGCACAGCCTCTCTTCATACGTCTCACTACAGTCTCACTACAGGGCACAGCCTCTCTTCATAATGACGGGTTACGGGCCTTAGTATCATTATAATTAATTAAGTCCATACGTCTCACTACAGGGCACAGCCTCTCTTCATAATGACGGGTTACGGGCCTTAGTATCATTATAATTAATTAAGTCCATACGTCTCACTACAGGGCACAGCCTCTCTTCATACGTCTCACTACAGTCTCACTACAGGGCACAGCCTCTCTTCATAATGACGGGTTACGGGCCTTAGTATCATTATAATTAATTAAGTCCATACGTCTCACTACAGGGCACAGCCTCTCTTCATAATGACGGGTTACGGGCCTTAGTATCATTATAATTAATTAAGTCCATACGTCTCACTACAGGGCACAGCCTCTCTTCATACGTCTCACTACAGTCTCACTACAGGGCACAGCCTCTCTTCATAATGACGGGTTACGGGCCTTAGTATCATTATAATTAATTAAGTCCATACGTCTCACTACAGGGCACAGCCTCTCTTCATAATGACGGGTTACGGGCCTTAGTATCATTATAATTAATTAAGTCCATACGTCTCACTACAGGGCACAGCCTCTCTTCATACGTCTCACTACAGTCTCACTACAGGGCACAGCCTCTCTTCATAATGACGGGTTACGGGCCTTAGTATCATTATAATTAATTAAGTCCATACGTCTCACTACAGGGCACAGCCTCTCTTCATACGTCTCACTACAGTCTCACTACAGGGCACAGCCTCTCTTCATAATGACGGGTTACGGGCCTTAGTATCATTATAATTAATTAAGTCCATACGTCTCACTACAGGGCACAGCCTCTCTTAATTAAGTCCATACGTCTCACTACAGTCTCACTACAGGGCACAGCCTCTCTTAATTAAGTCCATACGTCTCACTACAGGGCACAGCCTCTCTTAATTAAGTCCATACGTCTCACTACAGGGCACAGCCTCTCTTAATTAAGTCCATACGTCTCACTACAGGGCACAGCCTCTCTTCATACGTCTCACTACAGTCTCACTACAGGGCACAGCCTCTCTTCATAATGACGGGTTACGGGCCTTAGTATCATTATAATTAATTAAGTCCATACGTCTCACTACAGGGCACAGCCTCTCTTCATAATGACGGGTTACGGGCCTTAGTATCATTATAATTAATTAAGTCCATACGTCTCACTACAGGGCACAGCCTCTCTTCATACGTCTCACTACAGTCTCACTACAGGGCACAGCCTCTCTTCATAATGACGGGTTACGGGCCTTAGTATCATTATAATTAATTAAGTCCATACGTCTCACTACAGGGCACAGCCTCTCTTCATAATGACGGGTTACGGGCCTTAGTATCATTATAATTAATTAAGTCCATACGTCTCACTACAGGGCACAGCCTCTCTTCATAATGACGGGTTACGGGCCTTAGTATCATTATAATTAATTAAGTCCATACGTCTCACTACAGGGCACAGCCTCTCTTCATACGTCTCACTACAGTCTCACTACAGGGCACAGCCTCTCTTCATAATGACGGGTTACGGGCCTTAGTATCATTATAATTAATTAAGTCCATACGTCTCACTACAGGGCACAGCCTCTCTTCATAATGACGGGTTACGGGCCTTAGTATCATTATAATTAATTAAGTCCATACGTCTCACTACAGGGCACAGCCTCTCTTCATACGTCTCACTACAGTCTCACTACAGGGCACAGCCTCTCTTCATAATGACGGGTTACGGGCCTTAGTATCATTATAATTAATTAAGTCCATACGTCTCACTACAGGGCACAGCCTCTCTTCATACGTCTCACTACAGTCTCACTACAGGGCACAGCCTCTCTTCATAATGACGGGTTACGGGCCTTAGTATCATTATAATTAATTAAGTCCATACGTCTCACTACAGGGCACAGCCTCTCTTAATTAAGTCCATACGTCTCACTACAGTCTCACTACAGGGCACAGCCTCTCTTAATTAAGTCCATACGTCTCACTACAGGGCACAGCCTCTCTTAATTAAGTCCATACGTCTCACTACAGGGCACAGCCTCTCTTAATTAAGTCCATACGTCTCACTACAGGGCACAGCCTCTCTTCATACGTCTCACTACAGTCTCACTACAGGGCACAGCCTCTCTTCATAATGACGGGTTACGGGCCTTAGTATCATTATAATTAATTAAGTCCATACGTCTCACTACAGGGCACAGCCTCTCTTCATAATGACGGGTTACGGGCCTTAGTATCATTATAATTAATTAAGTCCATACGTCTCACTACAGGGCACAGCCTCTCTTCATACGTCTCACTACAGTCTCACTACAGGGCACAGCCTCTCTTCATAATGACGGGTTACGGGCCTTAGTATCATTATAATTAATTAAGTCCATACGTCTCACTACAGGGCACAGCCTCTCTTCATAATGACGGGTTACGGGCCTTAGTATCATTATAATTAATTAAGTCCATACGTCTCACTACAGGGCACAGCCTCTCTTCATAATGACGGGTTACGGGCCTTAGTATCATTATAATTAATTAAGTCCATACGTCTCACTACAGGGCACAGCCTCTCTTCATACGTCTCACTACAGTCTCACTACAGGGCACAGCCTCTCTTCATAATGACGGGTTACGGGCCTTAGTATCATTATAATTAATTAAGTCCATACGTCTCACTACAGGGCACAGCCTCTCTTCATAATGACGGGTTACGGGCCTTAGTATCATTATAATTAATTAAGTCCATACGTCTCACTACAGGGCACAGCCTCTCTTCATAATGACGGGTTACGGGCCTTAGTATCATTATAATTAATTAAGTCCATACGTCTCACTACAGGGCACAGCCTCTCTTCATAATGACGGGTTACGGGCCTTAGTATCATTATAATTAATTAAGTCCATACGTCTCACTACAGGGCACAGCCTCTCTTCATACGTCTCACTACAGTCTCACTACAGGGCACAGCCTCTCTTCATAATGACGGGTTACGGGCCTTAGTATCATTATAATTAATTAAGTCCATACGTCTCACTACAGGGCACAGCCTCTCTTCATAATGACGGGTTACGGGCCTTAGTATCATTATAATTAATTAAGTCCATACGTCTCACTACAGGGCACAGCCTCTCTTCATACGTCTCACTACAGTCTCACTACAGGGCACAGCCTCTCTTCATAATGACGGGTTACGGGCCTTAGTATCATTATAATTAATTAAGTCCATACGTCTCACTACAGGGCACAGCCTCTCTTCATAATGACGGGTTACGGGCCTTAGTATCATTATAATTAATTAAGTCCATACGTCTCACTACAGGGCACAGCCTCTCTTCATAATGACGGGTTACGGGCCTTAGTATCATTATAATTAATTAAGTCCATACGTCTCACTACAGGGCACAGCCTCTCTTCATACGTCTCACTACAGTCTCACTACAGGGCACAGCCTCTCTTCATAATGACGGGTTACGGGCCTTAGTATCATTATAATTAATTAAGTCCATACGTCTCACTACAGGGCACAGCCTCTCTTCATAATGACGGGTTACGGGCCTTAGTATCATTATAATTAATTAAGTCCATACGTCTCACTACAGGGCACAGCCTCTCTTCATACGTCTCACTACAGTCTCACTACAGGGCACAGCCTCTCTTCATAATGACGGGTTACGGGCCTTAGTATCATTATAATTAATTAAGTCCATACGTCTCACTACAGGGCACAGCCTCTCTTCATACGTCTCACTACAGTCTCACTACAGGGCACAGCCTCTCTTCATAATGACGGGTTACGGGCCTTAGTATCATTATAATTAATTAAGTCCATACGTCTCACTACAGGGCACAGCCTCTCTTAATTAAGTCCATACGTCTCACTACAGTCTCACTACAGGGCACAGCCTCTCTTAATTAAGTCCATACGTCTCACTACAGGGCACAGCCTCTCTTAATTAAGTCCATACGTCTCACTACAGGGCACAGCCTCTCTTAATTAAGTCCATACGTCTCACTACAGGGCACAGCCTCTCTTCATACGTCTCACTACAGTCTCACTACAGGGCACAGCCTCTCTTCATAATGACGGGTTACGGGCCTTAGTATCATTATAATTAATTAAGTCCATACGTCTCACTACAGGGCACAGCCTCTCTTCATAATGACGGGTTACGGGCCTTAGTATCATTATAATTAATTAAGTCCATACGTCTCACTACAGGGCACAGCCTCTCTTCATAATGACGGGTTACGGGCCTTAGTATCATTATAATTAATTAAGTCCATACGTCTCACTACAGGGCACAGCCTCTCTTCATACGTCTCACTACAGTCTCACTACAGGGCACAGCCTCTCTTCATAATGACGGGTTACGGGCCTTAGTATCATTATAATTAATTAAGTCCATACGTCTCACTACAGGGCACAGCCTCTCTTCATAATGACGGGTTACGGGCCTTAGTATCATTATAATTAATTAAGTCCATACGTCTCACTACAGGGCACAGCCTCTCTTCATACGTCTCACTACAGTCTCACTACAGGGCACAGCCTCTCTTCATAATGACGGGTTACGGGCCTTAGTATCATTATAATTAATTAAGTCCATACGTCTCACTACAGGGCACAGCCTCTCTTAATTAAGTCCATACGTCTCACTACAGTCTCACTACAGGGCACAGCCTCTCTTAATTAAGTCCATACGTCTCACTACAGGGCACAGCCTCTCTTAATTAAGTCCATACGTCTCACTACAGGGCACAGCCTCTCTTAATTAAGTCCATACGTCTCACTACAGGGCACAGCCTCTCTTCATACGTCTCACTACAGTCTCACTACAGGGCACAGCCTCTCTTCATAATGACGGGTTACGGGCCTTAGTATCATTATAATTAATTAAGTCCATACGTCTCACTACAGGGCACAGCCTCTCTTCATAATGACGGGTTACGGGCCTTAGTATCATTATAATTAATTAAGTCCATACGTCTCACTACAGGGCACAGCCTCTCTTCATACGTCTCACTACAGTCTCACTACAGGGCACAGCCTCTCTTCATAATGACGGGTTACGGGCCTTAGTATCATTATAATTAATTAAGTCCATACGTCTCACTACAGGGCACAGCCTCTCTTCATAATGACGGGTTACGGGCCTTAGTATCATTATAATTAATTAAGTCCATACGTCTCACTACAGGGCACAGCCTCTCTTCATAATGACGGGTTACGGGCCTTAGTATCATTATAATTAATTAAGTCCATACGTCTCACTACAGGGCACAGCCTCTCTTCATACGTCTCACTACAGTCTCACTACAGGGCACAGCCTCTCTTCATAATGACGGGTTACGGGCCTTAGTATCATTATAATTAATTAAGTCCATACGTCTCACTACAGGGCACAGCCTCTCTTCATACGTCTCACTACAGTCTCACTACAGGGCACAGCCTCTCTTCATAATGACGGGTTACGGGCCTTAGTATCATTATAATTAATTAAGTCCATACGTCTCACTACAGGGCACAGCCTCTCTTAATTAAGTCCATACGTCTCACTACAGTCTCACTACAGGGCACAGCCTCTCTTAATTAAGTCCATACGTCTCACTACAGGGCACAGCCTCTCTTAATTAAGTCCATACGTCTCACTACAGGGCACAGCCTCTCTTAATTAAGTCCATACGTCTCACTACAGGGCACAGCCTCTCTTCATACGTCTCACTACAGTCTCACTACAGGGCACAGCCTCTCTTCATAATGACGGGTTACGGGCCTTAGTATCATTATAATTAATTAAGTCCATACGTCTCACTACAGGGCACAGCCTCTCTTCATAATGACGGGTTACGGGCCTTAGTATCATTATAATTAATTAAGTCCATACGTCTCACTACAGGGCACAGCCTCTCTTCATACGTCTCACTACAGTCTCACTACAGGGCACAGCCTCTCTTCATAATGACGGGTTACGGGCCTTAGTATCATTATAATTAATTAAGTCCATACGTCTCACTACAGGGCACAGCCTCTCTTCATAATGACGGGTTACGGGCCTTAGTATCATTATAATTAATTAAGTCCATACGTCTCACTACAGGGCACAGCCTCTCTTCATAATGACGGGTTACGGGCCTTAGTATCATTATAATTAATTAAGTCCATACGTCTCACTACAGGGCACAGCCTCTCTTCATACGTCTCACTACAGTCTCACTACAGGGCACAGCCTCTCTTCATAATGACGGGTTACGGGCCTTAGTATCATTATAATTAATTAAGTCCATACGTCTCACTACAGGGCACAGCCTCTCTTCATAATGACGGGTTACGGGCCTTAGTATCATTATAATTAATTAAGTCCATACGTCTCACTACAGGGCACAGCCTCTCTTCATAATGACGGGTTACGGGCCTTAGTATCATTATAATTAATTAAGTCCATACGTCTCACTACAGGGCACAGCCTCTCTTCATAATGACGGGTTACGGGCCTTAGTATCATTATAATTAATTAAGTCCATACGTCTCACTACAGGGCACAGCCTCTCTTCATACGTCTCACTACAGTCTCACTACAGGGCACAGCCTCTCTTCATAATGACGGGTTACGGGCCTTAGTATCATTATAATTAATTAAGTCCATACGTCTCACTACAGGGCACAGCCTCTCTTCATAATGACGGGTTACGGGCCTTAGTATCATTATAATTAATTAAGTCCATACGTCTCACTACAGGGCACAGCCTCTCTTCATACGTCTCACTACAGTCTCACTACAGGGCACAGCCTCTCTTCATAATGACGGGTTACGGGCCTTAGTATCATTATAATTAATTAAGTCCATACGTCTCACTACAGGGCACAGCCTCTCTTCATAATGACGGGTTACGGGCCTTAGTATCATTATAATTAATTAAGTCCATACGTCTCACTACAGGGCACAGCCTCTCTTCATAATGACGGGTTACGGGCCTTAGTATCATTATAATTAATTAAGTCCATACGTCTCACTACAGGGCACAGCCTCTCTTCATACGTCTCACTACAGTCTCACTACAGGGCACAGCCTCTCTTCATAATGACGGGTTACGGGCCTTAGTATCATTATAATTAATTAAGTCCATACGTCTCACTACAGGGCACAGCCTCTCTTCATAATGACGGGTTACGGGCCTTAGTATCATTATAATTAATTAAGTCCATACGTCTCACTACAGGGCACAGCCTCTCTTCATACGTCTCACTACAGTCTCACTACAGGGCACAGCCTCTCTTCATAATGACGGGTTACGGGCCTTAGTATCATTATAATTAATTAAGTCCATACGTCTCACTACAGGGCACAGCCTCTCTTCATACGTCTCACTACAGTCTCACTACAGGGCACAGCCTCTCTTCATAATGACGGGTTACGGGCCTTAGTATCATTATAATTAATTAAGTCCATACGTCTCACTACAGGGCACAGCCTCTCTTAATTAAGTCCATACGTCTCACTACAGTCTCACTACAGGGCACAGCCTCTCTTAATTAAGTCCATACGTCTCACTACAGGGCACAGCCTCTCTTAATTAAGTCCATACGTCTCACTACAGGGCACAGCCTCTCTTAATTAAGTCCATACGTCTCACTACAGGGCACAGCCTCTCTTCATACGTCTCACTACAGTCTCACTACAGGGCACAGCCTCTCTTCATAATGACGGGTTACGGGCCTTAGTATCATTATAATTAATTAAGTCCATACGTCTCACTACAGGGCACAGCCTCTCTTCATAATGACGGGTTACGGGCCTTAGTATCATTATAATTAATTAAGTCCATACGTCTCACTACAGGGCACAGCCTCTCTTCATAATGACGGGTTACGGGCCTTAGTATCATTATAATTAATTAAGTCCATACGTCTCACTACAGGGCACAGCCTCTCTTCATACGTCTCACTACAGTCTCACTACAGGGCACAGCCTCTCTTCATAATGACGGGTTACGGGCCTTAGTATCATTATAATTAATTAAGTCCATACGTCTCACTACAGGGCACAGCCTCTCTTCATAATGACGGGTTACGGGCCTTAGTATCATTATAATTAATTAAGTCCATACGTCTCACTACAGGGCACAGCCTCTCTTCATACGTCTCACTACAGTCTCACTACAGGGCACAGCCTCTCTTCATAATGACGGGTTACGGGCCTTAGTATCATTATAATTAATTAAGTCCATACGTCTCACTACAGGGCACAGCCTCTCTTCATAATGACGGGTTACGGGCCTTAGTATCATTATAATTAATTAAGTCCATACGTCTCACTACAGGGCACAGCCTCTCTTCATACGTCTCACTACAGTCTCACTACAGGGCACAGCCTCTCTTCATAATGACGGGTTACGGGCCTTAGTATCATTATAATTAATTAAGTCCATACGTCTCACTACAGGGCACAGCCTCTCTTCATACGTCTCACTACAGTCTCACTACAGGGCACAGCCTCTCTTCATAATGACGGGTTACGGGCCTTAGTATCATTATAATTAATTAAGTCCATACGTCTCACTACAGGGCACAGCCTCTCTTAATTAAGTCCATACGTCTCACTACAGTCTCACTACAGGGCACAGCCTCTCTTA
Organism: Oegoconia quadripuncta; assembly: GCA_949316235.1. Taxonomy (NCBI): domain Eukaryota; kingdom Metazoa; phylum Arthropoda; class Insecta; order Lepidoptera; family Autostichidae; genus Oegoconia; species Oegoconia quadripuncta. The sequence goes on along the minus strand of OX438752.1, from coordinate 25,241,082 downwards.
ATTAAGTCCATACGTCTCACTACAGGGCACAGCCTCTCTTAATTAAGTCCATACGTCTCACTACAGGGCACAGCCTCTCTTAATTAAGTCCATACGTCTCACTACAGGGCACAGCCTCTCTTCATACGTCTCACTACAGTCTCACTACAGGGCACAGCCTCTCTTCATAATGACGGGTTACGGGCCTTAGTATCATTATAATTAATTAAGTCCATACGTCTCACTACAGGGCACAGCCTCTCTTCATAATGACGGGTTACGGGCCTTAGTATCATTATAATTAATTAAGTCCATACGTCTCACTACAGGGCACAGCCTCTCTTCATACGTCTCACTACAGTCTCACTACAGGGCACAGCCTCTCTTCATAATGACGGGTTACGGGCCTTAGTATCATTATAATTAATTAAGTCCATACGTCTCACTACAGGGCACAGCCTCTCTTCATAATGACGGGTTACGGGCCTTAGTATCATTATAATTAATTAAGTCCATACGTCTCACTACAGGGCACAGCCTCTCTTCATACGTCTCACTACAGTCTCACTACAGGGCACAGCCTCTCTTCATAATGACGGGTTACGGGCCTTAGTATCATTATAATTAATTAAGTCCATACGTCTCACTACAGGGCACAGCCTCTCTTCATACGTCTCACTACAGTCTCACTACAGGGCACAGCCTCTCTTCATAATGACGGGTTACGGGCCTTAGTATCATTATAATTAATTAAGTCCATACGTCTCACTACAGGGCACAGCCTCTCTTCATACGTCTCACTACAGTCTCACTACAGGGCACAGCCTCTCTTCATAATGACGGGTTACGGGCCTTAGTATCATTATAATTAATTAAGTCCATACGTCTCACTACAGGGCACAGCCTCTCTTCATACGTCTCACTACAGTCTCACTACAGGGCACAGCCTCTCTTCATAATGACGGGTTACGGGCCTTAGTATCATTATAATTAATTAAGTCCATACGTCTCACTACAGGGCACAGCCTCTCTTCATACGTCTCACTACAGTCTCACTACAGGGCACAGCCTCTCTTCATAATGACGGGTTACGGGCCTTAGTATCATTATAATTAATTAAGTCCATACGTCTCACTACAGGGCACAGCCTCTCTTCATAATGACGGGTTACGGGCCTTAGTATCATTATAATTAATTAAGTCCATACGTCTCACTACAGTCTCACTACAGGGCACAGCCTCTCTTCATAATGACGGGTTACGGGCCTTAGTATCATTATAATTAATTAAGTCCATACGTCTCACTACAGGGCACAGCCTCTCTTCATACGTCTCACTACAGTCTCACTACAGGGCACAGCCTCTCTTCATACGTCTCACTACAGTCTCACTACAGGGCACAGCCTCTCTTCATAATGACGGGTTACGGGCCTTAGTATCATTATAATTAATTAAGTCCATACGTCTCACTACAGGGCACAGCCTCTCTTCATACGTCTCACTACAGTCTCACTACAGGGCACAGCCTCTCTTCATACGTCTCACTACAGTCTCACTACAGGGCACAGCCTCTCTTCATAATGACGGGTTACGGGCCTTAGTATCATTATAATTTACAAATCAATCATAGACCAGTGATTTATCATAATTCATAACTTACATAACATCAATAATTATTTAAGTGGTACTGTGTGCCATAATAGGGTTATTTAAAAATCATCGCCTCACATATTAAACTGAAGGTCATATCCGAAGTAACATCATTTATTTCCTCGAGAACTTCAAAAAAGACGACACAAACAAAATGACAGTGTGCTCATTAACCCGCGTTTGGGCACAAATGGACAGATTAAATAAATACCCGTTGTCCTAACCCGGGGACGGAAATAGTTCAACTGAATATCTGTCTATCTACATTTTGTGGTCGGGGTAATACAAACTAACGTTAGACATGCCCATAAGTGGCAGCTTTTTCACTATCTAAGAGCAAATCTTAGGGCACATTCGGTTTATTTGATGGTTCCTCTTTATTTTTTATCTACATTTTGGGGTCGGGGTAATACAAACTAACGTTAGACATGTCCATAAGTGGCAGCTTTTTCACTATCTAAGAGCAAATCTAAGTGCAAATCTTAGGGCACATTCGGTTTATTTGATGGTTCCTCTTTATTTTTAGCCTTCTTGTCGGAATTTCGACCAAATTGATTACCTTTCGTTAAATACTTGTTAATATTTAAGTTACAATTGCAGGATTACATATTTTTATTCCTAAAGTTCCTTTTGATTCCGAAAAATTTTGTTGTAGCGACAAATCCATGGTGTCAGTTCGGATAATGTAAAAACACAGTATATACCACCGCCTCACGGCGTGTTCAGCTTTTAGTAATAGAAAGATTGTAAGAACCGCTTAGAGGATTTAGTACGATTTGGGTAAAGGCGGCGACCGACAAAGGGACACTTTATTACGAACATGGCTACAGACCGAGGTAGTCGATAGATATGAATAAACACGGTTCCCTGCGTAAATTTAATTCACGGTTGCATTTAAGCTCAATTTCTTTTTGTACACTTGATGATTGGAAAGTGCTTGTAGAAACCAACACCATCACTGATATATAAATGAAATAACAATTATAAATTTTTTTTTAAGAAAAGGGTGCAAGTGTATTTTTTCGAAGAGTGTTACTGTTCGTTGTAAGAATTTTTTAATGATTCAATTTAATGTGTTGACCTAAGGTGTCTTACTAAATTTCGTTTATTTCATTTTCACTGTAATTTTAACATGTTTTTTGTATTTTTAGGAAATTTTTGACATTTATAACATGGAAAGACAAATATATATATAATTTTTTTAGTTAATGATAATTTAGACATTTTTGATATAATAATAAGTAATTATTGTTCAGTACATTTTTTCGATAATGAATGACATGTGATATTCCAATAGTAATTATAGAGTATTTCCATTGTTGTTTAACTGGGTATTATTGTATTCATATTTTCACGCCTCCAATGGCAGAATACGTCGAACTTTTATTACATTTAAGATCATTTAATTTGTACCGTGTTCTTGAAAATAAATTCTATAAAGTTGAGGAAACCCCTGAGGAACTAAACGCTATAATATCATCTAGGTATACAAAGTAACTGTGTTAAAAGATAAATTATCTTTGAAACGACTGAACTGATTTTTACCTCTGACGCAAAAAGAGGGGTGTTATAAGTTTGACCGATATGTGTGTGTCTGTCTGTGGCACCGCATCTCTTAAACTGGTGAACCGATTTAGATGCTACAATGCTACAGACAAATAAACATATAACACATCTCTTTTGACGTCGGGGTTCTTATGTCCCAAAACTGAGTGGTCAAAGGGCAAATATGTTCCACTAATTAAACGCATCTTGAGTCCGTATTAATAAACTGTTCTTAAGGTTGAAATGACCTTAAATTGACGCTTGAGAATCTGTTGCATATTAAAACAGTATCTATCAAAAAAAATAGTATTGAGAACCGCCTCCGTGGCTCAATGTAAACACCATTGGGTTTACGATTCGAAGGTCGCGGGTTCGATCCCCAGCGGGGTACATGCTTAAGTACTTGGTTTGGTAGCAACCAAACCCTTTTCGCGGATATTTAAAATGCCACCAGCAGGTAGGGCATTTTAAATGCTACCACCATCTTATCTAAATCTGCCGCCAAGCAGCAATGTTAATAGCATTGTTGTGTTCTGGTTGTTAGAGATAAGATAGCCAGTCCTCCAAATGTGTTGAGGTTTTCGGGTCAGTACGCTTCCACCTTCGACCTCATCTTCATTTAACATCAGGTGGGATTGAGGTTAAGTATCAACGCGTTGTGCATAAAAAAAAAACAGACGCGATCTCAATCTCAAGATCGATTTAATAATTACCCTTAGTAAATTTAACTTCTCTTTGATGAAAAGCTTTGTGTACTTCCAAAGTATTCCTGTTGATAGGTATTCTGTTATCGTTAAAAGGAAGTGAGCAAAGGTTACATTAACGGCGGTCCTCTTAAAAATATAACGAGGCCGATAAACAAAACACATAATTACACATTCTAAAACATTAAACCCTTACATTAACGTTTAAAACAAACTACTTTCACAAACTTGTGATTTATACCACTGTGTTGGTTCTAAATTATCAACAATGGGATGCGACTTAAAATTTTATAACTGTCGTAAATCGTTTGCTTTTTATGCTTAGCCTAAGAACGTTCCGTGCTCCTATATCGTTAGTCGCGGTCCAATCAAATCCTCGTAAAGCGTAATAGTTTCGGTCGTAATCTACTCGTTCGATATGGGAACGACCGTTCGGAGATCGTGTCGATACGATATCGATAACAAATTTATGCTTACGTTTCCCATAAGCGACTTCGGGCTTTAAATCATTGCTGTAAAGTGCTCAACGGATGTTGCGTAAGGTTTGTTATTTGAGGGATGCGGACGTCTGGACAAACACCCGTGATATGGATTAGAGCTGGCGTGGAGAATGGTGTTCCATGCTCATTGTTTTGTAGCGAAAAGGTCTTATTCATTGTCTTTTCAACAGGTGTTTTAACTTTAATATTTGGCACTCCGTCCAGGATGTTGTATGTCGTCCAGAATGATTGATGTATGTTGTCGTCGTCTGATGAATATGGTGATAGATATTCCAGGCTACATTTATCTTGGCTAAACTGTCTTCCGTTGTAATTATAAATAAATATACTTGAGCTAAAATCGATCATATAAGTAAATAAACGTTTATTTGAACAACTGGAACTTCCTCAGGTAATAAAATCGCTTGCAGTTGAAACTTGCTTAGTATATTTTCAAAAAGTACTAAAGTATTAAAAAAAGTTTTACTTTATTTGCATTTTTGACGACCGATTGGTGTAGTGGATAGTGACCCTATCAGCGAAACCAACGGTTGCGGGTTCGAATCCCGCGAGGAATAAATGTTTGTGTGATGAATACGAACATTTATTCCCGAGTCATGGATGTTTATAAAAATATTTGTGTATGTTTATCCGTTATCTAGTATCCATAGCACAAGTTTTGCTTAGTTTGGGACTAGGTGATTGGTGTAAGTGTCCGAAATAATTATTTATAATTATTATCTAAAAAACATCCGGGTTACAGTAGTATTTGGTTTGGATTATGGTATTTCAAAATGGTGTCGTAAATGGTATATATAATTTATAATGTGAATAAAATATTAACCGCATTTTTCTTACTCCCGTTAACTCGAGATTTGCAAAAAAAGTTAAAAAGCCAACCTCTCGGAACGGCATTGTAAAGTCCAAGCCAGGGGAACTGGTGATTCCAGATCTGCGTCCAAGGTAGACTGGACTCGCACAAGGACTGTAATTTAGTAACTTGTACTTGTAAGTAGTGCCGTGAATTGTTTAGGAATGGAGCAAACTTGAACTCTTTGAGAGTCGCAGATGTCTTAAATACTGTCGAAACTCTCTTTTGGAATTTATAATGAGGTGAAATGTTTATACCTCCCGTAACTGAAAACGCATTTATCACAATTTCATCTGATGGAAATGTGGATGTCAAGTAGGGAATCCCAGTAAATGTCGATACTCTGTTATAGCTGGATCTATAACTGAATTTTTTAATAAAATTCTTGAGATATTTGTCCATCGAAATCATTTTAAACGAAATAATAATCAATAAAGTATCATCTTCCTTTATAACTAACAGCTGAACTGTTCAAAGAAATAAAAACAAACATCCACCTCAAGACAACACTAACCGAGCTCACAATGTTGCGCGGGAGTGTTCCTACAAATCGGTCATTGTCCTTTTGTTTCCTGTCACTGGATGTTACTCAATTCATCGATAACTCTTGTATTACTATCATTCGTATTTGTATTGATAATTGCTATCATTAGTAAGATAACTGATTATAAAGACCTATCTAAAAATACTTTAGAGGTTATTAGTTCTTTATTTTGCTAATAAAATCGACTAACTCATTACCTGATTTACTAAGTTTGTTCGACATTTTATTTGGCTTGTCCTGCCTGTTTCATATTTAAATTGTTTACATTCTGTTTTGTTGCTAGCTGCACAATTACTGAATAATATCTATATCTAAATTGCAAACCAGTAGAGAATAAAATTGTCCGGCTGTAATTAAGTGGTTTGCATTGGGGGTCAGGGGTGGGGCTCAGTCCCATGCCCCCCTTTGTCCCCCCTCTATGGCATTGTGTCGACTTCCTGTCCAACGGACACGCGCACTGTATAAAACATACATTAATTACAGAGATATTAAGGGCAAGTGCTTCGTTTGAAACCTTTTTTCATTTACTCAACTTGTGGTTGAGCATATGCAACTCAGATTTAGGCAAGGAAATTGTCTGATATATCGTCTATAAATTTGAATGAATGGCAGACATTATTATTGTTCGGAATTCGGATGCTAATGCTATTTAGGCTGTTTATTATTGGAATTTGTAATAATAATTCTTATCCAATACGCAATCACTCAGTAAGAGACCAAAACTATCGCAGCAGCAGTTGCATTACATTTTGTAAAACCGTTAAAAGCGTGTCCTTAATATTTGTTAATAGCAAGTCCTCCACATGTGCAAATGTGTACTGCACTCATACATAACAAAGTGTGTCGGTTTGTTGTTATTAATACCGGAAGTCCTTCGTATTCTCCTAATTGGCGTATGGTGCGGCGTAAGCGGCCGTTTGCACTACGCCACTAATGCCTGCTTTTGCTACAATCATGTTAATTCACAAGGCCTTGCTTTACAAAAACAATTCAATTGTTCGCCGATCTGAAAACTATTTCAGTGGTACGTGACGACATGTTGAATTTTTGAGCATGCCTGCCACGGTCATATTACTATCGTCCGTCACGCAAGTTTAAAGGATTAAAATAGAAACATAATAATGTTTTGAGCACAAAATTACTTCGCATTCAAGGTTTTTAAGCGATATATTGTTACCCATATCGAAACATTGGGTTCACCTGAAATCTTCGTGACGAACGAGACAAGAAAACATAGTGACGAAACCTACACACGATATTTTCATTCCATGAAATGAACATGATCGTTAAACAATTAAACTTTATTAGTAGGTACACCTTCTTCTTCAATTTAAGAGCTATGCTCTTGTCGATGGAGTAACGACAATATCTCTCTACTTTCCGCCCTCGTTTTAACCTCTTGGTACGACACGAGATTCACCTTTTCTTTCACATGGTCAAAGTAATTACGCCTAGGTCTTCCCCTTCCTCTCTTTCCTTCAATCTTTCCCTCAATTATAGGTAATTATTAATCTAGGTACACCTACAAAACTGTATTTCCATTACTTATCACTCCTAAATCTTGACAGTTCAAAATTCGATACTAATGTCTAGTATTCGAATTCGTAGCTGCATTTCGACAACCTAGGTAACAGATTTAGCTCTAATAATAATTAAGGGTGATCCGATAAATTATACGATCCATGATATTTTTATAATAAATGATCATAACTCCGCAGTCTATATCTTAATTTAACGCGATTTTAATTTTTATAAACCGCCGCCTCTATTATTATCACGCATTACCTGTGAGGAAATTTTTCAATTTATAAACTTCTCAGGCCTTTAATTTGTACGGAAAAAAGGATCGCCGCGAATCTTGAGCTTGAAACAAGAAAAATAAGAACGCATTGTGTTCGTCGATTAGGGAATTGAAACATTATACGAGTATTAGCACATGCTATTATAGCTGACTTTAAAAGTCAGCACATTTCGGACTACCTAAAATTTGAAGACCCTTAATTTATACATACATACTTACATAAACGTCACGACAGTTATCCCAAATGGGGTGGTTAGAGATATCCCAAACTATAATGTTAGGGTGTTATAAACATTTAATGATTGACACAAAATCCACGGTTCACCTTACGAAATACTAGCGTTCCGCCCACGGCTTCGCCTACATGGGAATAACGTTATCGCGGTAATTTGTTTATCCCGCGGCAAGTACTCAATTTATCGGGATAAAAAATATCCTATGTCTAATCCAGGGTATTTTCTACCTATGTACCAAATTTCATCCAAATCCGTTCAGCCGTTTCGCCGTAATTGAGCAACAAACAAACAAACATTCAAACTTTCGCATTTATAATATTACTAGTTAGTTGTAGTAGTAGTTGCCCACGTGACAGAGGGTGAGCCCTTCGCCGTTGAAACGTGCAAAACTACAGATGTTTTTTGGTGGAAAGTTCCTTAGTCGCCTTTACGACACTTACGGGAAGAGACGGACGGGATTCTCTTGAGTGCTGAAACCACACAGCACTAATTTAATTTATATTACTCGAAATTGTAATCTACAAGTAAAATGTATTTTAAAAAGAGGGGTTATATATAAGTTACCCGCCTATATTTGTGTGTGGTATTGCAGTTTCAAACTGTTGAACCGTTTTTTTTTATCCTTAGACATACACACAGCGACATCTAGTTCCACAGTAAGCAGTATAGGCTTGTGTTGTGGATACCAGATGGTTGATATACTACATCGTTTTTTTTTTGTAAATAAATACTTATTATAATTGAAAACAACCATAACTCGGGTATACATGTCCGTATTCATCACACAAACGTATGCCGCCCCTAGCGGGATTCGAACCCGCAACCTTTTGGTATAGTGGTCAGAGTTGCTAACCACTACACCAAACAGGTCGTCGTCGATTTGAAAACGGTTTTCTATTTTTGACAACTGCTCTTAGCGAGATGGTTATTTCTAAAGCCCATATTTTAGTATGTAGCTCAAGCGTAAATCTGCGCTTGAGTATAGTTAGAAAGAGATGCCGCTGTACAAGATACATAAAGCGGTCCCTTTTTAACTGTCCTCAAGAGGAGATCTCTGCTTGAGTAACATTCTCTACTACGGACCTAGAGACATGTCGATGAAAATCGGTTAAGCCGCTATTTCGCTTTTAACACGGTTGGTTTATCTGGATGATATTATTGTAATTATTAGTGTATCGGGAATTTCCTACATTTATAATTATTAAATTGTTTTTATGTCTCGGTATACAATTTGACAAGACGAGCAAGCTGAATAAACCCGATGCAAAGTGCCCTTGCTTGACATCTGTAACCTTAAAATAAGGCCGATACCGTAGAATACATGACTCTGATGACTAAAGCCCTTATTAATAAACCATTCTCAAGAATGAAAACAGTCTTGTTACCGGTCTCAAGTAAACGTGTTGATTAATAAACCGAACTTGAGATCTGAAAAGCACGTGCATACTCAAGCAGTACTCACTTGAGAGGTGCGCGTATTTATAAACGAAACTCAAGACTATCATTCATTCACCGCTGAGGCGAATACTTGAGAAGTGATCTCAGCTGAGTAGATCTCAAGATTAGTTTATAAGTTAGCACAGAGCTTGAGATAGCGTCAACTGCTTAAGACGTATCTCGGTTGAAACAGCCTCAGGACTTGTATTGAGGTTGGTTTATTAATATTTTTGAAAGCTCGATCTACAACCGTAGTACCGTTGTAAAAGATAAGAAGGCAAGATCAATTTCAATTAGAGTCTATATGGACAATCATATAGTAAATGTCTAGATTTGTGATTGGTTTCTGTTCTAAAACGATTAATATAAACTAAATTAGAAACAATTTTATATGTAAAACTCAAATGGCTTTAAATTTGCTCGTGTATGACATATATTCCAATGGAGACCAATAGTCTAGATATTTACCGTATGATTAGCCATACAAAATCTCATTTCCATTAATCTTGTCATAATCAATACGGTCCTACACCTACGGTTGTATGGAGATTGAAGTTACGCTGGACTCCTTATTTGGCAGAGGGAAAAAAGTCCACCACCTGGTATTTCATTCGAGTATTGTACATATAGATAAATGTATGCAACCCTCAAGGCGTACATCGCGTGCTGCGACGCGCGGCATTATCTCAGGAACGCAATATCTCAGGGCGTGTAGTAGGTAGGAGTACATATGTCGATAGAACAGATGCAAGACAGTATTTATCTGATATAGAGACAGAGTAAAGAATTATTTAGTTTTAAGTAACTTCAACTTCTATGAGGTTTGTTTTATTTTTTACGTCACATACTTCGATTTACTTCGTCTTGCATCTCGTGAATATTATCCCGCACTGTATTCCACACGAACTTTCAAGTTCAAATTTTTCGGAACGAATAAACCGATTCGTGCATAAGTCTAAAAAGCCAGTAGAGAACATTTTCGAAAAAGAGTATTGAAACTAAATTTTTAGCTATTTTATCAAATCAAATCAAATACTCTTTATTGCACAATTAACAAAAGCTACATGAAGAATACAGCGTACATCATTTTATGTTTTGTATAATAACACAAAAAATTGCAATTTCAAATACGATGTTTTAAAAATGTTTTCTATTAACTTTTTAAATATAATTATAAAATATTATTATATTTATTATATTATAAAATATAGATTAAGGTCAAGAGCGATCCCATTCTAATTTAAAAAAAAAAAAAAAATGTATATACGTTTAAAGTTTCATTCGAATCGGTTTACTCATTTCGAAAATTTGGACTTGAAAGTTTGTATGGAATGCCGTGCTCACTACATGTTTAGTACTGGGTTTAATTGGTGGTAAGGCATTTTAAATGTCCGCCTAGTTAGCTGCCATCATCTTATCTAAGTTTGACGCCAAACAGCAATGTTAATGGCATTGTTGTGTTTCGGTTGTCAGAGATAAGTTAACCAGTTCCCCAAGTACGATGTAGTTTCCGGGTCGGTACGCTTCGGCCTCATCTTCACTTAACATCAGATGTGATTGAGGTCAAATGCTAAACCGTTGTGCATAAAAAAACACAAGTCACAATTTATATAAACACATTAATAGCACAGAAACTTTACGACATTGGTACCTATTTATTTAAAGGTAAACTTAAAATTTTTTGAAAATGTTCTCTGCCAGCTTTTTAGACTTTAGTTTCATTACAATCGATTTATTCGTTTTGAATATTTCGAAATTCAGCTTGTATGTAATGCCTAAGTCACAGCAAATTAATCCTCAAAAGCGGAAGCGTCATGTAATCCATGATAGTTAATCCGAAATCTTCCTTTATTGTCGAAGGCTACGATATGTAGGTCAAATTAAAACAATGTGTTACATTGTGTAGTGCCACCTATGTACTAATTTCTTAACACTGCCAAATGTCGGTAGCCTTTACAATGTAATTTTGTTTTCGCCTTGGTCATGTTTAGGAAAATGTGGTTAACCACATCTGCTTGTTAAAAGCTAAGGACAATAAATGAAACATTGTTTACAAAACTTATTATGGATTTTCCTATGATAGGAGTTATCATTGGACTATCGCAAATCCGAAAGAGAGCATTTCAATACGAACAGTGAAGTGGGCAAAACTTCGAATATACCGGATGAGTTTTTTTACCGTAAGGAAAAAAATAGGGTACATTAGGTAAGTGAAATGGAAGTTATTGCCATAGGTAGTTTGATTTTGTGGCCATTTGATGGCCATGTTCATTATATGCAATTTTTTCCAATAGAAACACTCCTATAAATCCCTTACAATCTCCAAAATATCTTAAGATGGTACAAGCAACAATAAACTACGCGGTGCCACTATTATTATAGCTATAAACAATAATCACCGGTAATAAGTTCGTGCCTCGAGCGGCTGCTTCGTCTATCGGTACTATGGAACCCACAGGTGGTGCCATCCAGCCACCTACCACTGTAGGGTTAACGTAGGACCCATACCCCGAGGTGATAGCAGGCTTCATATTAGTCACGTTACACGAAGTGTACGGCCTCCGGATCAGGGGCCGTAATTATAAGCTCACGTTGGCCGTAAAAATCCGCTCTGGGCATGTCTTCGTAAATTCTTGAGGTTTAAATCTGGATGTTACAATATTTAGTAATGCTTTGGAATGTTTTTTGTTGTTTAGTTTTCTTTCGAGCTTTAGGGCTACCCATGTTATTATCTGTGGAGTAGACAAAGAGCAAGCCCATTCGTTATTATGATTACCCTTGGGGGTTCCGAATTAAAATATTATTTGATCTTCTCGCAAATGTATACACATTTTCGAGTTTCGTAGATTCAGGTTAGTCATCAAGTGGAAACAATGTGTATCGAGTTAGTCAAAATGAAGATATTCTTTCGTCAAATCCATTAGAATATTATTTTTTCTTACTCGAATACATAAATTCCGTCACACAAAAAATTTAACCGTTTACAAGCAGTTTCAAATTTCAATAATCGAAATCGCCGAGGACGTACCCCGACCGCGGCGACAGGCCTCCAGTAATTATTGTTTAATCTACCACTAGGATCCGAGAACTCGAAAGAGTATCAAATTACTTCCGAGAATAATTCAAATATTGACACGTATACCCGAATCCAATTCCATTACAATGGACTTAGTTTAGCGTGTAAAATATAGCCGCTTTTGATTTATTTCTAACATTCGAAGTCGACATTGGCGCGACCTCAATGGAAATGAAGCCGATACGTGCCCAATATTCCACCAAATTACTTCCTATGATGAATGTTCGGCCATTATTATCGAGAAACAAAAGATTGGTGATTTTATATTGTAAACAACTCTGAGGTAAGGCCTGTAAAGCTGTGGTGAATTGAACTAGTTCTACTTACCTTACTTCGTCGTTTCATAAATGCAGACCTTTTCTGTTTCAAATATTTTGAGCACCCATCATGTTTTTTTCTACAAACATACATTTTTTGTTATTGTAATTTAAATTTACAGGCACCGGAAGCTTACTTTACTCTCTTGTATTAATTTCACTTTCTGATCGGATCAATCAGTAGCCGCGTTTTTTACCTTGCTCGTTTAGTTATAGCATGCACCAGCACCGTATGAAGTATATATCATTAATCGCAACCATTTGAATGATTCCCACAATCGATCATACTGTAATTAAACTCGTTGCACGCTTTGTCGACTTTTGTATGGTCACCTACATCGTTTACCGCTTGACATTAGCTTACCGCTATTGACACATAACTGATTATATTTAAATTTGTATTTTAAATCCCACAATATATAGACCTTAGGCGAATCTGTTTTCTAAAGTAATTATTATCCTGACTTCTTTGATATTCTTACCTTAATTTTGAAGAGATGTTACCCATTTAGTAGAGGTAACACCAGGTGTAACTGCAGTAAACTTTGGTTTAAATCGGATTTTACTTGTACTTCTGACTTAGCCTGGAACCGTCAATAGCAGCTGCGACGATGAGTTATGGCCGAACCAGCGAGAGGCGCGGGCGCAGCCACGGTGAAAGTGCCAGTTAACTTCTAATCACTGATTGGAACCTAGTACTTGTAGAGCGCTGGAGAATAGTAAAATTACCAGTGAAATTAATCTAAAATAGTACACATGTTAACCTAAATGTTTCAATTAGATTAGGCAATTCCTTATAGACGTACATGATTTTGGGAATTATTCTTGATATAAGTAACGGTTTTTGGTATGGGAATTACATGACAGTTACTTACAAAATGTCCCAGAGAAAGAGTCATAATCCCAGATATCAAAGATTGGTTCGATGGCTGCACACTCTCCGCCACAAATTCCGCTCCTTCAAGAACTTTTTGTTCCACCAATCAAGAGTAAGCATAGTGCAGATGCATGGACTGGAAAAGCGGTCTTTATGAATCTTTCACATTGCAGTTACTACAACCTTTGCAAATACAAATACAAATGGGGCATGTTATTTGTAATATAAAAAAATCTTTTTGAAAACAGAAAATAACTGCCTCTATACTTATACCTCACTGTCTAGCGCTTATCTGTACGCCTGAAATGGCATGTTACAGTCAATTTTTGTAAACTAAATTTAGTAATGACTATACTTGTAGCTAAAACAATAAATTATTTTTTGTCACCAAACGTACTATATTAATTCTGTGACCAAACTAAACTTTTTGTTGCCGAAGAGTAGTCGAAAATTTTAACGTTTCTATGAATGTATCTCTTTATCAAAGTGGTCGACAAAATAAAAACCTTCTGCAATCAACTACCCGCTATCGGATTAAATAAATCCATATAATTAAACCACTCTAAATCTGCATATCACAAATCAACTAAAGTTATACGAACGCATTGTGGAATGCTTCGTATCTTCAATTTGCAAATTATAAAAGTGCAGACTGAAAGAGGAGAGTTATGGTGGAACACATACTTTCCACTTTTCATATGCAATTGAAGTGCTTCGTGGAACCGGAACAAACTCCTCCTATAAAAATGTTTGTGAAACACTACACTTCGCTGTGTTTATGGTGAAGAGTTGCAAACGTCTTCCACAAATAATCGCGATCTGTTTTATTTAACTTTACATAATTTACTATTTCTTTAATAGATATCACTCTCTATCTTACTGCTTTCTGTAACTCGTCTAGTCTTTCTTTACACTATAGAAAAAAATCAATGACTACAGTTCAAGAGGACATACAAACCTTTTGATTTGTAGAGACGTCGATCCGGACAAATTGATTTGAGCACCATCATTAATAGACTATTAAACACGAACGACTTTGATCGAATATTGCCGCATCATCCACCCTTAAGATCAAGACGTTTTCAACTGATAATGTTTGTTATCTACCGATCTATAAGATGACGCTGAAAATCGACATGTTTAGAAAAGAGATACGCATGGGTTTAATGAGTAACTTGGGTTTTATTATTCGTAATTCGTTGATTGAAATCGGACCCCATTTCTTAGAACACAGTAAGTTTGTCAACGATATCTTCACTTTTTTTAACCGCCGATGCAAAGAGGGCTGCTATAAGTTTGAAGTCTGTGTCTGTCCGAGAATGAGTGTTTTGAGTTGCAGAGCATCTTGTCTGGTTGGACGGATATCAGGACGAATTCACAATGCTACTGTTCCGTAGAGCTCTCTCTTTCTCGAGATTCCAAAACTATATAGGCATGTGTGTACATGCTTATAGATATTTCTAAATTTTAAGACGCATAAACTGCTGCATGCGTCGTTCAAAATTATTATTATTTAACGTTAATATCCCGATAATTCCGATAAGACGGAATCTCGAGTCCAACTCCCGGTGTGAACAGATCTCGCGAGCTATAGCCGCGGGAGAGCCACACCTGCGCACCTGTCCGGAGCCCGGCGAGGTACGTGACCGGCGCGCGCGCAGCCCCGGGCGCCCACAGCGGAGCACGCGCCTCCCAAAGCACTAGACACACTGGAACACCAAGTGCATCTATAGTATTCCTATGGTGACGAGTAGGTTTGGTCTTACTAGAGCTATGGGGGCCAGAAAACAATTGGGTACCACTTTTAAATTTATTTCTACCACCGAGCATCAACACCTATATTGTTGTTCCGGTGTAAAGGATAAGAGAGTCAGTGAAATTATCCGCTCATGAGGTCTCAGGGTAACAGGCCTGCAGTCCGTGATTAGATTACTTTCCACCAGGCAGGTGATTTCCTTGATCATTTGTCACAACTTCCTAAAAAAGAAACTTCCTGTCTACGAGTATATATCATTTAAGGAATACCTTTGAAAACGCGGAGTTGGTCGTCATTAGGTCATCCCACAATGCAGGCGTGAATGCGGTTTCTTTGCTCATAAGTTCACCAATAAAATTAGGAGCCTCACGGAAATTCCATATATTTATCGGTGACTTTTCGTTGAAAGGCTGAACCTTCCTAAGTAATAAGCTAGGGAATGAATAAATCAATCGACTTTCCCGTTGATAGCACTCTCTCACTAACCACAGGTTTCCCACTATTGGAAACAATATCACTTAACTTTATCACAAACTAACAATTTTCTTTATATTTAACCCAGTTACATTGGTTGGAGGTGACAACGATCAATCATTGTGACGTATATTTTTATAACAATTACGCTCTACACAGCACTAAGAGCGCCTAATACGTCCGTCCAATATGTACACGCCTTTAGTGTGTAGGGCTCAACAGTCATTAACTTTCGGCCACCAATGATATACTACGTGTATGGGATGTGCCGCATGCTTATTTAATGATGGTGCCAGCCTATTATGTGTAGACACATTTTCTGTTTCTAGTCACGTTTCTGTGAAGATTTTAGGGATATGTCGATGCGCAGAGAATTTGTGATGGAATAAAGGAATAACTCTTCATATTGGATTTTCTGGCATAAGATGTATCCTCTGACACTCCAGGTATCAAGATGAATCTAACGACATGCACTTTGATATCGGTCAAGCCGTTTAGGTTACAGGATGCGCTAAAGGCACGGACATACATACATACACTCGAAAAACATTACCTTCCTATCTTGGACCGTCGGGTAAGACAATTGGTCAACAGTCCATTAGTTGTACCGTATCCACGGTAACAATACAAACAACCTGTGTTTTTATCGGCCTAGTTGTACTTTGATAATAAATTGAAAAGCTCTAATAACACCATTCCTTGCCTGTTGCGTGCCGCAACCTATTTTCTCACCGCTCGTATAAGGCCGCAGTCTATTTAACAAGTAATATCTGTATCGTTGCCGTTGGTGTAATTTTAGGTCGTTCCCACAAGGCGCGTGGAGACGACTTTGCCGGTCCATACAAGTACGGGGAGTTGGTTGTTAGGGATGTATCGAACTTTCTCATTCAGATCAGAGTGCAATTGATGATGGTACCGATCAACTGAAATGGAAGGCATTCATGATATCATAGCAGTACTTTCCATAGAATAAAAGTGAAAAGATCGGCTTTAGAGCATAACGTAAATGTTTTGAGTTGAATTCAACTGGGGATTGGATGTATTAAGTATTGTAATACTTCATTTATATATATTTAAAATCACGGCAGACAAAAGCTTATATAGTGTGCAGCCAACTAAACCGACTGAATTTATGCTTCCTCAATTACCTGCGCCATTGTCATTCAAAACGCCAATCGATCTGTCAAACAATGCTGCAGGCAATCAAGCTGCGTTACATAACGCTCCCACTAATAGACCGAAGGTTCCGTAAAAGGGCTGCAGTAGTACCCAATAGCGGGCGAACGTGCCCAGCAAATGTGCACTTACGATTCGGCGAACTCTATTGTTTTACCGGCCAAATACGCCGAAAATGTCAAGCTTTGTTATGTCTACAAACGGGGCTATGACGTAACGTCACACCTGGAATCGGTGGTTAAAAATTATAAATAATTCCGAACACACATTTGAGCCTTTATCTGACAGTGATCGGTGCGTGCGCAGCATATCCTCACGTATAATTCACCGGGCCAAATGAAATTATTATACTAATTACCGAATCTCGATCACGAGCTGGGGGCGTAGCGGCTCTAAATCTCGGCGCGCTCTCCTAAATCGATTACGGGTATTACTAGCCTAGAGCCTCCACGTTTTGTCTCTGTCTAATGTGGGCCGGCCTTGTGCTCCTCTTTTTGGATATAATCTCGTACGGTTCAATGCTCCTCATGGGCATTTTAGCTGAGATCATTTTACTGGAAATCGGAAAGCTGAGTTGTGTTAGATAACTTTAGGAACTTAAGGACTATATTGTTCAATACGGAACCTTATGAAATACATTGTGGATTGAAAGGGCTATTTATGTCAGGACATAACATTTCTTTGCTTCTAAAATTCCTCCGAATAGGGATGACATGAATATCAACACAAATGATGAATTTACGGATTAGAAGCCTAGATGTGATTATAATCTACTTGGACTAGATATCATTATTAGCAACTGAACAAGCATGTTGGTGTAGGTTTGTAGTGGTCCGTACCAAAAATGGCAACCCGGAACACTTACAGAATCATGTCGGTGTCTGTCCGTTTGTCACATTTCATTTATTTCTGAAGCTATTCGATGTTGACAATTCATATTTGGTATAATGGTGGCCCAAATATACGTGAACGTAGCACCAATATGAATGCTGCAAAAATACTATAGATTTTTATTTGGATGACGTAGTTCACCGAGCTCGTGTCTTGTTGTTCGTTATATTTATACAGGTTGTATCCGAAGCTTCCACATCCTCGTCACCCACTCTATTTGGTTGGCTAAATGTGAGATGTTTTCAATTAGACGCGAGTCTGTACGCTCGCCAGATCATTGTTTAATAGTCCACGCTCTAGTAAACTCGCCGAAAGAGTACGCTGGCTTTCCTCACTTGTTTTATCCAAGGTTAATTAGTAATTTGAAATGTAATACGAGAGCGTGTTAGAAAAATATTAATTTTTAATCCGTGTTATAGCAGCCTGTCCTGCAGATTCTAAAGTATATCTTAATTTAACACTAACTTTGCTACAAAATTACGTGTTAATTTCTGACGATTTCATTAGCATCAACCTACCAATCCAGAATCCCGTTTCTTAAATATACTTTACTCATTTACAGAAACAGTATTTTAAGAACTAAAGACAAGAAAGTATGTAATAACGATAATGAGACAGTCATCATCTTCTTGCCCTTGTCCCAAATTATTTGGGGTCGGTGCAGTACGTCTTTTTCTTCCAATCTCCAATATCAGCCGTCACCTCATCATTCACTCCCGTTTCGTTCATATCACCTCACACAATCCTCCATATTTTTCTTTAATAATAAGACAGTGTAAGTGAATATTCACGATATTCACAATATTGTAAATATTCACTTATACTGATTAGCAGTGTTAATTCATTGGCCGTTGATGAGTTATGGTATATTTACCTACATCAAGTATCTTACTTTCGCCCATCATTATATCCAGCCACAAGGAGTCCGTTACCTTTAACTCATACTTAATTCTTTATTTCTATAAACTTCATTCGAGCATTTGAACAACATCTATATAGTGGGTATGAGTTATGAGGATGACGAAATTGACCAACCTCCCAGCATCGTTGTTGACAGTTTCACGCAAGACGACCACGCTTCACTTAAATCCTTTGGGTAGTAAATATTACCATATAAGATTGATGTCTTCGATTATATTTAGATTCCAATCAATTTATTCCGTGCAATCTTTTATTATATATTGGAAACCTTCCGCAAGGTTTTGGAACTATACCAGCCGAAACGCGGCCCTGTTGAAGATCAGGCCTCATTCGTATTACATTACTGTCTGCAAATATACTTACAGTGGACTCTAAATCACCATTGTTACTTACCAAAGTTCTAGTTGATGACTTGGTTTAGAATACGCACGCACGGCCTTCGGAAAGCAATAAAGGTTTTTTAGGTGTAACATTATGGAGCGTATTATCACTATCGAGTGTAATGGGCGCTTGAAACCTAAATCTTTGCTGTTAAGCGTTTACAGCCAAGATAAGGAGGCACGCTTTCTTTATTGTTCTCTATGTGCGCGTGTAATCAATACACGGATGTTATGTCATTGTAGGCTATCGTAGGGATGGATTTATTGCCACATAAACAATGACGTAGATATTATTATATTTATATATTATTATAGGCCTTTCCGTTATTAAAGTTTATTATTATGGCATTACACATCATGTTCACGTTACTAAAACCGGAGTATCTATATATAGTATTTTATATGTCATCAATGAGTCGTTTACACATTATATTTTCTTTAATACTTAAAACCAGATAACGACTTCTAAGATACCCAAAGCACCCTTTGATAATTACATACTTTACTTCGAGATTCACAATTTTTTCCAAATATCCTCTTCCCCAAAAAGCAATTTACATAGTCCTCAGTCATACTCTCTCTTATAATTTGAGGAATCTCGCACCAGAAGCGATGATTGTAAAATTTTCCAAATTTCTATTGGCGTTTGCTCATCGCCTCCCATTGCCCAATAGCGGGGAAGATCCTGTCCTCATTTAATTTGTCTCAATAAAGAGAGAGATAATTGCGTAAAGTATAAAGTAATGTATAAAATGAAGATCTCATCATGCCTGCTTGCTTGGAAAGGAGAGCCGAAGATTGCGCTATGGTTGAGGGCTAAGTACGGCCAGCAGTGTAAGATAGGCTACCATTTCCTCACCAGCCTCAATCCAAAAGCACATTGCGTTCAATAATTGTGCAATAAAAAAATAACCTAGTCTAATATGTTACAGTGAATATGAATGTAACAACTTTCAGTTTTATTTAATGTGGCATGTAGACTATAAATCGCGGTTTCACTCGGTCTTCACCCTTGCACCATGCTGTTCTGCTCTACCTCCCACCAGCACCACGTCTGACCAACTGAACCACTTTCATTTTCGTAACTTTTTTCTTTCAATTTCATACATGTAAAGCTAGTTGATTCCGAATATATTAGCTGTTACGATAGGTGTAACATTAGGTTCGCGTTGGTCTGGTCAATAATTACGAGGCCAACGGGAACATCTTGGTATAAGTTTTTCTCCATTCGACGACTGATGGTGTAGTTGACAGTGACCGGTTGCCGGTTCGAATCCCGCTAGAGGTAAATGTGTAATGAACCATCAACAAATTCAACAGCCTTATACGTCCTCATGTACTCTTGGGGCTCAGCCTCCTCTCACTAGGGGAGGGTATGGGTCATAATCCACCATACGGGCCCAGACTAGTGGCCTCCCGACAGTCAGTAAGCCGCCCCTCTAGTCCACCGACTTGGCTTAACGACTGCCTTCAGTTGAAAAAACAACCACGACCGTGTATTTAACGTGCCCTCCGAAGCACGAAAACATTCACATTAAAATGCCACTAATAGTGGTCACCCATCCAAGAACTGACCGGACATTGCTTTGCTTCGCTAATCGAAAACGAATAGCGATTGCGACTGTGCCAGCAGTGTAATGAATTAAACCATTATTCCCGACTCATGGAATATTTAATATACCTATGTTAACTGTTTACCCGTATCTAGTAATCACGTTTTATCTAATAAAACTCGTATATAACATATTTTCTTTCTTTGTCAACAGCCTGTTCGAACAGGAGATCATGAGCTACGTACCGGCGAGTGGGTGCGGGAGCGTGGCGGGAGCAGGTGTTGCATCGCCCGCAGCGTCACCGGCCGCCGCTCGCAGCACACGTGCGCCCGCGCCGCAGCGTCGCGACTTCGAAGCGAAGCTGCGCGCCTTCTACCGCAAGCTGGAGAGCAAGGGCTACGGGCAGGGCCCTGGGAAGCTGAAGTAAGTTGCTTCTGTCC
Organism: Oegoconia quadripuncta; assembly: GCA_949316235.1. Lineage (NCBI taxonomy): Eukaryota > Metazoa > Arthropoda > Insecta > Lepidoptera > Autostichidae > Oegoconia > Oegoconia quadripuncta. The sequence continues at coordinate 25,219,976 of OX438752.1, read as the reverse complement.
GATCTGTAGTCTCTACTTTTCAAACCGATTGGACCGTACCGATAAAGCACCCTGCGGGCGTCGGCGTTTCCAGAGTCTTACAATCTTGGGACCTTCAAGAGTTTACTGGGATCGCAAGCTTCATCTGCACTTTCCAACATGTGAGAGAGTAGCCGAACGCGTCGGCAGTCCTTTATAAAACAACCAGCTCCCGTAGCATGACATCGATAGTGGCGCACGACGTAGGAGTGAGAGTGGGATAGTTGTATATTTAGTCCAAGCGAATGTGCAAGACAAAAATTGTCTCGCGCGACATAAAAATAATAAAATAAATACAATAAAAGGTATTTATTCACCACAAAGTTAATTGAACAAGTAATTAATTGATAATAAATTATGTCAAATTGTGATGAAAAGGTAGGGACTCAGCAGATTTGCTGATTTTCAGTCCCCCCCCCCAAGTAGAGTAGTTGCTGCCACCAAGGAATTAATATACGTATATTGCTAATTCCTAATCAAAATCCAACGGCCCTTCTAGAAGTCGTGTTTTATATTAAATATTTTTTATTTTGTGTAATTCTTAGTCAAGGTAGGTATGGGGAAAGCTGTTATTAATGAGAAGACTGTGACTAAGTAACGAACTCTAATTATCTATTGCAAGTTTAAAAGTATAGCAACATTTTTGGTTATGCTTACCATTAAAAAAACCTATGTTTAAGTTACCTTTAAAGTCCCTATTGCTAGATCTGCTTGACTCCTCTGAGTATATAAGTTTCAAGCCTATCTCTCTCTATGGCATTGTAGCGCACAAAACGACTCAACCGAATCGAACACAGTTTACTATTTTCGAGATGTTTCTTAGCCATGTTCGTTGTAAATCGGTTAAGACGTTTGAAATATATGTATGTTATTAGGATGATATACTCGTACCGATTGTGCCCGGGAATTTATACTAGCGACCCGTCCCAGCTTCGCACGGGTGCAATTACATTCAAAGAATCATATAATATACTTGTATTAAATATTCTATAAATTATACATATGATTCCGGTAGAAATAAATAAATAATAAATAAATATTTCGGACACTTACACCAATCATCTAGTCCCAAACTAAGCAAAGCTTGTACTATGGATACTAGATAACGGATAAACATACATAAATATTTATATAAACATCTATATAGTATATCTATACTATCATTTAGATAGTGAAAACCTTATCAAAATCCGTTGCGTAGTTTAGAACAACTAAGCGCACAAACAGACAGACGATTTATACTACATTTTACCGTTCTAAAGCTTAATAGATCCACCAACTTTTCCAGATTACACATTCGCCGCGCTCATCTTCTAGAAGACGCGTTTCGTCGTATCATGTCGTGCAGCAAGAAGGACCTTCAAAAGGGCAAACTCTGCTTGCTGTGGGACGGCGAAGAAGGACTGGACTACGGAGGGCCCAGCCGGGAGTTCTTCTTCCTTCTCTCGAGGGAACTCTTCAACCCTTACTATGGACTATTCGAGTACTCGGCGAATGACACTTATACGGTCCACGTGTCACCGATGTCGGCGTTCGTCGATAACCATCACGAGTGGTAAGCTTTCACTTTCTTATATTAATGGTATGAAAAAGGTGATTCTTTATTATGGAAAATGATTAATGTTGTTGATAAATAGAACCGTGCTATAATGGCTGACCTGACAGACACGTACTCGTGGTTATGTAGGGTCATAATGGGATATTTATTTAGAGAGTGTTTAGGAGAAGAAAAATTCTTTATTGTATACATTAAAAACAAAGGCACAAGTTACACAGGTGTTATAACGACGATTTTTAATTTTGCGTGTTAGTCTGTTCGATTTCCGGCTCAGGTAAGTTTTTTTATGCACAACGGGTTGCAACTTCACCTCAATCACACCTGATGTTACATGAAGATGGGGTCGAAGGTGGAAGCGTACTGACCAGGAAACCCGATCTTATTTGAGGGACTAGCTATCTTATCTCTGACAACCGGAACACAACAATGGCAGACGATAAGATGGCGGCGGCCATTTAAAATGCCCTACCACAAACCAAACCGAATACTAAACATGTACCCCGCTGATGATCGAACCCGCGACCTCAGATCGTAAACCCTATGTTGTTATATTGAACCACGGACGCAGTAAAAGGCGGCCCAAAGATGGAGGGTAACATTACATTTTATGGTAAATAATCCAACATGGCGCCCGCGAAATGCAAAATATGCTGTCGGGTTATTTGGTTTAAAAAAAATCTGTGAATGCAGTTTTTCTTACTGTTTACAACAAAAGCACGTTTCCTTTGATTATCGTCCATCTTATTTTAGGTAGGTACCTACTTTCCTTCCAGATGACGTTCGTTCTTTCCAACCTGTAACACGATGGTAGGTACTGTAACATGTATGTCAATGATAAGGCCGTGCTGTACATATTAACATTTATTTATTTATCATTTATTGCACACAAGAAAAAAAACATACAGATACAATATAATAGAGACGACACAACAGGTTCTGCTTATTTCTACAATGAAATTTCTTCCAGATTGAAATTTCTTTCTTCCTCTTCTTCCTTCTTAACATCTGTTTATTTCTTTGCTGCGGATACAACTTCTCCACCTGCAGCAGGACATCCCACAGATTTTCTTTACACCAGTAATGCGTTGTCGTCAGCTTATTTTTATAAAAAGGCTTTATTCCTTTTAGAAATTGCGTCACAAAAATAGCATCTTTCGTTATGTTTGCGCTGGAAGCAAGCTCCGATAACTTGTAAAAAAACTCCAAGAGCGATCCTTCCTCCTATTTCGCGTTATAAAACAATTATTTTATCATTGACACCCGTGTTTACAGTACTTTATATTATGTGGAAGTAGTTTACTGTGCTGTCACATAGAGCGGCCATTTTCTCGTCATACGACTGTAATCGCGTCTAGGAAATCTCCACGACGATTATACCCCCTTCCTTGTTCACAAACGAGACTCGATAATAATAACACAAATCAATATAAGTTTAACATTGTTTTCCGATGAGTGCGGGCTATTATAGCAAACATTACGTTGGTATAATTACAGGCTATTGCCGGCTCATTGCCTCTTGTATTATGATGATTGCTAAGTCACACACAATCTTAAGTCCGCTTCAAAGGACACTTCTGGTTATTTCGCCAGAACAACGAGCTGAAAATGCTCTGAAAAAAGACAAAGAATTCACTTCATGAACAGAATATCTTCCTAATCTAAGGGGCATTTAACAGTTCGATGGTTTATCATCTACAATAATGAAGTCATTAAGTATGTGTTTTTTTGTTTAATAAATGACCGGATATTGCTAAAAAACATCATTTTAATAGGAAAACGTTCATAGCGTTAGATGTAAGGCATTTGTTCGAAAAGAATATAATAATTAGTATAACTGAAATAGCCGGCATGCGAAAGTTTGTGTGGGTTTGTTACCTCTTCACGCCTAAACTTTGGACGGATTTGGATAAATTTTGGTTGGTAGACAGATTAGGTCCTGAATTAATATATGGGCGAAATGTTGCTGAACCGATTTTGATAAAATATTCCACGCCATGGAAGTAAGGATAACAGCTAGGCATATATAACTATAAATTGAAAATTTAGAAAACCCCGAGCATGTATATCGTCTTGATAGACCAAAACCAACTGAGTTAAAAACTAAATACGTTCGAAACGACTTAACTGATTTGCATCAAACTTAGTTAAGAACCTATCTCCGAGTTTAATTTTAAATATACCGCATGAGTTTCTTTTCCGTAAAGAAACTCATGGGCATATGAAGTAAGTGAAATTGAAGGTATTGGCATAGGTAGTTTAATCAAAACCATCATGGAATAAAGCGTTAATTTTGTCATTTAACTGTCGCGTTTGTAGCCTATTCCATATAATTACATCACTAAATTAATTAAATAAAGAAAACTTGGAGAAAATATGAGTTCCAAATAAATTTCGTATGATAGGAACCCTACAATTAACGCTAGTCGCATATCAACTGCCGGCCGCAGCGGGCGTTTACCAAAAAAAAAATAAACTACCTATGCCAATAATATTCCATTTCGCTTACCTAATATGCCCCATTATTTTCCTTACGGTAAAAAAAATCATCTTATATAAAAAAATTAGATAGCTCTCGAAAGATATCATCCTCGATATCATCATCATATCGGCCGAAAGACATCCACTGCTGGACAAAGGAGACCCCCAAAAAACTATATTAAAAGGCAAAATATCTTCTAAACGGCTTGACCGATTTTCATTGAGCAGATTGTACACGTAAATAAATTAGTTATTCTGTGCTTAATGAAGGATTTGTCTGTAATGCGGATATGTGTGCTCAGTATTTGTAGTGGTATACTATATGCTAAAGCAAACAACCACTGTTGTCGACAGGAAACCTTATTTGATGGACACATCGACGACATTTCTTCCTTGCATAAATATCCAGTAGTGTACTGCGTGCATGTTATCTTATATTATTTTTATTTCACTTTGAAGGTTATCCCATCAGGGGAGTTCATAAAAGTTTAGTGATGATCTGAGGTTGATGATGCACTCCGGAGATAAAGAACGGACCCTACTGAAGTCGGTTGCTTTGTAATTTTCGACGAGTCAATTGCGCTTGACCTCAATCTGATGTTAAGTGAAGATGAGGCTGTTCGTACAATTGCAGTTAAGCAAGTTGGAGGCACTCGTGGCGCAGTCGCATTCGCTATTCGTCTTCGATTAGCGAAGTTAAGCAATGTCTGGCGCTGTCAACCTGGGATGGGGACCACTAGTGGCAGTTTAATACGGCGTTTCCGTGCTTCAGAGGGCAGGTTAAATAGTCGGTCCCGGTGGTTTTCTATTGACGGCAGTCGTTAAGCTTTGTCGGTGGCCACTGACGTCAGGTGGCGTAGTGGATGACCCCTCTCCCAATGAGAGGCCGTGCCCTAACAGTGAGGGCGTGTAAGGCTGTTAATGAAGTTGGAATTATTTTTTCAGAATAAACATTATTTGTCACGCACGGACTAGGCACTTTAATTGAAACACCGATCGATTATCTAACATTAAAGCAATAGGTTTTTAGTTTTATGCATGACGTCAACGGCATCCTATTGATTTTGTTTAGCCTAATACACGCGTTGTTTTATACAAATGGTTGTGAACAATGCAATGAGTAACCAAGGTTATGGGCCTGGATAACGGTGCTTTTTTGTTTGGACTTGGTAACCCTAGACGCGTTGCATTGGAGTGCTGTCCCTTCGTAGCTATTAATGGTAGAAAATAACTGGTTGATAAAAATAAATAACGGAGGCGACGACGGAGAGGCGGCCGCATCACAAATGGGTCACACCACACTATAAATGTCATCGACAATTTTAAACGATTTAACGTATATACGGTTTCTCTTACTTGATTAGGTAACTATCTGGCTATTTCTGCTGCCAAGCATTTAGGTTAGTATTGTAGTCCGGTCTGAAGGGTAAGAGCGCCAGTGTAATTACCGGCCTTATAAATAAATTCAATATTAAAATATATAACTTGGACATACACACATTATGATTAACTAGATAGACCACAATCACATCTAATGGAAAGTGACGATGTAGTCGATGATGAAGCACGCGATGCCAGTTCCAGCCTATTCACCCTGCTCTTGGAGATTTGAACATATATGATCCCGGAAGGAAATTCTATGCCTTAAGTGAAGAGCTTCGCTTAAAAAAAAATCGCTTAGTACGAATGTTCGCTGGAGACGCTCCCGCGCGAGTATTCTCAAGATGAAATGGCTATCGTGGAATAAGATTGCGCAATTTCAACGTACACTCATTGTAATGCATTCAATAAAATACTGATAGACAGATAATTTAGCAAGCATCGAATCGTCACCTATTAGCTTTTTGCCACGTCGTCGTTCCACAGAAATTATGATTCCTTCAGCCTAGTATAATAGTGTCGAACTAATTAGTTATTAGAAAATTTATTGGTTATAATTCCTAAATACGGACATGAAGATAGAGAACCTTGACTATTTCTATCTCGTTCACTTTGATCCCCCTCCTCTCTTTCTAACAAAGGTAACAATACAAGGAAAGAAGGGATTAGGGACCAACCCTGAGATAGCACAAAAAAAGGTTCTTTTTTGCGAAGTCAATGTTGGCCTGTATTAAAATGATCTAAATCATCACCTCTTGGACCCGTATTTCAGAATGTTGCTCAATCGTAGATCTGCGCTTGAGCATAGTTAGAAAGAGATGCCGATATACAAGTTACATAAAGCTGTCCCTTTTTAACTGCCCTCAAGCGGAGATCTGTGTTTGAGTTACATTCGGAAATAGGGCCTTAATAAATAACTCTAAGAGGACAAAATCCCCGTAGGTATATGTAGGTAATGGAAATTCTTTACAACATTGACTAAGTCTTCCTCAACACACTAATGTATTTCATGTCTTTATCTCCAATATTTCTATACAACACATACATACAAATCTCGGAATTATGTACTGTCAACAGGCACAAAAGCATGGTACTTACTGCATCTGCGCATATTGATTCTGCGCAGTCCCCATAGAAAAATGTCGTCTCAAATTACTTGTTAAAACGGATATCAAGTTTCCAACAAACAACGTCGGCATGTTCTTCGCTGTAGCTTTTTGTACCTTGTCTGTCACACGAATCAAAAATATTATGTAATTCAATCTTCGGAATTGGTGTTTGAAAGATGGACGTCCCTATCTGCGTATTGTACAATTAGTAAGTAGTAAGTAGATGATGTCCCGACGATTCAGAATTGCTGAACTTTTCATGGCTTACGAAATCGAATTAGGAATGAAATAATTCGCAGATGAACGACAGTCACGGACATAGCCCGGATTAGTAAGTTAAAGTGGCAGGGCACAGCAGCGCTAAAGAGTCATGGTCGTCGGCATAAAAGTTCTAGAGTGGAGTCCACCCGTAAGGATAACCTGGTAAACGTCGCGAGAAGTAGCTGGATGCGGGCCTCTAATCGGACACTGAAAATCTATGGTGGAGGCCTATGTTCAGCAGTGGACGTCTCTTGGCTAATATCATAATTATGAAGTCTGATTAACAATATATAGAGATTATAGAAACGAACCCACGCAACTTCGCGATTTAATTTGGATCGAGATGACGGGGAGGACCTAATAATCTGTCTGTACAATCATAACTATTCACTTCAATTTAGCTATAGGTCAGTTTAGGTATAGCAAATAGCAATTTAGGTATAGGATAGAGCTGTAATGAATAAAGTTTCTCCTAATTCTCCCATTAAGGAAAAACTGAGACCTGGAAACGATCCCCCTAGAATCTAGATAGACTTCGTTGTGGAGAATTCAGGAAGAGGTGGGTTTTCTCTAATGCCGTCAAGAGTGACTCATGGCGCACTTGATGTCGTGCCATACCTCCCCAGTTATATAGCACAGAAAGGAGTCCAGAACCATCGACGTTGCCACGTTTTGAGCTAATACCCACAGATTTTTTCATTGGCTTCTATATCGAATATTGACTAAAACTTTTAATTTTCTTTATCCTCAGGTTTCGCTTCTCCGGGCGCGTGCTGGGGCTGGCGCTAGTACACGGTTACCTCCTCGAGGCGTGGTTCACGCGGGCGTTGTACCGAGCGCTGCTGCGACTGCCGCCAGCATTGGAAGACGTTGACGCCTTGGACGCGCAATTCGCAGCCTCCCTGCGCTGGTTGCAGGTGGGTTGCCCTATAAAATTGAAATGAAATCGTTATTCGTTTTGAATTAGTGAAATTGTGCGCAGTCTAGTCTATTTTCGAATGGGTGACCTAAAGTGGCATTTTCATAAGTGTAATCGTATTTTGGAGTACAGGGAGCCAGTCGTTAAGTCAACAAGCCAAGCGTACAGAGGCGGCTTGAAAATACTGCCTGTAAATTATGTTGCGTACCCTCTCTAGTGAGAGGAGTTCAAGGTGCCCCTTTAACATCAGACTGGTAGACAACTGCCTACAATTCAAAACATTAACTTAACCTCCAAGACACGGAAACACTCATTTGAAAATGTCCCCACAAGGGCTGATCTCGACTGATATTGTAATTTATCATACTCATCTTTAATTTGTCTCCATCTCCAGTCGGCGCGCTGCGTTTCCTCCCTGGAGCTGACATTCGCTGTGTCGGAGCGTCTCGCCGACGGTCGGGTTTTAGAGCGAGAGCTCAAGACCGGCGGCCGCGATATCGCCGTCACTGAACGGAACAAGAAGGAGTACCTGGAGAGGGTGGTGCGGTGGCGAGTGGAGAGAGGGGTCGCCGAGCAAACAGAGTGGCTGGTCAGGGGGTTCCATGAGGTAGGCCCAACTGGTTGATGAATGGTAAAGTAACGAGAAAGAATGTTGAATCAAGTGAGATTGATATTAAAAGCTGATGTTGTATGGTCAAATCTTAAACACACCTTTTCAAAGACTTGTTATTCAACGATTTTTTCATTTAATTCAAATGCCCTTAGACTGAGAAGGCTTCAGTTTCTGTATATGGTTATCTCTTGTACTTTATTTGAATGGAAATAAGAAATCATAATATTCCTGATGTAATACAGATTGTCAAGTCGCATGAAATGAATGCTACCATAATGCCAACAGGGTTTGGATAAATCCTTCCAATTTCTCTGTACATGTAGTTACTAGTAAGAACGAGCTAGAAACTCAGGCGTTGCTCTTTTTAAATAAGCATTTAAACAATTTATGATTCGACAAAGAAATAAATAAACTGGATATCGCCGAGCGGTTCATATCCACGCTTTCTTATCAATACCGCTGCTTGTCGGCAGATTTTAATTCTGTATTAAAGAGCGAGACTGAGTATTATCGCCATCTCTGACTTGCCGCAAAAATATAAATTTATCTATCATTTTCGACTAGTTTTAAGTAGAGATTCTTACTTGGCCTGTGCCGTAGATAAGATGGGCAGCCACATCACATGGCAGTTTAAAAATACCATACCAAGTACCAATCCTTTGTAACCTTACATTGTTTAAATCGTCGCGACTAACCTTATCAATCCCATTTGATCAGGTGGTTGACCCCCGGTTGGTGGCAGCGTTCGACGCTCGTGAACTGGAGCTGGTGATAGCGGGCGCGCCGGAGCTGGACGTGGCCGACTGGAGGAGCAACACGGAGTACCGCGGCGGCTACCACGACGGACACCCCGTCATCATATGGTTCTGGCAGACCATCGATAGGTGAATAACCCTCACCTCTCAACACCGTACCCAGTAGTAATGGTGGTTGTAATTCATACGTCGCAAAGTCACAACCCATATTCCAAATGGGGTGGTCAGCGATAACCCAAACAATAGTGTTTAAGTGTTAGATTATTGAAACAACATCCACGGTTCACCTTATGCAAAAATACAAAAATGCACACGTGGACAGATGGTGAGCTCATCGCCGTTGGAACGTGCAAATCTATAGATGTTTTTTTGGTGGATAGGCCCTTAGTCGCCTTTTACGACTCCCACGGGAAAAGACGGCCGTTGTGGATAATACTTATAAAACTGCTAATTTTCTTAAGAAGGTACTAGTGAGAATAAAGGTGTTACAATTTGAGCATTATTACACCTTCACTTAAGGTAACATGTCTACTCTATTTCTGGATATAATATCATTGACCCTACCACATCAATAACACAACATAAATTTTGAGATTAATAATGAATTGAGTTGTCGCCTTGAAAACCCTTTACGGTCTGAGGCAACAAACCTTATGTTACACGCTTCCGTCTGCCAACGTGGTTGTGGAGGAGTTTATGTACGACGACCAAAGTCAAAAATGCTTTATTTTGTAGGTACACAGAATACACTTCAAATAGTCTTATTTTACATTTTTTAAGCTACTGCTTGTACAAAATGCACAATTTTCCCCTGAGAAGAATAAGCAAGAAACCGAAGGGTATTGCTCTTTTTATATAAAGGTTAAAGGTTTTTATATTTCATTATTGATTGTGATTTAGCCTGGCATATACGAACGATCTGATTATGTCCACGGATGATTATCCTCCAAATAGTCTGATATGTTATAATTACTTTATCTCCTCCGGTCCCGATTTCGCTGTGTTCATTGGTTATTTTCACATTTATACAAGTATGTGTCGCTAAATGGGTCAAATAAACGATTCTTTCGTGCCCAGAAACTTTGAATGAGTTACTGGCAAGTCCTGTCAAATCATCACTCTGTTTGGCTTTATCTAGGAGAGCACCCGCCTCCCTCGTGCAGTCAGAAACAGATATACCTTTACAAGTCTGCATCATTTTATCAAGAAATCATGAACGTATTTCGACAACGTCATGTTTTTTTACAGCAATCATTAAATTTAACAATAAACAAAAAATACTATTTAAAAATATTCATGATTCGCTGAGGAAACTCAATTTTTATTATGCAGGTCTGTGAAAGGTTATCTGTGTCTGACTGTACCTCAGCTAGACCACTATGCCCCGCGAGAAATGCACGCTCTAAAATTCCAAGACATATTGCAAATGTGTAACATCAATTGCAAATTTCGGCAGTCAGTGGACTTGAAATTACTGTCCGTCAGATGGGCTTAGTTCGACAAATACACCCATATATACTAATAAATAAACATCCTTGGTCATACACACAGCGCCATCTAGTTCCACACTAAGGTTTGTATTAATAAACCGTTTTCAAGATTGAGATGACCTTAAGTTGACGCTTGAGAATCTGTTGCATATTAAAACAGTTTCAATAAAACAGTATTCAGACTGAGACGCGATCTCAATCTCAAGAACGGTTTATTAATACGAGCCTTAGCTACTACGGATACCTGATGGTTGATTTTTACTACACAAATATTTTTATTTTTGTAAATGGACATACCTTTTATAAATGAAAACATCCATTATTGGGGTACACCTGCCCATATTCAACTGTATGTTGAACCCGCGACCAATTAGTTATAGGGTTTCTAAACACCACACCAAATATGTCCTAAAATATTGGACCCATGTCGTTAGCACTGTATTAATTCTTTGCCCACGTGGTAGATTATACCCTCTTATAATGAGAAGAGACTGTAACCCAGCAGAGGCGACTTAAGGTTCTTGATATAGTCATCTAACAATATAAGTTTAAAAACCAAAAATCCCGACAGCATATTTTGCATTTCACGGGCGCCATGTTGAATGTTTTACCATAAAATGTACCCTATGACACTTCAGGGGTCAAGACGAATTCAACGACTCGACAACGACATGTACTTCGAAATTGGTCAAACCGTTTAGGCTACAGCTGGTAACATATCTACATACAAACATACATATACTCGAAAAGCATTACCCTCCTTCCTTGAGCCGTCAGGTAAAAATAGAATTGTTTCATTTTAAGATTGGGCATACATATATGGTAGTCATTCAGTATTTTTAAAACCCAACTGGAATTTCTAGACCAAAAATTCACGTAGACTAGATCGTAATTCTATAAAACACCATTGTACTTTATTTAATTGCAAACGCTAATAGAACAACTTCAGGGTACCTCTAGGCTAACAGTACAAGGGATCCTGATTTCTATTACCCAGTGGGTTGGTACTGGAGAAGGAGGTTGATTAGTCTACTGCGGCCAAGGGTAGTGTTAACAATTGTAACATGTTAAGGAAACTATATAATTATAGTAATTTTGGACCCAACGAATACGAAAACTGTTTTTTTTTTAATACATATCGGAAGAATGTTGAAAAACGCACACATTTTTATTTATCCTTCAATCTTCATTCAAAGGACACGCTTTAAATCCATTGTGTATAAAAAATCTGTGTATTTGATTTTTGTTATTATTCTTTCAGGTTCACAAATGAGCAGCGCTTACGCCTGGTGCAGTTCGTGACGGGCACCTCATCGATCCCGTACGAGGGGTTCTCCGCCCTCCGCGGCTCCACGGGCCCGCGCCGCTTCTGCATCGAGCGCTGGGGCCGCGTCGAGTCTCTGCCCCGAGCGCACACCTGCTTCAACCGCTTAGACCTGCCACCCTACCCCAGCCCGCAACTACTCCACGAGAAACTGCTACTCGCCGTCGAGGAAACAAACACCTTCGGCATCGAGTGAACACGCACGAGATACCACATGGATTTCAATTTTCACCACTGCGAATGCCAGCCCTCGCTGAATAGGGGTCTGAATAAACGATGACTTACTAGCGAGGCTAGACTCGAGTTGAATGGCCGTGTATTTAAAAATCCATTAGCAGTAAGTTATCGAGAATAATTATGTTCTGTTGTTGTCAATGTAAATAATAGTCAATTGATAGTAGTCGATGGAGAAACAAAGATAGTGTTAAGTATGATAGTAGATACTATTGTGTTGTATAGATGTGCCTAGACTTGTAACAACTAGCCACTTATCCTATATACCGAGGTTTGTACTTTATTAATGCTTTTAATGTAAGTGAAGTATATCGTGGCTGTGATCGAGACTCAAGTCTCGTGTTAGATATTACGCTTTTACGTCACTAATTTATAATGTATTGTATGTATGTAACTTAGGAACTTCTGATAACGGCTCGTTTACTATTTATATCCTAACGCAACTGCACTGTATAAACACAAGGAATTAGACGTAATATGTATCTATTGAAATATTTACGGTCAGCGCTAGTCAGCTAACTTAATACTTGCGTAATATTGCCTGATCCCGCCTGATACCCACATGGTCCTACTGCACCGAACAGCCTATTATCGCCACATGATTGGTTTTGTTAAAATTTCAATTCCAAATCTAATTGAGATATGAATGTGATTTATTTTCTTAATAAAATAATGTTCCTTCAATTGTTTTAATTATATGAAATTATCAGAAAAATTGTGTCATTAGAAAAACTCCTTACCATGTGCTCAAGTTATTGGAAAAAAAGCATTCTGGTAAATAATTCAATTCATAGTAACCAGAGCAGTGCGGAACAAAACAGATTCCAGTGTAAATATACTATTTATTGCGTTCGCGTACTCATTTATTACACATGTGTAATGTTAATTTTTGTAAGTAATAGCTTTATTATGTTGAATATTTAACTTTGTTTTACTGTATGAATTTTACGTGTGAAAGTGATAAAATGTGTCAATATACAATATTACTTACAATATTTGTTTCATTTTATATCATCCACGCCACAACTTGTTGTGGTCAACCACTTGTCTATCACCCTCCAGTGGGGCAGGTCTGAATGCCACAATGTACTGGTCCAATGTGCATACAAAATTTAAAAAAACATTCTCCCATAATGTCTGATAGCTGGCAGATGTAAGTATATTATAGTATGTGTGTAAACAAAAAGAAATCTAGGTAGGATTAATTTACTTGAATCACCTCATTATTTATTACCAAACAAAGATCTTATAAAGCTTATCTAAACTGAATGATATCACTGTATTTGTCTCCGCTGCAATCAATTCTTTGAAATGATGTAACTCTATATTCTGGGCAAACTTAGATTTGTTAATGATCTAATGCTATTTAGTCCAGTAAAAATACGTAATTTTCGTGGTATAACTTCCTATAAAACTGACTTTGTGTAGAAGGAAAGTGTGATTGATTACTAATAGAATAAAAATGTTTTCTAACCATTATGTAATTTGATTTAGGTATAGTATAGGTATTTAGTTATATAAAACCTACATCATTAAAATAAAGTTACCACTGTGAACTTCATAGTCTTATTTTTAAATGCTAAGATCTCCTATTTTCTAAAAACATTACCATCCTTCCTTGGGCAGTCAGGTAAAAATGAATCAATGGCTACTTTATATTTTCTAAAAACAATTTATTGAGTCATCATAATATATGCCCTAGGTGAAATATTTTATAAATATAAAGTTGATTGATTTTTTTGAAAATAGTTACAGGAGTTTCAAGTATATTCTCTGAGGCAATGAGTCTTCTTTTATTACTAAATATCTACCTTATAGCTAAAGCAGGCTACCGATTAGTTAAACATTTTTATTCTATCACTCACAGGTACTTTATCCGTGCAAAAAATCACGGCCTTTCAGATTATAGGACATTAAAAGTGTATCCTTATTGGACTATGTATTACTTTGAAACATTCATGAGGCTCGCATTTTAGTATATTTAAAAGGAGGAGGAATATATGTATTAGCTGGAAGGATGAAGGATTATTTACAAATAATAAACAATGAAGAACAAAAATCACACATACAAAATGTTTATTTTTCAAGAAGTTTGTGTAACAACAAAAATCAACCTTGTTAAGACCTTATCTTTTAAACATATATAACTATTTACAGTTCCCAAAGTCTGCATTCGTCAACACAAACTCATGATATAAAATGCAACAAGGGTTATTTTCTTCACAAATGCTCTACACTAAGTTGTGACGGAGTTAATTCATTATAGTATGTCACAGTCTGTAAGTTTAAAAACCTTAATCCATACAACTTTTCAAAGTTAAATCATAAGCCAACGTGATTACAATAATATGATAAAAGCTACTGTTATGTTATGATGATAGATCTGATTAGATCCGTATGCTTTACTGTAGCTAAGTGTATTCAAAATTAAAAATCTTAAATATATCCTCCCCCTCCGTTACATACTGCGTAGCACATGAGCATGATTTTAGTCAACCCCAATATCATGAGACTCTTCAAGCGAACCCAATAACATAGATTTGTGGATTCCAAGACGGTCAACGTCAAAATCGACTGAAATTCAATGTAATATAATACACACTCGTGTAAATATTTTGTATATTTACTTCAAAAATAATGGTACATACAATATTTAATTTGTATCTATCGGTCGAAAGGGGAGTAGCGCGAAGGCTCACTGTGAGTTTAGCCAAGAGAGGGGAAATCCTTGCTGTCGTCCACCTTAGGCGGCACGGCTTGCTGGCGCGCGGGCGGGCGCTCCTCCGGCGGCGGCTCCTCACGCGGCGGGCCCCCGCGTCCCCCGCGCCCTCCGCGCCCGCGGCCGCGGCCTCGCCCGCCCGTGCCGCCGCGCCGCGCCGTATCGCTGAACGTGAACTCAATGCCCAGCACGCGCTTCTGACGGCCCACGCGCTGCGGGTAATCAGCGATATCGTACTCCTCGTCACTATCGTCGTCGTCGCCGCCCTCCTTCTTGCGCTCGAGCATCACCAGATTCTTCCACTGGCTCAAATCCTCGCCCTCGCCCGCCTTGCGCAAGTTGTACTGCGGAGGCGCGCGCTGAGCGTTTCGCAGCGCCTTGTACTCGTCCAGCGTCAGTTCGCGCGGCTCCTCCTCGGTAGGCACAGCTGCGGCCTCGGTCGGCTGTGCGTCGCCGGCCCCAGTACCGCCCGCTCCCGCAGCCGCGCCTGCCGTCGCCCCCGGGACCGGCCCGGCACCAGTACCGCCACCGCCACCGGCACCGGCACCAACACCAGCGGCAGCGCCCGCGCCAACTCCGGCACCCGCGTCCGCGGCTTTCTCCTCACCTACTTCACCTTCGGAGCCGGTCTTGTTGAGCTCGTCCAGGTCATCCTTGAGCGTTCCCCAGTTGTGCGAGCCGCCCCCGTCACGCTTATCCACCGGTTTCACTCCCGTTTTGTCGGAGCCCGAGCGACGATCGAATTCGCGCTTACCGCGATTATCGTAGCCGGGCCTCGGCCCGCGCGGCCCGTCGCGTTCGCGAGGCTCGCGCGGCGCCCTGGGACCGCGCCGCTCGCCGCCCTCGGGGTTGTCACTAAAGTTACGCCGCTCGTAGTTTGGCCGGCGGTCGCCGAACTCGCGCCGGGGAGGCCGCGGCACACCGTCCTTGTTCTCGACGGCGCCGTTCTGTGGTCGCTCCTCGCGACGGCGAGGGGGCGGACGCTCCGCATTGCGCTCGTTCGGCCGAGTCGGAGGCCCCTTAGGTTTTTGTTGTTCGCCGGTTTTAGTTTCTTGAGACTTCACATTTTGGGTTTCCTTGATTCCTTTCCTAGTGATGGCGCTGCCACCCTTAGGTTTGGTCTCAGGCTTGCCCTTGTTCTCCTTTTCGGCTTCTTTGGTCTTCTTTTTGAGCTCCTTTGCTTGCTCTCGCGCTTTTAACGCATCAAGAGGATCGGACTCGTCGTCCAAGAAAAGAGCGTATCTGTTAACTACTCCCACACCGTAGGAATTCTCCATTGTGATCCTCTTGATGATTTAATCACACAAAAACTGGATGTTGTTGGATTTTTTACGCACTTTAGTAAGGCGACATTTTGTCTTATTTTATTGATTACATTTAATATGGCGGACAAACGCGATCGCACCAATACGCCATATGACGAAAGTATAGAGAAAGAAAATTAGTTAAATATGGCGGAACACTCTACTTCGCTTCAGCAATGACATATTGTCTATGAAAATAATGTTACCAGCAACAAACATCAATATTCTACCGGAGAACTATTACATTTTTCCAAGGAAAATAAGATTTTCGACTAGAATTTAAATATTATGCTTCTGTAATACTTATTTGACTGATTAAGAATTTTCTGTAAGGCACTTTTACCTTACTGAAGATCAACAAGACAAACGAATGGCTTCAGAAAGGAAAACAAAAGAATTGGCTGTATGGCTCAATAACCTTTACCGGTTCAATTGGATAAAACGTCTGATAAAACTGTAATCTAAGCCACAAAATGTGTGTGATTGATTGCTGTGCGATTGTGACAATTGTGTTTGCGGTTTGCGGTTATCCTTTTGTGATACATTATCCTTTAGCTGATTAAAATATGAGGCCCGTTAATACAAACCAACCTCAATACAATTCTTGAGGCCGTGTTATCCGAGATTCGTCTAATCAGCTGAGCGAGACGGACACCGTTTGATGTCAAAAACATTTAGAATTTGACGCTATCTCAAGCTCCGTGTTAGAATAATTTATAAACCAATGTTGAGATCCATTAAGCCGAAGTCACTTCTCAACTCAAGAGCAGCGAACGAACCAGTTTATAGATAATTAATAATTATGCATCATGCTTCCTTTTTGGAAATATTACTGATAGCCAATCCTTAGACTGGGAATATACGTCAGATTTTTCCTTCCGATAGACGGATCAGATAGTCTGATCACTTGGCGTTGTAGCCATAGTTTTGTTTGAACACTCAATGCAATATCCGATCCGATAGTCGGATCGGACGTCCGAGTCGGAAACGGCGTCGAGAGGTGTTTACGATTTTAATAAGATTTTTCTTCTCACGAGTAAATGATTTTCATTTTTTATTTTTTTTTGCAATAAGTAGGTAAGTGCAATAAATAACAGTAATTCGTCGTAATTTTTTTCTTTCTAATCTGCATGCAATCACTCCGGATAATAAAGAAATTAATATATTAACAATATATACATACAATGTTTACGAAAACTAAATTTATGTAAGAAAAAATCTAGAATCGTTTAAGAAAAATAGTGATATACACAATGTCCGTAAGGACTCTTAGTAGTCTGTGACATAATGTTAATACCAGATATAAAAATAAACTTGCTGTACATGTCAGTCGTTTACACAAAGTCACTAAGGGGCAACGTATACGCTGTCAGATCCTGTCTCTCAGAATACCTCTTTGGACTAATAGCATCGTCACCTTCTCTAAGTCATTGTGGGTAGGGCGAGACGTCAATCAGTGAATTGAAAAGTTTAGCTTAAGGATCAAATCTAATGAAATGATCCATCTCCCTCAGTGGATCGTTCATGTTCACCTCCTCTCCCTACAACAAGACGGCCAATTATTCTTCCCGTCCACTGAGCCACCGACGCTGAACTAAATGCTGAACTGTTAAAATGCTTAATTTACATGAAATAATGAGATTTTTAATAAGTTTCCAGTAGACATTTAAAATTTGCCTTTATAAAAATTCAAAACCATCATAAAACAGACATTGGTCTCGATTCGCATGTACATCAACTAAACTAAAATAACTAAAACCAGTTTTAAAGTAGTACTTACTGTCGCTTTCTCTCTGGAACAGTACGATGCGACGGCACCACTCCAAAACTCATTTTAGTTTAGTTGGTGTATATCCGACGAATCGACACCATTGTTTAACAAAGGCCATTATAACATTTCTGACTATATGGATGATTGATAAGCAAGCATGGACATAGACCACTCGGCGATATTCAGTCTAATTATACAATATAATATAATTGTAATCCAAACTTATTTAAAAGAGCAACCCTTGAGTTTGAGCAGAGCAGCTTTGTGAATGAGCAATAATGTCAATAACTTTAATAATAAGATAAAAAATGTGACGTCTTCAAGTGATAATTTTTATCCTTTTATTATAAATATTTATAAATATTTTTTTGGTATGATTTGATTTGATTTGAAAAGTTTGACGGAAGAATAAGACGTGAATTGAGTGAATGAGAATTAATTTGCCCGTATTAATAAACCGTTGTTAAGCACGTAACATGAATGCGCGTTTTGAAATAATAATAATTACATATGTGTAAATAATTCTAAATTTTTATAAGACAAATAATTTGTTAAAGGACAAAATTTTCCATAACTTTATTCAAAAATTATAAATAATTTGTATAATATTGCACTCAATACTTGTAATTTCAATAAAGTTAATATTTAAAAACCCTCTATAGTCTAATTGTCGTAACTGAATTACAAAACAAAAACAAAGTTTTATCATGTACCATTACAAAACATTATTTCTTGACAGTTCCGCTTGCAATTACTTTTTCGCACAAGGATTAGGCTTACACGCACTACCCCCGCCGCTACTGGCTGCACCCAGACAAGTTTCTAGCAGTAGTCCACATACCATATATGGGTCGCAGTCTCCAGCTGGTCTTCTGTCTTCCATAAATCCTTTGCCTTTTTCTTTTATGTTTCTTTGAAGTCGGATAGAAGCTTTTCTATTAGCAATACCCCAAGAAAATTTATCATAAGGAGCGGTCTCGAATTTGCCAGAAAGACGCATTCTATTAGCAGATTCTTCCATACCGTACACCTTCATATGTTTCATATGATTTTTCTCCAGTTTTTTAATACATTCTTCTATAAATGCGTAACCACCGTCACTACGCATTCTTTTTGTACTAAAATTATGATGCATACCCACACCTGGATGTTTCATTCCCATGGGCTTAGGATGATATGTAATCATCACTCCATAATCTTCTGCAACTCTCGCCATGATATACCTGGACATCCACAAATCGTCAGCTGCTTTTATTCCCACAGAAGTCCCTATCTGCCACTCCCAACACGCAAACATCACTTCTGCGTTAGTGCCTTCAAAATCGAGACCAGCGTAAAGACAAGCCTTCGTGTGTGATTCACTGACATCTCTACCTGCTATATATTTTGCTCCAACTCCACAATACGAAAACTCATAGTGTACCGCAGGAAACCCACCACCTTTGGGCCAGCCTAATCCCCACCCATCTACGTCTAACATAGTATACTCTTGTTCCAAACCAAACCAAGGTTCTTCGTCCCTGTAACGTTCACACAAATCGTTGCAAAATTTCCTGTGGTTGGTTTTTACTGGCTCGTTAGATCCTCCTGTGTAAACATCGCATAACACGAGAACGTGTGGTTCCATTCTAAAAGGATCTCTGTAAACTGCGCATGGTTTAAGGGTAGTGTCGGAGTTATCGGTAGAGGCTAATCCACAGGAGCTGCCATCAAATGCCCAACCTGGGGCCACCTCTGCACAGTAGGGTGTACAGTTTAATATTCTGTCTTTGCACCTTAAATTAATTCCTGAGCCGTCAATCCACACATAGGTTGCTAGCACTTTGTTGCATGGCATAGGTAGTCTCATATACCTATCCATTACCTTTTTGTTCATGATGTGGTTGATTGAATGTTTAAGCATAGTCCGTTTACATATGAATTGAACAGTATTACATCTCCGAAATAAGCTGAATGGTGTAAGAAACTTTGCTATACTTCCCATTTTTATTTTTTTTTGTTCCAAATTATTTGGTACGTAATTTTGTAATTTTTACATTTTTTTTAGATTTATATATAATTCCACAAGTTTTGGGATATCAAAAACAATGATTGTCAAAACACAAATTTAGAATTTTCTTTCTTATAAAAAATAACTGGCCGGTGATAACAAAGATTTACAAACAAGTTTCTGCTAGTAAAGCACATACTCGATACGGGTCGCAATCACCTGCAGGTCTTCTATCTTCCAGAAATCCTTTTCGTTTTGAAATGACACTTCTCTGAAGTCTTACAGAAGCTCCACGGTCTGCTACTCCCCATCTACATGTATCGTAGGAAGCAGTTTCGAATTTACCAGTTAACCTTTTTTTATTTTCTTCGCCATTTCCAAGTCCATAATTTTTCATATGTGTTTCATGCTTATCACACAAAATCTTACAAACTCTTTCGATTTCCTTTATTCCTTCATCACATCGCATTTTATTAACACTAAAATTGTGATGACAACCAATTCCTGGTTGATCTTTGCCCATTGGTTTAGGGTGATAACTGATTATAACGCCGAATTGTTCTGAAATTCTACTGAGTAAATATCGGCCGAGCCATAAATCATCCGCAGCTTTTATTCCTGGAGTAGTTCCAACCTGGTATTCCCAGGAGGCTTTCATAACTTCGGCGTTGGAACCTTCGTAATCCATGCCAGAATATACGCAGGCTCTGGTGTGAGTCTCAACAACTTCTCTGCCGGCAACGTATTCTCCAACTCCACAATAAGAAAATTCTGATTTTAGTGCTGGATATCCTCTAATTTTCGGCCAACCTAAAGGCCACATATCTGTATCAAACATAGTGTATTCCTGTTCGATTCCAAACCATGGATCTTGGTCTGAGATTTGGCTCAATACCTTGGCACAATGAGCTCTATGATTTGTTGGTGTCGGAGTCCCATCGCTGTAAACTGTTTCACAAAGCACTATAACATGGGGACATTTTCGAAACGGATCTTTGTATATCGCAGATGGTATTAACATTGTATCTGAATCGTGAGTTTTAGCTTGCCCTGTTGAGCTCCCATCAAATGACCAGGTTGGCACCATTGACAAATCACACGGTACTTTGTCTAAAATACGATCTTTCGAGCGCATGTTGATCCCACTTCCGTCAATCCATACATACGTAGCGAGTATCTTGTTTTCGGGAAGGGATAAATTTAAGTAATGATTATAATAAGCGTTAATGGGTGCATCAACTTTAGACACCCCGCAAGTGAAATTTTCTTGACTTAGATTTCGAATACATCTTTGTCTAAGTAATGAAAATGCTCTCAGAAATGTATTTTTTCTTATTCTCCTTGAAATGAACATTATGATCGATAAGAACTTGTGCTCTAGTTCAACCTTTCTATTCTAATATAATAAACAAATAATAGTTAATAGCACCTATCCAAATAACACTCCAATATTGAAGTTTTAACTAGTGAGCTACGACTCGCGTATAAAATCCAGTCAGCTTTGATTACTTAACAAGTCAAAAAAGGTTTAGCTAGCAATTTTAAATTTCAGCTCCGTATTGGTACCTACAGTATAAAGTAATAGTTTGTATGTATTTATGTTGCTCTCAACATTATAACTGCACTTTATAACGCAGACTTGGTCATGATACAGTCAGATTACTTTGGCCGAAATTACGACGGCTTCAATTCCGTTCGTTCGTGCACTTCGCTAGCTGCCGCTAAGACAAGCAAACTCCTTTGCTCACTCTTGTTTTATGGTCACCATCACCATACAATCCTTACTTTATTGATGGAGTAAAGCTAACCTAAAGATTGTATTTGTTGGCATTTGTATTATTTTATTTTATACGATTACTTTTATAATATTTTAATCATAATGATGTAATGTGTAAAAATGTTCTCGAAATGCTCAGCAAAACAAAACTGAAAGGTACAATTAAAGTAAATATTTTCATTTTCGATGTACACTTTACTTTGTAATAATAGTTCTTATCGAACCGCATTTCCGTTTACTGATTCTTACTTTCTACCTAAATGGCGAAGTCGACGTTACACAAAAAAATAGGGCTCTCACTCTCTCTCACAGATAGGTGGCAACACGTATCATGCATGGCTAGGCCTGGTAATGGGGATAACCTCGCCCATACCCGTGGAACATCAAAAAGGACCTGTCAACCGACAGCGAGTGTGCAGTGTGATTTCAATTGTGCAATGACGTCACGGATGGCGTAGACGACTGGCACTGAAATCTTCGTCACACACTTTAATTTACACTTCACGGGACAAGTGAGGGGAAAGTGTGTGACGAAGATTTCAGGTTCCCACAAGAAGTCCCCAAAAACTTCCGTAGGTAAAGCATTCTGTTATTATACTGAAGAATTACTCCAGAAAGAAGAATAGGTCGTATGGGCTTAGATCCCTTTGCCTTCTTCGAGAGGAGTGATTTAGTATTCCTTTTTTTGGCGGGATCTCGGCGAGTGAAGTTGCAATTTTTTTTATTATTTTTATAATTTGTGCATTCTGACTTTTGAAGCTTAATAATGGCAGGATATTGTGCAGCAAAAGTTAGTGATGGTGTACAAGCGAAGGGAAGTGTAAAAAGTGCGTAATCGAGCTTTCGTGTTCCCACAAGAAACCGCCAAAATGTTCTGTAAAGCATTCTGCCAATTTACTGAAGAATGACTTGACCGTGACTAGACTCTGTATAGGCCAAGTATACGACGAATTACTTGTTTTGACTGAGCCTGACTTATAAACTGAAGAAATAAGAGAAATAAGACTTGGCTGTATGAGCTCAGCCTTCTCCGATAGGAAAGAATTAAATGAAAAAAAAAAATAGTATTCTGTGGACCAAAGAGTAGAATAATACAACCTGTGGACAACACTGCACCAAAGAGTATAGTAACCTCAGACTATATAGGGATACTACATAGTAACCAAAGCGTATAGTAACTATTAACCGATAAATAGTTACATACTCTTTGCACTGCACGAACAGCTTTAGACCCTTTAGACATATCTGATATGAGTAATCTGTGCGAACAGCCGTGGATAGAGAACACAAATTGTAAGACTTTTAAAGAGAATATCGACAATTCTATATAGATTACGTGTGATACATTCTTAGCTTAGAAATTAAACACGTTAAACCTTTGGAGTCTTTCTTAAAGAATTATTTGTGCAATAGAAAAATTACCGCAGGAATTGACTCATAACACAAATATCGATCGCAATATAGACGACCAATTGCCATAAAATAAAAAGTTTTAAACATTACCTACCTGCAAAAAACAGATACAAAAAATGGAAACGTAAGTACCTAGTTTGTTATTTTAACGAAAAAAAATTATCTAAAAGCGTGACACTTTGGTGTAGTCCAAAGAGAATATAATCACTGTTTTAGGTGTAGTCGGTAGTGACTTGCCTTCGATTCCAACGGTTGTAGGTTCGAGTCCGGGGTTATGTTTGTGTGATAAATTATTCCCGATCCATTAACGTTTAGTTTATATATTATATATTTAGTTTTATTTTTAGTGAAAATAACCTATTGGTTACTTATAGCTATATGATATAAATGTTACAAACACTTACACCAATCATCGAGTCCCAAACTAAGCAAAGCTTGTACTATAAATACTAGATAACTGATAAACATACATAAATATTTGTATAAACATCCACAACATTTAGTCGGATATATTTAAAAAGGTCAATTATGTTACCCATTGAATACAAATATTTATGTATGTTTATCCATTATATGGTATCCATAGTACAGGCTTTGCTTAGGATAATAAGGAGGTGAGTCACATAGAAAAGCAATAATTGGTGTAAATATCTCATATTTTTATTCATACATAACATAGACTATCCCCAGCAGTGGACATCTAGAGGCTAATGATAATACATACACACATACATAATATCACGCCTGTTTCCCGTAGGGGTAGGCAGAGACCACATACTTCCATTGCTACGATCTTGACACACCTCTTCTGCTTCCTTCACTCTCATAAGGTTGTTTATACATACATTCATTCATGTTGCTAATGATAATGATGATAATTAACATATTTGTACTCTTTTATGGAGTAAAGTTGTCCTGTTTTATGTGTCACTGCAGGGCAAATACCTCCCTTTGCTCTCACCACTCCACCTTGCATACAGTTATCCAGACAGTTTCCCATATATACTGCTTAATAATTTATTTCTACCAGTGTTTGTCGTTCTCGGTGTTAGGAATACTGACCGTGTAGAAAATTTTCACACTTGAAGACAGAAGTGGTTCTGATTTGTAACAAAAAACTCAGCCTATTGTGGGAGTGAAGAATCAACAGTTACAGTTTTCTAAGTAGCCCCTTAATTACCCATCAAAGGAAATAGTTATTCTCAAAAATTTTTTTGTCTGTCATAATAATGTTGTGGTTCTTAATGAGGCCCGTATTCAGGTGGATGGTGTGATGATGATGAGGAATAACATTGTTTGGATGTTGTATTTCAGTTTAAATGCAAACGCCGCGTTTCTTTGTAACTACGAAGTGATGCAAATTCTCCAACAGCTCAAGGATAGTACACAGAAGAAACACAACCGGGAAGGTTCATTGGCCACTGTCACTTATGAGGTAATTATTCCGTTTTTTTGTAATGCTCACTCTTTAATGCCTGTATATTATTTGGAGAGCATTGGCTATCTTAAACTGCCACAACACAACAATGTTAATAAATTGGTATCTAACTGATGGTGGTAAGTAGTCAGGTGGAAGGTTTAAAAATGCCATACATTATCAGACACATTTGTCTTGTTTCTGCAGTAATGAAATAGAATCAACATTATTATTATCCGTCTGTCTTCCAAGGCTCAGGCAAAGCCCTTCCCTAGCTATCTCTACTTTTTTAGCTGCTCTGATCACATCCTCCAATGTCCACGAACCAGTTGCATAATTTCATCAACCTGTTGTATGTTTTGTCTTCCTATTTTTCTCTTTATACCTGATGGATACAATGTTGTAATGACTTTTCTCAATTTTTCTGGACGTCTTATGACATGACCATCGCATTTCCACTTCATATGTTTTATTTTGTATGTAACATTGACTACATGTCTATCATGTAGTACCTTATTTGTCTGTTCTTTTCATTTTGATCACAGTTCTTTCCATCTCCAGGTTTTGATGTGTGCTTTTGTGATAACCCAACATTTGGCAGCCATATGTGATGACTGATGATCTCATTTTATTTTAGAAAGTGCAGAGCTGTTTTGCTAATAAAATATTACAATTGGTGTTACCTTAACATAAGCCAATTACAGGCTTTCCTAAAGTAATGAATGGTATATGAAGCGACAATTAAATGTACACGGAAAATTATTTACATTTTCACATTTTTGTTACAGTTGCCTGGAAGAGATCACTGTTAGCGATAAGGCCGCCTAATTTGTAGTTTCTATAAGATATTTAAATTTACCTTATTTAAAGAATAAAGCGTATTTGATTTGATTTGAATAATTAAATACTAGTTTATGATTAAGTACCTGTAGTTGGTAAATTGATTAAAATTGTCTGTGTTTGGCAGATCTCCATATTTATTATTCTTTATTGCACAAGAAATACAAACATATTACAGTAAGAAAATATGTACAAAGTTGAGCTTATCTCTAAAGAATCTCTTCCAGGAAACCCTACAGTTTTATATAGTTTACTTTGACCCACAGAGTAGGTTATACTGCACAGCATTTGTTAATTTCACAAAATTCAAGTTACAAGTCCTTCAATCTGCAGTTATAGTGAATGAAAATATTACATATACATCACCATATTGGCCACAGAATGTCCACTGCTAAACATTCAGACCCTGAATGCCTCAACGGCCATCAATTCTATGTGCCCTGCTCACTGCCACTCAACTTACTAATATGCTGAGCTTGGTCAATGACTTTCATTCTTTCTATTATTGTAGATGAGTAGCACCACTGCTGATATGTCTATGTCAAAGTGTTGGAAGAGTTCACATAGTATATTATATTTTATTCACAGTCATCATTTCAGTCCCCATTAGTTTTTGAAAAATTTATCCAGTCTGTTCTCTAATTGGGCGGATCTACGGATTTCCTCATTCCTGATTCGATCTCATAGAGAAACATTCATAGCAATTTATTTTCATACATTTTACAGACTGTCCACTACCTGCTTGAAACTGAATGCAAGCACCAAAGTGCTCAAGCTATTCAGAAGTTCCTGGAAGCTATGAAAAAGTACAAACTCACCAAGATTGAGAAACTGATGATGGTCAACACTCCTCCCAGGACAGAGCTCGAGATACAGCTGGTAAGTTGACACCCATAGATTTGCTTACACTTTGTATATTTATTGTAGTATCAAAGATTAATAAACACAATTATATGTTAGGTATTTTGACCTACCATGCAAAGTGGGGTGTTATATGTTTAAAGCATTTGTCTGTTTGTGGCATTGTATTGCCAAAACAGCTAAACAGATTTGAAAATTAAATTTTTTGCCAAATGTGTGCTTATGATGTGGTTCTTAACCATCTTCGATAGAAATTGGTTCAACCGTTTCCATGATATTTAGCTTTTAAGCCAGTTGGTTTATTGACTAGTCTTGGAGGACTTTCTAATCTTCAATGTCCAAAATGTTTTTGCATTAATTTTTCTCATTAGACAATGCCATTTTCATATCGGTTTAAATTTTTTTCAGATATGAAAAAAAAATATATTTTCTTAATATAAGAGATATCTTATATTAAGCAAATATAATAATATAACCATAATTTATATGTGAAAGTTTTTAATGTTTAGATAGTCACACTTGAATAGATTTGGATGAACGGTCCAGAGATAGACCATCATATTAGGGTAATATTATCCTGAATTTTCAAGTAATTCATTCATAACAATGAATCCATTGCACATGGGTGAAAGCTTGTAAATAGTGTAGTAGTTAGTGCTATACTAAAAGATCGCGGGTTCAAATCCAGCTAGGCCTTAGTACCTATTTGTATAGTTTATCAACCATCTTGTGCCCATAATACAAGCCTAGTTGCTTAGTGTGGAACTAGATGGCGCTGTGTGTATGTATTATGCTTGGCCCATCAATTTTTACAACTGTACCCAATTAGTTTCTGAAACAAATGGCGCTGATGGTCGAATAGACAAAGAGGCTCAGAGGTATTTCGGTGTTTTACTAATTTGGTTAATCGAACACTCAGAAAGTATTAACAATCAGTGATACCTCAACGACATATAAAATTCAAGCTCTACCATGAAGCAATGTGTATCGCTTTCTATGGAAGGATTTGACCCAAGTGCCACGCTGCTGGGTAGTTTTTCCGGGAGCCCCGTACCAACGACGCTGCTTCTCATAACTTGTCTATTCTGTAATGCTGACAGACAATCCTTAATCGTCTCTTACGACACCCACTTAAGAAGACGGGTTAGTCGGTTGGTCCTATTATACTCTGCCGGTAAACACACGGCCGAATGCTCCTTCCATCACAATCATTTTCCCCACCAGAAAAATAGTATACCTTTTACAAATCCAATGAAACACATTATGTCAGTTGGGAACAATTAATTTCAGATGGTACAAGAAAGTGAAGAGAGGCTTTCCGAAGATGATGTTAAAGCTATCATTGATATAGTCAACAAGTTTCTCCCTGCCACCGCCAATAGCTGACCCAACAACCTTTTTGGTTATGGTACTATTGCAACTGGAGTATTACTACCTGTAAATTTATATTTAGTTAATAAATAGGTCAATCTAACTAAATTCTACAATTTAGTACGATTTATTACGATAGCAATAATGGTAATAAGCATAGGTTTGTTAAAAACAAGGATTGAAATAATTAAATATTGGCCCAGTAACAATACATTTTTAAGTGAATTGATTTAAATATTTATATTCTTTCACATATGGTTATGTAGTGTAGTTACTGATGCTTGGAATCACATTTTACAACAATTCGGATGTATGCTAGAGCAAATTTTAAATATTAAGTAATAAATTTTAAGTAATAAACAAATATTAATAATAATTAATAAATTTTAAGTAAGGGTAAAAGAGTTTTTAATGAAGGACCAATGTCCCATCTTCCAAATCCTTTCCAAATCTTTGGTAACTTTAATTGCTTAATCTATGACCAAAACTCGCTCTCTGAAAAATTTCGATGTTTTTCGAAACGTGTGTGAAGCTTTGTAATAATTTGATTAAGAAGTCCAAAGTAAATAATCAATGTGAAGTATTCTTTTATTTAAAACAACACCTGTAACAGTTTTGACCTTTTATAGAAAACCCTAAACTTGACAATCCTCAACTTTAGTGATTAGTGTCGCACTTTCGACAAGTAAACCGTCCATAAAACAAATTCGTCTTATATGGAAATTGAATAAATTAGAAATTTATTAATTAATTATTTATTAATTATATTATTGACTAGAATTCACGGACTGCAGTTTCTTGAAAAATAAAATTAGAAATCGGTCCATTTTGGAATAAAGATCGAACCGAGAATCGAGTAATAAACAACTAAATAATGCGAAGTTATGTCTGTCTGAGATATACTCATGTAACTACATTTGTTCATTAACGATTGATCCTTAACCAGCTTTCAAAATGTAATCTTACACTTTATCTTTCATTCCAAAAAACAAGCAAAGCAACTTTTACTTAGCAATAAAAAGACGTATTGTGAAATCGAATGTTTATCTGCAACAATTAAAGCAATCTTTAATCATTTCTGAAACAATAAAAAATATTTTGTGTACTTACAGCATTTTTATACATGGCAGTTATGATTACGACTCAACCTGATAAAATGTTAAAAAGTCAATAAAATTGATTAAGATGTACGGTGTGAAACAGTAAACCTTGTATAATACAAATTAAGATTTCCAGCAGATCATGAATGGTTTTTGATAGGACTTTTTCTGTTTAATTGTTGAATTCATTAATTGCTGTAACTAAATAAAATATTATCGAAAATGTGCATGAATCTTAAACTTAAATTGCATTATGTAGGACTGTAAAGGTGCCTTTTTCGCACTGTAACCGCCTCCGTGGCTCAATGTAAACAACATTGGGTTTACGATTCGGAGGTCGCGGGTTCGATCCCCAGCGGGATACATGTTTAAGTACAATTTGGATTCACACGGGGTCGCTCAACAACCGATGCCGGTGTTGCGCTTATTGAATATATATTTGAAGCATGGGAAGATTCTCAGGATGCGATAGGTATTTTCTGTGATCTATCCAAGGCCTTTGACTGCGTTCATCATGATGGTCTGGTCAGGAAATTACGCTACTATGGCATTATAGGCCGTGCCCTCAACCTTTTGGAATCGTACTTGTGTAATCGAGTTCAAAGGGTTGATGTCAATGGTAAGAGGTCGTCAGGGTCTCCAGTTTGCATAGGTGTTCCACAGGGCTCAATTCTCGGGCCATTCTTATTTCTTGTATATATTAATGATCTACCCAATTGTATAAACGGAAACCATGAGATAACAATATTTGCTGATGACACCTCCTTGCTCTTCAAAGTTAGGAGACGACAGAAAACTCTTGACGACGTGAATAGTGCTATCTCTAAGGTGGTTGAATGGTTTACGTCAAATAACCTACTTCTTAATGAAAAAAAAACCAAATGCATAAAATTTTCACTACCTAATGTCAAACAGGTAGCTAGTACTATTTTAATAAAAAACGAGGAGTTGGAGCTTGTGGACACTACTCTATTTCTAGGCATTATGTTAGATAAAGGACTACAATGGGGTCCACATATCGAAAGGTTGTCGAAACGTCTCAGTTCTGCAGTGTTCGCTATTAAAAAAATCCGCTATTTAACCGACGTGGACACCGCGAGGCTGGTATACTTCAGCTATTTCCATAGCATAATGGCTTATGGCATTCTGTTATGGGGAAATGCCGCGGACATAAATTGTATTTTTGTTCTGCAGAAGCGAGCGGTTCGTGCGATCTACAAGTTAGGCTCCCGAGTATCTCTGAGGAATAAATTTCAAGAAATCAATATATTAACTTTGGCATCGCAATATATTTACGAAAACTTAATGTACGTAAGAAAGAATCTGTATTTGTTTAGGAAAAATTGTGAAATACACAATGTTAATACAAGATATAAAAATAAACTTGCTGGCCATAGCAGTCGCTTACACAAAGTCACTAAGTCATTCAAGGGACAATGTATACGCTTTTACAATAAGGTTCCGGTAGACATTCAAAATTTGCCTTTAAATAAATTTAAAACAACCATTAAACGGAAACTATGTGCCAAAGGCTATTATAAAATTTCTGACTATCTGGATGATAAGAATGCGTGGACATGAACCGCTCGCCATTATCCAGTATATTTTATTCTTATTTTCTTTGTCGAATCATAAATTTTACAATTAGGTATCTCAAATTGTATTTGTATTGACTTATTTAAAAAGAGCAACCCTGGAGTTTCTTGCTCGTTCTTCTCTGGGGAGACTGCCTAGTGAATGAGCGATAACTGTATGTCATGACGATTTCAAATGTTATTCTTATAACTTACGAAATAAAAACATTTTTGATTTTGATTTTGATTTTGATTTGAGTACGCGGTTTGGTTGGTGGTAGGGTATTTTAAATGTCCGCCTGGCTAGCTACCACCATCTTAACTAAATCTGCCGCCAAGCAGCAATGTTAATAGCATTGTTGTATTCCGGTTCTCAGAGATAAGATAGTCACTCCCCCAAATGTGTTCCTTCGACCTCATCTTCACTTAACATCAGGTGTGATTGAGGACAAGTACGAACCCGTCGTGCATAGAAAAAAAAACTAGCTGTGTTCTATTATTCTATTTCGAACAGTAAATTCACTAATGACTGTTTGAAGGGTGAGATGGTGAGGTTTATCTTTTTACGAGGTTTACATGCGTATAACTATAACAAAATAGTTCTTTTTGTGTATGATAGATAAGTATAGAAGTGTTGAATTCGGTATGTCAAAGATATTCTATTTCATGCGCTGTCGAATCACATCGACTATGCTGTAATGTTGATGATTAAGCTTTACATTACATTACAAGCATGAATTTTGTGTTACAAAATGCACATGCGTCAAAGGAACGACAAGGGAACATGTCACTTAAGTATTTTTACAAAGATTTTTAGAAATGCAGAAACCAAAAGTAATATAAGTTTTTAACACTGTTTTACTTATGTAAAACAGTGTTAAAAACCTTGTACCTGAAACATGAAGTAAGTGTAACATAACAAATGTGTAACAGAGAACTGTAGTGTAATGCTGTTATCATAGTGTTAAGTTTAATAAGTGTTACAGTCAATAGAGTTCACGTTAGTATGGTCACAGCCGCAGACAGTAAATCCGACAATGGTGTCGATTCGGATGTACACCAATTAAACTAAAACCAGTTTTAGAGTGGTGCGGTCGCATCGTACTGTTCCAGGGAGAAAGAGACAGTACTATTTTAAAACTGGTTTTAGTTTAGTTGGTGTCTATCCGAATCAACACCAGTAATGCGCAAAATTGTGAACACTTACTCAAATAATTCTTTTGTAAGTGTTTCTCTCAAACTACGTAAGTGTTACTTAGAAACACTTTAAATTCGTGTTACAGTGTTGGTTCGGTTACGGAAATATGATGTAACGCATACCTAATTGTGTAACATTTATTACTCTTAAGTATGTAGGTATTATCTAAAAAGCCCTCACTAACTACTTTGAAGTTGCATAAAAGGCTATTACTACAATAGGTAGATGAAAGAGATACATAGTTCGTCATCAACAACCGTCTAGACTAGATAATCCCACTCTAGACGTGAAGCCACTCACATGAAGGCTATTAGTACAATAGGTAGATGAAAGAGATACATAGTTCGTCATCAACAACAGTCTAGACTAGATAATCCCACTCTAGACGTGAAGCCACTCACATGAAGGCTATTAGTACAATAGGTAGATGAAAGAGATACATAGTTCGTCATCAACAATAGTCTAGACTAGATAATCCCACTCTAGACGTGAAGCCACTCACATGAAGCGGTTGGTATCGGTTTCCGTGGGAAGATTTTAATTTATTTATTCGTTACAGGGCTTGTAACCGGTTTCGAAAATACCGGTAAATAAAGTTTTATACCGGATTTTGGAAAAGGTTTTATTCGGAGCTCGTCCGAAATGAGAGCGCTACCGAAAACCTTAAAAACCGCTTTAATCCAGACAGACAGTGCACACGTCGACGTCGTTTGAAGTTTGTAGTGAGAGAGACTTAAGAGCGAAGAGCCACTAAAAACCGCTTAATTGATTTAAAACCCATTTGGTATCGCTTAAGAAGACCGGTTTTTTAAGGTTAAGATAGAGCCAAACCTAAATAAAATATCCCTTTGTACTTGACGCTGACTTAGGTTTAAAAACCAAGCCAATAAACAAGCCCTGATTCGTATATAAAATCAACAGCAATATTTTAAAAACATTTATACAATATCTTGTTACTGAACTTAACTTCGCCCAGTAGGGTGCACAGTGTTTTGTCACGGGGTAGGCAGAATTATAAAATGTTCTCTTAATTGTGAAAAAATACAACTACAAAATAATAACTTACTCTTATAGCAATCTTTGCAACTGTTTAGAATATTTTTCTGTTCACATGTATGAATCAGCTGTCTTGACAATGCAGTTCGAGGAAAGCTTACAGTTGGTTAGGGTGGGCACTACCTTTCTGCCTATGCGGAGAGCACGCCACTGCCTACGCCAACTTCTTCTTGATTCTTACTTTGCTAATAATCAATACGTATAGGTAGGTATTTGCGTGGAAATTGTGATAGTAGGTAAGTATTCAATTCATGCGCTTTAGTTTAGACATTTTAAATGTCAACAACGAACTTATAACCGAGATATAACCCAATTAATTATACGATCATTCATGAGAATTTAGGCAGTGAAAACAAATTACAAATGAGCCTGGCAATCTGAAAAACAGGTTTATTTTCCTAGTTCAGATGTCAGTCTCTCACAAAAATACTATATTTGGGCCTGAATTTTGTAATAATGCTGTTGTTTAGATATTTTCTTACTATTTACATTGTGTGTGAAACAATAAAGATTATTATTATTATTATATTATTATTTTAAACAATATGCAAATTAAACCGTATTTCTCGTGTGATAACTATCAAC
The DNA here is from genome assembly GCA_949316235.1 of Oegoconia quadripuncta. Lineage (NCBI taxonomy): Eukaryota > Metazoa > Arthropoda > Insecta > Lepidoptera > Autostichidae > Oegoconia > Oegoconia quadripuncta. Next base: position 25,186,861 of record OX438752.1, on the reverse strand, counting down.
ATTATTCAAATCAATTTTATGCGATTTAAATCTTTTTCAAACTGAGGAAAAATGTTCAGCATTGGATTACCAAGCCAATGGTTTTCCCTTGTTTTCTCAATTAAAAAAAAAACGTACGCATACAGATTTTGATAAACTGACATTATTTAGCTTGTAGGTAAATCGGTCAGGATCAAGTAATGCTCAAAAAGCACGCTAAATTACATATACTATGAGTTTAATTCCGAGCGCGAACCTTCTCGAACTATTTATATATCCAGCTCAAATCAGGCACTAACTACTAACTTAATATTTTCAGACTGAAGCGAAATTACCTACACGAGCCGAATTTTACACAAGATATGCTACAATCTGTATTGACCTTGATGTAGATAGCCAATTTTGCTATTACAATAATGGCTTACCACTCATGCTTAATAACGATGATAAAACAGCACATGAGCAGTATCGAAGCAGAAGTAGGGTTCCGTATTATACATATTAAAACAAAAAGTTGCTGTTGATTTGTGTATACAGTTTATGAACTTTTTGCAGACCCTAATGTCATAAGTTGATCGACGATTACTCAAAAATAATTAAGATTATATAATATATATATTAATTATATATAATATCTTAATTATATCTTGGATAAGTTAAGACTTATATTTAAATACAGAATAAATCAAAAAAATCGCCGACCAGCACTCGAGAAGCCTAAAATAAATAAAACATAGCACTGGACGGATTAAGCCCTTATATATAATACTAATCAAATTTTCAAAAATACCACCGACTATACATTAATATAATATATACCAAAGTTAACGCGTGACCCGTGTTGGTCCTGTAACCACGAGACTTTATTTTAAATGCTAGTTTAAAATAAAGTTTAAATTCCGAGGTAGGTAGATTTTTTTTTTATGCACAACGGGTTGGTACTTGACCTCAATCGCACCCGATGTTAAGTGAAGCGTACTGACCCGGAAACCCCAACACATTTAGGGGACTGGCTATCTTATCTCTGACAACCGGAACACAACAATTATATATTAGATTACATATTATATAGATATATAGATTATTATTATTAGATAACATATCAATAAATGCGTAGTCTTATAAAACAAGACAATTCTATTTCCATACATCAATCTCAAATATTTTACGACGATACGATGGGGTATGCGAAACAAAAAACTTTAAACTTTAACCTCCTGCTATACCAAGGTGGTTCCCTGAAAAGATTTTTATTAAATTTTATTTCTAACTTTGTAGACGTGGCAAATTTCGTCTGTTGTGACGAAATTTGCCACGTTGAACGAAAGTTGTGAGAGTTGTTACACACAGGGAACCCTGAAAATGCAGACCGTACCTACACAACGCTAAAGCAGATAGATAGCATTATTATGCTGCTTTTAGAGTTTAGGTTATCACATCGTTCATTCTGACCTTATCAAAAATATTACAGTCATGAACAAATTATATGGAATAATCTACCGGTTTTGTGCAAATGAAAAGATACTCTATTATAACTCAATACGAGTTTCCAGTACTGTATTCCTATATTTGGTATTTGGAAGGTGAACCACATCGCCGCGACTTGTGGCCGCCTATGTACCTCTACGTGTGGCTGTTATAACTTTGATACAGACATTGGATTACTGAGCTCAGTTTGTTGATAACCGTTTCAAAGGTGAGTTGGGTAGTTCTTATTATTTTTTATAATAAAAGTGTTTCTTAAAAACACCGGTTAAGTGCGAGTTGGGACTCGGACAATGAGTTTGCCGTATAATCATTTGCTTTTCTGCAGTTCTAAAAATAATCACAATCATTTGCCCACAAACTTTGACAATTGCTTTAAATAAACTAACATACTTAATACAAGTGTAAAAGTAGGTGAGTACTCGAAATTATTTCTGCATAATTTTCAAGCAAATGTAGAGGCAAATATAGAGACATTTGCGCGCGTGAGTGCTTAGATAATTAGGTAGGTACCTAGGTATTTTAAGGGCTTATTACACCATCCTAAATGCAGAGACTAATTCGGCTTACATTGCTGGTATATACATTTGAATTAACAGAACCAAGCGTCCTAGCAATGTATGCGCAATTAGTATCTGAATTTAGGATGGTGTAATAGGCTCTTTAAAAAGAAATGGGATAGAACAAGAAATAGTCGCTGTTATCTGTTAATATTTTAAAATAAGTATGACTATATTCTAGCTATGGGCATATGTTTGTGTGATAAATACGGACATGTGTACCGGAGTTATGGATGTTTTCATTTATAAAGAATTTATTTACAAAAATAAATGTATCAACAGCACAAGTCTATAGTTGCTTAAAGTGGAACTAGATGGCATTGTGTGCATGTCCAAGGATATTTATTATTTATTTATTCTACAGCTTCAATTAGACGTCCTACTCGATGGGATTGCAAATTCTTTTTTGTTTGTAGTTCGTAATTAGTTTAATCCGCAATTACACATCCGATTTATTAATCCATTTCTACAACCTCGGATTCGTAAGAAAATTTTACTGTCACTTTCAACACTGGCTTGTAGGTTTTGTTCAGGTGTGCGAGCTAAGTGCTCCGTTTTCCCAAAATTCGTATTGACACTAAACGCTTTTTTCCATGTTTCACACAAAAATTTTATACGGGGTATAATAAAACAACTTCCGAGAAATTCAGGTAGTGAATGTACCCATCTTTTACTGTAGGATCAAATCGGAAAAGTCAACATTTTGTGTAGCTGTTCAGTAACATTGGTTGTTTGGAAATTACATTTTATATGATTTAATAGTTTATTTGCAAAAACATAGTTTACAAAGTCACATATTCTACTAATGATGCAGCATGTAAAAATTGGTATATTTACTTTCTAATTAAGCATTATTGAATTGTCAATTACTTATATGTATACTTAGTTAGAGATTCATTCATCTATAGTATAATCCTATAAAGTATTGTAATGATACTTCAAAAAAACCTATTATTGATGACTGTTTCTTTTATTCACCAAATTCATAGATATAGATAGGTACCTATACATTAAAGAGCAAGTAACATTATTCCTTGTAGAGGAAACACCTGTACATCTGCTGTGTGAATGCGGCCCGCTGATGCGTAAACGCAATATCCACCAAATACTCCAATTCCTCAAAGAAGCAAACTTGAGCAACGAACTGTGGGTAAATGGCGATCATAACAGATCGGCAACGGTCGTGACTTGCAACAACCACACATATGTTAGCACATTAATCAAATTTCAAAATAATTACACCCTTATTTCTGATCACATTTATAATTATCGGTTAATTTGATTTAAAAAGATATCGATTAGGTCAATCTATAACGAAGCGGCTATTCGAGTATGATTGGGTGGGTATTCCTTCACGAGACGTGATAGGCGTCGGTAGTGTGGTGTCGAATATTGAGGAATGTGAAGTGATTATCACCATAACATATTGCCTTATACTGAAGTGCGTGGTTATTAAATATCCTTGTGCAGCGTATAACGATATTTATTAATACATACAACCAATACCAACATTAGTCTTTTTGTTTGATATCTAGAACTTCTTTTTTGAGTAGAATTCTAGCTGCCAATTTGAGATTTTTGTTTCTGAACTACGTCTTTTGGGATTTAAGGTAAAAGTTATTCATATTGATGGGACTTTCACCCCCTGAAGTTTTCGGAAATGGTTTTCTTACACTTTCTTATGAGGATTAGCCACTATCACCAATCCAGGTATACTTATACCACGGAAAATGTTATGACGTTCGCCTTTTCCGTCTTTCTTAGTTCAAACGAACTAGAAATCGATTCTTTGCCATAAAATTTCAAATAGTTTTTTTTTATGATTAACTGGAAACGCGTTAGACCACAATTTCACCTGATGGAAAGTGACGATGTGGCCGAGGATGAAGCACGCGATCTCAGTGATGCCTATTCGCCCTGCTCTTGAAGATCCAATTCAGAAAAGACTGATAACATGCCTTGGCGTTCGCATTATGAATGAAGAGTTTTATCTAGAAAAACATTCTGAACACTTCCATCGAAATTTCTAAAAAGGTTTTCGTCGCAGCATTCACATATTACGGCCGCTTTACATCACAGAGAAGAATTGGGTGAAAATGAGCCAGCCAAGAAACTATTGCTTGACTTGGCTTTGAATGCTACTGGAGTGAAACATCATTGTCTCAGTACACAAGTTCGTTTGTCTGTAAAGGCTTCATTAACCTTTTCTCTTTAATTTTTAATATTTTTAGCAACAAGAATGACGCGCCTGACTCTTTGGGTACTGGATGCCAGCCCTCCATCCTGGGCCATCAGAATGTTGGGAGAGATCCTCGGATTAGAGTTTGAACTTAAGACCATCGATTTCGTAGGCCTTGAGCACAAATCTCAGGATTTTTTAAAGGTAAGTTAAGTTTGCTTATGAATCAAATGTGATTGTTCAATAGAAACGTTTTATAAGTAGTTTTAGGGTTCCGTAGCCAAATAGAATAAACGGAAGTGTTAAAATTAACCATAACCGTACGTCTGTTTCACACAGGATTCCAACTTCGCCATCTTTATAACATTTTAATAAAATTGTAGTTTTAATGTGAACACTACACAAAGCAAATATGGGGTAGGGTAAAGTTGACCAGCGTCTCCATCAAGTAGTGTGTCTTATGGAAAGTGACCGATCACTACCGGCCTCAAGCTGTCACCTGTGGTTGTAACGTACCAAATTTTTTGAGTCATACTTCCGATCTTAAATACAAGGGTCGCAGATATCAAAGGGATCACCGTGACATCTGAGGAGGACACTTGACACCGGAATACAACATACGATTTTGCCATAGACTCTCTAGGGTTCTATTATATAAAGCTTTATTACATTAAATTTCGTCGATATCGTCATCGTTCTGACGTGTGATTGGCTGGCTCATCGCTCACTCAGCAATTTGGCGGTCTCTCATTAGTAAACGTTATCGTAGGCAAGAAGTAAGAGCAAGCAGCTTCATACTGTGAGTGTCGTGAAAGACGTCTACTTCTAATCTTTGAGAAGATAAAATTCCCAGTGATAAAACAACTCTTGTAAATACGACAGCATTTTAGCATTACTTTCTTTGTTAATGAAAGTTAGTCTAGGAATTAAATCCATGGACGAGTTTCCAAGTATGTGACTGACAATGTCTAGTACCACTGTCGAACCTAGATAATAGGAGTTACGGTGGGAGGAGTTAGGAGGCGGGATCTGACCTCTCCCACCCTTGATTATACTCGGTGTGATTGCGCATGTGTTTTTTTCTATAATGCTTCTTAAACTTGTTTTTCTAGCGAAACCCAATGGGCACCGTACCGGTACTGGAAGACGGTGATTTCACCATTTCTGAAAGGTAGGTGTAGGTATAAAAGTATCTAGAGAATTGTAATCTTATCCCAACTTACAAAATTGGAATTGGATTGTTATCCACGCCGAAAATCAGTCTCTTCCCGTGGGTGTCGTAAAAGGCGACTAAGGGACTCCACCAAAATGGGTTCACCTCCTGTCTGCATTTCTATATATTTCGTAAGGTGAACCGTGAATGTCGTTAAAAGTCTTAATGTTTGGAACACCCATAATGTTTGGGATATCTCTGACCACCCAATTTGGGATAAACGTCGTGACTTTGCAACGTATGAAAGGCCTTGGCGCGGCTTGTTACAACTGACAATAACTCCGCTGAATGTCGTAACAAGCTTCAATCAATCTATAAATATCACACAGTCCATCAACGACAAAAGCAGACAGGTCCATATTACAAATAAATATGTTAAGACTTGGTTTTTTCGGGGCTAAGCCTTGCCTCCAGCATTCAAGAGGTGCAGGAAGTATGACAGATCAATTTTGCAAAGTTGAATTGGGTAATTATTGGAATACATCTGCTAATTTAAATAATTTGGACTATGTATAACTATTATTGGTCAGTCCAGGTTGCGCGACGAAGCAACAAACATCCAAAGTTCCTCATTTAGTGAGAATTGTTATAATTTTGTCGTTTTCAATTATAAAGTTTATAAATAATATTGTATATCTCATCCACAGCCACACGATAATGAAGTACTTACTAGAGAAGTACGGTAAGAAGGCCCAGCAAGAATCTCTGTACCCCAGTGAGCTGAAAGCACGTGCGTTCGTCGATCAAGCACTCTACTTCGACACCGGCGTCGCCTTCATCAAGGTCAAGCTCATCGCTGTAAGTCACAATGTTACAATGATAATAAAAAACATTTATCTACTAAACTAGGCAACACACACACACACACACACACACACACACACACACACACACACACACACACACACACACACACACACACACACACACACACACACACACACACACACACGCACGCACGCACGCACGCACACACGCACGCACGCACGCACGCACGCACACACACACGCACGCACGCACACACACACACGCACGCACGCACGCACGCACACACACACGCACGCACACACAGACAAGCACGCACGCACGCACGCACGCGCGCACGCACACAACACCTGTTTCTCGTTGGGGTAGGCAGAGACTATTAATTTCCACTTGCAACGATCTTGACTTACTACTTTTGCTTCTTCCACTCTCACCAAATGCTTCATACACGATCGTCGGTTAGTGGTTGATCGCACCTGACCTTTTGTGAGTACGTCAGTCACTTGATTGACGTACGTCCTTCTTGGTCGACTTATACCGACCCTTTTATTCACATTTTCGTTATATACTCATTCGTTTTAACTAGGCAAAGAATGCTTACTTATAACGAATGAGTATATAACGAGTCCCCCAGGCGAGTAGTACGCATAATGCGTTCCCCCGCGAAAAAAAAGGCAAAGAATGCTATAATTACTAGATAAAGAATAAATATACGTAAACTTTGTATAAACATCCATGACTCGCGAATAAATGTTCGTAGTCGGCAAACAAACACTTACCCCTAGCAGGATTCGATCCTGCAACCGTTACACTATCACAATATCACAATAATGTAAATAAATAATAAATAAATATCCTTAGACATACACACAGCGCCATCTAGTTCCACAGTAAGCAACTATAGGCTTGTGTCGTGGAAACCAGATGATTGTTATACTACATAAATATTTTTTTTTTTTGGTAAATAAATGCTTATTATAAATGAAAACATCCATAACTCGGGTACACATGTCCGTATTCATCGCATCACACAAACAATGCGCCCCTAGCGGGATTCGAACCCGCAACCTTTTTTGGTATAGTGGTCAGAGTTGCTAACCACTACACCAAACAGGTCGTCTAATGTGGCTGTCTTTTTTCCTGGAGCAATAATACACGATAGTATCAGGAGAAGCCACATGAGAATCAACTCATTGTGAAATTTTTTATTGTCCCTAAAAATATCAGCGCAAGGATAAACAAAGTGGATTAACCGCTTTAAAACGCTGCCAAGAATTTTACCGGCGAAGAAAGCAATATTTTATAACAAAAGTGCATGATAACAAGCGCATGTTATTATTGTAGGTAGCGTAAAACAGGTCACATAAAAAAATGCATTCCACATTTATGAGTAAATAATATACAATTGGGGCCTTATTAACGTTTCTTTGCTATTTTTCAGCTACCATCAATCTTCCAAGACCTGCAAGGCCTCACTCCATCCCTCATACAGCAGACGGAGGAGGTCTACGGTATAGTTGATGACTACCTGAACCGTAACCGCTATGTCGCAGCAGACCATGTGACGTTGGCAGACTTGAGTCTGGGCGCGACAATTGTTTCGCTCGACAGTGTGCTCACAGTGGACGCTACGAAGTACGTACCCATTTCTTTATGTCAGAAGAATAAAAAAGGCAGTCCACCTCGGCAGTAAGCCGTGTATTCATCATCATTATCAGCCCGTAAATATCCCACTGCAGAGATATAGGCCTTCCTTCGTATAATGAGGGAGTATGGACCATACTCCACCACGCTGGCCCAATGCGGGTTGGGGACTTCACATGCCTTTGATTTTTTATTACTTAGGCATGCGGGTTTCCTCTCGGTGTTTTACTTCACAGTTAAAGAGCAGTCGGATAAATGCAAATAAGTAATTCAATTAAATTTAAAAACTCATTGGTACATGGCCTGCCTGATAATCGAACCCGGACCTCCCAAATTGGGAGACCGCGTCTTAACCGCTGAGCCACCGACGCTCCGTGCTGTATATTCACCAGGGGACAAATGTCCAGACTTCCCACAACTTGTCCGGCAACAGAATTATGGACCGAGGCAAGATGTCTGACGAGGTCGTGCGATGTCCGGTGACATCGTACGTTCTTGCTGGCGACGGAAGTCCCGCGACATTTGTCCCCTAGTGAATACGGGACTTTATCATATAATATTAGCAGATTTCTTTACATACCAACGCAGTTGTTGTAGCACGTGGTAAATTGTTAATAAATTGGCAGGTGAATTGGTATTACCTAACTAGGATAGTTGTTCTGCTGTCGTCCGTCAACTATCAATTGCATTTTGTTATATAAGCACGTTTTACCCGACTGCGCGCCAGCAAAGATAGGGTTTTGTTTTTCGCATATCTAGGGTATGTATAATATGTAGAATATTTTATACCCTCAAAGCATCCAACGGCTGCATGGATTTTAATCAATGATGGTGCCATATGTCATTACTATCGAAATGTGTAATAATCTAATAATACAGTGTGGAATATTGATTTTTCAAAAATCCAATGATGCATTTTTAGTTTTCATCAAAATCGGGACCGAGATTGCTTTGAGTACTTCTTGCTATTTCTCATAGTTTCGGATTTGGCCATCCACGTCCACTTGAAAATTTTATTAATTTCGATACTGTACTTGCAATGACACGGGATAGAAGCTTCGACGTTATTCATAATTTTTTTTTGGGTTACGTTATTTATGTCTTTGGCTATTTCAGGTTCCCCCGGACGTTGTCGTGGCTCAACAAACTGCGTGAGGAACCTTACTTCAAGAAAGTCGCAGTGCCAGGTGCCGTTGTAATGAACACAATTGTCACCTCCAGCTGGGAAAGGAATAAGCAGAAGAAATAAGGAAATTTTGGGATTAAATGTTTTCATGTTGTTTCTGTTATGTCGATGTTACAAATTAAAATAAACATATGTATACGTATCAAATCTGTGTTTTTTTGTGTGTCAGTGTCGTGGCAAGTGACAAACAGACGTGGCTGTATGTACCATTCCTGCGGCCTTTTTATAACCTATAGTTAAACTTTCCTTCATTCCCTGAGCACATCTAAAAGAAGCTTTTTTTTACTACCTTTGGCAATAGTTGGTCTATTCGGACGACATGTCTGCCAGTGTCGGGTATAATAATAATCAAATAATTTATTCGTGATACACGGGTGAAATACAATACGAGTGATGTTTGAGACAGAAGTGTGGTCTGTAAGCACATTTTCTACTCGGTTCAACCGTTTTGCTTCTACAATGCCACCGACAGACATAGGGTTCAAACTTATAATACACCTTTACTTGCGTCGGGCATTAAACAAATGTTTTTTTTTTTTTTTTTTAATTAGAATGGGATCGCTCTTGACCTTAATCTGGACTAATGTCGAGATAAGGTCTACGATGGAACGAGCTTTCCCAGAAGATGCCTATTTAACCTGACTTTAAAGAGCTGCGGGTTATATGCGATTGGAAACACAGACGGAGGTAATGCGTTCCACTCCTTAGCCGTGCGCATGTTTAACCAATTTTGAGAAAAAAGACTATGATAGCAACTAATTACTCCTAGAGCGAATCTAAAATCGTACGAAATATATCACAATAAGGTTAAAATCAGTGCATCTTATATGGTGGCAGTTAGAAGACGAAGGTGGGTGCTTAGATAAGATGGTGGTAGCTGGCCAGGCGGAGATGTAATAATGCCCTCCTACTGAGCAAACTGAATTGTAAACGTGTACGCCACCGTTGGAAATCGTATCCTCCACTTCTGCTTTGTAAACTTTATGTTGTCTACATTGAGCCAAGGAAAGGAGGTAGTGAATTTTAATCAATTCCTTTTTACTGCCAAACAGAAGTTTTTTATTAGGTAGTGATCCTCATGTATTTTGTTTTTCCTCGTTCAGGCAACGCTTCTCTCAGCGATAGTAAAACTTCTAAGTAATTGGATTACTTTTTTGTTTTGGTTTGAAAACAATTAAATTTTAAGATGAGGCCGCCACTCACTGAACTTGAACATTCTTAAATAAAAGTAAAGTTCCACACCTTTCGATAATATATCTGTGTAACATGGATAAAAGAAAACAACAGCAAATAATTTCCAATTATTAGTCCTTGTGCACAAGTATTTATTAATTCTATGGTTTTAACAAAACTTCGCCTGTGTAGTTTTAAAACTTCGTTCCTTTTTAGAAAGATTTCATGCAACAGAGTCATCTGTTAGATTTATCTAAAACCGTAGAGTTAGACAAGAATCGGTCTTCGGTTCCTAGACAACGAAATTCTCAACGACAGATGTCGCCCAGCGATTCAAACGATAATTCAAACTTAAGTTATCGAAATGATGATGAAGAATAATACAAAGTTCAAAAATTGGGAATTACGGATGTAGAATTTTAATGCATTGGATTTAATATTGTTTTTTGATACTATTTTGAACCGGAAATGCATTTTCTGCATTACAATGCAATAATATAAAAACGATGACACCGCCATCTGTTATTTATTACTAGAACCTATTCAAGTTATATCAAGTGACGCTGTGCATGGCCTTGCTACGCAACTTTCAAACTTAGAACAACGGAAAACAGCAACATTCGCCGGATTCGGAATTTGAATCGTGTCGGCTGCTTCGGGCAAGTCCGTTGCTGCCTGCCAGTTGCTATACAAACGGCAGAAACGTGTACGGCGAAGTGCGGTCGACTCGTCGATGCGCTGCGCTGCTGTCTCGCCGCGCTTGTCAATTTACAGTTTTATCGAAACGCGTGTGTAAATAAACAAAAATATTACTTTTCATTGTAAAATATTGATGAAGTGATACAAATGTTTGTTATAATCGTGTTTAACTTGTAGTGAAGCGTTTGAATGATATCGTAACCGCTTCTCGCAATGACAACGGAGAGCACTCTGTTACCTTTTGAGAAACCGGAGGCATTGAAATGTTTCATGTGGTCTAATTGACGCCTCCTTACGTAAATAAGTGTATTATTTGCATGTAAGGACTACTGTGAATCGTTTTAGTGACACTTGAGAAGTATATTTATCTGTCGGTTCGACTCGGTCGTTAGTCGTCTACACGTTAAAAATGAGTGTTTTGAGTGGTTTGAGCAAGGCTGACTTTAAGACGGCGAGCGATGGACTGCTGGAGCTGTCCGAGGAACGGCTACGCAGCATCATGCGCTCAGAGCCCATCACAGATGTCTACCACGTCGAGCAAACACCCTTTGCAAGGTCAGTTACCAGCACGTGTCATGTGAAATTTATAACCAAAACAAGGTTCTGGGGCCACCTGTTGACATTATTTAAAAAAATTTGCATCAGGCTGTGCTAAAAACTTACAATTCCAAAAATTCAAATAAAATTAGTGTGTTAAGGATTGATGTCCTCCGCAAGATGAAAAGTTTTTGTTAACAGGCGAAACATTCTTACCAACTTTTTGTATGACCCTAAAAAACATTCACATGCCCCATGGAAAGGAAGTTGTTAACTTTTTATAACCAATCAACATAGATCAGTTTAGTTGCAATCGTGTTAAAAAAGTCTGGTCTTTGGATCTTTTTTACTTCATATCCACATACCTACTACCTGTTGAACATGTAGTGTGATTTTTAATGATAATATTACAAAATATCTTAAAATTCTGGTTAACTACATTTTCCACTATAGTTGTGAAATTTCCAGGTTGTAGCTTATCTATCACCTTCAAGATAAAAATGACTGATGAAGTGTAGTGCTGATACTTACTGATAATAAAGATAAAATGCCTTGTTTGCGCAGGCATGCCTTAAGAAAAGGTTTACAACCACTGGTCTGATATAATTAATATAATATGAACATGGGATAAAAATATAGGATATTTTTTTATATTTTTTTTGTTTCTTGACTGCCTAAATTGGGTACCAATGATTTCTATGTAACTCATAATATAAACATATGAAATGCAATCATTGAATATTATATTAAAAAAAATGTCTATATTGTCTAGAATGCAGCAAATCCAGGTCCTAATTTAGGAGCAGCCATTTAATTTATTTATTTATTTATAGTTTATTGTACACTAATCATAAAAACAGTACAGCAATAAAGAGGATGTACAAAGGTGCAAGCTTAATATTTTACTTATAAAGAATGTTTACCACAGTCCAACTAAGTTGCTGTAGACAGGTACTTACTTAGAGGTGGACAACCTAGTCAACATGTATCTTATGATAAATTATGATTTATCTTGCTATAAGTATAAGATAAAACTTATATGTCTCGTACCATAAACTGAGACTATGATGGCTATTTTAGATCAAATATATTGAATTCCTATAGAACAATTCAATTTCTGTAAATAACTGTGTTAATCATCATTACATTTTATTTTATTTTTCATCATTTCATTAATTATGATTCTTTAAGTGCTCCTTATTTTTCATCACAGTGGGGTAAGCATCAGAATCATTACTCATTCCTAAATATAATATAGGTACAATAATTAATGTTTTGTTGTTTGCAAAAACAAAACAATTCCATATACATAGATACTTAATTTATATTCAAAAGACACAGTCATTTATAATTTAGTTAAAATTACACTGTGTAACATGATAGGAACTACTTCCTGCAAGGCAGAAGTGTGCCACACCACAACTATTCCCGTGGATGCACCTGTGTTTCCATACAATATCTACGGCCATTTGCAAACTTGACAATAGAATAATTTTAAGACAAAAGTATTGAATACTATAATGACTTACCTAATTATTAATATACTTTTTAACTGGCGAGAGACCTTTCGTGACTAACACCATTTAAATGATTGGATTTAAAGGTTTTAGAACATTAGATGATTGGTTTTCATTTCACTATTTTTATCCTCCCACTAAATAAAAATGGCTTTGTCAATATTACATAATATTTGGATCTTACAGTTCTCTTGATTCATTCAAATTATATGATCTAGAAAGTTAAATGTGTCATGATGATTTACAAATTACATTATTCATTAATTGATTAGTTCCATAGGAAAAGTGTGAATGAACAAAATGTTACATTTTTTTAAATTCCGTCACACTGTTCAATTCAGAGGAGCCATTGAATGGCTATGGCTGGCAGCAATAAATCAGCTGTTCACTTTGTTCCAGCTCGCATTCATCTTTAATAAATCTGTCTGTTGTAATGTGACGTCTCTAGAATATTTCTTTATGAGATGTCCTTATTTGAAGAAATCAAATTCAGGTAGCTGACTACATTGTTAACAAATAGTTTTATGATTTTTGAACATAACTACCTAATGTAGTGTTACATAAATGTGTATATAAATGTCAAAGTTTGCGTCGAAATAAACTTGTGAAAAGGGCAAAATGTACTTTCAATTGGGTTTGAATGATTTTTCGGGAATGAATGATGGGAAGATATTAATGATACTCATCATCAGCCTGTCTCAGTCCACAAAACAAAATATTGTTTCATACCACCAAGGTTCCTCTTTCTTAACATAATTATTTAACATAATTGTCTGGAAGAGATTGCTTTTAGTGATAAGATCGCCTAATTGTGTTCTATTGTTATCATCAAAAATTATTGTAAGTTTTTTTGCACAATTAAGAGTATTTGTATTGTATTTATTTATTATTGCCATAATATAATATATTTTTAAACATAATGTGAAGATAGGTTTTTGTTGTGCTTTATGTTTTTGGTAATTTATGGATTTTGTGCTTCTGATAGTTTTATATCTTGTCAGTATCAATTATTAATATCTATCTTGCATATAGAATAGTCTTTAAATTGTATATGTGTACTCCATTTTCTATCCAATCAAATAAACACTCTGTATACATAGAGGTTTGCTGGTAGAAAACTCTTTTGAAATTAAACTTTTATTCGTCCTAATAAATTCTTTATTCAATTCTTATTTCTACACTATCATAGATAAATAGATTATTTATACTACTTAGTATAATAAATACATTCTCAACCTGAAATATAAGGTGAACTATGACATCGTTAGACACAGTCGCTCAAAAGAAACAGACAGTTTGCCTTCCCATTGTTGTATAATGTGTAATTTTCGATTTATGTCATTAGCAGATGATGATAATCATAACAAATTGAAAATTTCAAAGCATAATAAAACAATGTAGGTATATATTAAAGCAACTTTTGTTAAAAGTTGAATATCGTCGTAAAAAGACATTTTCAAATCTGTTAAGCCGTTTTGGCGCTGCAAAACCACATAGGCTCAGAGTCACACAGACGGACGCTTTTGCTTCGGAGGTTAAACCAAAAGTTCAGTCAAATACTTGTCTATTATTCTTTCAATTGTAAATGAACTTGGAAACTATAAAATGGCTTATCTTGGTCACTGGCTGCAATGTGAGCTTACAATATTGTCGCTGTAATCTTTATCAACCGCAACGTAAGTACCTGTAGGTTGCGATTGTTTTACACTTAACGCTGCGCACACGACATTATTATGATGTACAGCTGCTGGATCTTTCCATGCGCATGCGTTGTCACTGTGACGTGCAAGGTCGTGCGCAGCTCGATCGCTGTCATTACCCGGCGTCGTTGACTTCGACTGCTCGATCGCGCTTTTTATTCGATTATTGCTATTTTCAACGCAGAGGACGATCGGAGCGGAACTGGTTCGAAGCGGGTCTGCTCGATTTATACGATCAATTTCCCCTTCATAAACAAGTGGTTTATAATTCTGAATTTCCTCAAATGTTATAGTTGCAATGATAAATGGGTGTACCTATGTAAGACTTGTCTTATTAGGTAGATAGATACCAAAAGAAACTTTTATGCAGTTGGCAATTTTTACAAAAATAGATTCTTTTCTTTGTTCAAAAATTATTTTTTTAAGCTTAAACTTAAGTAAAACACATATTGTTAACCCTGACTCTAAAGAACAGTCTAGTGACCGGTCTCAAGTAAACGTGTTGATTAATAAACCGAAATTGAGACCTGAAAAGCAATCAATCAAGCAGTACTCACTTGAGACGTGCGCGTATTTATAAACGAAACTCAAAGACTATCATTCATTCGCCGCTGAGGCGAATACTTGAGAAGTGATCTCAGTTGAGTAGACCTCAAGATTGGTTTATAAATTAGCACGGAGCTTGAGATAGCGTCAACTGCTTAAGACTCATCTCGGTTGATACGGCCTTAAGATTTGTATTGAGATTGGTTTATGAATACGGGCCTAAAACTAGTGTATTGCTATGTATCTAGAGTCAATTACTTCTCATACAAAATAGAATGTAGGTATATCTTTAGATAAATCAGAATGTATGCGAAAATATTTCAAAGAAAAAGGAAAAACAACCAAATAAACATGTTGTGATTTTTTACCCGACTGCCCAAGGAGGCGGGTAATGTTTTTTCATATTCTGAATCGTAAAAGACAATCTATCTCTGATTGTATTTGTGACAACTCCCACGTCGGGCGAGTGGTTCCTGCTGTTAGTAGTTTATGTATTTTTAATTATAGTTAGTAAGTTTCCATCATAGGCACTAAAATTATCAGTTTTAAAAATTCGTAAAATTGTTCAAATATGTACAGTTGGTTCCATGATTAATGATACAAGGCCAGTTTACATGATTAAGGATAGCACACTGGCTATTTGAACTGCCATCCGCAGTTCTGTAACAGTGTTTTCTTGCCATTTGCTGCCACGCACCCCTAGGAAATTAAGCACAATTTACAAACAGCAATACATTTCGGGCTAATTATTTTAGTACTACATACAAATACAAAAAAAAACACGTTAGTGTGAAGGTTAGTGTCGCTTTTTTGCAACTAAATTAATTATATTCGGATTGATGAATCTGATTTTACTTGTAATCTGTTTCTGTATTTGTTTTTAGTATTTATACAAGAGCAGAGAATGCCCCTTTTTCAAAGGTAAGCGTAGTGATTACGAGACTTAGTGGCATTTATTTTTATTATTGTTAATAGTCCAGAGATGAGACAGCTGACCTTCAGGTTAAGAAATACTGCTCTAAAGTAAGTTCTATGCTCTAGGGAAGAGAAATGTTGTTGGTACAGATTGAATAGGCACATTACCGACCGATTGGTGTAGTGGATAGCGATCCTGTCAGCGAAACCAACGGTTGCGGGTTCGAATCCCGCAAGCGATAAAGATTTGTGTAATGAATACGAACAATAGAGTCAATACGCTTCCACCTTTTTCCTCATCGTCACTTAATATCAGGTGTGATTGAGGTCAAGTGCTAACCCGTTGTGTATAAAAAAAACTATGACCTACCTACATTTATAATGAATATATAATATAGCCAGATATTACCTCAACTGTCAAATAATATTAAAAGCCTTCTGACTGTTAAATTACTAATGTAAAAGCTACATACAAATCATTACCATATAATAATAATACTAATTTACTTGTAATGGGTTTCATTGAATATCATTTGCAAATTTAATTCTAAGATAGTTTATGTCGTGCTGTCAAATTATTTCCTTTAGAGAATTCCACAGATTCTCTTCAGGGACCATTAAGTTTCCTTATACATTCAACTTTGGTAATAACTTGGAAATAATTACTTATGTTGTAATAAATAGAAGTAATATCATGCTAAATATCGCTTTAAACTATATATTTTCTTACAGAAGACCAATTTGTTATTAAACACTGGTCAGTTAGTAAGAAAGATGTAAATTTTAATAGCCAATCTGCAACCGGATATGCACAGTATTCCTTACATCTCTCATAAAATGAACGCCGGCGCAGTAATGGTAACGTTAGATAATTTCGACTATTAGACGGTCGAAGTGATTTATTTCGTGTATCAAACGTAAGTAACGATCAGCAATAGCCCCGGGTCAGTCAGACGGCTAGTTTAAGTGAAATTCAACATTTCAACGAGCTGGCGTTTAAGTAAATGAAAGGAATCGTTTAGCAGCCGGCAGCAGTTATTGGCAATTTCTCCGCGCGACGTCGCCCGGGGCGCCTCGTTTCCCGGGAGCCCGGTGTAGTGTAGATAGCAGTTTTTGCTCGTCCGGCGTCGCCGGCGCTGGCGAGATGTAATCGTGGACTTTCTACAGCTGAGCGCTTGGTCGCCGAAGCGGTTTCACTTTCGTGCGGCGGCGGAATGCGGCCGGACCTCCGACCCGACTTCGGCCCGCGTGTCACCGCCTCCCCGCACCCCACCACCACGCCACCCCGCCACCCCTAACGTGCACGATACCCGTCGATTATCCGAACACGTTTTGCATATCAACGTCTTCTAAGAAACGTGCGAATTAAAACATGCTTCTTGCATAACTTTCTTGCGGCAGTAACGGTACTCCTGAAGTGTAGCGAACCAGCCTACGCAGCCGGTGAATGTTAACGTCGGGAGCGTACGTCGCTCGCGGGTTAATTTCGATTCTACACGCGGCCCGAATACCCGAGGTGGATGTGGCGTCAGGCGGCGAACTATCCGCGTTAATATCTTATTCGTGTCATTAGTGCGAAATGCCAGCGGCTTGGCACCGGCGGCGCCCGTGGCGTGCCTCGCAAGTCGCGGCCGATGCACCGTGGGCCCGCACCGGCTAAATTCGGGACGTTGCATCACATCACTTTCGGTTTCGTTTGTCACCAGACTATTTTAGATGGAGTGTCGATTATTAGAACATCGTTTTTAGCTTCACCGACCTGTTGGAGCTCGGCCATTATAACCCTGTGACTAACTGCACCGAGAATGCATCTAGTCTACTCGCAAAGAAAACCTCGTTTCATTAATTAATATTAAACTTGACCTCGCATTTCTTATTCAGATAAGACTAGGATAGGTATTATAAGGCTAGAGGTTGGTATACAAGTATGCACCAACTCTCGACCGCATGCGTCGTCTATCTCGGGTTTGCGGAACGAAACCCGATCCGTGCAGTGGCATGCAGGCGAGGCCAGCGCGTCCGTTGTGTCGCCTCACGCTCTGATACGCTGCTTAACGTTTATCATTAACCTGTGTTGCTTCGTTGTTCCTTCGGTTCCCACGTGGTGCACTGACTTTTTTCTCTGTACCTCATATCCGGTCCCGCCGGTTCCTGTGTAAATTATGGGGGGCGCTGTGTCTTTAGTGCTCTGCCGTCATGCGTCGTGGACGTTCTGGAATGCTCACCTGCGCGGTGTCGCGAGCCATCGTCCACGCGAGCCGGATTGCCGTCGCCCATATGGATTGGCTTGGGTATCCCATGCGGGCCCGTCTGTGGTCTCCCATGCAGACCGCCTTACAGTCGCCCATACGGGCCGGCCTGCGGTTGTGCAAGTGCCGCACGACACCCGCCGCACGTGGGCGAGCACCCGCTCGAGAACAATCGAGCCTCTCATTTAACAAAACAAGCGTTGGAATGCGGGCTTTTGATATCATTACAAAAGTAAACGCTGTGGGCCAATGTCAACACGGCTCCCCGTGTTTGTTCCTATGGTAATACGCCGCCATGTCGCGTATTTACCTCGCTTATGTGTAGGCGACTAGATTTTCCGACAGTCAGGTCGGGTACTCGCATAATATAGTAGCTCAACACTACGTAGCGAAAGTCTGGCCGACCTTCGGCGTCTAGATATGGGCGGTAATAGGTACCTACGAGCTCGAGACACCTAATTACAATTCGAGTAAGAACACTTGTTGGATCAACATTGTGCTTATCTCAACTTTAAATGCAATCAGCTGCATGTTAGAATTTCGCAGGTTCACTCGTATCAGCAGAATGGATCTCATGCCAAGTGAGATTAGCCCACCGATATCACCCATCTCTGCTCGTGTTGACAGTATTTTAGTAGTAATTCATCCATCTCAAGTATGCGTTCAAGATCGCATCTTTTATCAGCACAGTGTCAGTAACTAATTTTAGAATACGTACGATCATGTGGAATGTCGTAGGGACAGTGATTCTTTTTCATTCTATCTCCTTGTTGATTTTATCTATCGAATCTTAGCGCTCGCCTGTAGCGCATAAAGTTTTTTTGCTTGTATGAAATGTCTGGCTCGTCGACGTAGCGCTTTGACATAGTTGCTAACGATGTTGTGGCAGAATTCCAGTGAGGCGACAGAATGGACCCGTGCGCTTGATCGCAGCCCTCGCCTGAATCAGACTGCGTGTGATTCACTAAATTGTAACTCATATATTATAATGATGTAACTTATGTTGCCACGGGCCTTCCCGCTTTACGGAGAAATTCGGTCGCGTCCTTAAACTGCCGTGCGTGATAACTTGCAATATAAAACTCGCGTCAACTTTCAATTACGTTATGACATTCCTGAACGAATTACGAAAAAGATTAATTGACAGTAATAATTTCTTGAATATTCCTTATGCATTTGTTACTGTGAGCCGTGCGTATGTATCTTATGAGTGCCCTTATCGTCATAATATCTCGAGTTGCGAACTTATTGTGGAGATCTCTCGTGGCAGGGGCCTCGCTGCGAGCTAATATTGACGTCTCGGTAACATTGTTTGCACTCTTGATGGATGCGGTTCGCTGTCTAGATTGTTTACACTAGCCCCTTCCATAACCTTGAAGAGTTCACTGACTGAGCCGATCACACCACGTTTTAATTGTACGTTTCCGGAGTATTTTCGTCCACTGCCAGGACCTAGGGCACCGCGACACGTGCGTCCTGAATGTTTACACGTCCCGATTCCTCTATAAATACCCATCGAACGTGATGAACGTCGTACTCTAAATAGTCGTGAACGGTAATGTACGAATGAATTAGACTTTATCGTTCGTTGCCTAATTTGGAACTAATACATGTGTCAGCGGTGATGGATCTTACGAGCGGCTCCGCTATTGGTCTCGGCGCGGTGTTATTCCAGAATTCCACTAGGATTTATCGCGCGTCGACTGGCGCTGCGTAAATATAATTAGAGAGGCTATTTATCAGGGCCGGAGGAAGGGCGGCCGGTATCGCCGCTGTAAATCTCGCAGCGCTCCTGACGGCTCAATCCGGTGAAGAGGCGGAATGTCATGCTAAGGTGCCACGGCGAATTTGTCCTCGCCGTCCATACGTTACAATCAGCCGGGATTAGCGGGCAGGGCTTGTTTGCGCGCGCATAGACGAGACACTATTACTCTTAGGGATTAGAATGATTAAGTTTAATTTATTGCGCTTCAAAGTTGCGACTCAGGCGCATATCCTTTCTAATCTGCCTATTTACAGATTTGAATATGACAATTCTCTATAATCTATTCTTCGACTGTGTCGACAGCATACGGAAATGTCTGTGCCTACCCAACACCTCTTCAGTATTGTGGGGTTTCTTTGGAACATATGCTATTTATATCTTTTCCAATCAACGGTTAGAGGTTGTATAATACTCATGTGGATCGTGTTTGCTTGTTTTGGCTGTCGCATACGCAGCCCGTCCAAGGACGGCGCACGCGCTGCCGACCGGGTAACCGGAGTCGTCGCGGCCACGCCACCACAGTAGTAATCTTATATCTCCGCAGTAACATAAATTCATACATCGCTTCCTTCATAATCCGGTGCTTATTGCAGTTGGACCTCTGAGATCTTAGGACCTATTTAACACAAAACCCTCGCGATAATTGAAATAAAATATGTTAGGCATACTTGGTACTAATAATACAAAAACCATAGTTGCCGAAGTAGGTTTCTGCAACCTGATTTCATACAAAAAATTTACAACTCACTTCTTTGGCTCCATATCGAGCACAGCACACTCCTAAGGAGAAGCCCTTATGATGAGAATGAGGATCTCGGAAAGTTTAGTTCTTTGTTGTTTTGTTTGTTAACATGTTGTTATTTCTCTATTTTGCTGATAAGTATAATCAGAATGTATCTAAGATTACCTTTAAATGGCTTTGTTGAAACAATTTATGTAGGTACCTATACACCCTTTTATTTCTACTGTTGGTGTTAATAAAATATTAATAACCTGGATGACGATTCGATCACGGGTAAATGTTTGTACTTACTTAATTCGGTTGAAGGTTCGTTGGTAGTGTTAGCAGAAGCCTGTCAACCGTCCACTCATAAGGAACCGCCAAAATTGCCAAAACAGCCGATTAATGTATGATTCCATTCTCTATCTCAGGAGTGCATCATCATGCAGATCTTAGCCAAATTGATACCACTCTACACACATCAAACAAAAAATAATCATCAAAATCGGTTAACAATGGACGAAGATATCGCGTAACATACAAAAAAGAAATACACTCGAAAATAGAACCTCCTTTTTTGAAGTCTTATCTTATTAGTATAACCTTATTAGTATATAAAAATGCATGAAATGATAGTCTCCCGCAAATAGACACAAAATCCAATCGGGCGGATCCCAAAGTGTTTCGACGTCACGAAGGCGATTGCTTACCTAAAACAGCGAAACCTCTTCTGCAGTTCTTCCACTTTCTTCTTGGATTACCTAAAAATCGCTGATTTTTCTGCAATGCACATTGATACAGTTTATACGACGACGTCTATCTTGCCCTCGGCATCGATTATTTCAAGGTCATGGTGTAGTCGTATTACTTACATATTAATATTCTGTGTCTCTGGACTGGCAAAGTGGCAATCACGCCCCGTGCCGCCCGACTCTAAAATGCGTTCCGTTGTGTGCACACGGCTGGTGTAATATTGAGTGTAAATGATAGCTTTTGAAAGAAGACCTTCCAAGATTTGAAATATGAGAATAACAATACCTATAAGTATTTAAAAACCAAAAAATATGAAAAGGAACTTAAAAGACTACTATTTCAAAATTCGTCAAGTTATTCGCTGAAATGCTAGAAAGCAGGCGTCATTTTATATTCGCCGGCGGCATGTTGGCTTTTTACCATAAAATACTGACACTGACGATAAATACCAATTTAATTACACGTTCAAAATCGTTCAAGTCATTGAGACTACAGGAGGTAACATACAGGGTGAAATTCCGAGCAAAGCTGACAATTTGCTAGGGTAGGTAGAGTAGAGGGTACGCCACTGGTCCTAGCCATGCCTGATGGAAATCAATTTAGCCGTTTTGGTGATATTTATAAGCTGGTTTGTTTGTATGGATTACATTTTGATCTAGTTTGAGAGGTTTTTCAAAATTTCTATTTTATGTCTCAACAATACTAACTGATATTATAGACTTTTGTTAAACACAGTTACCTTATTGATGGATAAAAAACTAATCATGTTATAGTTAGGCATGCATGTGTTTTAGCTGAAAATGTCGTCGAACTGCATTGCTTAAGAAATAAAAATGAGAACTAATATTTGGTAACACTAATTTCCCTAAATGTTTTGATTTTTAAGAAATACCCATCAATTGAGCATTTTTTTCAAAAGAAATTCATTTTTCAACTTTAGCTTATTTAGTTACTTACTCAGTACTTGCGTTTCTTACAAATGCTTAATTTTTAGCAATTGTTACCACATTTACAACACTTTATTAAATGTTTCAAGAAAATCGCGGTTAGTCGTTTTTCCAAGGTTAAACCGTATTTTCCCTGGGCTATAACCTCTAATCACACCTGATGTTAAATGATAATGACGCCGAACAAATGCGCGCGTACGCGCAGATCGGTTTCTTTCTGACATTTAGATACATCAAGTACCTATTCAGTGCCAAACTACAGGCCAAGTCTGTGCTATTGACTAGAAAATACGTAAAAATATTACATGAATAATTAAAAATAAACTAAAATAAAATAGCAGAAGGATAGGCTATGTGATTGTAAATTTATTCACTGGAAAATTGTCTTCTATTAAAGCTGTATAATCATGCCCTCTGGTATAAATGGTCATATTTTTCACACACATACTGTCTTTGGTGACGAGAACTTGCACAAAAGTCATAATAGAGACAAACAAATTACTAGATATAATATAATCATTTTAAAGGGTGACTTTTAAGATATGGTAAGATGGCTAATCAACATAATCTCTTTCACAGATAGTATATACTATCTTTTCCTTGTTTGCTATTTCATTATCTAACATTGGTTTCGCTTTGTCATGTCTATAAATAGTGAAATAAAAGGGAGTTTGAAATGCAATAGCACGAGTAATAAATGCATGTATGCGCCCGCGCCGGCCTCTAGAGGGGTGGTCAGGCATGCACCACGCATTAGCATAAAGCGTGCAGTCCGTGCGCACTCCGCCCCTGCATAGTGCAAGTGAAAGCTTTCGATTGTTTTAAATCCTTGAATAATGATGGTTGCTAGCTAGGGGAGCGCTCCAATGGTCGTTCATTGTGTCTTTATATATTTGTAAGATACAATAGGAATATCTACTCCAACAACGTAGGTATATGGGCTTGGAACGTTACCTGCTGACTCCTAAGGCCCGTATTAATAAAAGATTCTCGTTCTCAAGATTAAGATGACCTTAAATTCACGCTTGAGAATCTGTTACATATTAAAACAGTTATAAAAAAAAAATAGTATTGAGACTGAGATGCGATCTCAATCTCAAGATCGATTTATTAATACGGCCCCAGACTGCGTGGGAAAGTGGACTCATTAAACAATTTTTTATTTTTTAATGTCAAAATTCACGAAGAGTGGCATTTTGGGATAACTTCAGTCCTATGTAATACAAAATACAAATAATTTATTTAAATCCCCATACAATTAATTACATCATAATGGTCATTAACTTAAGAATAAGTGTGGCTTATTATTATATACACCTATTTGAGTAGACTATTAATTTCTACACTAGATTGGGATCTGTATCATAGAGAGCATACTAAACTTATTATTTGGGAAGTTTGTCTCTACATACAAACTTAACTTTGCTATAGATTATAACTTCTTCTATACAGGGCGTCCCAAAGTTATGGGACATGAAGGGGAAGTACCTTAAATATCGTAGATAGTGAATTTTGCTCAAAGAAGACTTTATGTTATTTTTAAAAGTTAGTAATTCTGCATTCATAGATTTTCTAAAAATTACTTGCTTCGGCTGGGAATCGAACCGACTTAAATGTGAAAAAAAAACACCCTACTTTTATGATGCCAATCGAAAGAATAGCTAAAAAATAATAACTCTGCCTAAGTAACATAGTATTTTAAAAGAAAGGAACAACATAAAATGATTGAGTCAAATTTCAAGAAAGTTATTTATTGCCGACGACGTTCGAAAAAAGCGATACGAGAACGTAGGCGAGTTGCAAACAGAATTGTGCCATATCACATCGAGTGTTCACCATAAAATGATTAGAAAATCAACAGGCAGCGGGCTCATTAAAAGATTGGCGATTTGCGTAAGACAAGAGGGATCACATTTTGAGCATTTAATTAATTAATTTACAAAAAAATACCTACTTAATTGACTACGGCAGTTTCATGTATGTTTTTTATTTGATTAAAATGATTAATTTCACGTTGTTCCTTTCTTTTAAAATACTATGTTACTTAGGCAGAGTTATTATTTTTTAGCTATTCTTTCGATTGGCATCATAAAAGTAGGGTGTTTTTTTTTTCACATTTGAGTCGGTTCGATTCCCAGCCGAAGCAAATAATTTTTAGAAAATCTATGAATGCAGAATTACTAACTTTTAAAAATAACATAAAGTCTTCTTTGAGCAAAATTCACTATCTACGATATTTAAGGTACTTCCCCTTCATGTCCCATAACTTTGGGACGCCCTGTATATGTATAAAGGTTATCAAAATGTTAGCGAACTGTACAGAAAATCGTTACCAAGTTTGCATTTTAGTGGCTTTCATTACCGTGTTTTTGTGCACATACGTTGTAATATACAGGGTGAATTTGAAGTCGTGTAATTCAAATTAACTGGTGACGCCACTCTTGATTATGAACAACTTTCCCCAAGGAACCATAGTCGAATTTTGATTACCCATACAAAGATTATCCATATAAACCTTCAGGAAACCACATTTAGTACGGAAGTATAACGATTTTGGGCTGAAGTCGGCTATGGTACCTTGGGGAATGTTGATTTGTGATCAAGAGTGGAGTCACCAGTAAACAGGAAATACAATAATTAAATTTCACCCTGTATAAACACAAGGAGACTGGATACGTGGTAGTGTAAGAAAAATCGAAAATCCATATTCATGCTAATTTTATAAATGCGATAGTTTGTTTGTCTGGCTTTCACGCCTAAACAGCTGAACCAATCATATTGAAAATTGGCAGCGAGGTAGCCTGAAACCCGGAGAAGAATTCCATTAGTAATGAAATCCTTGGTTAATCAAAGGTCCTGCAAGATCTGTTTAATCAGACATACACAATACAAACTTCAGTAAGTAAATACATACCAAAAAAACACGCCGTGTGATAGGTAGATGATACGACCGATTGTTCTAGTGTGTAGTAAACCCTGCCTGGTTGTGGGTTCGAATCCCGCTAGGGGCATATGTTTGTATGATAAATACAGACATGTGTAGGTACCCGCGTTATGGACGTTTGCATTTCTAATGTGTGTAGGTATCTATTTACAAAATAAATGTATTCGTGTAGTTTATCAACCATCTCGTAACCATATTACCACCACCACTCTGCCTTGCGGCTCCACAGAATACCAGCGTCGTGGTTGCTCCAACCCGACACGTGCTGCTTTTTGGATTTAGAATATTGTAAACTTTTGTAGAAAACACTTTCTTATACGAGCCTGTTGCTTAGTGTGGACCTAGATGGCGTTGTGTGTATGTCCAAGGACATTTATTTATATTAACAAAATATTTTCGTATGATATTTTCGCTGTATAACGGATCTGACACTGAATTTGTCTCAACTTATGATACTGTCAGAACTTGACACTCAAATGTGAAGTTTAAACACTGTATTGAATTGAATTGTCTTGCTATCCAAAAGTCAAGGTATCGACTCTCGATAACTGACATAAAAGATGTATTAACAAAAATAAACGCGAATAAGGAAACGCAGCTGCCCTTTTTAAAGCTTTAAAACTAAGTATAAAATGCACGTCTGTGCAAAAGATGACGTACAATGACATCTTGCATTACTTTATGATGATTTTTATTGTCAAGTTCTCTTTAAATACTAATATATTTGCCGATATCACTTGGTTAATACCTATAGCGAAGGAATAAGGAAAGTAATGATTTTCATATTGTCCTGTGAAATGAACAAAGTATCTTTTGTGTAATTTTTACCTTTATTTTTAATAAATTTATTGTACACACAACTAATACCGATAAATGCATTGTATTAAATAAAAGTACAAAGGCGAGCTTAACTACGATAAAAGTTTTCTACTAGCAAACCTTAAAGAGCATTTATTGATTGGGAAGAAAATATTGTACTATACACAAAATTTTAAGATGAAGTATGTTTTACGTAATATAAATGATAATACAACATTTTTTACAATTATTCCTCCTGCCCAATAACTAGCTACGAATACCTGTACGAGCTACGATATGTTGAGGTGATGTCAACTCGCTCACCTCCCGCTGAACTTTAGTGTTTTCTCTTTGGTAACATAGGACGCGAATGCACATCTATGCATGTGTAATGGGTTGTTAACTCTGACCTTTATGTTGAATTTTTCCCATATCGAAACGGCAGCCTTATTCGCAAAACTTTATCGTAATGAACTTCATCGACTACTGTCAATTTCGACCAAATGGTAGGGCTTTAAATCTCCATTTATGTTATAGGACATGGTTATGAAGAGTTGTCTAATATCTATTTCATTTTGTTACAGGTAAGAGATCTGCATGTATCATACAAAATCGGGGGTTTTATATCGGTATGTATATACCTCCTTAGTGGCTGATAGTGGCTGGTCTCTGATTGAGAAGCACAGAATGGATAGTATTGAATTATGAGTTCTAATTTACAAAAGTCCAAAAGCACTTTCTCCGTAACACATCAGTAGGTTATCATATTCCTAGTAGAGCAGCCATATTGTACCGCACGCGCTGTTGTGTTCCGATTTAGAAGGGAGTTTGTATCTTGTTTATTATAGTACTTTGTACAGTCTTAATGACATCAGGCGCTTCGTTTTATGGCTTTTGGTAGATTCGTTCACCTCATCCTATTCGACACTTGTTTTATTGTTAGAAACTAAATAATCTGAGAGCTGACGTAACCGGTGATTGCTCGTGCGCCTCTACCATATCCTCTCGACAGGTGACTCACGCACCTGAGCTTCGGCTCCATTAATATATGCCGATTTAATTAACCTTTTTCTGATGACTAACCCGTGAACACCTCGGGCGAAGCGGTTAATTTGGCCCGAGATTATTTTACCCCCAGCTGATTTAACTGAATAACAAAACGACGCCTCGTTTACTAAACAGCTCTCGGATGGTTTAGAATTTCTCAAATTGTCCGACCAATACTGAATTTCACAGTAACAACTTAGTTCGTCTACAGTTGTAAGGTGATGTTCACAAATTTCCCTCAAGGTGTGCCTTCAGTCAGGCACTCTAATGGTATTTTTATCGCCACTTCAATTGTGATTTTTTCGACAATTTGTTAGGAGTGTCTACCGTGCCAATGCTCCGAATTTGCGGCCTTATAATTTGGGTAGTAGTTATTTGTAAGTAAATAAATCGTTGGTAATTGCTAACATGGCCTATCGACTGTAATGTTTACTCCACATACCCAAGAATAGACGGATTGACAAATAGCCATTGGTTTATGGCCTTTCGTTCGCAAATGTAGGTATTTTCTAGAGAACGTCTGCAGACAGATGGGTTGTCAACTTATCAGTTATACGGGCATCTTCCGGGCGACGCCGTTAGTCGAGATATAATTTGAGATCATTAGGAGGTTGCCGGCTGGGTGTTGTCACTCATCTCCAGTTTTTTGTCGTCAGCCAGTTCCTTTGGCGGTGTTTGATTAACGGCCGAAACCTGATACCGGAGCCGTCACACCAGCTTTACTCAAATAAATTAAGTCTTTTGGTCAAACGAAGTAAGGTCGATGATATTGGTCTAGCGTCACTTTGGTTTTACAATAAAGGGTGATAGGTACTTAGTTCGTGGTGATATGTAACATGGTGTTAGATCCCAAATACACTGTGAAGCCCCAGATTGTAATTGGATGCTATTGGCGGCAGTCACCTCTTCTATCAGCTTAAGTGCGAACAGATACGGTTCTTATTTCAAAATTTCTTTTAATAGGTAAGCCCCGGTTTCCAATAATGAATTCTGAACTGCTACAATTACGGACACAGATTACTTCATTGTTACTTCGTGTATATGGATGCCGATGTATCCCCGAATCTCACAATACTGTGATCTTCAGGTCTACGGTGAATGGGCATTTACCTGCATCACGTGGTTCGGAGGCTACATCGTCACTTTCCATTAGGTGTGATTGTAGCCAAACGCGTCTGCAGTCCATAATATAATTTTTTATGACTGCGTCCCATTACATCTGATTGTTAGGTGCTGATACGTGACGTCTCCATAGTTCGGCGCATACGAATAAATTAATTCTGTATAACCACCACCCACATGGGACTCCTAACTCCGTGTGTAACGACAAGAAATTAATGATGTCGAATTAGGTGTAAATCAATTTGGCCCGGCAAAAAACGTACTTGGTTGGTACCTACTTGTAGTTAATTTTAGACGGTGAGATTGGTGAGGTTGTGTCGAATCACGATTCTACGACACATTCGATTCGGTTCCGAATAATTATTTTTTAATTATCAATAAAATTAGTACCGTATGTACGTAGAGACATTTAATTGCCATTCGAGTATTAATCCAATTTGTTGGCAAACGTCGGTTTTACAACTGTTTAATTTGTAAGTTAATCTTTAAAACTATTTAGCTTTGATTAAATATTGTTGTTTTTTGAATGTCTTATTTTATAGGAAAGTTTCGTATTTCATGAGGTTAATATATACCAACTACCATCCATGTTTAATTTTTATCGAGTTCACTATAAATTTCGGAATAACAAGTAACGTTCTTATTATGGTTTTGATGGTACTATCTGTTGGTACTATTGCTAAAACTAGCAAATTTTCGACTTTTTTGTAACAGTAGAGAAGCAACCATGACAAATAGCTAATCGACAAGCATTTAAAAATAGTAAAGATGTCAGTTTAGTTCGTCGCCGACTTATTTTTCCAGAATGTTATGGTGAAATATTTTTAAACGTTGGTAGCGCTAATTGGCTGCTATTAACCCCCTAAGAACGGAGATGGTAATTCGTTTGATACTGACGAGAACCTAGACTTCCCTGTTGGTCGTACATTTATGTACCTAACTTAGCAATCTAATGGTGGAATGATTATGGTCTCAGGAAATTACGTTCGATTATGTAGCATCCTCCAACTAAGTTATGGTTAACATCGAACATGATTACAGATAAGTGACTCGGATTACTGTTTCCTAGTTGAGTAATCAAAATTGTTGATGAATTGTTCCCGAACACGTGTAGATCGGAATCCGGCGAATGTGCTGGATCAAATGTGCCGTGAAATAGTGTGCGGATGCCGGCACGCCAAATGTGCGACTTCAGCGTTCAAACAATGATCCGTCTTACTCTCGCCTTAACATACTCTCTAAAAGCGTCCCTTTCTTCCGTCTGTTTGTTCGATTTTGGGCGAGTGTGGCCGATGACAAAGCGTCACTTTCTACCGGCGCATGCACAACAGCAAATGAAGTGTGTCGCGTACGCAGACAGCTGCGCGATAGACTCTGGTGTAATGTACGCCGGAAACCATCAATTTAGATAGTGCGCCGGATTGCCGCCGCGAAGCTTCTGTAGGATGCAACTGTTATAACGAGGAAACAGTGATTTATGACCTTCATTGTTTTGTATTCTAGATCTCTTGCATCCTCATCTAATTAAGTAGCCGCCTGCCTACTTCCTTTAGTAGCTATCATTTGCTAGCTCATTTCAAAGTTCATGCCCTTGACCGTGGCTCTATGCACGTCCAACGGACATTGCAATCGTGTCGTTTCCACTCGTGTATACATTTGAATAGTCGTGACTTCGGAGTCGCAGAAATCCCCAGTGACGCTTCACATTTGGCGTAATGGACACTTTGACGGCTCTATTATTAGATTTGCGGGATCCGATCGCAGGACCATATGTCCCGATATTGCAGGGACCGTGACATCTGCTGTGTCATTCACAAAATCGACTTACGGAGCGCGTCCCCTCGTAGACAACAATTTGTCTGAATTAGTGTAGCGACTTCGTATGTGGCCGGTATTAAACATCGAATTTTGTTTTGGAGAATGGTTATACGTTTCGAATTGTTTATCGTAATATTTTCTCACGGCAAATTAAATCCGATCCGCAATCTGATATCGCTTTTCCGTAGCCAATCTGGTATTGTTGGTCTGCGGGGTGTATGGTCGGTCGGTTTTGCGTACGACTGCTGTGGGCTCAGTTAAAATTAATACAGGCGTTGGCTCTTGCATGTTATCGACTACTTTCTCGCCACTCAGCGAGCGGCGTTGCCGAAGTATTGTTTATGAAAAGCGGGTCAGAAGAAAGCGATAGAGGGGAGAGCGGCGCTCGCGCTGGTCACTCGATGATATCTCCCGGTGAAGAGGTCACGGCCATTATACGAAAATAAACCGAAAACGCTCGCGAACCGAACGAACCGTTCATTGCTACCGTTTTGTGACAACGGTTTTGTTTGGTTCCGTGAACGGTCGATAATGGTACTGATTTCTCTTTTCGCTCTTTTTTCTGTTACTCTAATTGGTTTGGCGTTGCACTTATTGATTGTTTTCTTCGTCGTATTTATTTATGACCGCATTGACTTTCAGTGGAGTGTTTCTATTTTAAATATTCATTTGTACAGGTGTAGAGGGTGATGTAGTGTCGGGCCATGCGACACTGCGCCGGCGCAGTGCTCGAGTCGAATCAGGAATGCGTTTGCGCTGCGTGCGCAAGGCTCCAGTCATGTGGCATGTATGTGCAGTAGACAATGGCTGCGGCGGTAATGTTTGTGTAAGTGTTGTCACGTCGCAAGGTCGCTCGGGCTCACAGTAAAGATTTTTTAAGACTCGCAAAACAATGTGAATTTTATGCTTCCTTATTACCATCTTGAAAGAGGCAAATTGGCTAAAAGTAAATTATGTCATTTGCGCTGAATGGCCGATATTTCAATGCAGTCATTTGTATTGTGACTTAACTTATTGAATGCTCCTTCGCTATTCAATTGATTCAATCCTCATATACTCTGAGATTTTGATTGAATGTCTTATTAAAGGTTCATAACGGAATGTAAACAGGGTTAATAAGTAACAACCGCTCCACTGCATTATCTTATTACCTCATGTATATCTCGTAGGCAGAATCAATTGGATGCCTGGGCGGATAGTTGTTTATTGCGTACATTTCCTACATTATAGGAAACTGCGCTGCCCGAATGAGAACCCCACCTCAGTAGTATCCAAAGTAACATAACCTTAACAATCCTCTCTGAGCAGCACAGTTTTCTGTAAAAGTAGAAATATC
This sequence comes from Oegoconia quadripuncta, assembly GCA_949316235.1. NCBI lineage: Eukaryota > Metazoa > Arthropoda > Insecta > Lepidoptera > Autostichidae > Oegoconia > Oegoconia quadripuncta. The sequence goes on along the minus strand of OX438752.1, from coordinate 25,155,263 downwards.
CGCCATTCATAACGGCTGCGTTTCACTACGAGATAGAATCGGTATGGAGAAATCCTTAGAAGAGCAAAATTATAATTAACTATAGCCCAGCGGATTAGTAACTTGAAGTGGGACTGGGAGGCACATAGCTCGAAGAACTGATGGCCGGTAGGGAATTAAAGTGGAGACCACGCACCGGAAAGCGCAGCGTACGACGTCCTAATAAATGTCGCGGGAAGTCGCCGGATGCAGCCCTCTTCCAACCGGTCGTCTGGAAATCGATGCCTCTATTCAGCAGTGGACGCCCTGTGGCCGATATTTTGATTATGATGATGATAACGATCCTCCTAGGCATATAATTGAATGGCCTACGACAGATATTACTAGTCTTCCTTCCGTCTGTGGAATTAGTTTATCGTCCCTCCGAATTTGTTTGAAATTTCGGAATAACCAACCCTATTGTTAATCCAGGACACAGTCCATCTCTATACCAAATGTTCATGCAAATCCGTAACACAATTAAGGGTGAACCATGAAATTAGACTTTGCCTTTTTGTTACTAAAATATTGAAAATATCGTTTAATTTTTTACACATATTGGTGTCGATTCAGATGTACACCAACTAAACTAAAACCAGTTTTAAAGTAGTACTGTCTCTTTCTCCCTGGAACTGTACGATGCGACGACACCACTCCAAAACTGGTTTTAGTTTAGTTGGTGTACATGCGAATCGACACCATTCTTGCTGTTATAGTGTGATGTGAGATGTCAAATAAATATTATGTCTATAATATGGTCATTACAGTTTGTATGAAAACTGATCTATTAAGAAACAAACATCTAAACTTTCGCATTTATTGCCAACCCGTCTTCACAGCGTGGCGATTAAGGTAAATCCTCCCCTGACAAGCGATGCAAATTTTTCCTTAGGAGAAGCCATTTTTTTATTAAGTGTAATCGCCTTTGACCACAATCTCACTCGATGAAACGTATTCAGGAAAGACTGATGCCAAAGCTTTTCCAACAGCTCCAGAAGTAGACTTATCGTATATAGGCTATTGTTATATTTCTTACGTAAATCCAATAGCCTCGACCGAAGATTGATGTGAGTTGTTATAATTAATTAGGTACTGTACTTGTCCGTCTGTTTGCCTACATTAATGCATCTAATGTGATACTTAAGGTCGTCCTCATTATGTTGTCTTTAGCTATTTTTCACATCGGTTACATTTTAATACTTATCACATGTTACATCAAGAGTATGTTAGGGTGTTACCAGACCAGTCGATCGACGTCATCGATCGATGGTAGAATGGAATTGTCGGCGTCGATCGATAGTTTTTACCAGACCAATCGATCGTTAGACGATCGAGCTGATTGATCTGCCGCGAGCGCGCCGAACGCCGACCGGTGCCATCGAACGGCAAGCGATCGATTGGTTAGTCGAACGGTATCTGTCGATCAATTAAAGCTACCAGACCAGTCGATCAACTTCGATCGACGTTGACCGATGCCGTCGATCGACAATCGATCGATTGGTCTGGTAACACCCTTAGTCTATACTGTGGGTTTTAAAAACTTTTCCCAAACTCTGTTATCGCTCCCATCAGATTTTTAGCTGGTGCAGTCGTCGAGAAAATTGTAAGTCATAATCTTCTTTACCTGCTTCTAATTTACTTGAAGTCAGCGCAACGTCTTTCTATTACATTCTTTTCATTCATATCATCCCTCACACGATCTATCCATCTTTTCCGTAGTCCTCCATTCCATCCATACATATAAAATATATATATCTTATTTGCATCATCGTCAGTTCATGTTGTAAAGTGTTTAGATGTTGAGTTAAGAATCGGATGTATAATGGTATACCGAAGTACACTACTTCGTTCTTCGGTCAAACGTTTTTCGGAGTAGTGTAATTCGGTATACCATTATACATTCCAAAGAAGGGTGTCTAATCGAATTTATCCTGAAAAAATAATGACTTATAGGTTTTAGTGTAAGACTAATCTTTTAGAACCTTAGCGCTGTATAAGAATTACTTGCGTTACGCTTGACTTGCGATCGACCGTATAAGTTTGCTTCAAAGTCGAATGTATTAAAAACCGCTATATTGATGCCAACTACGTTGAAAAAGGTTGCAAGGTTGAATATAAAAAGCGGAGGACCGGTGTGGTGTCACGTACTGGAGATGAGATGTGAATTCAGACTGCGATGGACGTCCTTCCATTCGACATGGACAGCTTTACGTACACGCTGTTGGGCCACAGCCTCCTCGTACTAGAAGAGGGTACGGACCATGATCTACCAACGCGTCCCAATTCCCCGCGTGCTTATTGGCGAAGTCGTGGACATGCGCGTGACTATTTAACGAAAACACTAGTTTGAAATTCCATTAGTAGCACCCAATCAATAACGCCAGTCTTTTTTTATGAATAATTGGACACGCCTTTGACCACAACCTTACCTGATGGAAAGTGACAATGTGACCGGGGATGAAGCACGCGATCTCAGTAGATGCCTATTCACCTTGCTCTTGAAGATCCCAAGTTGTGGTATTCAGGAAACGCTGACGCTGGTTGCTTAACCTCGATAATCGAAAACAGTTGCGAATGCATGTGAGTGCTTCGAGGGTTTGGATTGTTTTTTATTTCTCATCTGGACTTTATAATGTTGATTAGACTTGTTAACTATATCTATTGTGTTTCACAATGTGAAATACTGAAAATCAACACAAAACCCAATTTAGTTTACAAATACTCGTCTGTCTACTTGTATACAGACAGTCCTGTTTAACATAGATTGTTCATAAATGTAGAAGGAAAATCTGCGACCACATTTTTCATGGAATTCATATATTATTATAGTGACACATAGTTTTGCAAATTTGACCAAAAACAATTGTTTTTTTTTAATGTAAAATAAAAAATAGGCCAATTTATAGTTATAGGCAAAACGCCGTTTAATTAGTATGCAAATGTGAATATTAAATGGTTGAATAGTCAACTAGGGATATAAGTTAATAGCACGTGGGAAGCGCCCACGCACCTCCCAGTTCAATAAATCACTGCATGTGAAACGTCCGCGAACGTTTCGCGCCATTTGATACCGATTAGCTAATTGCGGAAAAAATAGATTATCCATGACATTTTAAGAACAAAAAACTCAAAGTAAGATCTAAGATACAAGTATCTGAAATACAGATACAAGATACAAAATACGTATTTTCATCTTGTATCTATAAACCTTTTTATTGTTTCATTTTGTACCTTGTATTTAAATATCTTTTGTTTGGTATCTTAGTATTTTGTAGATACTGGGTTTCCTAAAATACTTTTAGTAATAGATAACTAATAGTAATAGATAACTAATTCTATGGTGACAGACATCCTTAGGTGACTTAAATTTAAAATGCCAACGTCGTCACAGATAAATGATATTTCAAAGTTTTGAAATATCATTTAAATACTTTTCAATGAATTTATAATATTGGTAATATGTGAAAATTAAAAAAAAAAACACAATAAAACATACAATTTAGAATTTAAATAAAGGTTTAGGTGACATAACTTAGAAATTATGAAAATTCAGTAATTCCCACAATAGGCTCAGCTTGTGTCGTGGGGACCGGTAGGCAGAGTGTCCAACGTTATGACAAATGGCAACTGAGTGATATACCTATTAGAAAGAGTTATTTGTATCTTATTGAATTCAACATCACTCAGTACTGTAACCGAAGCAAATGTAAACCGCGTATTCTTCGGCATGTTTCTTGTTCGAACAAAAAGCAAAGAAATATGTGAAATAGGACGCTTCAATTAGTCCCAATACTCATGGCTCCTGTGACAAGGATAGCAAATTAACGTACTGTCATTTTATCTACTCAAAATCGTTATCTATCTTCCTTACATAATATTACTAGTGCACATGTAAGGGAACAAATTTTCCAATTCTCAACGAACAATTCAGTTGTAACATACGACTATGAGTAACGTCCTTGATATGGATTTTTATTTACTATCATAGACAAAACGTTTAGCTTAGAATGTAAGCTTACCTACATTCTATCACGATTGTTTAGCCATCTATTGAAGTAGGTAGGCAAAGTATTTGCGGGAGCGGAGCCAAGTGGGATGTTGTCATAAAGGCATTTGATACCGCTCCTCGGAGCTGCGCTGAATAGAAATGCTGGTTGACAAATATTTGTGCAACATGTAGGTGTAACAACATCAATAGACGCTGCCGACAGATAATGCACGAACCTTTTTCAAAGAACCATCACAGCGCCAATTTCTGAGAACAATATTAAAGATTAACAGTATTGATATTTCAACGCACTCGACTGTGATCGCCAACCCGTCTGCCCAAAACGTGGCAATTAACCTTAAATATCTTATAATTACCACACTAACTTAAATTGGCTCTTGTAGAAGTACTGCTTAATCTAGAAACAAGTAGATATTCATATGAAACAGTGACACGCTTGAGCCGGTAAGTTTTGGTTCAAAGCTTAAGTTACGAGTATTACAGTCAGTATCCTTCCAGATTTATAACACGGTTGATGAGCAAATCAAATTAGACCTCGAGTCTTAGCTCTTATGAAAGCTGGATCAATGTCAGTAACCTGTACTGCTAAATATAGACTCGGAAAAATAATCCCAATATTAAATCTATAAGATTTGTGCTAAGCTTCTTATCTATAATTGGAGTGCTGGTTCCGAGATGAGGAAATGTTTAATGGATTTGCATAATGTAACACGTGTATCAGTGTCTATTTTAATCCTTTTATAGCTTTATCTGATGGTAAACCCTGCAAATAGTTCACTTGTATTTTTTTTTATAAATTCTGATGCTTCCTTGTAAATTTTTTCTGGTGTTACTTAATGTTCATGTGTTCGGCTACCATAGCTGCTCAAACTATGTTCTAGTCGCTCGCAGGTACGTAAACAATAAACAGCTGGCTTCAAGTATTTACTTTACTGAAAGTCTATCCAAGAGTTCAACAAAAGATAACTGAATGGATCATTCTACTTGCTTACCATGCACGAAAACTTGATGTTGCAGACATCGAGACTTTGGTTAAATCCAAGTCTCTAAACATGTATGGACAGTACACAATATGCTATGTTAGATACATTCAAACAGACCCACAGTTTATTCTTGACACCAATACATGTGAAAGGTCCAAATCACCGAGTACTAAACCAGGTCCGAACCCATCCCTTGTTGTCTGCTTGCATGAGGGACGGTTCTACACCAATACTCAAATTTCTGATATTGTAATAGATTCACAAAGACGCTATTTCCACAGAGGAAAACGATGCAAAAATTGTTCCCATTATCGTGATATTTATTTTATTAACTCCAAACTCAATTCTTCTGAAATATTGTTTTTTATACAATATAAACTAACGCATTAATATCTCTAGCACAAAATATGACATGCCCCAATACGTTGACAGAACAATCAAGAGCAGGCATGTGCGTGCAAAAAATCGTGTGCCGCATTTAATTTTACAAAGTTGATAATTGACTCGGGACATGCTGTTAATTAAATAAACGCTATAATTATATCGAAAAAACATCACGTCTGCACTCGAAGTCCCACAGTTAGTGACCAAAACCGGAAGAGTAAAGTTCTTGACATTGACAAAATGAACCTGTGAAATTGCGTATAATTGCCAAGCGCAGTTGACTTAAACATAAGCATGTTAAAGATTGCAGGAAAGGGTCCCAGTTATGTATGAATGATTCCCAAGACACGAGTAATTGAAAGTTTTTTTATGAGTCGAAGACAGTTTGCTGAATTATGTTGCTTGTGTTACATTGTTGAAGTTTAGATTTGTTAGTAAACGAAGGCAGAGTCCTGCATAGATCCATTTTACCAAATACCATCACTTACATTAAAGCTAAACGTTATGCAAACTCAATAAAATGTATAACATCCACATTTAAACTATTTTGTGGTAAAACACGCCAACCAAAGTGATGACGAGGTATTTAATATATGCCAAGTAAACATTGCCAGCGTCTAACACTAAACGCTTCCGCATACAATCCATGATCAGACACACGTGTCTACAAATTCGTAGTGAGAACCAATTCGAAACCATGTGGGTGGTAAGTGGCGACCGTATAGTATTAACAGGGAACTTTTTTTTGCCTTTGCCCAAATATATTCTGGTGAATCAGACCTCCTGCGTCGTGGATTGTAGGGTGCTTCGGTAATTGCGCGTGATATGATTAGTAATTTGTCGAGTCGAGATCATTCCTCTTTGGTTCGTAAGAGTATCTCTTTCCCTGGGTATGGTAAAAGATAGGGTACCTATATAATTCCACCGATCATTAATGGATTACAAGATATCCAGAGCTGTTAAGTCTTAGTCATTCGATTGAATGGATAGATAGTCTGAATGGGTTTTGTTACATCATGGTATGAAGTTACAATCTTTTCTTGTTGCTCCTTAAAACAAACACATGTATTGTAAAGTAATTCACGGTAAGGCATGTTTGACTGCATGATGAGGCCGCACGTTACCTATTTGATTTGTTTGTATTAAAATGTCATCTCGATTCCCTCTTCCTAGTGTGAAGTACCGGATTTGTTGACAGCTATGAGTAGGGTTGCCAACTTTGGAGCACAGATTTCCGAGAAATTGATATTTCAAATACGCTGTCCCGCAACCGTCGTCGGGCCGAAGAAAGCGAAACTTAGCAAAATCGGTATAGATTCATACATACTTATTTAAAGATCAAATTACAAGTTTTTAACTAAATTATTCAGGCCTATATTAAGCAGTGGACGTTATTGTTGTAAGATTAAACAAAAATTTCAGTGATTATTAATCTGAAGTAGGCAATACAACACAAAGTGCATTCCTTTATCTACCTAGTTCTAAATATAAAACTTTATTCTTCATTCAAAACGGCGCGACCTGCGTTCTCCGGACTATGCATTCTAAACGCACCTTTCGCGGTACGCCTCTTCCCTAGAGACAGGCAGGACATACCATCCGGCCCTCGCGGGACGGTTAAGGCAACCCTACCTATTTTTGCCATCCTATAGTTACCTGCTTTACCATTGATTGCATGGTAAAATTTAAACTCCATGGTTAATCAACACTACGGGTGATTTTGGTAATCTTTGCGGAAGCTCACTGGATATTAAATTATATTGCCGTAGCGATGTCATCGATAGTATTAGTATATGAAAATAATGTGATTATCGTGCATTATACGTTCGTTATCATATTAAGGTTAGTATTAATAGCAAAAGTGTCTTAAAGCCGTTTATGTATATACATAGTCTGTCATGTTTTTTGATATCTTGTGCATTGTCTTATCGGTGCGAGTTTTCGCTTTGAATCACTCATATTTATTTATCTAATATTTGCTATACAGTCTTGTTGTTTAAGGATTGCGGGTAGGGGTAATTCGTGTCCAGTTTCTTTGTCCTTTCCAAAATGGCTGCGGCTCCGACGGTTCCAGCTGTCGTGACTGTTTTATTTGCAATTTAAACGATACTACGTTATAACTTTAATTCAACGACGGAAGCTGGTACCCCTGATTAATTTTGGTTGACATTTCTCTCGTAAAACTGCTAAGTTATTGGTTGTTGACGCGGAATTAATGGCTCAGGAGCGCGACCTCCAAAAGCCTTGTCTCTTTGTGGCTTTATTTCGCACCAATAGGACCACTTTAGCGCTAAACGTGTATCGAGATTAACTATATTGTTTTCTACCTTTTACAGAGCTGTTGTTTCAGTGTTTGCCTTCCGCTCTTTTACCGAATGCGTCATCGCGTCGATAAGATTGCGCTATTGTGAGCATATTGCGTGCTGATATTAGTTATCTATTCGCGGTTGATAAATTGGTGCTTATTGTTAGCATTTTGTTATATTATAATAAAAATGTAACGTAAGCAAAGGTGCCCATTTTACAGTTCCTGGCAATCATTTTGGAACGGACTGAGCATGTCCAGCGGAAGACTTTGTTTCGCCGATGTCTTTCCAAGGAAGCACACCAGCGTACTTCTTATTTACTATATCAACCGCCCTATTCTTTCTGACTTTGGATAAAACACCATATCCACACACCAGTTTGGAATGTTGCAGTAGGGCGCCTTCAAAATAATGCGGTAACTGGGGGATAATGGCTCTTAGTTACAGTTGAAAATAAGATTATCATTCATTTGAAAATTGAACACCTAATCACCGCACCTACAAATTCATTCCACATCGATTATACCTTGGACATTATCAGGACAAGAGCTAATTGATTCTATAGGACTCGTAGATTTTAAACGATTTGTATAGGTGCATCGTAAATAACTTCATTCGTATCCTACATGTCGTTTGTCATAATATTGTCCGTCGGCTGCGTTTTATCTCGGAGCAGGTGGGTGTCCACTGGTTTAATATTAATTGATCCTGCATTATTTCCTATGGTACTCGGAATTGTTCCTCGACATCTGGTTTATTGAGGAAGTGTTTTGTGATTCTATTTTGTTTCGCACTTCACGCTTTCTCTATTGATTGCTGGAACTAATATCTTGAAGTTCACTAGTAATTCTGGTTTATCATCCATAAACAGTTGTGTAGTAGGCGGAGTGCCTTTAGGTACTTGTCCATGATGATGGATATGTTAAAATAAATGTGTAGAACCTTGGACTTAGACCACAATGTACTATCGATATTTGTTATGTATTGTTTGATGGCTTAGTAAATATAGAAACCGCGAAAGTCAAACAGTGCCTTCGATATCAATGTGATAATTCAATGTCCAAGTTTAATCAAATAGGACTTATTGCCTTTAATTTGCAATACTGCAACTCTAACCACGTCCCAACCTCCAGCGGTTCAATGTACATGCTGAAAGCTGTAGTGACCAAACATACAATAGATCATTGCAACCAAAAATGCGGTCACAATAATAGACAGACATAAAACTACAATTGCTAATTAGTTTTCTGTTTACAATACTATGTGAGGTCAATTTCTTCGCATTTCTTGGAAGGACTTGCTATAGATTGGTATTGCGTCTGGTCTTCCTCATTTAATGAAAAATTTTAGGTGGAAGTATCAAGTGATTGATGCTAGGCATATTTTCATCAGATTTTTTATTGGGTGGCTACGTTCGTGACGTCTCGTCCTATTGTGTGAGATCTCGTACTCATTTAATTGGTCACAAGAACGACTAATAGTAAACAGGTGACGGGTCTACCTAAACACAGCTATACGATACGAGTATATATATATAACTCATGTTCCACTTCATGATCTTCAACTTGTGTTCCTACGAATTCCTCAGCCGCATCAATCTCATGCACTAGCATCAGTAATGTGTTAGTTGGTACGGTACCTAGGTACCTACTCGTTACCAGAGACACAGTTTACTCGTTGATTGGACTAAGGTTATCGGCGACCGTGTCAAGTGTCAGTCAGAACCGACAATGGTTGCCGTGCGCGAACAGTTAACCGGCACACATCCGCGGGACGGCATCAAGGCAAGTGCTCTCGACCCCCCGACCTTTATTCAAACCTAACCATTACTATTTACTTGTACCTCTCTATCCAACCGCGTTTCAACAATAGGGTGTGTCGGTTTGGCAGGAGATTGAATATTTTTACTGACTTTTATTAGTGGTTTACTTGTGGTTTACTCTATGCAAATGATATACCTTTTATGGTGTAGGTATGTATTCGAGTACCAAATTCAGTCACATAAACACTAATTAACCGCCCCCATCTTAATGTAAACAACATAGAGTTTACAAACGGTGGTCGCGGGTTCGTCCCCGGCGGGGTAAGTGTTTAGTACTCGTTTTAGCCGGTGGTAGGAAATGTCCGCCGCCACCGTCGTATCTAAGTTAATAGCAATGTTATGTCCCGGTTGTCAGAGAAGATATAACAGTTCAGTATATCTGGCTAAAGATTAATGATATTATTATGACGATATTACAATTTATCGGAGGTTTTCTTCAATGTATGTTATTGTCACTACTCTTAGTAGACTAAGCCGCCCACCGCTGTAGGCCACTGACTTGGCTTAACTATTGCTTTTAATTGAAAACAACTGGGACCGACTGTTTATAATGCCCTCCTAAGCACCACAAAAGTCAAAATGCTACTAGTGGCTATCCATCAAAGGACTGCCGGATAGGCGACTGCATCGCAAAAATGTCCACTTTACTGTAAATCATCCCGCTGGTCACCTGAAGACATGAATTAAGCGCTTATTACACTATCCTATTTGTAGGAAATCTAATTAGGAGCACTCTAAAATCGGAAGATAATAAGGGGCTTATTACACCATCCTAAATGCAGAGACTAATTCGGCATACATTGCTGGTTAAAGTAAGGATATTTGAATTAACAGAACAAGCCTCCCAGCGATCTATGCAGAATTGGCCTATGCATTTAGGATGGAAGTAGTGCAGTCGGGACCTTCCAATCCACTAAATCGGAATCTAAATTCTAACTTCGATTACACCTTTCTGTTTCCTAATTAGATTTCCTACAAATAATATCTTACTAATATTATAAATGCGTAAGTTTGGATGATTATTTGTTTGTTTGTTGCTCAATCACGGCGAAACGGATGAACGGATTTGGATGAAATTTTGTATATAGGTAGAATAGACCCTGGATTAAGACAAAGGATATTTTTTATCCCGATAAAGTGAGTAGTTCTCCTGGGATAAACAAATTTTCGTGTTAAAGTTATTCCTCGCAGGCGAAGCCGCGGGCGGAAAGCTAGTAGTGTCATAAGCGCTTTGTAGCCGATAAAAAAAATAATTTGCGATAAGTGGGTACTAATATAATCCTAGTGTAACAATACAAACACGCTGTATTCTCACGGATTGGATAAAGCTGGCATGCAAGTACGGCCGTTAGTCGAGTTGACTTCGGGGTCATCGACAGGTGCCGATTTGCACTTGACGGGCGTAGGCTTCCTATTTTGGACGTGCTTTGTTAGAGTGGAGTCGGATAGCGGCTCCGTTCGTCTTTTCCCATGACTGTGGCGTGTACACGGTTTGTTAGGACAGTCCCGTTATTAGGATTAAATGTAGACTTTGGTAGAACCTTGCATTGATTTGCTATGTGCTAAAGACTTATACAAAATTTCAAATGATGAATGAGCAACCAAGGATATATTCAGTCTGAATGTTATTTTGGTTTATTTTGTGGAATTGGAATCGAACTAATATTATAAATGCGAAAGTTCGAATGTTTGTTTGTTGCTCCGAAACGGATGAACGGATTTGGAAGAAATTTGGTATACAGGTAGAACACACCCTGGATTAAAACGTAGCATAATTTATCCCGATAAAGTGAGTAGTTCCCGCGTCATAAATAAATAAACATATTCGCGATAAAGTTATTCCACGCAGGCGAGGCCGCGGGCGGAAAGTTAGTATTTATATAAAAAAAGCAACCCTTGAGTTTCTTGCTCATTCTTCTCATGGGGAGATTTATAACTTGGCTAATACGGACCGACGTGACTATACTTCACATTTCGCGATATTGGGTTAAAGACGACTATAAATACTAACTAGTCTTACTCCCGCAGCTCTGTCCGCGTGGAATCGCCTCGACGTCCTGCGAAATTTATTACAAATTTCAGTATAAAAAGCACCTAAGTTATAAATCCCCTTTTTTGTTTACATTGCATTTCCCCGACGCCTTATTTTAAAATTAACAGACTAATATTTTTTTTCACATTTTTGTCGGTCTGGATATTTGTCCCGGAGTTGTATTTCGCAACTACAGAAAATGTAATAGGTATCGGCTGGGTACGAGCAGAACCGCACGCGGTATCTAGTCTATAAATAAGGTAATAATTATTTGAGTTTCTTAACAAATGACCACATATTGATTTCTCTTTGTTACGTTATTCTATTAAGGCTTTATGTAACTCCCAATTTGAAGAGTGACTACTAATATAATGCATCTGTTATATCTATGCTATGAACTTGCCCATTTGCTTATTTCTGTGGCATTATATAAAGCTACTGCAGAGTTCAATATGACAAAACATCGGATTGAATAGACAGACATATTGTTGTGACTAGTTATATGTCCAATTCCACGAAGACAGATCTATGTTATTGTTCCCGATCCATGATCTTGTTTATTCTTTGGACATATTTTCATAGCACACGTAATGGAGGTTCTTCATCATAATAAATATTCTCATATAGATACACGCATACAGGTTTATAAAAATACATATTTTACAACCTGGAATCGAACGTATGCGGACCTTCATTGCGGTCTTTATAAATTGGCTTAATAAATAAACCTCCTTGTCATTTCGATTTCTGTACATTAACGCTTTCGCTAAATTGTCCTTTAATTATTCAAAATGGTTAACTTGGATTGATTCGTTAATTAAATTAAAATTCCCAACAAAAAATATATATTATAAATCTTATTAATAAGATCGATCCAGTGTTGTCGTTATCCCCACGTACAATTAATCATTCGCCGAATGGAGTATGCGCCCGCGCCGAGACGCGGAAGAGTTGAGCCTTCCATTGTCTTCGACACAACATCGTATTAAAAACGTTTAACGCGCTTTAAGAAAGGTAAAATTGATTCTTAATAACACACCCATTAATAAAATAGCCAAAAATACTTCGCTGGACTTACACACCAGGCAATTTGCATACAATTTATATTATTATTCGTCCATCTTTGGCAGACGCGCCGGCAATATCATTATAATGTTAATATTCTTTATCGTAAGACACATGAAGTTATAAACAGAAATTATGACCATAAGAGAAATTTATTGTGGAATAATTTTTGTAATTTCTCATTCCAATGTATAAGGCAATAATCTATAAAATTATTTTGTTATCTGGATAATGGCTATTGGTGTGATCCGTGTCGGTAAGCTGCGGTATAAGGCTTGGTGTCGTTCTTTAACCTATACGGCATTCCATGCAATCTTTCAAGTCCTAATTTTTTGAAATAAATGGACCGATTCTAATGAAACTTTATACGTATTTTTCAACGCATCTGTGACCCTTGTTGCGGGTGTCCATGGGCGGCGGTGATTGCTTTCCATCAGGTGACCCGCATGCTCGTTTGCCGCTCTCTCATATAAGAAAAAAAAAAAAAAACGTATAAGCAGAATACATAGATCTAAATTGAAAATATTTAATTTAAAAGAATATATTGCATTTTTTCTGTTAATCTACTCAGCCGTTTTCACGATATTTAAGCTTTTAGCATATTTGATAGGTTTCGAAATTTTTTAAATTATTTATTTTCTGCGGCCAGATCCAACATCTCCATATCTTCACTTTTTTGTTAAATTTATTTAAGTAGGTACTACAGCGTGAGTCAGATAACTAAACAGATGTTAATAAATTAACAAATACTCGTAAAAACTAGCTTGAAGTCCCTGGTTGGTGGTATCGGTCATGGTCATTTTATTTATTTCAACTTTGTGCATAACCTATAATATCTAAACCAAATATAATCCACTTCAAGGTGGCTCACCATCACACCGTAAACTTATCTAATTTAATTAAAATTAAAGGCTCCGTCACGTTTACTGCCACAATTTAAGATAAGGACGGCACTAACTCATTCATTGTGTAACTTTCCAAGTATTACAAGCTTTGTTATTGTGAAAACATTAATTATGGCACTGAGTGTCATTGACTCCGACGAGGAAACAATGTTTGAAAATTTCTGTGTCATGTATGTATGACAAATAGATCTATTTCCTAATTAAATCTTCCTATCCACACACTAATTAATCGTTTCTTTAATCAGAAACACAAATTAATGGAAGTGGTAAAGCTTTCCTAATGGTTTTTAGAGAACCTTTCAACTTTATCTGAAACGTAAGCATTCTAAAATCTCACTATTAATGGCAATTTATTTGTCTATTATTACTTATGTGTAATCTGACATAGGTGTCGAGTAAACGCCATACCGCACTGGGCCCGACTGGTGGAATATTACAGCCTATTTACCCTTAAATTGACACAGGTTCAGCAGTGGTAATAAGCCTACTAGCTTTCCGTTCGCGACTTCGCCCGCGTGCAATTATTGTATCGCGGAATCTTTTCTCTCTCATATCATCTCGCCTTTCAACACCCAGAGATCTCCTTCATCAGGTCTTTAGCTACCACTCTGCTAAATTTCAATACGATCGGAGGGCGGAGTGTGACTTTCTTTACTACCGCGTTCACGTTTACGTGACGATTTGTTTGAAGAAATGTGCAGCGTCTCTAGCGTCAGAGATTTAGTCGTAAAATGTAAGAAACAGATAGATACACTTTCACGTTTATAATATTAGTGTGGATGAGTATGATATTATGTGATGATGTAATCAAGTATAGGTATCATCATCATCATATCAGCCACAGGGCGTCCACTGATAGTATATAAATAAAAATAAAATTAAAATCGTTTAATTCAGAATTAAATTACTAAATTAAGTAGTAAGTTAGTAACTTAATTCTATAATAACTGTGAACAGAAGGGACCATACGACTGCTACGGCACAATCAGCACTATTTGGATGTGTGCAAGCGTATCCAGTGCCGCAGCATCACGGAATCCCACCTGTCCGCCAGTGTGCTCAGGGTGGTGTTGGAGCTGCCGCGCACGCGCTTCAAAATCGATATATAAAAGATACCAATAATATCTATTATCTGTCAAAAGGCCTATTTTCATCTGTCTTTCAGTTATTGTTAACTAATACTTAAGTGTGAGCCTGGTTTCAAATCCGTTGCTTTCCGCACTCTCCTGCAGCAGATAACACTGTTGATGATGATGTCACACTTGAGATACAGTTACAGTTTGAATGGCACACGTGGAAAACTTAACGAAACAACGCGAGTGCAGTCACTACAATAAAGTCTAGGTGTCAAAATGTTGACTAAGTTGACAGTTCCCACGAAGCTGTTTGTGCTCATGAAATGTGAAATGAAATGATGGACCCGTTATTTGTGGTCTCTGTAAGGTTGGCATCTCTAATGAAGCTATAATATGCCTTAACCATTAGCTTAGGAGACATTAACCGCCTTCTAAACATCCCTTGCAAACTTTCAAATCAACTTTCGAGTCTATCGAATATTTGCAAGTTGCTCATAATATTTTATCCAATGTGTATAAAGAGAAATAGAAGAAGTCTGTCAAAGTCGTAGTTTTAAACACTTAAACAGCCTGTTTTTCTGTGTTTACAGTGCAATATCTGTAACATACACATTAGCACATTCGATAAATACCTATTGTCTTTCTAGCCACTACTTTTGGTTCTTTAATATCTAAATAATTAATATTTCTCACACTTACAAGTTATCTAATCCCAAACTAGCAAAGCCTGTATGTACCAGATATTGCCTAACAGATAAACATACATAAATATTTATATAAACATCCATAACTCCGTATACGGACTAAATATTTGTGGGATGACGAGTGATTTATAAAAAAACCGTCGAAAGCAGGATCACTACCAACTAGACTAATCTGCCGTCCAACCATTGTGTCATAATCATAACATAGCACCGCTATAGCTTCATCGTACCGCTGGAGTTCTATACCTTAATTGCACGACTCTTTAGTTGACATAATAATAGGGTTTCCTCATGACAGATTAGTGCGGTGTTTTGCCGTTACTCTGGTTGACGAATTATGTCCAAACTGCGGTATTCAGACATTCACACGGGAAATTTTCTTGGTAATGTCATGTTCAAGAAAATGTAGATTCGTTATATTTTTCATGGTTTATTGTGCATTACTGTATTATTCGTTTTGCTTTGGATCGTGATCGCACGACTGTTTCACTGACACAGATTCGCATAATTTTCTTGCCAGAAGCCTTTTGCGGACAGATAGATGCTATCGTCGCGCGGTTATAGCCGTTGAGTTATACTATTCACACTTGACGTTAATTTAAAATGTTGAAGGCCTCTCCCAGAAACCGTTACTTTAATGACGTGGATTTCTACATCCAAGAAATTGAGCCCATCTGAAATGTTTGGAAATTTAAAGGAGAAGTTATCACGAATCATCATAAAATAAGTGGCTTTCGGAAAAGTCTGTTAATTTAGTCTCGCCAACAAGCTCGGCTATTAATCGTTTCCAATCAAGAAGCAACCCGTTCGCAAATCGGTCCGAATTCGGCGTACTACCGTTAATTCGCGACGCGTCCGGTGCCGCGATTTATTCGCGACGTAACCGGGTCTTACGGTACCGTGTCTCGTATGTCGCTCTATAAAGTATGGATGCTTGTAACACGCACGTCTAGTCTTGTACTGGTTGTTGGCTGCAATTTGATTTGTTGAAGGATGATTATGTGGCTTGGTTTCATAGTACAAATGAGCACATATCCACGTATAATACATCCCTTATTTGAGAGTTACATTACGTGTACTTTGGTAATTTAGAAGGTAAAATTTTGTTTACCTTAATCATACTAGTAGTTTGTTATAGTTCTATGATTTAACTCACCATTTGCCCCATGACTTCGTCTTTAATCTCAACATGACGTTCTCTTTGACTCAGGGTATAGTGGCCATATGTAACTGATTCATTTTGTTACCAAACCATCTCTCACGCTACCGTTGAAGCCCGACCGGCCTATTTACGTCCCTATTGTTGCTAAGATTATGCTGCAGTGAAATTAGGTACTCGTTACATTTTCTTCGGGGTAATAACGCGTGAGTACCCCTGTTTTTGAGATCGAAAGTACCAACCTTACCTTTGGGTGGTTAATGTCTTAGACGTAGAGATTTGTCATACCTCGTCATATAATATCCATAACACTTGCTCGATCCACTGCTAACTCGTTATTACCGTTTCCACTTTAGTTTTCCCCTGACCTTTTGTGAGTGAACTCTTCTTTCCCAGCCATTAAAACTGCAGAAGTAACGCGACAGTGGCTTACGCAACTATAGCACTTAGCGTTGATGATCGGATATACGTCGGAGCATTTCGCCATTTCCCTCTGCTTCTCATCGAGTTTTTGCCGTATGTTTGACTTAACTAGTGATGGAAATGTTACTGTTTAGATATAGTTACTAAAACTATTATGTGGATAGCATATATATATACTTAGTTATGTACCTACAACATTTTATAAATTGCCATGGCACTGAAAATTGACTGAGCAAAAAATGCAAACAAACAATAAGCTTTTAAAGAGAAACACACCTAAATCAATAATCACATAAAAGTTGAATTATTTGCGCAACACATATTGGCATACATTACACGTGCGAAGTCTAAAAAAAAGGATTAGTGAGGGCACTATTAATCTGCGATCTATAAGATCTATTGAGTTTAACAAGGGAAAAAAGGAAAAAAAGAATTATTACTTAAAAAAAAAGAACTATTAATTAAAACTTATGATGGTGACAGTGTGAACAGTGATACAGGCACAGAAAGAGATTTTATAAGAAATTTTCAGCCAAATTATTCAATTCCAAAGTAAAACTTTAATATCAAAAAATATCTGTCTGTCACTCGTTACCCAGCTGCACATACATTAAGTTAATAATCGTGTGTAAGGTAAAACTTGAAATTGTTATCACGTAAATATGCTTCGATGCTTCAAGCCGAGTAAAAACGATACTACGGTATCATCGCCTTGGTATACAGTCGGTATGTGTTTTTGCGTATCACTATAGCACGTGAAAATGCGTTTAACACTGCTCGTTAACCTTTCCGTGCGCTTGCGCACAGATGAGCCCCCTGGCTTCGTTTGTAATTGCGGAAGACTTGACAAGTTCCTACTCGTTCTTTATTTTAATACAACATTGTCATCTCGCACTTTAATATGACTTTTTAAGGGTATTTTGGAGTGTTTCTTTGTTTGCTGACTGTGAGAGTGTCATGTTTGTTTACATCCGGGTTTTAAATAACTTTTGACCTTTGTGTGACATCACTGTAGACTACACTTGTCAGTAGGTAGGTATTACATTTCACATCAAACAGCTTATTTACTTCTCTGAACCGGACCTTTACTCGGATGGGATTCATGAGAAGGTTCACGCTTAGGCTTGGCACCGACTAATGACTCTTGTGTTATCTATATGGTATTAGTGTCCATAAAGAGCTTCTTCAGAGGTGAACATCGCAGATGTATTGGTATTGAGTGGTCTCATATCATGATCGCCATTTTTAATTAGCCACTCATACGCAAACAGCAAGGTATCCTTAGTAAACTCTTCACGCACGATTGGCTCGGCGCCGGCGCACGCATCAGCGCGACCTAAATCCGTGAGTGGATGCGCGGGCGACTCGCGCCACTTATAATACCTTATCAAAGTATTCATCCTCTGATTACCCTACTACTACAATTACTGGTTCTCTCTTCGGTTTGACGGAAATACTTATAATCGAGATCAAACCAAATAAATGCCTTTGTACTTTGAACCGATTGAAATTCTATGAAGTGTTTCTATTACTAGAGGTAGACTTCTAGAGAGAGGTCTAGATTCTATAGGTAGAGGTCTACTTCTCTTCTAATGTATTATGCTTAACGGGATGGTATGAATAAATGTATGTATAACCTTTTGATGTCTTTAAAAACTTAGATTGCGTTTGAAGCCTATGTCACTATCATATGCTAGTGTTTGTAGCGCCAAAATAGATTAACCGTTTTGAAGGGCTTCCTATCGAATATAGTGATAGATTTTTAAGTTTCATCATACACTCACTGAATCTTAGATTTGAATATTAAAAATACTCTTTATGCAGTAATCCCAGTTTACATTAGATTAGAATAGCAATAGATTAGAATAGCATTATAATGTTTTTTTTTGTTGTAAAGTCACACCTAAAGTTTAAGTAACATTGTTTTAATTTTTAAGCCTACTTAATCATATGATGTATGGCTTATAAAAGAAATAAGATTAAAAAAAAAAGCACATTTCTATTTTTGAAAGCAGGTGGCTCTTAGCCATGTTTAATGCAGTGATCGAAAATAGTTAGTTTTTTTATCCTTCGGTTAGTAAAAGTCAGTTTTTCCTGAAAATGGTCAGTAAAGTCTGTATTTTTTACCGACATTCTTTTCGCTACTGATTTTCTTTCAATTATGAATTGAGGGCTCAGTGATGTGATGAATTGTGATAATATATTATTTTATTTAGCACAAAATATAAAATTACTTATTCTGACTATTGAATAACAGTGTGTGCTTGTAGCTGTAGCATACAGTGGTGTTTTGAGGCTTTGATTGTAATCCCGATAAGAAGATTTGATTCTAAAGAGATTCGGGAAGTAAGTATGTATGTTATAATTACCTTAATCTTCATGCCTTTGCCATGTTGTTTGACTCTCTGACTGATAATACAACACTAGTTTCGGAGTTAGGGGTCTACTATTCTAGATGACTTAAAATCCATGACTCTAATAATTAAAATTAACTTAAAATGCATTGTAAACTTGGGTAATGAATAATGATTATTATAATTATTATCTACTTATATAAATTCGCACACAAAAACCAGCTAAGCTTCCCCATAACTTATCTTCCCATTTGTGTTTTCGTTCTGAGCTGTTCGTCTTTCATCAGATGTTCCAGCGTCAATTAAAAAATCATTAAGCGTACATGGTCACTATGGCCACAGTGATCAATTAAAACGTCAAAGTGACGTCTCGAAGTGGACCCCGTGGTCTCGGACTCATGCCAAGGGCGGGAATGTCACGCGGAGGCGGTCACGATTGCCTGTCCGACCGACTCCTTCGCGCGCATGCATTAGCCGATTGGGTTATTCCTCATATCATGTATCATACTCGGGTCGAGTTTGTAAAAAAAGTGCGATGACATTTTTTTTGCAAAACTTGAAGGCATTCACACATTTTCTGTAGATTCCAAAAAATTATAGGCGATGTAATATACTGCTTTCGCTAAAAAATGCTACTCAGCAATTCACTGCAACTGAATAATGCGTAAATTAACTATAAAAATTGATTTTGTTTTCAAACATTACTACGCGCTGTCCGACACGCTCTTAACA
Source organism: Oegoconia quadripuncta (assembly GCA_949316235.1). Classification (NCBI taxonomy): domain Eukaryota; kingdom Metazoa; phylum Arthropoda; class Insecta; order Lepidoptera; family Autostichidae; genus Oegoconia; species Oegoconia quadripuncta. The sequence continues at coordinate 25,135,291 of OX438752.1, read as the reverse complement.
GGTTTTTATTCTGAAATGGTGACGCAGTGAATAAAGAATTTGAAATACAAGTGTGTGATAAAGTTGAGATTATTTGTTAGATGGCGAATAACCCCAATTGTGAAACCGAAACCGATCGAGATAACCGGCAGATGAAAGTGACAAGGTCGCCGATCGTAAAGAATGCAGTTCATATCTATGCCTAGTCAGGGTTACGAAACCTATTGTAAGAACATTACTTCGGAGCCATTACGTCTTCCACAACTCTTAAAACGAAGGTCTTTAAAAGCCTTCATATGTCAGTATCTCTTCTAAGGGCCGTAATAATAAATCGATCTTGAGATTGAGATCGGGTCTCAGTCTCAATTTTTTTATACTGTTTTAATATGCAACAAATTCTCAAGCGTCAACTTAAGGTCATCTCAGCTTTGAGAATGTTTAATACGAGTCTACTTGTCGGTGAAGTCAACGGAAAACTATTCAAGACGATCATGGAAAGTTTTGTCTAATTCACATATCAGTATTTGACCGTGGGTGTCGGAAAAGGCGACTAAGGGACTTTCCACCAAAAAACATGCACAGATTTGAACGTGTTAACGGCGGTAAGCTCACCCCCTGTCACGTGTGCATTTCTGTATATTTCCTAAGGTGAACTGTGGGTGTTTCAAACATTATGTTTTGAACACCCAAGCACTAATGTTTGGGATATTTCTGACCACCCCATTTGGCACAAAGGTCGTGACTTTATGTATATATATATATTGTATAACAATGTTATGACATCGAATTTATTTTGTTACACACATTAATTAAGGCAAATTATTATGTCGTCTGCATGTCAATTATTAAAATTCTATAATTCATCTCCGAAAGGTATAATTAGAGTATGTCCCAATTAATTCAATATGAGACCGACTGACGAAATGTTATGGTATCAAACTCTATTGCGATACCGAGTATTGAGATAAATGGAGTCGATAGCACACCGATCGCTATTAGTAATCGATAAGTTTAATTAGTGAGTATAGCCGCGTTACACGTAATGACAGGCTTGAAAGCTGGGACAGCCGTGTTGTGGAAAATTGAAAGTTATGTATGAATGAGCAAGGACAAGATAGTTGAGCTGGCATGGTATCGTTGAGTAATGGTTGTCGGATAAAATTATTAATGAAAACCGATAGAGTAGAAGGTTTCTACCCGGCTACACGAAGGGTTATGTTTCGCGTGTGTCTGTGGGATTTTTTATTTCCGCATAGCACCCAAACAGCTGGATCGATTTTAATAAAATACCGTCAGATTCATCGTGACAGTACATGACTGTGTCATAGTATATGTTACCTCACAGAAAACTAAAACATAGCGGCCACAACAGTCGAAGTTTGTTGAAGCGAAAAAAGTATTACTCAAGCCTGCAAAATGGGTATCATAAGAAAGGTCTCATTATGGGAATTCCATAAATATATATTGCAAGCGTTGTACAATTTAAAAATAGGATTAAAAAAATATATTATCCAGATTTTTTTATATTTATTTCATGCACAAGCACATGATTAGATGTACCCACTTAATAAAAACCTATAGCTAATAACAAAAGATTATATTATTACCAACTAATAGTATAAATGCGAAAGTTTGTGTGTGTGTATGTATGTATGTATGTATGTATGTATGTATGTATGTATGTATGTGTGTATGTATGTATGTGATACCTCTTCACGCCTATACCGCTGGACGGATTTGGATGAAATATGGTTGGTAGACAGATTCGGACCTGGATTAACATATAGGCAAATTTTTTTGCTGAACCGATTTAATGAAATCTTCCACGCGGACCAAGTCGCGGGCGGAAAGCTAGTACCTAAATAAAATACTGAATCCCAGGTTTTGCACGGCCGGAAGGGTCCCAAGTACGCTGGCGGCATTACCTCGTTGCAAATAAAGACCAGTACATTTTTGAGGCGTTTGTTATTTTTTATTTATTTAAATTATTCGATTTCTACACGTAATGTTATAGATGGCTCGTATCCCATTCACCGCCCTTCCGTCTTGTTATTATGCATATAATTTTTTTTTAAATATTATCTCAATGCTACCGACAGTATGTGCTTGTTAAGTGTATAAATATTTTTTTCTCCCAACATCAATCATACATTCGATTCTTTAACAACGCCTGTCAACAATTTATGATATACTACAACTAAATACTATCGGCCAATGTCATTTCGCAACCGGCGGTGTGTATAGGGAAATCGATTATTTAATTCAACCGTGAACTTAGCCAAATGACAGCACAATGAGCGCAATTAATATTTTATTGTGCCGGAGCTGGCGACATTAAACCTTAAGTATTCAATTATGAAATGTTTGTAATAACAAAACAGTCAGATTATTTACAAAAACACACAGATCTACAAGTATTTAATTTGTATCAATCACTCACGAAAAAGTTTTTTTATCCAATTAATTCCTTTCTGTTTATCATTATTACTACCTCAGTCCGTTGGGTCTGCATGAGACATTGTGCGGCACGAAGAATATGATCAGGTGACAAGCTTGGACACATTAACTAACTTCGATTCTTATCATTGTGGAGTGATAAGTAGTTATTGTCCTGAAATAATGTGGGAGTTAATGCGCCAGCTCTCGGCCTACTAATAATCGATCACTATGATCTAAAGCAGCAATAATCGTGTTGTCAATACACCAGTCCTTGACCAGCATTAACCTACATTGAGCAATATCGATATTGTGCCGAATCAAATCAGAATCGATACTCGTCCCACTTGGCTCCTGCCTTATTGTGAAACCGCCCTACGTTGACGATGATAAATTATAAATTGATCTATTCAGTCTCCAAGGTGAACAAACAGTATGATTTGAACTCTCAAGGCAGTGAATACGAAACTCTTTACAAAGGGCCGGCAATTCTTAAGATGGACCTCAAAGCTAAGGCCGCTCGTTCTGCCTATAGAAATATAATTATTCATTGTGAGATGTAACTTGTGTTTAATATTGTCTAAACGAGTATGTTTGAATGTAAGAGATTATATTATTGGTACCAAATAGTTCCAATTTACTTTGTTTTTACCCGATTGCCCAGGAAAGGAGGGTAATGCTTTTCGAGTGTTTGTATGTGTCCGTTCCTTTGGCGCATCCTGTAGCCTAAACGGCTTGACCGATTTCGAAGTGTATGATGTCGTTAGATTCGTCAGTGGATACCTGGAGTGTTACAGGATACATTTTATGGTAAAAAATCCAATATGGGCGTCTGCAAAGTACAAAATATTCTGTCGGCTTTTTGGTTTTGAAATACTTTTTTTTTTTTTTTATGATTGACTGGATTCGCGTTTGACCACAATCTCACCTGATGGAAAGTGACAATGTGGTCGGAGATGAAGCACGCGATCTCAGTAAATGCCTATTCACTCAGCTCTTGAAGATCCCAAGGTTGTAGGATTCAGGAAAGACTGACGCCGGAAGGGAGTTCCGTGCCTTGGCTGTTCGGATGATGAATGAAGAATCGAACTTCTTAGTGCGAATGTTCGGTATATTAACTATATACGGGTGGAATCCCTCCCCACGCCTAGTGGTCCGAAGATGGAAGGATGACGGTGGAATAAGATTATGTAATTCCAACTTGAATAATTATTAATGGATGCAGTCTGGTCAAGTCGACTCTACTCAAGGATATTTAGGATATCTCTTACCTTTTGTTTTGCCATTATGTGAACGAAGTTTAATGTTATTCCAAGTAACTATCTAATCTGCGCTTTGCCACTGATATATCAAACTAAAAGCTGTATTTATTAGTAAATTTAAATCCCTTCTCTAAATAGTTAAAACAATGTCGCTATCCGCGTCTGTCTGTGTGTTTATTTGTTCTAAACTACGCAACGGATTTTGATACCGTTTTCACATATGAGTACCTACAATACATATGCTCACGCCTGTTTCCCGTTGGGGAAGGGGGAGACTATTGATTTCCACTTGCAACGATCCTGACGGTTTTTAGATCATTTAGATAAATGAATGAAATGCTTGTTTGAGTTTAGATAATTTGTTCCGGAAAGTTTGCAGTTTTATATTTGTTTCGAGATCCACGTGGACGAAATATAAGTGACGAATTCTCTCTCTCTTCATTTGGCTATGTTCTTGTCGGTGGAGTCCTTTGCACACTTCTCTTTCATTCCGCCTTTTCTTTGACTTCCTTATACGACACGGCATTTAATTTTTCCTTTACTTGTACCATGTATGTTCTTCTTTTATGACGAATCCTAGCTTTGACAACTTCTGGAATTCATAAATAAACGTTGAACTAGTTAGATAGTAACCCTGAGTTAGAAATTAAATTACTATTGCTGTCAAATGTACCCAACCTGCCAAACTATTTACATCATCTAATTGGCCCACTTGCCTGCCGTCCGTCCATCTGGCCCATCAGCTAATTCGACTTCATCAGCCGTGATTGGCTTGCGGGTCAACACAATTGTGCGCATACGCAGATACAATTGCCATCGATCTATAAGCCTCGATACTTGATTATTGACAATTACAATATTCCGTTAGTGTTGATTGGTTACGGGTATTTGAGTGTTTGACTATTCTGCTGTAGTATTTAAGACAGTGGTGCTTGAAATGCATGAGAATTACATTCCTGTGATTGTGATTACTACAATTGTATGTACCTATCGTAAAACTGTCACTGTCATAATCTGAATAGGCCATTCGTTTGGGTAATTAATTTGTAATAATAGTAATTAATAATGTATAATATATTAATGATTTGTTTTGTTTCAGGTAATTATCACATTATTGCACTACAACAAGACAGGTAATTTTACTGGGTTTTATTTTTAACAAGACTGCTTATTATTAGAGTAGATGGAGGCGAATGGAATCACAGAATGAATCTGATCTAAATAAGAATTACGGTAGTTATCTGACTATTTTAAGTGTTCTCTGTTCCCCGTGTACGATCGAACTAACTGAATCATGACCCACTCGTCCGATAATTCTTTGAATCGAAAAACCAGCATCCCAACATGTGGTACTTAGGAATTATTGAATATTAGGAAAACTGCGTCAAAATGGATCAGGGGTCTGTGCAATTTGGTCCTTTATTAACATCATTTGTTTTTAATATCGAAATGCATGGTCTATACATATAAAATTGTAAACTACCTGTTTGGTGTAATGGTTAGCAACTCTGACCACTATACCAAAAGGTTGCGGGTTCGAATCCCGCTAGGGGCATATGTTTGTGTGATGAATACGGACATGTGTACCCGAGTTATGGATGTTTTCATTTATAATAAGTATTTATTTACAAAAAAAAAAATGTATTTATGTATTATACCAACCATCTGGTATCCACAACACAAGCCTATAGTTGCTTACTGTGGAACTAGATGGCGCTGTGTGTATGTCTAAGGATATTTATATTATTATATTTATATTATATTATATATCGAAAAAATCTATATTCTTTCGATTTAATAACATCAAATATAAAAAAACTGTGCAGTATTTAAATCAAATATTTCCTATTACTAACGCTAACTATTCACAGAATTAAATAATATTTTATAAAAAGAAACGGCAATAGATCAATTACTACCTGCCTCTGTCTAATTAAATAATTAACAAGTTTTTTGCTAAGGAAATATTTATAAACGAAATGCCACTTAATGGTTTTGGAATACTTGTAGAAAGTGAGGCTTAGGGTGGGACATGATTCCCTTTCTTTGGGTGTAGGTAGGTAGCATAAAATAAATAACTATTTAAGTATTTAAAAAAAAAGCCGACAGTATATTATGTATTTTGCGGACGCCATTAAACAAGGTAAATATTCATTCCAGTTATCAAGACGAATCTAACGACATCATTCACTTCAAAATCGGTCAAGCCGTTTAGGCTATAGGATGCGCCAAAGGAACGGACATACTTACATACACTCGAAAAACATTACCCTCCTTTCTTGGACAGTCGAGTAAAAAAATGTTTCTTTTTTTCAGTGATCTCTTAGGACTTACACGGAACCAATAAAAGGTTTGCTTTCCCTTCTACTTCTGCAGCTCGTGCCATAATTAGTATGTGGCTATATTTATTAAACTATAATTATGCAGTTGCAAAATATTTTCATTTATAGGTCACTATTCTTGAAGTTCTGCCTAAACGTTGACCCACACCTAACTGTGTATATCGGTCGTCCAATCCACTGTAATTGGAGTTCTATCCCCTATATCATAGAGCCGAGTAAGTTCTGCGCTTGCGCTTAGTTAATTTGTCAGTTGATTCATTCGATTAGCCCACGGTTAATGAATGCGTTGATAAATTAAGCTCGTAATTAAATATTGTTAATTTGGGTCGTTCTCAGTATTAATATTAGGTACCTACCTACCTTGGGTTAGTTTGGATGTATTTGATTGGAGTATCTGATTTCAATACTGACGATAGCTATTATATTTAATAAGGGACCAATAATGTGCTGGTCCCCTGGTAATTTAAATTAAAATTCCTTTCGTCGAACCCTTGTCTTCCCGTGGATATATGAACTTTGGCCTATGTTACGATTTAGAAATTGCCGCAGCGACCGACAGCACAGCTGCTTCGGCTAACTGACGACATTACTGATTCCTATACATTTTATGTGGATCGTCACGTTCACGAAAGACAGTGCCGATCGCCGAGCGATAACATGTAATCACGGAATTCAATCTCACGCAACGTGTCATAGCAACTGATTCAACAAATTGCCGCGGGCGACACGTGGCTGTAGCTGTATGTAATCCCACCGAGAGCAAACTGTGGCAATAGTCGTCGGTCTCCGCCGCTTGCAGCTGCAGTCTTGCCGGTCTCGGAATTGTAACTTAGTCACCTCTTACGTCAAAAGATAATTGTGAGAACATAGTTGGGTACTCTGATAAAACATGGTAGTGCAAACTATACAAGAGAACAATCCTAAAAAGGTAAGTTCAATAAAATGAAAAGAAAGTTATTCAGAGTACCTATTACCTGTGAAGACCCTACTCTTGAAGATCACAATATTGTAGGATGTCGGAAAAATTGACGCCAGACTGATTCGATTGGCTGTTCGCATTTTGAATGAAGAACCAATCCGTTTAATGCAATTGTCGATATGTCAGCGATGCAATTAACACCTATTAAGTAAAAAATCACATAGCCCAGCGGATTAGTAAATTGATAGTGGTTTCGATGGGGCATTAAAGTTCTTGAGCGGAGACCACGCGACGACAACGTGTCCACTCACAAGATGGAAGGACGTCGGGAAGTCTTTGGATGCAGGCCACTTCCAACCGGTCAGTCTGGACACCTATGTTCAGCAGTAGGATGCAAATAAAGATGCGGAAATAAACTTTAATCGAGCAGCGTCAGCGTCAGAGTGCTCGAAATCTGCCGAAGCGAATCCGCCTGCCAAACTTGGAGAAGACTTGGGGATTCTTCCACCCATGGACATTTGTGCTAGATCTATAATACATACATTCATAATGACCTTCATTCCAAATGGGCTATTTTAGTCACTTTATTTCGTTCAGAGCTCGAAGGAACTTAATAAATTTCGGTGTTGAACGAACTAAATTTGTGTTCTCGTAATTAAAAAAGGTAAGACTAGCTTAAATTTACCATTAAATGTATCGCACAAAATCAACGCCATTAGTAACTTGTTTTTACATGGCACAATTAGTAATTCAGTACCAACCATATAAAGTACTTTGAACCGTTGTGCCGTGGTTGTTTTATCTACTTACAAGCTAACTGTAACACACTCGTAAGTGCAATTTAACAGTAATCGGGTCGCAGTTTGGCGTTATGTTTTAGTTAATCGACGTCGTTTTGTACCAATTTCTCAAATTGGCCTTATCTTGACACTTCACTGTAATAGTTATTGTTTATTTACTTTAAGAAATGTATGTCGAGAAAACGTTACGTCGGCAATTTACAGCTATGTACATGATTAAAGTTCTATGGTTTGGTTACAATGTTATGTAATTTAAGAGCTACCAAAATAAAAAAAAATCGTTTTCGTGGCATGATAAAATGCCACTGAAATTATAAATGAGAAAGTTTGTGTGTGTGTTTGTGTGTTTGTTTATTTATTTATTTATTTATTTGTTGAAACACGCCTACGAAAATGGTTTTGCAAACTAAAAAGAAATAAGAATTTGTCCATAAATATCCATAATTTGTCTTATCCCACTACACCATCCGTAGCGGTAGAATCCGTACCATGTGAAGTCACAATCTCCAGGCGTTCCACTGACGAATATACCGCATGAGTTTTTTTTACTGTAAGGAAAAAATAGGGCATATTGGGTAAGTGAAATAGTAGTTATTGGGCATATTGACAATACATTTTTTCAAAACCATTATCGAATTAAATGTTAATTGTGTCATATGACGGTCGCGTTTGAGGCCCATTCCACATAATTACATCAAATACAAGTTGTAGTGGTAGAGCCACGCTGTAAGCTATTAGCTTGCAGCATGAATGGGCCGGCTCGACCGGGGAAGTACCACCCTCTCGCAGAAGACCGACGTCTGAGTAGTGGCATTTTGCCACTGCGCTTCGTCCGGTGAGCGAGGGCGCCGGAGGCCCACCTTCCAGTCTATCTCCAGAATGGTAGCGGTATTTAAAGAGTTAGTACCCCAGGAGGGTACCAGCACTATTAGTGCTGGAGAATCCCTCATCGCTCAGGCTGCCTCTACTTATTCTGGGGTGGACACCTTCCTCAAAGGCCGGCAACGCATCTGTGACCCTTTTGGTGTTGCGGGTGTCCATGGGCGGCGGTGATTGCTTTCCATCAGGTGACCCGCATGCTCGTTTGCCGCCCTCTCATATAAAAAAAAAAATACACCACAAATTAAATAAAGAAAATAAATTTCGCATGATAGAAAGCCTACGAATATACCAATAACTTCAATTTAATTACCTAATATGCCCTATTTTTTTCTTTCGGAAAAAACCTCACCAGTATATGCGTCACACACGAACACACACAAGCGGCCTTCAGTTCTTTGTGTCTCTCGGTTTCCCGCGCTTTTTTTTAATCGTTCTTCCACCTTATGGTCGTTCAGCACGGCGCTTACCTGTACGTGGTCGCCATTAAAAACCTTCCTTTCTCAAATACTATCGGTATTGGTATTCGGGGTAACGAAGAGGCTGACAAACTGGCAAAAGAGGCAAGTTTAACTGGGAAAGAATACAATATTAGTCCATATTATTCGGAAGCGCTACCTAAATTCAAAAACTTATGCTTCACAAGTTGGAAAGAATATTTTGATGAGCGTTCAAGAATAGAACAATGTATAGAACAATCCAATGTGAGCCTCTTCGTATGCCGTGGTTTATGGATGCTAAATTAGGGAGAAATAATATTAAATTGTTATTCAGAGTTAGATCCGGACACTATCCATCAGGAAAATTTGCATTTTTAATGAAAAAGGCAGATTCACCTAATTGCGATGTTTGTGAACAAATTGAAGACGTGCAACACTTACTGATGGAGTGTGCCAAGAACAGTAGAGAGAGACATATGTTTATTAGAAAATTTAATGTGAACAGACTCGATGTAGGAGTTATTCAAAGCATACTAGTTGTTCCTACTTCTGAAGCAACTTTATCCCTGTGTAGTCTGATGAACATTTGTCACCAATAATTCTCTCTGTCGATATTTAGCTTAGGAACAATGGGATTGACATATCCAAAAGGATAAAAATCCCAAAATAAAGTAAGATTAAAAAAAAAAAAAATACTATCGCTTCAACTAGCTATACTCGTATGGCCAGTCCGCTGCTACTTCAGATTACTAATCCTGTAACGCTTTGTCTGTGGGGTCATCCGATCACAGCTCTTGCCACTGCGCCGGTCCGAATCCAATGCCCCAGTACAGTCAGCTGTCAAGTACTCAGGAACACTTTGTTTTCCTCTTTAAGCATATGGAGTCTTGACCTTACACGAGTGATAATATTATTATGTCATGTTCATAATATACATAACAGCTAATATTCCAACATCAATAGCTATTACCTTGGTATTCGCAGATCAAACATTTGGCAGTTTCCGGTAAACACTTCACAATATGGTTTAAAGGTCAATTATCATTATCGAGAGTAGTACTTATTTAGAAGATGAATTTACACCAAATTATATCCGATCAATGATCGGACTCGTTTGGTTCCTTAAAGTGGAGGTCGCACGCATCACTGGCCTTGTTGTTTTTTATAATTTAACTAGCGACTTCGTCCGCGTGGAAGATTTTATCAAAATACAAACAACAAACTTTCATCCCCTATTTTATCCCCTTGGGGGTAGAATTTATCAAAATCCTTTCTTAGCGGATGCCTACGTCATAACATCTACCTGCATGCCAAATTTCAGCCCGATCCGTCCAGTGGTTTGGGCTGGGCGTTGATAGATCACTATGTCAGTCACCTTTGAGTTATATACATATATTTAGATGGCGACAACGAGCAGGCAGTTCATCTGAGGGACACGCCTGTGATTATCTGCAACTCCCATAAAATGTATCTTAGGTATCGTATTAATAAATCGTTCTTGAGATTGAGATCGCGTCTCGGTCTCAAGAGATTCTCAAGCGTCAACTTGAGGCCATGTCAATCATGAGGGACGGTTTATTAATAAGGGCCTTAGTCTAAGTCAGCCAAATGCCAGCATTAAGAACATGACAGGCGCTATAAACGTTTATGTCGCGCGAGATAATATTTGTCCTGCTCGTTCGTTTGGACGAAATATACAACTGTCCCACACTCATGTCGCGTCGTAGGCGACAAACCATGTCATGCTACGGGGGTAGGATTACACAGGCGTTGTCGTCCTGAGTGTTGAGGACTGGCAGCTTAGTCAAAAGGTTACATCATCTATTTTTTACCCGACTACAGATTAAGGGTTATGATTTTAAATGCTAAATATGTCGGTTGTGCTTATGTAATTAGAATCCTATCACACAAGTCAACAGCCCATTAAGAGTTGTCCTAATCTTGACAAAAAAAAAAATCATAGCGGCCCGAATCGACTTACCTGTTCAAAGAAAGACTAGTCGTTTATAAACACGTCCGAATATGTGCAGAACGACTAATACTGCAATCCGTACTGGACCGTTGTGGTGAATTAGCACACATTCAGGGACTGGGGAGTTTACACCTCTTTGAGGAGACAGGGGACTTCGGCTTGTTTATTCGATAACAAACCACCAATCAAGCATGCGGTTGACATTATCAAAACGCCTACCGTATTCACTTTAGTATAAAATCGTGTTGCCATATAACAAATTACTATTACATATATTTCACAGTTCTAATCTTATCGTATCAATAAAATGATTATAAGGTTTCCTGCGGTTGTCGTTATTTGTGTGACGATAAAGAACACATAAAACGATAAATTGTTTGCTACCTGCCATTATAAAGTGCCTATACCTATTTTGTTTCAAATTACTGTAATTAGGAATTGCTTAGGGGCTACCTACAGCTGCATGTTTGATTTTAAAGTAAATAGTTTTTTGAAAGATATTTAGAGTTTTAGATAGGTTAGGTTAAAAATTGCGTCTTGTCGCAACGTCTGCGAATTTCTAATCACAAATATTATTTGTAATTTTTTTTTATGGTGGACGCGTGTTTGGATTTTTGAATTGTTGTCTATTTTGCATGCAAATGTAAGAACCGTCTCCCATTGTTTGTGTGTGGACACCGACACCACCGACATCAATCTCTATCTCCGGAGTGCACCATCACATCTTTACCTTTATAATCAAGAACAAAATATTCCTTTGAAACGCTTTCAAACAAAAAAAAAAGAATTATCGAAATTGGTTTACATGTTCACTTATATAAACTTATATACTTAATATAATATTAAATTTACCTATATAAAAATACACAGTCGAATTGATTAAACTTATTATTATTAGGAGCCCATATTGTCCCACTGCTGGGCGAAGGCCTCCACGCCTCTCTATCCCCAGCTCCATCCGACCAGTTGTCGAGGAACTTATCCAGCTCGAGCTTAACTCCTTCGATTTTAAACTAAATTTCAACATTAAACGATTAAACTTACATAAACAATCGAATTGAGAACTTCTTGCTTCTTAGAAGTCTATTGACAAGTATCAAAGATATTTATTTGCAATTTACTATCATTAAGAACAAAATGTTTTATTTAGTAATGTGCTAAATAGAGAGTCTCAAGAATGCCATTTTTAAGTTATCGCAGTCAAAGTGTGTGTGTGTGAAACTATAATGAATCCTCATAGGTCCACATATCCGTCTGTATGTCACAGCTGTTTTTCTCGCAGACAATTACCTAGATTCCTATATACTAATCGCAGAAATACCCCAACATATACATAATTAAACGTACGTGCACACGATTCTTTAAGACGAGTAGGTATGTTAGGTATTTTTCCTGTTGCTAGAGCATTGAACTTAGATAAATATTTCAGAGAGATTTATCTAGCTGCTCTGTGAATAAGCGAGTTGATTACAATGACTTACATTTTGTTATAGTTACAAATAAATAAATAATAATAATAATAATTTATGCGAATAACCTTAAAATAAACTTTAAAACACCTTAAAAGAAGTGGAGGTAGAACGCACCTAAACATTAGATGACTATGAATTTGTACTATGCTTAGCGGTATTTGAATGAATCACAAGATCAGGGATTCTCAAACAATTCACACTCTTTCCCCCACAGGTGGGAGGGTGACCTCAATAAAATAAGGTCCATACTTAATTGTATTTTTCTATACTAAATAATATAACTCTATGTTGAAACAATTCAAATTTGGGTAATTACGTGATTATCTTACCAGACACTTAACTCTCTCTCTCTTCAGTGGAGTTCTTTCCACTTAACTATCTCACTAATAAATTCTTCATACATCTTGCTTGTTTAAACTTCAAATGCTATCGATAATATAAAATAATTGAAAAATTATTGTGTACCAAAGCGTCTCAGTCCTTCATAACAAGAAAAAAATAACAACAAAACATCCAGAGTCCATCATCAGACCTTCACTAAATTTATATGACGGTAGAATTTTCAAATAAAGAAGAATTATTGGTATCGTTTCATTATTGGTGATATCGCGTGACATACATCAAACATTTTAAAAAATACAGCCGAATTCGTAACTTTGCCTATTTGGACGTCGCTTCATAATGTTAACAGCATTCAGAAATGAAATAGCAAGACCTTGGTGCAGTGTTCGGTGGGGTAGAACATATGTTTTTCTGGAATCTATTTAATGTTGTAAATAGTACCTACCTCATGTAATTTTAACTGCCATGTTCACAATAAATTGTGTACGTGTATCTTAAAGTTTAAGAACCTCTGCCCAGCACTATAGGGTGACAGGATGTGGTTATATGACGACGTTACGTTCAGTACTAGCTATAAAAACAAACGTTACAACTGCAATATTGTTTCAACTACCTATATCGACATCACTTCTAGAGCGACGACATATAATATCTAGTTTGTATGTACATTATGGCATGATTAATAAATACATTATGAAAATATAGGTCAAAATGTTTACTACAAAATCAATGGAGATTCGAAATATGGGTCATGTTTGTAATACAGCTGGTAATTGTTACAACATCTTTCTTGGAATTTGGCCTTTTCATTATTTTCAGGAAACGTACATAAAGCTGTATACCTATGTTATGTATTCAATATTTCGTCATTGTATATCTGATCAGAGCTAACTCCGTGCATGGCTACTTGATAAGGTCCTGCAATGCAAAACAATACGCATGTTCGATTCCAGGTTGTCTTGAGAATGAGTTTTAACGTCATAGTCATGAATCTTTACCTGGTTCTCTTAATTCAGGGCATCCTAGTTTGCGGCCAGGTACCTAATCAGTTTTTGTCAAGTTCAAATTGGTGGTAGGGCATTTTTAAAATTTCCCTCCGGCTAGCTACCACCATCTTATCTAAGTCTGCCGCCAAACCGCAATGTTAATAGCATTGTTGCGTTCCGGTTGTCCGAGATAAGACACCTAGTCCCCCAAATAGGATGGGTTGTCCGGGTCAGCACGCTTCCACCTTCTGCCTCATCTTCACTTAACATCAGGTGTGTATGAGGTTGAGGGATAACCCATTGTGCATAAAAAAAATCAACTGAAGCTTTTGAAATGTCCGCTATTTTCACAATACTATCGTGAAATGCAAAGACGATGACTTTGCGGTCGATGAAATAAGCAGTGATTCAATGCTTTTATGTTGAAAGTCAAAGGATGTGGTTAGTACATGCTACGGAATCCTAAATTTATGCGTGTCCGACATTAACTTGACCGGTTTTTATTTATAGTCCTAGAGCCTTGACAATTTTATAAGTAAACAACGGTTAAATGAAAAGTAACAAACACCAAGTCGTCCCACGTCTAGTATTGCTCCCCGCTCCCATAAATCTGTGCAAGTAGGCAGGTGGGACGGCAGCCGGCGCCGGCGCAGCGCACGCCGCATGCCGCCACACACCCACTTTAACTGAACGAGTACAGAATTAAGTGGAGTTTCTTGGATATTCATGTTTTCTTGGTACTTCTCTAATAGTTTTGTAGGTTAAAAAGCTGTCTAATAAGTGCGTTGATCTCTCTTTGAACCCTAATGGCAACTGAAACATCTGTACATAATTAAACATCGTAATGTAGTTGTCTGGAAAGAATAGTAATCTTGAGTGTAACAGCGTATACTCGCCCATTGATGGACTGCGATACGTCATTGGTGTGTCGTTTGGGCTGTTGATATTATTTATGGATGATTCTGATTAGTGGATATATTATTTACACACCACCTATCTATAGGCAGATACTCGCAGATATCATTTCACGGCAGTTACTTGTTCTTCTAAATTTTTCGTTTTCATAAAACAAAGTTACACTCTGTTAGAGGGTTAATAAAATTTTCAGAATATTTTGATGACTGAATTGCAATCAAGCACTTGTTTCAAGGCTGTTGAGATTTTGTGACAGTGTGATAGATAACTTTCAAGGCAATTATTGCAACGACAAGATTGCTGAATTGACAATATTTCCTCAAAAAGACCAAAACTAAATACCAGCCCTGTCAATGACACACATCCGGCACTAATAAAACTAAGCGAGTAGCAACCCTTGCTTTGACTTTCACAAAATATCGGTCACTTTAACTTAATCTTAAAATTCATAATGATATAAATCCCGTTTATCTATTGATATGCTAATTCTTATTATAATCTCTATTGCCTTTATATCTATTGCTGGACAGTTCTGAAAGCATCCATATGACAGGGCCCGTTGTATTGCTACCATTTGTATCTAAACTACTAGGTTCTATTTCACGTCAACTGGTGTATGGTCAATAGCGAAGTCCCATTGCCCCCATTTTGTGAAGTTGTGTGGGATTTAGTGATTGTGCTAGTTTTGTCCTTTGTATACGCTATTCATTGATTTAGTTGGGACAGACAGAACCCGAGCTTAACATTGACACAAAAACGTTCTGTTTGAATTAAAGCTGCCCAATCTAATAAACACTATGTATCTCTAAGGTTTGCTGATAGAAAACTATCGGAGTTAAGCCTCATTTGTACATTTATATACAATGCGTATTTCTGTAATAGTTTTGTGTACAATAAAGTTTATTAAGAAAGGTTATGATTGTGTAGGCGACAAGTCGGTTACTACTAAACTTAGGACCTTGATCACTGCTCGCAAGGTCGCAAGCCTATCCGCGTTTTATGGGTTACATTTCGATAAGTGTGCCTCGGAATCGCATGAGATTATTCCACCAGCAGTTCCATCTTCGAACTAAGCGTTGGGAGGGTTTTCCACCCAGTCTCATGGTCAAACGTGTATCCAGTCAATCAAACTGTAATCTTACCAGCTTCATCTATGCAAAGAGATGGATAATCCTCGGTGATGAATAAATGACTAATGTGTGGATAATGAAATAAACATGTAAGCCGTTACCTAGTTCACATAGTGTACATGCTATCTATGACGTGTCCTCGGAAGACATTCCTATAATTTATTTTTCAATTATATATTTATAAAGTATTTATATGCTAACGTTCTCCTTTGTGTGTTTTGCGACGTATAATAGTGTTGATTTTTAGCAAACTTTCGACGTTACTGTCACATACATAATACATGTCGAATTATACGCGAAGGGTCAAGAGTCACCGATTACCAACTGTTATCGACTTTTTCCTCGTTCGAAAGTCGTGTTCTTGAACTTGTTGGTGGTCTAAACATACCTAGACGCATTCACCCTTTCAGCTCTTTCGCCGCTTGATCAAGCGTATACTAAAATAATCTACTAACTTTGGTACACACTGGATATCCAAATTTAAAATTAACGTTAATCTATACGTACAATCTGAAACAGAGTAACCTTTACAGGCCTGCATAATACAAATTAAGTTTTCTCAGGAAATTATCGACGTTTTTGGATAATTTTTTAAATACTTGCTCTTCGGGATGCTTAACTTGTCCTCTGATTGCATATGTATTGTCAACAATTCATAGCATTTTTGAGAAAATTATATTCCAGGGATTTCATAACGCCACTATAACGGTGCACATGAATGGAATACACACCGCTTTAAGCGCTTTCCGTTTCCCCAAACATGGCGTCACATCTCCGAATCAGCTGTCAATGATTCCACTCGTCACCCGCTTTCGCGGTAACCGGAAATTCGCTATCGACTGCCAAAGAAAGGTGAATGTCAAGTTTTGTTTAGACCGTTTAGCGGTGATGTTATTTATCTATTAATCTCTGTTGTTGAAATACTAGTTCTTTATTAAGCAACTGGTAGGCTTAGGCTGGGTAAGAGTGAAATTAGAGAGAATAAAGTGATCTTGTTGTATGGTGTAACGAAGGTTTGTTGCAAATCTGCTTTCACGTTTATTAGAAACTATAGCTGGCGCCCGCGACTTAGTCCCCGTGTAGTTCGTTCCAGTAGCCTAATTTTTACGTTTCCGTGACACGTATTTCCCGTTCCCGTAAAAATTTTCCTAAATCCTTTCATATGAAGCGCTATCCCGTTCCTGTGAAAATGACCTGTTTCTTTTTAAGTTCGCGTGAGAATTTTCAGATTGTTAATGAGTCCTAGTTCGTTTTTCACCTTAACTATATCTTCATCTTGCGGAAAAGAGAAATGTTCTTCATTCTTTATCCCATAGTTCAAATTCATCTCATCACATCTCTAATCTAGACTCCAGGTATAAAGTTCATTTTGGCATGTTCTACTAAAATTTCATCTCTGTTGTGCCATTGTAATTAACCCATCTGCTTTAGTAACATACTGCATACTTACTGCCACTGCAACTATTATAAATGCGATAGTTTGGATGTTTGTTTGTTTGTTGCTCAATAATGACGAAACGAATGATCGGATTAGGATGAAATTTGGTACATAGGTAGAACATAACCTGGATGTTATGTTTTACTTAGGATATTTTTTATCCCGATAAATTGAGTAATTCCCACGGGATAAACAAATTTCCGTCATAAATTAATACCACGCGGGTGAAGCCGCGGGCGGAAAGCTAGTACTGCATATATACTAGAATTCAGTCAGAATCGAGCGTTGACGGAAGCCTTTGTTTATCTATTAGGCCTGGTAAATGATGAGTCAAGGGGTTCTAGGTAAAAAAAATCTATTTGTCGTATGTTGAATTACAGTAAGGTTTCCTGATAACGAAAACCTTTATATCTATCATTTCTAACCCAGAGAGAAATGTTTCTCTAATCCAGTTTCTCCCTGCCCGATCACCGGTTTATTGCACGGTCCGTACTGGTATGGAGCAGATTTCGATCTGCAGTATTCCTTGGACACAATATCATGTTGGATTAGCATTGATTGGTATACTCGTTTTTTTTTTAAGCACAACGGGTAGTTACTTGACGTCAATCACACCTGATGTTAAGTGAAGATGAGGTCGAAGGTGGAAGCGTACTGACCCGGAAACCCCAACACAGTTGGGGGAGTGACTATCTTAACTCTGACAACCGGAACACAACAATGCTATCAACATTGCTGCTTGGCGGCAGATTTAGATAAGATGGTGGTAGCTAGCCAGGCGGACATTTAAAATGCCCTACCACCAACCAAACCGAGTACTTAAACATGTACCCCGCTGGGGATCGAACCCGCGACCTCCGAATCGTAAAACCCAATGTTGTTTACATTGAGCCACGGAAGCGGTTAAAAGGCGGTCACCTCGAAGAAAGAGTCGGTGCTTGGAAATGCACACGGCGATGTCTCATTTTCATCCATAATTTTACAGCATAGTGGTTGCGTTCTCATCGTCAGGCCATTAGGTTAATGTATTGCGCTTACGTAAGCGATTGTAAGGATGTGCGAGCGAGCGAGCTTGTGTCGGAAGTGCGGATTAGAAAATTGCTACGGCGCATCGGACGCGACCACTTTCACTGCTATTGGGACTGCGCTTGCGCTGATTTTACGAAGTGTTTGTTTGTATGATGTTTTGATAAAGTTTTGCACCGAAATAAACCTTTGACATTTGCGATGCGGAATCGAAAATAATGTAATTTATTATAAACAACTGACCTACTAACAAGAAGACATGATGGCATGCACATTTTCTTTTATTAAGTTTGCTTAATAAATTTTCTATGTGTATGATTACCATAAACTGGAAAATTGAAAATGTATACCTACCTACTTTATGATTTTTTTTTTCAGGTAATTAATCTCGCATGTTCAACAAATTTTTCAAAACCGGATAAATAGTATAAGTAAATTATCAATAAGATGCTCTTTTAATTGATTTTTGTATAAATTTTATAGTTCGTTACTTTCAACCTTAAACTTTCAATTAAACTTTACCCAAACAATGTAGCTTTATGTTCGAAATGGCATTACTATTGCTAAAGGTCTACACACTGATTTGCACATTAACTCATCGCAATAGAACTCATATTCGCGGTACTATCTTGAACTGTTTGTTGACCCATTCTCTAGACTTTTTTTTAATTACAAAGCCATTTAAGAATTCTCTGACGATATGAATGGATAATAAAACAACATTGCCAACTCGTTTTGAATAGTCACCTTCGAAAGTTTGTTAAGTCTATATTTAACTAGCTTTTTCTGTTACCTCGTTCCGGAATAAATGTCTCTATTTTACATTTCGTCCTACTTTACGTGAGGTAAAGCGAATACAGTAGAGCATTATTGAGTTCTCCGCACATTATCTCAGTTTAACACTGAGTTCCCGGTACGTAGCGCAGGATGACGCGTAAAACCAGGCACGTACTTGAGGAGACTAGATTTAATCGTACATACCTATAACCATCTTCTTTTACCGCTCTAATATATAACTATATATGACTATCTACTATATGTATGACTTCGTTCGCGTGGAACATTTTATCAAAATCGGTTAAGCAAGAATACATCCAAATGCGCCCAGCCGTATAGGCGTGAAGAGGTAACAAACATACAAACACACAATTTTTCGCTTCTATGATATTAGTTGGATATATGTACCACAAATAGCTATTAGTGTAAATCTAACTATTTCATTTTAGAAACAATATTTTAGGCTGTGTAACTGCGTATGACAATATGGATGGTCTTGAAGCTTCTCTCACCCAAGTTACTCAATCTGGAACGCGAGTCCGGGTATACAAGTCACAAATTGGGACACAATGCAGCAGTGTCAGCATTAGATAGATAAGATTGCCAATCCCCTAAATATCGCAAGCCAAAGTCGCGGATTTCAATGCTATACTTTGGCGTTGGAAAAGAGAATCCGATAAATTAATTTTTTATGAAGGACTGGATGCCACCATATCACTTGGTGGAAAGTGATGAAGACGAAAATGAAGCACGCGATTTCAGTAAATGTCTATTCACCCTAGACTTGATAATTCCTTTTGTTTATTACACATGTCGTAGTTACAATACATAGGTAAGTACTAACATTCATGTACCTTGTCAGGCATCGCAATATGCAGAGGCGTGCGCAGTGTTGTCACAGGGTAGCCAGAATGATAAAATTTGCTATTAAATGAGGAAAAATACAACTACAAAATAATAACTTTTATAGCAATCCTCGAAACTGTTATTTCTGTTCACATCAGTATGAATCAGCTATCTTGACAATGAATTTCGAGGAAAGCTTACAATTTGCTGGGGTAGGCACTGCCTTTCTGTCTGTATTTTCCGCCACTGGCAATATGGAGGAAAGAGGGGCAGACATCTAATTACTGGTCTCTTTAAATAATCTATGTTGTTATTTATTAATGTCGTTTCAAGTATCTATCAATATTTATACGTTATTTATGAAGTTCGTCGCCAATTTAAATTTTTAATTACATTTCTGATATAAAAATTATGATGACCTGAAATAATTTGGCTCAAAAAATAGTAAGCACACCATATACGTAACAGAAGTTATATTGGGTCTTTACCTATGAAATTGGAGTTTTTTTTCTTCGTTAATCATATGTACGAATTCCTGCGATTTTCAAAGCAATGTCCAAATTTGTTTTATTATTGGGAAAATGTAATATTATTTCACGATTTCACATGAAATATTTTTTAATTTATGGGCTAAATCACATAATAAAAAAAATTTGAACAGTGCTGTTTTCACGTGCTTCCCATAATCATTTCTTAGATTCGCTGAAACTTTTATAAAGCGGTTACTTTTAAAAATTAACGCTGCCTATACTTAATGTTATCTGATAATACACACAAAGTTTAGCTAAATTTGGATTTGCTGTTCCCAAAAAAAATCAAAAATGTTTGTATGGAGAAAACAGTCTTAATGAAATTCTTCATACAAAACGCCTATTTCATAGGTAAGGACCTAATACATAAGTGTATGAGAGAAGGATTATGATATGATTTTAATAATCCAAGCATTAAGTCAAGTACGGTACGGCCTGTAGTAGGTAAAATGAGGTGTATCAGTGTCTCGGGTCTCCCTGACACGTTTTCGAGTGTACAATTTGCATGCCGCACCATTCACCACTGGGTAGGGCTGCCATCCTGGTTTGACCGTATCGTATGCATTATGTCACCTGCAGTTTTTCACCCGACTGCCCGAGGCAGAAGGCGAAGAAAGAAGGTTTTTCAGGTGTTTGTCTAAACATTAGTACATTTATTTTATGGTAAAAAATCCAACATGGCGCCTGCCAAATATAAAATAGCGGTAGCTTCCAAATATTCAAGCGAATGGCTTGATGAATTTTGTAATCGTATAGGTAGATAGTCTTTTTATTGGTTCTATTTTTATTCTAAATGAGATTAATCATTGAAACTGATAATTTTGGTTAAATATTGTGTTGTTGTATTAACACATATTTTTTGTGAAAAAAAAAATGTGCATTTACTCGGGTATTCTATGTGTAAGGTAATTTTACAGTAAAACCAATCTTCACCGTTGATATACAAGCGACACAAACTATTCTCCAGTGGCAACCCTGAGTCTAGATGTAGATGCGTTTAGAAACTTAGCCACTATTACTGCAGCCCATGATCGATCGATCCGCTTAATTGCCCAGGCGCCTACAAACTTACCAATAAATTATACAACATAAATTAATAATTGATGCCATATTATGAATATTACGTCTTTTATACAAAGAACAAGTTATAAATTAATTCAGAAGGTTAGGTTATTTAAAATATGTATTGTAGATAATATACTAAAAGTTAGTTTGGACAAGGTTATTAACAAGGCAGTTCTCACATTAGATATCTGTGATAGATAATCATTATTTTAGAATGAACACCATTGCACAAGTCTTGCTACTTTTTAATTTAGGTACCTACATATTTGTGTTCATACAAGATACATACACACGCCAGTCACAAACATCGAATTTTATCATAGTCGAATTTCAAATTAATTCGACTATGATAAAATTCGATGTTTTTAGGTATTAATGTGGCCATATCACATCGTCATTTAATTAAGTCTAAAGAAACCTTGCTACATACAAACGAAACTTGTAATGTAATGTAATTTTATAAATATTGGACCTATTGTCGGGGAAAAAGTCGTTCCAATAAAATCTCTTTTGAATGTACTCGTAGGACCTGATTGATTTTGATTGGATTGGATTTGGAACAATATCGACACTTCAGTAGTTACAACGCTGCTGAAGAAAGGGCTTTGATGCAAAACTTAAAAAATTTAATGTAGGTATATATACATTACGAAAGGACTTTTTCCCGAGCTAGTATTAAATCGAGGACGGAAAGCAGGGTAACCTGGTCATTACTCCACCGACAAGAACATAGCTGTTAAATTGCAGAAGTATTGTAAGCTTATGCATTCGTATGCCAATCAATATATTCAAAGGGCAGAGATACGACCGAAAGAGAACCACGGTTTACTCGATGGTGATTTAACACTGCCATTTTATTTTATTTTATTTTATTAAGGACAACAAACAGCTGCACAATTTATATACTTAATCTAGTCTTACAAAATGATGTGGATCATTGTACAACCAGCAACGTTATCCACAGGTTACTATTCCATGCCATGGACCGTGACTAATATTCCGTGCGTCACTATGGCACCAAATGCTTTACTTTCTATGAGACCTATAAATTGAAAATTTAGAAACCCCAGACAACATTGATTCATCACGTGATTATATCGTCCAGCACTAGTAGCATGACAGGCGCGATAAACGTTATTGTCGCGCGAGATAATATTTGTCCTGCTCATTCGTTTGGACGAAATATGCATGCTCGTTTAAAAAATAATATATATATAAAAAAAATACAACTATCCCACTCTCACGTCGTGTCGCGCGCGACAAACGATGTCATGCTACACTAGACTGGGGCAGGTAGACTTAGACCAAAATGTTAAAAGCTAAATATCTTCGAAACGTAACGCATATCCCCGCGAAATAAAAATTGTTTATGACATATAATTATTTAATTGAGTGGCAACACCGTCGACTGCATTCCCTTAACAATAATCGCACAATACGGATACGACATGTGTGTAATGTTGTTTTTATTACGGCAAAAACCCGAATTGGCATAACCGTTACTTAACTGGACGGGTTACACTCTTACACTATGGTTGTTAAAGGTGGTTGTACAAAATGGTTTAATAAAGTTTGATAAATTGCATTGAAGTTAAGTACAGCACTAGCAACATTTTATGTTGCTAGTGCTGTACTTAACTTTATGTCGCGCGAGATAATATTTGTCCTGCTCATTCTCTTGGACGAATATATACAACTATCCTACTCTCACGTCGCGTCGCGCCGCGAAACGTAGTAATACTACGGGGGCTGGTTTAGCTAAGATATGAAGTTTTGTCGTTTTTGGACATTGGTACAGTATTCGTCGAAATGGTCTGCGTATCTGAGAGTGTTAAAGCCCCGATGCAAAAGCCCCTCTTGTTATAAGTTTGAAGCCTATGTATGTATGAATCGTGTTTATCGGTATTTATATGAATACCAAAAAAATAATATTAATATCCAATTTATCCAACCATATTTATTTTATTTATTCATACAGAAAATTTTCTAAATTTTCCATTTTTATGTGTCACTATTCGCAATCAACAACGTAAGTACTTACGAACTACTTAACCTATATGCTGGTTTTCATTTTAGTGAGCGAATATTGACGAGTTATGTATAAAGTAGGTACCTAATTACTCTACAATGCGTAATACGAATACGTTCTTGTATGCGTTAGATCAAGTTTGCCGCTCGCTTTGCATATTATTGGCACTTGACATGAAAAAGTAGTTATAGACTGATTTACGATCCATTATTGTGTGCGCTAATTACGTACAGAAACTATTAGACGAGTGTTATGTAAAGTTACAGGTACATATAAGTTATAAATACATACATATATCAGTTTTTAGTGGGTATAGCGTCGGTGGCTCAGCGGTTAAGACGCAGTCTCTCAATTTGGGAGGTACGGGTTCGATTCCCAGACAGACCATGTACCAATGAGTTTTTAAATTTAATTACTTATGTGCATTTATCCAACTGCTCTTACACTGTGTATATAAATATTTATATATGTTTATCCGTTACTAAAAGTTTTGCTTAGATTGAATCACTAGCCAAAAATTATTGGACTTCGATACTAAAGATGATTTCAGAACGGTTTATTTTGTATGGGTAATCGAAAAATTTTTGATCGAATTCGACTATGGTTCCTTGGGGAAAGTTGTTCGTAATCAAGAGTGGAGTCACCAGTTAATGGGAATTACACGAATTCAAATTCACCCTGTATACAAAAGGCGAGCTTATCTCTATATTATTATACCTGTATATACCGGATGAGTTTTTTACTGTAAAAAAAATAAGGCATTAGGTAAGTGAAATAGAAGTTATTGGCATAGGTAGTTTATTTAAGTTTTTTCAAAAAACGCGAGCGCCTGCTGAAGTTTGATATGCGGCTGGCGGGATTCATAGAGTTCCATCATGAGAAATTTATTTGGTACTCATATTTTCTCCAAATTTCCTTTATTTACTTAAATGTAATGATGTAATTATGCGGAATAGGCTACAAACGCGACCGTCAAAATGACACAATTAACGCTTATTTCGATTATGGTTTAAAAATAAAAATAAACTACCTACGCCAATACTTTCTATTTCACTTACCTAATTATGCCCTATTTTTTCCTTACGGTAAAAAAACTCATCCGGTATTATTAATTCTGCACTAAATACTCTCAATATAAGTTAAGGCGCGCAAACAAGCTTAAGGAAATATAAAATAAAACAGCATTAAGGGTTTAAACCGATTTCGAAGAGGGAGGTTGTATTTGTTTCATTGCTACGAGTATTTAAAAATAAAAATAAATAAAATAAATATCTTTGCACATGCACACATCGCCATCTAGTTCCACACTAAACAACTAGGCTTGTATTATAGATAACAGATGGTTGATAAACTACACAAATACATCATTTTTTTTTTTAATTTATACATATTAATATTAATATAAATATTAATGTAAATAATTTTGGAATAATTGTGCTGATAACGTGGCCATAGGCAACTATTATGTGTTCTGTGCCATAGGTACTTTAGGTAGGTTTTGCGACCTGCCGAGGTTTAAGACTTAAAACCAGTTATTTTCTTAAAACGCCAACTGCTGTGAAATGTATGGAATGTCCTGGGGCGAGAATTGAGTTTTTGTTCTCAACTGTTTTGACGTTCTACAGTCGCATTCCGCGTACCATGAATGGGTTTCTTTAGTGGCCTCTACGAAATTTCGCTTACGGTAAGCGCGCATACGGTTCAGCAGGCTTTCACTGCTTGTTTACTGGGGCTACTGTGGCAGAATCCGTGTATAAAGGCGGTAATGGTGCTCTACCGTGCGTGGCGAGACGAGTACGGAACGTAAGCTTAGCCAATCAAAATCAAACGTCCAGCAGTTTATACCCTCGCTAACGACGAGTAAGCCGATACGAAAGGTGTGAATATACCAGTCGATCCCTAGAATTTGCTTATTATTAGTACTTGGAACTATTGGCTCACCTAATTGAGACGGTAGTTAGAAGCCCTTTAATTGTACAGTGAAATAAATGGAAACCATCCAACGCTATAGACGAACTGTAGATTTTTTTGTTGGAATACTCTAATTGACTTACCTAATTGGTTTTACTGCTGAAGTTTATGTTTTGTGGGCGCCATTAAAGCAGGCTAAGAGATTGTTTGATTGATATTTTATTATAACACCGGAGACCGTTTACGTGTAGCTCGTAAAAATCTGAATTACGAACACGCGTGCGGTGAGAGCAAATTCCAATGACTACGGGGAGATCTACCGAATGTGACCATTTATTATGAATCCAAATGAAGCTAAAATTCATTTGTTGTTATATTCATAATTTTCTTCAACAACAAAACCACCTGATTTAATCATGCATTATGAAACCTGAGTTATACCTTCGTTATTACAAGTAACAATGCACAACATTAGCATGCTCCTCCTCGCTAACAATGGCTTGAACATGGCGCCGTCTCGTAGCTAGAGATGCCCGCAGCTTCCTTGCGATAACTTGTACTATAGGACGTTTCAAGAACCATTAGCGATCGCCTAGTACCTTGAGCAAGACAACTTCTTGCCTCGTGACTCCAGCTTCTTACGATAACAAGACCCTCGAAAGCACTTACGGGGTTATTTCAAGGACGTTTAATTTTATGATAGTCTAGTACTTGGTTGTGGTAATATTACGCCGTGAGATGTTCTCTGCAATATTGTAATCTCTTTACTCACTCCTCCTTATCCAGCAGTATCTGTCTGATGTTCGTGAGTGCTACGAAAAAGAAGCTTACAAATATTACCACCATAACTATTCCATGGATGGTTAATTTAAGAAAAACCGCGACATCAGTTTTTTGACTAACTACCACTTCGATATTTACACAAGCTTGCATTAAGTATATTTATCTTGAAAAAGCGTTAACGATTTTCGTGTATCTCTCTATCTGTGTTTGTATTTAATATAACCTAAAATATCCTGTTCGGTAATTTAGGTGAGTATTATCTTAATGTTATGATCCCCTGTTACATTACCAGTATGAGACGACGTTATATCAGTATTCTAAGTGCTGTTTTAATTTTATGCTTCTGTATGTGTCGGTAGTGTTAGGTACCGAAATATTGCTTTGTACTCCATTCCTTTACCTATATATAACCGTATGTTCTTGATTAGCTTCTTTAAATACAGAATCTTTTAGGCAAAGAATTTATGCTTATATTTTACTGCCTTTCTGATATTCTCAATAGTTATTCTTGATGTTCGAACTTCAAAGTTGATGATTGAAGAATTAATATTATGGTTATGGACTCGCGGTAATCTGCATTGCAAAAACGTGCTCTGAATTGCTGTATTTCCGATAATACTTGCTCCAACTTATTAGTTATGGACAGGATAGTTGCATAACGTGCCGAGCGCACCCTGTGCTCTCCGGTGGCGTGCGCAGGCGCCGGCTCTAATAATAGTCGCATACCATTGCAGGCAGAGTTCACCTCCGCTCGCACCTGACTTACTTTCGTTTTCCATTCGCCATTTCTTAAAAAATAATTGTCAGTAGACACTAGTAATTAATGATAGTGTTTGAAATACTTGTAGTTTTGTATTTCCTGATAGATTCAAGAAGCGTCACTACACTTTTTAGATTTACAAAGAATACTAGAGGAGTAAGGACCTTGCCAGTGATCGTTCCGGACTATGTGCAGTGTTTAGAGGGCGTCGGACTATTAGGGCGCTCAGGGTCCGTGGCGGAGCGTCGGAGTGGAACGGGCGAAGGGCGCACGCGCACGACTTTGCGCTTCGTGAGAATACACGTTGCTACTCACGATTTCCATAGGATGTTTAGAATGTGAAATGGTTGTTGGTAGTTGCTTTGAAAGAATGAAAATTCTCCATTAAATAATCCAAATGCTCCTTGAGATGAAATATTTTTAGACTCTTTGCCTTTGTTCGGTCGATAGAACTATCGACTACTAGTCTTACTACTACTTACTAAATGTTACCTTAGCAGTGCCATGGTAGTGGAATGCGATGCACCTCATTATTACCTAACAAAGACGGGACTTTCTAACAAGGATCTTTGGTGCTCTGGCCCGATTCAGAAGTAAAAGTGATTTTGTGTATTGTAAACATCCTATAGTAAGTACAAAGGCCTTGTTCAATGTGTTAAAGCTTTCACACGATCAAAATGGAAGAAAGTGGCTTTATTTGACAGTTTAGAACCAGAAGCTGACAGTGTGATTTTATAGTCCGCTTCGCAACTGCCTTGAGCTCCGAGTAATCTAACTTGGAAGCAATTTGTTTGAACAACTCTTTGTTGATAGTAGAATGGATCGTTGCGTTTATGTAAAATATTATTCGTTACGTGTGTAAGTTAGTAATGTTTCACAATGTTTATATCTTTTGTATCTAACCTCATTTTCTTATCTTGTATTAATTTTAACGTAACACTTTATGATTTATCGATTATAAAATGATTAAACAAATGCTGCTGGATGTGTTTCCTTTTATAGATTACTATTCTAACCCTTAGATTTTTCAATTGCTTTATTACAAACTACAGCTTTCGGTGAAGGTGCTCCTTAATATCCTTTTGTTGTGGTCCTAACGTAAGTTGTATATCTATTTGCTATATGTTAATATAAGATTGATAAACAATGTACGTACGGTAGGTAACTGTTGAAAGGTTATTAATCTACAAATTGGGGTTATCAATACTTTCCGCGTGTCATATCAATTTATTGACGTGTCTTATTTATGGATTAAGTATACAGCGCAATATTATGATGATAATGTCGTATGCTAAGTACTTCTAATGCGTGTTGTTTTCATACAAATATATGTACGAGATAGATACCTTTTCGAGCCCTTTTGTTTTATATTTTTTTACCTTCTAATTATTAATGAGGACTTTTTTGTTTTTACACTTAGCTTGCATCGGTGGCTAAAATAATCTTACCATATCCAGATAACTTAATTCTAAGGAAAATAGCCTGCGGTAGTTTCACCTTGCCTGCATGTATGTAGATCACGATCATTCCACAAGCCTTTTTTCGACGATATATGCCGCTTTGCATATCGGCAGCCACATCTGTGCTAATTAGTGATTGCATATTCACAAGCCGGGCGGTCTGCCGGAAAGCTTGCTTCCGTCGTTAATCCTGGAGCCGTCGGGCCTCCTGGGATGGCTCGGAGGCTCGAGGAGTGTTTTGTGAAAAGGCATACCTGAGGTACAGTGAGCATTTGCAGCAGCATCTAAATTGCAAATACGTCAAAATCTGCGACACCACTTGGAGGTTGGCTCAACACAGCATCTTAATCTCGGCGGAATGAGAACGCTACATAAACATAGGGGCTTCTCGGCTGCATCCCATCAGTCTTACAATTTTATCCCCATCTTCACTTAATGCAGTCCCCCAAATAAGTGGTGGGTTCGGGTGAGATCTCCCCTAACTTCGGCTTCACTACTTGCAACCATTTGCATTCGGTGCGTTGTCCTCAGGTGAAGTTGCGATTATGACGTTTTACGAAGAGTAATGCTAAGTGTAAGTACCTGGGAGAGGCCTTTGCCCAGCAGTGGGCTTGTATAAACTATTGATGACAATTTTAGAAATTCGTAACTTCCTTGTCATTCTAGACTGTTTATACTATGTTCATTACGCGATATTTAGGTCAATATTGTTTAACCACCCTGAGGTTTTATATGTAATGGGTTACGATTGGAAATCTCTTTTCACCTTTCAAACAAAGGTAATGATTCTCAAGAAAGGAAACCACCATATAAGAATAATTGTTTGCGTTTCCCATAAAAAATGTGCAAAAATATTACCTCAGGCTTTGTAATCTTACAGTTACCCGTGCTATATAGGTACACGGTAATGTCGATGCGTAACGTGTTCTGAATACTAAACACGAGTTACAATCATCGGAAAAACACAATGACGGTTCAACCTGCTGACAACGTGCCACAAAAGGTGCTAACTTGTTAAAGGTACATTTTGTTTATCGAAGTTCCTGCATGCGATAGATAAGAGCATAAAGGTGCTCGGTATGCTGAGAACCGTTGTCAGATCTTGGCGGATAACGAAATTACAAAAAACATTCACTTGAGTACATTTAAAACTCTCTCAATACAAAAGCTCGATTTCCATATTCTGCGTAATAAGAACCATCTCACAAGTATTCGGTGCGATACAAACAGACGAGACTCTTATAACACACCTCAAACTGAATTTACCGTTTAAAGATAAAGCCCCGATTAGAAATCAAGTAGTCTGTCGATTCCTTTAAGGAGTGTACCGCACGCAAATGCAACGATCGTTATCTAAACGCGCGGATCGTTTGCACAACGTTAGAGGACGCAATTAGCACCTACCATACACCTGTTCGTATGCTAATGCCACCAGTAATGGCACCAATAATGGTACCAATAATGTGCCAGTAAATCAACGGCGATAGGAGCCAACACTATCGCGGTGATGGTCACGCGGGTAGCCTTTTAGGATCTTGCTGTGTTGCTAGCAGTGAAATTGGCTTGTTATAAATTAATCCTATCGAATGCAATGTTGTCAAAGTAAATATTGTTTTGGGATATGTTAGATAATTTTCTTCGTGATCGACCGATGCGGAAGTTTCAAGTGAAAATTAAACATTATTTCCAGTTTATATTCTTAGTCTGCATCACTGGGCTCCTCCACGACGTTGTGGGTCCAATTACAGAGCAAAGACACCCGCTGAACTGTCAGTTAGACCCTATTTGGTCTTGACCACGTCTAATAGTCAGGCTTTCCTGTCGGCGCGTTTCGCC
This sequence comes from Oegoconia quadripuncta, assembly GCA_949316235.1. Lineage (NCBI taxonomy): Eukaryota > Metazoa > Arthropoda > Insecta > Lepidoptera > Autostichidae > Oegoconia > Oegoconia quadripuncta. The sequence continues at coordinate 25,104,956 of OX438752.1, read as the reverse complement.
ACGGCTCCCATCAGTGTTTGTTTATTTCATAGTTAGGTATTCGAGTCAAGGCGATGTGCTTCTGGTTTTCAACACTTTCTGTCGAAACTCGCGTTTCTTTGTAATCCTGTGATGCGAATGTGTGAGAGGCATTTCGCGCGTTTGCGAATTAATCTTTCGTCTGTCAACTGAAGGCCGACCGTTTAAGGTGAGTGTTAATTAAAGCTAGCTTGTGCGTGGACGCACGGTTTCCTCGTTAAATGGTTTGATTTACGCATCCTTCGCGTTAACACGCGACCTTCCGCAAAAGGCGCGGGTGATTCAGAAATGTTTGCGTTGTTTTTGCGTTACAATAGATCGAGCCATATGCGGGCACCGCGGGCGGCTGTTTGGGCGATCAGTCAACGACCGCGAGTCCTGAGGGCCTATTACGTAAATTTAAACGTTTCAATCGGCCATCGGCCATCGTTGACGATCATCGACCACTCGTATAAAAGTTACTGCATTACGTATGTCGTCGTTTGACACTCGTATACAATGAATGAATGATATTGGAATTGTCCAAAAGTATTGCTACTCGACACTAGACGGCGCTATTGTACTTTTTTCGTTAACACCTTGGGCTAAAAGAGCGCATTAGAAAGGGATGCCCTTATACCCAGAATAACGTTATCTCACTCTATTTTTGCATTACATAATTTCTAACCTACCAAATTTGTACATGCAGTGCTGCCAATTACGAAAAAATTCCTCGATTTGTGGGAAAATAGAGAGTGAGGAATAATTTAAAACGGGAATTTATCGGGGAATCAAGGCCAATAAAATTTGTAAAAGAACCCATAGTATTTTTATTGCTAATCGTGTTACTACATTCTACTACATTTTTTACGTAATAAGAACAACAAGTTTTTTAGTTAAAGTAAAACATTAAACAACATTTTACATGAAACAATATTGTACTTCTTTAATTATCATTTCGGGGAAATTTCTGGAAAATTACGTAGGAACCATTAAAAATATTGTTTGATACATGCTTCGATCATCTACATGACTCATACATCATCATGTAATAAAAATAATTTTATAATAGTAGGTTATTTGTCGAAATATTCACTTTTTGGAAAAGGTATTTGTTCTACAAATTATTAGTAGGAGCACTAGTCTAACTAATAAACGTAAAACACGTTTTTGAAATAATATTTTTTTGCAATAACAAAAGAATCATGAGAATTCTTAGTACCTATAGTGAATACGAATACGATTGGGGTAAACCCCGACTCACCTTTATCGATAACGTTTGAATCGTATACGATGTGCATAGGTAATGCCGATGTCATTACTTTTGTATGAGAGATCATTCATTCATCGTCAATCGTATCGATGACACTCGCATTCGTAATCGTTTGAAATGCGTAATAAGATTTCGCGAGTTTGACGTCGATGATCGTAATAATCGTTTACGATGGACTCATCGATTGACTTACGTAATAGATCCTCTGGTGCATTCCAGCACCGTTCGTCACCGGGAGATTCATGCAAATGATATGTAAATAAGCCCGTTAGTAGTTCGCCCGCGTCCCTCCAACCGAATCCGAGATTTTTTCGCGTCGATACCGCTTAGCGACGACGCGACGGTCTGTCTCACGGAATTCATTGCTCCCGTCGAATACAGTAAACACATCAATATCACCTTGAATAAAGATATTTCCGTAAAAGCGATGCCCAATTAAGAATTTCTGCGGAAAATCGTTAATATTCCCACGGACCGCCTCTCGCGGTGTTAATTGATCCGTAATCCTAAGCGAATTATTAATCTTTAGTGGCGGAGGCTCGTTTGCCGCCTATCGCGGTTATTTCATTTTTCGCCCAGTTAACATACGACGAGTCGACGGCCGTTTTTTGTGTATACAAATTAAGGTAATTGCCGTAATACCCCTGTCACAACCTTTTAAGTTCAACGCACGCGTTATTTACCCCGGTGAGGTTTTCAAGTTACCACCGATTTTGGTCTCTACTGCATCGAGATTGAGCTGTTAGCTGAATATTTTGGAGTTCAGCGTGAAATATTATTGTGGAGCGCCCTTGAACGTTCAGTTCCGGGCTATTTTAATGTCGTTTAAATTAAAATATGCAACGCGCTTGAGGCGAGATAATTGCGCGGAGCGAAGCCGCAAATCACAGCGGGCGCGGGCGCGGGAGGTGCGCTTGCTCTGCGCGCCGGCGCAATTTATCGAATGAAATGGGCAAATTTTTTACAAAACGCCGCCGCACCGTCACAGTAAGATATGGATTTTATCGATATTGCACTGATTTGGATATAGGAAATGTTTCAACGATGCTGAGTGAGTAACGAGTATTCCCTTATTCGGCATGAATTGCAAGTTTCCTGGAGTTATGTACATTATTTTATTAGTATCCACTACACATTGAACATTTTTATATCTTCCAAAAATATCTGACAGCAATAAAATTACCGAGTATCAACCATGAGATTATATGTCGGAAAACACAGTTCATATCGCCCGTGTAGACTTATTTATGACTAGATATTACTGAAGTTGTTTGGCGTTCCCATCGCGGTCGTTTAAACAGCATACATGATGGTGCGATCGTGTAATCTCCCATCTTATGGCCGCGCTATCTGAACGGGACGATCGTATCAGATCCAGTACCAACGCTCCCATGGCCAGTAATGTTTCGTGCGAGCCGATGAAGTTATTTCGCACACCGATTGGCTCATCAGCATCGCTAGGCGTCCTTCGATGCAACTTTGTAACACTTATGGCTCCCGACTGAGTATATGTAACCCGAGGCGAATGGAATGTGCCACCAGCGAGGCAAGCGAAGCTTAAGTTAAAAACAAATTGCGTAACATCGAATCGGATTCGGAGTGCGGACACGTCATAGGTGAGGGTCTCGACGCCCAAGTTCAGATAACAATGTCGCCGAACCGACCCCGGACACTTAAGCCGCAGTGGTCGGCCGTTCGCGGTCGCATCACAATGCGATTACAATGATGCTCGGTTCGCAAATCGGCAGTGACCTAGTTGGGAGTGCCAGTGGGCGGCGCTGAGGCCTCCGCGGCTCCGCACAGTCGCGCCACCACTCCCGCCCGAACGATTTTACACACCACTTGCCAATTAGGACGTCTTCAACATATTGAGTAATCGGTAATCTCACGACAAGATATGCTCTCGTTTCATTCCATTACCGATTTGCCAATCGCCTTGTGATCGAATGTTGCCGTTACAGTTTTCCGATTATTTTGTTTCGGCCCGTAATGCCGGGTTGTGTAATGCAGTCTCGTAATTGAATAGGGTCATTGTTTGTAACGGAACGTCGGTTGGTGTGGTGAGATGGATTCCATTAGACAGGTGCTGGCAAACCGGCGCAGGTCGTTTACATCGTGTGCCCCATGCGCGGAACGTTTGAAAACACCGCAAAAATCACGACAGCCGAAAATTAATACGAGTGTCGGTATACTCGTGTCGGATTACAACAATTACCTACATATATCATTGGTATTTGAACTTTGATCTATAAACACGATACATATTGCTTACGGCCATGTCAATTTGTGTCGTATATGAGTTATTATACCTTTTCAATAATGCCTTTGAAAGTATTCACCTTGACATAAACTTTGCGAGGTTTGTTACAGCGTAATTGGTGTTTATTTGCGTCTGTTTGAAAGAGTGTGGGTTTTATGCTCCGATCACAATGAGCTTTATGTCTCGTCCGAAATGGCAATGTGCAGACACTCGAAAGGACCATTCGAGTGTCAAATAAATGTGACCCTTGTTTCGATTATTCAAGGATACGCGTGACGTAATAATTCGATTATTAATATTCTCCTCGCGGATCATTCGTCGGTCATTTTACCGGACTCTTCCTAGAAAGCCTAGTGGTTTATTTGGTAGGAAACGGTCCGGATGTGACGACAACCACATATTAACTGTTGATTTTTTCTAAATTAAATTTGTATAGACTGCATTGGGTATATTCAATACTGGCTCGAGTAATTCTTTGATTAATTTAGTGTCGCTAACAAGATTAACACATTTTATCCAAGATGACAAAAAAAAAACGTTGTAGGTACATTATTTAAAATTTAAATGAAGAAGAGAAATTCATCATCGTCATTGTCGTGTCGTCGACGGAAGGGGGCCTGCAACCTTATTGTCTAACTTCAGTGGGCATCGTCTACAAACCATTGATGATACTGAATGGTGATACATCACCAACTGTCAAATTCGACCAATAGGTTTAAATTTTTCAATTTGACAATAAGAGGGCTGGTGTCACGTATAACTGGTTCCCAAACTCTGACAACTAACCATTGTGTTTTATTTTTATAAGTTGTGACTTAGGATATAAATGAATGAATAGAATTTAAATCAAGTCGTGATAATGCATTTATTGACCGTGCATTTTACTATGAAGAGAAAATAATAACAGAGACGTTTAGCGCTATTAATGAAAGGTGATAGTGCAAACAATGCGAGACGTCGGTTGCCGAGGTAATTATCTTATCACAGACAATGCGCCCGCTGAGATGCGCCGGAGCGTTATCGCGACCACCCGCAGCCACCAGGTTTACAACAGTAACATTATTACGGGAGGATGATTCAGCGGCGCCTTTCAAAATTGAAGCAAATATAAAATTTCTTGGAACAAACGGTCTTTCACATTTCCAGAGCACCGTGTGATCGAACCTCATAAACATACTCGATTTGCAAACTTTCAAGAATCTCGCTTCTGATAATCAGATGAGGGATTAACGGCGATCGGCGTCTTTCCATGAAGCCGTTAACGTCCCCGGCGACACTTCGTCTAATGGTACGCGTGCGGTGTAAACTATGCAAATTATTGCGCGGAACGCGCGCGCCCGCCACAAACTCCTGCGCAGGTCGTGTCGCGCTCAGACTTGCGCAATTACTCATTATCCCCGTAAAATATTATCCCTTGCGTAACTTGATAAATGATCACTATCAATTGTTCGCTCGCTTGGTGAAATTGTTATTTCAAGGTTTATTTATAGGGCTTAGTTTATTATCTGTGTAATAATGTCTCGTTATGGGAAACTGTAGTTTGTGGGTAATAAAATAATTGAATATCGCAGCGTAGATCGGCTCAGCGGACCAGGTTTTATCTGGAGCGTAATAAATCGGGGCTGCAGATCGCGATCGAAGCGCGGCAAGGCGCCTGATTAATGAGTCAACTTTTTTTAATTAACGATCCCATGAAAGGGAATTATTGCTAGCCAAGATTTTAGCTTTCTTCTCACCCCAAGTCAGCCTGCAATAGAGTATCTACTTCTATAGGTTGGGTATCATTCTTTTATTCTAACGAATAATCCACGAGGATTCAAACGTCACTCGTTCGCCACTGGTTATATTCACAGCAGCCCCTTATTGTCCGACTTCAGCGGTAATGCGCTCTGCCTACTCATTCGCCATTGGTCGTCCATTGCTGACGTCTGTAAGAACTTTTAAAAAAATCTGATCTTCGAGCTATGTGCCTTGCTCACTGCCACTTCAATTTGCTAATCCGTAGAGCTATGCTGATGACTTCGGTTCTTCTAAGGATTTCTTCATTCCTGATTCGATCCCGTAGTGAAACACCGAGCTTCATCCTCTCTATAGCTCGTTAAGCTTTATCGAATTTGGCAGACGGCGATACAGTTCATTTCCATCGGAGTCAGATAATGAGAGTGCTCGCCGTCTTGGAAACTTGGTCGTATTCTCAACTTGTCATTTTCGCAACTGGTCAATTTGACTGCTGGCGAGATACATCGACAATATGTGATGCGTGCAAAATCGACTAACACTCATCAGGTTTATCGCGGCCATCGCTTATTAGCTCCGCAGTTAATTACATGTTTCTGTTGATACATTACATTAGGTGTACCCTCTGTAATAGTGGCCTGGGCGGTCGCGTCGTGATCGGAGCTTTTCCCGCGTTATGCAACAGTCTTTGTTGCGTTAAGTTGCATAGGTTCACATGCCTGCGATCGGTATCTATTCTGGATAATAGTTGGTTCGTTATTTTTGTCATTGATGCCACGACGCGACGCTTTACAACATCGCCGTCACGATTTCTGACGTAATATAGTTTCCACGCTCCGATGACATGTTGTTGTGTTGTACACAATATTGTGCGTTGTCTTCCGTTTATGGCTATTGATTTGATTTATCTATCGTCTTTAGTTCTGTTTACAATGGAAATGTACCCATGTGCATTATTAGTGCGCAACAACGAAGCCGAGAGGCCGTTAACATAAAAATTGAGTTGCGTCGTTGGACGTTGTTCTTAGCAATGGAAACTTTGATAAGTAGGCCATACAAATTCTTCAACAACAATCAGCTGTTCGTACCACGTAAAAACTTTGCGTGCGAATTCTAATAATTTGCCTTTTAGCCCGCCTACGTTCGACCGCAAAATTTGGTACCACGTAAGCGTCCTAGAAGTAAATTATGATAACACGATATTACGTGCTTGAAATTGAATTCTACAGCGTACAGCTCGGCTTCGAAGTAAAACAAACTTTGGCGTAGGTAAACAGTACTTCGATCACATTGAAGCAAAACTAGCACTGTTTAAGCATCCTATATTATAAATCTTAACCACACAATTGAAAAACAGATTTCCTCCCTTCCTTTTCTTGGAATATGTAACATGTAAAATTTATTATTATTATAACCATTAGACCTCCATACCCTTCGCTGATAACGTTCACACTGGCGATGGCGGTTTGCATGCTCTGGATGGAACAACAGTCAATGATGTAACCACCATTTTGGCCTGTCACTGGTGTTGCCGTACCCAGAGGTATCGTTTACATCGTTGACTATTGCTTGACGTATTTGAAGCCTACTGCTTGAACGTGATCGGTGGTGCATTCGATCATCCACTCTGCAACGACCCAATTGCGAGCGTACCTCTACGGTTCCGCTTATGTTTTCGTGAAATGATTTAATATTTCTTTTTTGCTTGAAGATGTCTCCAGGATAATCTCATATAAATTTGGTGAAGATCTGATGATGACTCCGGAGATAGAGAACGGAATCCTATTAAAGTCAGTTGTTTTGCGAATTTTTGCAGCTCAATTATGTGATATTCTTTCCTACACATATATTTGTAACATTTAGAGAAGTTCATGATCAATTTTGTTAATGATTTTGATAGATTGGTTGGCCCTTACAATTCAGATGGTTCAAAACAGATACCTACACCACACAGTCACTTGACCTGGACCTTCGCTTGTATCGAAGTCTATTGACAGCCCTTGTCGATGACTGCGAAGTGCGAACCTTTTACTTGTGGAATTTTAAGTGTGGCTTCGTTAGCAAGCCCTTGAACGTCATTCACGTCGGTTGAGATGTCAAATGGTCATGCTGTGTCATTGTTGGGCATATCGTACCGCAACAACTACCGCAAATCATTTATTTCTAAGTAAATATCGATATCGACGGTTTGAATATAGTGAAAGGGAAACGATGCTTGGTAAATATATTCTTATTCTAAATATAGTTAAAAACGGTATGAAACCTGATATATGAGGGGAGGTAGTGGAAGACCTAGACGCTACGGACTGTATGATCATGTGAAGGTAAAACTGAAGATTGTGTTCTGAGAACCTGTTTAGTGAATAGTATTTCTTACCTGCAAGCTAAAACTAGGCTTGTGAACACTAATACCATCAAGCCCGTTTTAAAGCCTCCTGTTGCGAAGTATATAAAGTGTCTACGATCTCCAATTTCCTGCCCCAGCGGAATTGCTCCTTAACATGTTGAAACATCAATAAGGGTCTAGTTAAATAGGTGAACACAAAAATCTGTTTACGATATGAAATCCTCGATAGTCTGGCCGGACAAAGAACTAAATTTCTTTTCTAAATAATTTCCGCTTGTTATATCCAAAGCTATGGTTTATATTAGCTTAATTAAGAAAACAACAACCAATTCTAGTGAAAGGTCGCTGTGATATCTGCAGAGACGTGAGGTTGTTGAATTTTTTTAAATAGCAGATCCACGAAGGGCAAGTGAGTTTTTTTTAATTTGCAAAATTTCTATTTCAGTCGCGACCCTAATTGGCGAGTTTGCAAAAAAACTTAACGCTTTAACAAGCTCTCTGCTACAATGTTGCATGTAAAAGTCAGGGCGTTGTGGATACGAAGAAAAAATTCTTTTTTCTCTCTCTTTAGCTGTATGTAAGACAGAGAGATAAAATTGAACCGCTTTCATATTGCAGTTCAAATACATTCCTAGATTGTCATCCTTCTCAATTGGTCTACTGTTTGCAATGCACGCAGACCACAGACTTACACTGATAAAAATGTTTCTAAAAAGTAGTACCGTTTTTCTCCTGTCACCTGTCACGTACTTGTTAGTACTTGTTAGTACTTGTTAGATTTTCCTTGTTGAAACGTCTGGGACGTTTTGCCGTTACATTCACAAAGGTCGATAATGCTCAATGATTTATAGTGTATGTGACCCTCAACAAATTCGTTAGCCGTTATGTACACATTGGTTGAGTCCTTACCTTCCTTACAGGTATTGGCGAGTGCAGATATTTATTAATGTGAGTGACCAATGAAATTGCAGCGATAAGTAGCAGATTGAAATTACGTAAATATTCATTCGCTAACTAGCAGAACTGTTTCTTGTTCAGTGAAGTAGTGAACGGTTTTTAATTTAAATTGACATCACAAGTATCACAACTTTAGATACGTGAGGTACAGTCAGAAACAATCCGCTACAGAACTGAAATTGGTCTCCACCAAGTTTCCGAATATCTTTTTGCGTCACTCTTGAGATCATTTGCCTCTAGGATGATATGGATGCTGCTGCCCTCACTCTTTAACAACCGTTGTGGTCAGTTTATGTTTAAGTCAAAGCAACTCTAGTTTTGGATGATATAATTTAGTGTACAATTGCATTTACTTCGGAGCCTATGTCTTTAATGTTATGAGATACTTTTGACGTCATTCACGAATATGAATCCTTAAGTCTAGTAATAGCAGTTTATTAGTCAGATCACAAATTCAACAATTTGCTCAAGCTTGCCTCTTGTCGTTCTTGCTAATTTTATGATTCTATTGCGCGGAAATCTGTCATGCTGTGGAATGAGCTACTTCCAATTATAGTCATAAAATTATTATTTTTAGATTGAAGTAGAGTAATGTTACGACGATTTTTATTATATTTTTCGTTAGTAGCTTTGCTCTGTCAACGCTAGCGTGTGTTTCAAACTCCTTTGCTATGGTTTGTTGAAAGCAACTGTTCTGAGCGATAAGAGCGCATTTGCACAACTGTATAATTGGTTGTGTACAATTCTTCGTCTTTTAATACGAGTAAAAAATAATGCAACTTAGTTTATCTCCTTCCATTGCTCACTGTACATTGTAAGCAAGCACTGTTAATTGCTGCTTAGAATATTCTAACAGACACGATGCCCGAAGATTAAAAAAAGGTCACCTTGAAATTGTTCATTCCCGTCCAATTGTTACACAATGCGTTTGTTCTTAGCACCGTGCGGGCTACCGATTGGTTGCATTTGTAATTCAATTATAGAAACACGTGTAAATGTCAAAGCGAATTCTCCTCTGCAATCTTTGGACAAGACGCCGCAGTAGGTGGTTGCGCAAAGATTGCGTTCAGCTCTTAGATAATAGGAATTTCAAATAGGAGATTATAGAGAGCAGTTGTTGTTTGAAAATTAAATGGACTCTAATCTAATTAGTTTTTAAAAAAAAGGTAGACAAAACTTTATAGAAAGGAATATTTGGCAACTAAACACGTACTTGTATAGCGCAATATAAGTGATTGCCAGTTGAGAATTCGAAAAGCTGACGATCGAGCCGACTGGCGCTTATTTGGATACTTGAGTCTCACACCGACACTACGTGTAGCTAATATACCAACAATAATAAAACGCCAAGAGCATTATAATATAGACCGAGGGCACTTCCCTATACGCACATAGCTTTCTATTATTATTTAATAAATACAAGTTCTTATATGATTTCATTCTACAAAGGTTAATATCAAATCGTCATCATGTGCTGATCGACAGTCAAACTGTAACTGTATTTCAACTTTAAAACAAACTTTTTTTATTATATTTAAGCATTTAAAAACCAAAGAACCCGACAGCGTGTTTAGTATTTTGCCATGTTGTATGTTTACTATTTTGTCCCATGACACTAGGCATCAAGACGAATCGAACGACGCCTTTGCACTTCAAAATCAATCAAGCCGTTTAGGCTTACAGGACATAGAAGTGTACATAGGTGACATAGAAGTCTACATATCCGAAAAACATTACCCTCCTTCCTGGGGCAGTCGAGTAAATACAACCCTACTTAAAGAATGTGGCCGAAACCCACTTGACAACATCTTGTCAAAATCGCAGATTGTAAAAATGTCACAAACGGTTTCATATCTCCATGTCACTTGTAAATAGATATTATTCTGTTTGCACTGTTTGTGGTGTCGTTTACACAGCGATTACTTGTTTGTTAAGTTTTATTATTGGGTTGCGTTAACCACTAGTTAACTGTAGGAGTTTAGTAACGAGGTAACAAAAGTTAACGGCGGTGTGTGGATTTACTGCGCGGCTGTTAACATCCTAACTTTACGACTAGATGGTATCTTGTGTTATAATTACGCGTTTCGTATGAAATTGGACTTAACTTGTTCCTTGTTAAAATTATTTTTTATTTTGCGTAAATGTGTATAATAGTTTTTACTAATAAATGCGTTTTATTTTCGCGCAAAAAACGATTTTATTCTTCGTCTTCGTCGTTGGAAACCCTGTTTTTTTATATCTACTGTGTAATTTGTGCATATATTATATCCTACTATAAAATTATCTAGAAACGTATAATAAGCAAGGTGTCTCTTTTTTTACAGGTAAGGACGTGCCTACTCTCTGAAAGAAGTAACTCGCCGTGACTTGTGTGTGACTCGTTACGTCTGTAAACACCGTTAAGTACCTACCTACGAAACTATCTCGTTTCGCCATAATACTCTTCCACATATTGTATATTTTGTGATTTGTATCTTATCCATGAGTAAATTGAAATGGTTTCTTTTATCTTCATAAATCCGTTTCGTTGTTAAACAGGAGTAAGATGAAAAAGAAACAACATCTCGTTAGGCAGTCACGGAAGGTGCAAGGCGGTGCGCGTCGCTAGTTCGTGCCCACATCTGTATGCGCCCGCACACCTCGCGAACACGATTTGACGAATGAATCACTCCATTTTCCACCACCCCGGCCCCACGTGACGTCACGATTTCTATGTCGCACGCGCACAAACCACGAAACCAAATTATGTTAATGTTTCTACGTTTCCGGTTTCATAATTAGAATTAGTAATGTCGTGACGTTGGAGCCTTTGCAACCTATTTTTTTATATGCCATTCCGTCTGTATTATTTGATTATTGATTGTCCTCGTCCACCCGATACCTATGAAAAGACACCACGCCCCACTGGAGTATAGGCTGTTCCATGTCTCTTGATCAGAGCCTCTGCATACCAGCTCACCCTCTTGACTCAATGTAATTCCGCGCAACTCTGAAACGACCCAATTTCAAACGGCTTAATACCGTTAAATCTTTTTAGAAACGTTGGCTCCTTGAGCGTATTCTTCCGATTGTAGAAAGGAGTGTTATGGGACATTGGTTGCCGTTCTTCAGTGTCTCGTATTTCATCATCCGCATTCTTCAGCTGATTACATCCCTCTCTGTTTTGTGGAGCGTGCTAGTAGGTTGAGAAATGAGCTTCTCGACGAGGTATTCCCGTCTACAATCGGCAGTTACTGTTTCCCATCATTTCTTAAATTAGTCTGGGGTTCAAGGTAGCAATAAGGTCACTGTCTATCTCCAATAAGCGTCATGTCGATTACCACTGTTGATTCTAGCTTATATTAATTACTTTGGGAGGAGTGTGAAGGCGGGTTTCTTATCAGGCGAGCTGTTGTCAACCTGTATGCCTCCCTTTATCATAAAAAAGTCCTCTCTCAGACCTGTCCGCAACGTTATTATCTATTCCATCCCGGAACCATGCAGCGTAACTGCATCACGGTGACGTGTATTGTCATCTGTTTCCCAGTAAACAAAGTCAAATCAATTGACTCCCCTAATATCAGAACAGTAACATAACAGTGGAACGCTCCATTACACGTGCATAGAGTAACGTGCCACTGGTCATGTTCACGTGTTGCGTCGTGCGTGTATGACACAGTATTATATAAAGTTCGGAGAAGCAACTCTATTTAATAGTAAATAAGACAATCATTTAACGCTATATAAGGTTTTGTCCCCAGTTTGGAATTGTATACACCTACGAGTAATTTTTACGGAGTGCTTCATCAGATCATCAAAAATATATAGATATGGGTTCACCCTGAAGGTGCATTCTTTCAAACAAACAAAGAATGATCGAAATGGGTTCACAGCTGATCGCGCTATATGGCAGAACATAGGTACATTGCGAAAAATAATGATAATGTGGATCCTTTAAAATCGGTTACGAACGTTTGGTCTTAGTTCTTGAAAAGGATATTATTTTTCGGATTCGTAATTCTGTAATGTATATTATTATAGAATAAGTTCAACTTTGGTTGGTGGTAGGGCACTTTATATGTCCGCCTGGGTCACTAACTACCGTCAAACAGCAATGTTAATAGCATTGTTGTGGTCCGGTTGTCAGAGATAAGGTCCCCCAAATAAGATGGGGTTTCCGGATCACTACGCTTCCACCGCCGGCCGGATCTTCCTTAACATCAGGTGCGATTGAGGTCAAGCGGTAACCCGTTGTGCATAAAAAAAAACTATATATGGTGACGACTCGTTTGGTGTAGTAGTTGGCAACTCTGACTACTGTAACAAAAAGGTCGCGGATTCGAATCCCGCCAGCTATGTTTGTATGATGAATATTTGTATGATGAATACAGACATGTGTTCCCGAGTTATGGATGTTTTTATAATTATAAATAAATAAGAATTTATTTACAAAAAAAATATATTTGTGTAGTTATCAACCATCTGGTATCCATAATACAAGCCTAGTTGCTTAGTGTGGAACTAGATGGCGTGTGTGTATGTGCAAACATATTTATTTATTTAAATACATTGTGAACATATGATATGAAAAGGTGAAAGGAACCGAACACTGTCATATTTAATTCTATCTCTTTGTAAATAGAGACATCACTGTACATAATGAACCTTGCTCCAATCGTGCGTTGTGTGATTCGATCTCCGCCGATTGAACTTTGCAGACTTCACTGCCTGGTCACAGGCCATTCATATCACGAACACGTGGTTGATAATCCTTCTTTTTTACAAGGAGGATTGGTTTAGAAGGGCTGACCCGTGTATAGACTGAAGCTTTACTATTATCTCACCGGTCGATGGTAAAGTATTAATTGCAACTTAAGTAAATACATTATTGTGATTAAATTTACAGCTGTATTGCGTTATTCAAGTAGAAGGTATGGAGTTATAGACTATTATATTGTAGATTATATGACAAGACGCTACTTTGACAAGCTGAAAAATGACACTGTTCTAAATATGACTGTTCTGGTTGTTATTTTCAACAATTAGTTTATTTGTTTTATATTACCTACTTGGCTTTCTGTCAAAATTATTTCATTTTTATGTTTACGCACATAAGTCTGAGAATCTTATTTATCTGAAAATTTACATGCATTATAGGTACTTAATTCTTGTTAGTTCTCGGTAAAGGAAATAAAAAAATATATATGCAGATTATCAAAGTTTGTAGTGACTATATATGTATAGGATTTTTAGAACTGAAATAAACACATCGTTCGAGTACCGACTCTCACTTGGCCGGTTTTTTAGTGTTAAATGTCAGATTTAATTAATTAACCACGACATTCCAGGTTTTCGTATCAATCTTAGTCGTATTGATACTTCTTAAAAAATTCTTGAACGATGATATTGTCCTGCAACATTGTCGCAGTCTTTATTAAGCGCGTGCCTTGAGCTGATATAATCTACAATGGAATGATATTGCAGTACTGTCATTAATCCAGTGAGGACACTAATGGAAGTTTACGGGAGGTGACCTTGATGAAAATGCCGTCTAGACGATTGTTATTAACATTATTTTACAATCTAAGATAGTTCAACTGAAATATAATAAATAGATTAAAAACTGGAGAAATTATTCATCCACATTTATATAAATAAATGCGAAAGTAACTCTCTTACCTTTTCCTGACTTAGCATCTGAACCGATTGTATTGAAATGTGCCTGAGAGGAAGCCTGAAACCTGGAAAAGGTTACTGTTCTTCTTAAAAAAATCCGCGATAAAGTCATTCCAAGCAAACAAAACCGCGCAAAGATAGTTCCTTATGAAATCGACATGTTTTTACAATAATGGTTGCCCAAAGTTATGAATTGCTTATAGATTACTTACCCTACTGACTTAACTAGGTAGGTAATGTGTGGCATGTTGGCATATAAGTATCAAATAAAGCTACGTACGAAGCTTGTGTAGACTGTAGAGATTATTATATTAGACCGTACACAACAATTAGCATTAAATAATAATAAAACAGTTAGACGTTATTATTTTATGATGGCTGCTCCAGCGTTAAATAAACGCGTATAGGTAATGTCTTCCTGTTAGTGATGTCCAATGTCTATGTCTTGCAGAAAAGGTTCAAACTGACCTGCTTTCGTTCGTTTTAATAAGTAGAAATAGCAAGAATTTCAGAATGCCAAGAAGGTCCTGCATTGGGTATCACTACTTCCTGCTCGACCTTGTCTGTACTGTGCCGACTGCGACTCACCTCCTACTATTACTTACTACGAGTTTATAAATGCGCCATACCTACCAAACCGGACCCGTTATCATTATGCGGGCGTACGGACCATACTTATCTCCAGGAGGCATCGGACATACGCTGAAAAACGACCCTCTTGAAGTACCAACGCGGAATTGTATCAGTGCTGCTAGAGTTTTGAGTAAGTTTGCGCCAAAACAAGTAGGTTTTTAGTCTTTTTTTATCTTTATTTAATTTAGGGGCTTGAGTCCATCTAGACATGATAGTCCCATCGTACCCTGACCAAGATTCACTGATGAGAAGATACAAACATATTATATAATAATCTGGCCGCTATTAATCCAGGTTTACCCAAAATTGATTGAGCCAAACCTACAGCGTATTGACTCAGCTTTAATTGTCTCATCAGTGTTAGTCTTTATTGAATACAGTTTATTCTTCACGGTTATCAACCGCCAGCCCATAGACGTCTAATGTGTATTGTACCGAATTAATTATGTCAATCTAGCTGGAGTATGAGGGAGATGCTATACGTTATTTACGTGCCCTTGTCAGAGCCAATCAGAGTACGTATGCTAACAGCACTAGGAGCATGACAGGCGCGATAAACGTTTATGTTGCGTGAAATAATATTTATCCTGCTCATTCGTTTGCATGAAATATACAACTGTCCCACTCCCACGTCGTGTCGCGCGCTTCAAAGTATATCATGCTACGGGGACTGGACTAGCTAATAACTGATTCGAAATATTGGGCATCTGTTAGATCTCCTGCGGTGTTGACAGATGCCCCTCGCCTGTTATGATGAGTCTATATGTTGAATGACTCGAGTCTCCTGACTCTTCTAATTAAAGTTCAGTAGTCAAATTACAAGGGTTCGTCCGAGGTTCGATTCGACCCCATAGAATAGGACATTCATTAAAACAACGGAGCTGGCGAGTCTCCGACCTTTTTTTTTTTTTTTTTTGTATCTTTATTTATTTATAGAGGGTTTTATCTGTAACAGCATATGCCACCCTCATAGGTAATCTAGACTTAGGACACCTTATCTTCTACTTATACCTAGCTTAACAATTTTATATAAAGTTCTGGCTTCGCTTGAATTATAGGGAGAGACAAGATGCTATTGCACCAACCGACATTGCCAACATGTCTGTTTCTAATTTGAAACCTTTCGGCTTCGGTTCGGACACACTCCACCATAACATGGTGTACATCCTCTACGATCCCACACTCTTGCTCCTCCGACCTTGCTATGATAATCAAGTTTGTTTTATACAGTCGGGTCGTTTAATCAGCGAGTCATAATCGAGTCCCCGAATATTGAACCTTACCTATGTCAATAATGAAAATGTTAATGTTACTTGTTACATGTGTTGGAATAAAAAACGGATATTTACACTTCTACAATCGACAAATCCTGCTTATGCGTTTAAAGGTTCATAGAATCTTCGTTTCGAAGATTTTAAATTTGAGAATTAGAAAAATATAATAATACATAGAAATGTGCATGTGACAGGAGGTGAGTCCATCACCGTTGAAACGTGCAAGTTTTTATCAATATCCACGGGAAAAAACGGGCTGAATTTTTTTTTATTACGTGGCTCAAACCATAATTACGTACTAATTTCTTCGAACATCTACAACTGTGATCGAAGACTAACTTATCGATATTCAAATATGTAATCTGCAAATTAAACTAAAACATCAATACTGTCTTGAATGCTGAAATTGTAGTACAATTGTGATTTTCCATCAGACAACACCGAGACTGAGTAGCGGTCGCACCGGAGGGCAGACGCGGCGCGCGCGCACCGCAAGTAGGCCAATCGCGGCGTTTCCTCAAAGTTATTAGCCGTCGACAAAGGTTGTGGTTACTTACATGATTGCGTCGCTTACGGCGACTGGAGGGTTCGTAGGAAAAATTAACATGCAACATAACAGCCACCCTTGTATGTTTTAAACTTTTTTACGAGGTACCTATTGAAGTATATGCGTTTTACAAGTAATTTATTATTATCATTGCTCGGCCAATAGGTGGCGTCTGAAAGAAGCCTTTTATCATGTAAAAGTCCTTAAAAGCAGGTAGCGCTTGGAAGTCATGAGGGTCAGAATTTTGCCGTTGTCTCCAATTCTAAAGAGCTGGTGAATCCGTTGCCCGAGGTGGACCACGAGAAAGTAGGCTCTGACTAATTCCCACCGCTTATTTACACACAAGCTGTTTCTTTAGAACAAATTTTGCATTACATTCTTTTTATGGAATTGTTCGAAAAACTGATTCTAATCTGACTTGAACGACAATACTGACTTTTATACTTTTCAACAACTCAATTGTTTGAAAAATACAATACCTAAGCTATAGCTCAGAGTTGTGGGCGTATTCAACAACAAAACATATCTAACCTCCAACAATATGGCAAAGATTATTATCGAAGCTCGAGGGCCAGACGTGACATCCGATGTTTCCTCGAAAAAATACGTTTTAAGTTTTGTAAATACTTGACTACGACTGCCTCCTCGATCTTTAACTTCGTGCTGGATATAACCTTTCTCAAATCACACTGGAACTTTGCGATCGTATTAAATATCACGTTCTTTTCTTTTTGGAATCTAATTATAAATATTGTCTTTCTAGTGTTTACATCTCATTGTTTAATTTTAAAGCTTTCTAAATGCTTATTTATGGCATCAAGATTTTATAATAGGTAGTTTATGCATCTGCAAGATAAAGGAGATTACACCACCAATATTTTTTTAGAATAGACAAATGAAGTGGAAGTGGATATATAATATGCATGCTTGGCATTTGCATTCTAAACCGGGTCTACAGGATAGACATAGATAGCTATCGCTATACCACGATTTCGGTCGTTAAGTTAGAGAGAATTAGAGTGTCTAATATCAAAATATGGATTTTTTATGGAATTAGAATTCAAGCCTCCAAGAATAATGTATATAAATAAGATCGTTAGGTGTTAACGACGGAAATCGGTTGCTATCTATAATCTACATATGTCGAGATTGCAGGCCCTGTGGTCTTCTACAGTGAAACAACAATAACAAACACAACGCCAACAACCTCTTAATCGAGGCCCAACACCCACGAGACGAACGTGGCTCGTTAACAAAGTTTATTAGGGATCCCTACATGGTGAGACGGCCCCTGGGCGACACATTAAAAATATCATAAGACTGCAGGACCCAAAATCGAGGGCGTACCACCTAAACCTAACTTGGCAAAACGATGCATATCTTGTATATTTTCGTCTCAATGTTTGTTTTATAATGAAGTTGAAGATTTTAGTTTGGTTTTATTTTAGCTGATCATAAATCAGTGGAAGTAATCGTGGTGCATTCGTTTACGATTGCGGTTAGTCCTTGGATATGTGGCCAGCTTCGAAGGCACGTTAAACAGTCATTACATATGATTAACTGGATACACGTTTGACCACAATCTCACCTGATGAAAAGTGACGATGTCGACGATGAAGCATGCGATCTCAGTAGATGCCTATTCACCCTGCTCTTGAAGATCTCCAATGTTGTAGGATTCAGCAAAGACTGACGCCGGAAGGGAGTACCATGCCATCCCAGTTATTTTCAAATTGAATGCAGTCATAAGTCGGTGGCCTACAGGGGCGGCTTATAAACATTGCCAGGTGACACTAGTGTGACACACATCTACCAACAATCCTCACAGGGCCCGCGTGGTGGATTATCGACCATACTCCCAGTAATTTGCACGTTTTGCTTCTGTATTTTTCTAAAGTTGCACCGTGAATGCTTATTCAAGCATTAAACTGTTAATAGGTGGAAAACCTTTACGCTAATGTTTGAGATATTTCTGACCAGTGCATTGGGAATAAATATTTATGTAAAAAGTTGTTTTGAAAACGGAAGAGCCGATTTCCATCAAACAGGCTAAGAACCTCGCAAATACCAGCTTTCGATTAAGCCCCTTTCATATGCTCTACTGTAGCCATTATGGCTCTGCTGTGCCTCAGAGAAACACACAGGCAGAGTAAGGCAAAGTTATTACACCCCTCCTTTGCGTCGCCGGTTAAAATATACTACTGTTTTTAAGACACGCGAAAAATAGTATAAGGTATTTACTTTTTCGATTGTCCTAGATTCTTTGTTGTGGCTTATTAAGTATAGTAGGAGTCATTCAGCTTTAGTTATATTTCGTCCGAAGCTGACTCTTCGGCGAACTAGATATACCTCGTTTAGTTCACCGTGAGTAAAAAGTACCGGCTTTCTAAAGTAGGCATTATTTAGCAATCGTTTCCTAGTAATAGGTTAAGATAGGTAACATCTCGGAAGTGTGCGGCGTGTGGATAGGTCCAGGGGTGATAGCCATCAGCGGAAGTACGGCAGCCTTTCGCTTCCATTGTGTTGAGTAACCGGCGCCCTCTGAACTATAACGACGATGTAAGGGTTACTATAGCACTGGCTAACCACTTTCACATAAAACACGCGACTTTCCACTAGATATAGGATCATGTGAATGTCGGATAGTTCGTCGCATAAGACAAAGAGTCGATTAGAGAATTCAATTCATTTTTAAACACATATCATAAACCAATAAAATATTCAATTAATCGGTTAAACGCGAGAGCTGTTAAGGTTTATGATAAACGCAATAATCCTTGCTTCAACGACGCACACGCACCTAACCAATAATCCACAATAGCTGCGCAGGAGTACAAGGAAACGTTCCGCTCTGCGCTGCTGTGGCGGCGCCGCGGTGCAGGGGAGAGTCCGGACTCGCATTACACCGTTTCGAATGTGAGTGACAACCGCGGATGTGTAACTTGAATAACGTAACTTTACTCTCTGAAAGAGAAAATAACGTGTCCTGTGTTGTCGGATGAACGTTCTTTTGTCTAAATTTATGACTTACGTACGAGCACACTCCGGTTGATCATAATATTGTTATCTTCTTTTGTTTGTATGCTATTCGAAATAGTTCTTTATACCACAGACCAGGGAAAGACATCAGAAGTGTTATTATTATGGTATTTGTGCGGGACAAGTGAAAGTGAGTGTGTGTGTGTGTAGATTACAACAGACAATAATTAAAGTATGTGATTTATTTAATTAGAAATAGTTTCAGTTTATAAGTTAGAATAACTAGATATAAGTCAGATTGTATACACTTAGAATAGTTTGTTTTGTAAAATCAGGTAGGATAATATAGAATTAAGGTACCTTGTAAATAATAGCATACCGGCTCTCGTTAACGTATTGCTGCCGGGAAGGGACCTACGCGCACGAGTCGCGCGACGCTAGCGCCCCTACCGTAATATTAAGAAAACAGCGGGTAGCTTCCCGGCAGGAACGTATAGCGTATAGCGAAAAAAGCGTAAATAGGCGTTTTAGACAAATTCACGCCAGTTGGAATCAGTTCGTCAAACAGTGTAGTCGATTAAAACCACCCCGCTCTGGGAAAAATATACAGTTTAAACAGAAGTGTAAAGTGTATTCTTTCTCAACAATCAACACAGGTGCAACACGGCCCGTTCCTTCATCGCATAAGGAGGTCGTGCACATAAGCTGGTTCTTCGCTGCCGGATTAAGAGAAAGAATATCACGGACCGGAAATAATGCCGATCACACGTTCTCAGAGCGGCAAGCCGCCACCGCCGCGAGTGGCAGCACCGCTCGTATATGAAGATCCGTCACCTTCACCTACGGTCCAACAGCAAGACAGAGAGTTTGAGCAAACCGTTCTCCGTAATCCGTCTCGCGCATCGACATCGAAATCTGTACGTGCGAGACGGATAGCTCAGGCTCAAGAAGAAGTCGCGAGACTGAAGCTAGAGGCAGCTGAAGCCCGCCTCGCCGCTATTCAAGCCGAAGACTCTGACGACGAAGGATCGCAGGCAACAAGTCCCGGTGAAACAGATATAACACGAGCACGCGTGGAACAGTGGATTAACGCAACAAAACCGCAAGTACAAGCAGTGAAAACATCACCGCCGCAGAATAATGATGTAGCTGACACAAAGGCCAGCGCTCTACCGTCGCAAATACCAGAGAAACAATGTCTACCACAGAAGATCGACTTATCCGAGTTGGCAGCGGCACTTGTATCAACCGCGAAGGCTATTATGCCACCGCCTACGCCGGTTTCCGTCATCCGTCAGATTACAATTACCGAATTGCCGCCCTTCAACGGAGCACATACAGAATGGTTGAATTTCATCGGAGCTTACAACGAGTCGTCGCCGCACGTCGGCCCATCCGAAAATATAGCAAGATTACGCCGCGCCCTTAGAGGTCGAGCTAAGGAAGCTGTAAGCAGCCTATTAGTCGCCGGTGCGAAGCCTGAAGAAATAATTAAAACACTGGAAAACCGCTTCGGACGCTCCGAATTGATCGCTCAAATCGAATACGAGAAGTTAGAAAATATACAGCGGCCGACCGACTCTGCGCGCGATGTTTGCTTGTTTGCGAACAAAGTTCAAAACGTCGTAGCTATACTGCGAGCACTCGATGAAGATGGCTACTACTACAATCCGAAGCTCATGAAAGGCTTGGTAGACAAGTTGACACCAGCGCTTCGATACCGATGGTACGACTTCCGGAACAATATACCTGTAAAAAAGGCCAACCTCGTCGTATTCAAAGATTTTATTGTGAGTGAAGCTGATAATTGCCGAGAATTCGCTCCTCCTGAAATAATAAGTGCAGACGACACCGTGCCTCAACGACAGCGCCACCGCACTCACACAATTGCCGACCGGAAGTTTCCGACATGCGCTATATGCAAGAGTAGTGCTCATTATCCGACAGATTGCGAACAGTTTAAAAAGGCCGACAACGACGGGCGGTGGGCGCTTGCAAAAGAAAAACGTCTCTGTTTCCGTTGTCTTCGATACAAATCAGCTTCTCATCGGTGCAAGACGAAGACCTGCGATGAAGACGGCTGTACGAGAACGCACCATCCACTGCTACACTTCGTGTCACTACAAGATACGTCTACAGAAAAGAAAGAGAAAGAGATAGTTGCCTCTACGTACACTCAGCGCGCAACGGATACATATTTGAAGATAGTGCCTGTTCGAATCATAGGAGCAACCGGTTACGTCGACACATACGCCCTTTTGGACGACGGGTCAACAGTGACATTAATCAATGCAGATACAGCTTTACAAGTTGGTGCCGATGGACCGGTCGACCCTCTCTCCATAGAAACCGTTTCGGGCGATAATATTGAAAAATTGTCCCGACGTGTAACTCTGCAGTTACGTGGCCTAAGTAACAAGACATTCACAGTGAAAGCGAGAACCGTCGATCATCTTAACTTATCGGCGCAAACTATAGAAGATATAGATATTAACAATCTTCAACATCTTCGTGATATACACCAACAATTGAAGTATGAAGATGCGAAACCGACAATACTTATCGGGCAAGACAACTGGCCTCTACTGATTGCCGATGAAACAAGAAGAGGGACAGTTACGCAACTCGCCGCATCCCTCACACCACTGGGATGGGTTTTACATGGAGCTACCACACGAAGCCTCGGTCAACGTGTCCATTACGTCGCTCACGTCACCGACCGCCACCAAACAGCTGATGACCGCTTTGATGAAGAAATGAAGAAGTTCTTCTCCATTGAATCTCTCTGTGTGCAGCCGAAAACTACGCGAGCCGATCCTAACGAGCTCGCCCTGCAAATATTACAGAAAAATACAGTGAAAAGACCCGAGGGAGGATACGAAACAGCTTTAGTATGGAAGACGGACGTCACGCTCCCCGATAACTATGAGGGCGCATTCAAGCGACTTCAGAGTACTGAAAAAAAGATCGATCGAGACCCGCAATTACGTATCCAATATGAACAACAGATTGAAACTTTGTTAGTGAAGAACTATGCAGAACTAGCGCCACCACATACCACGCCTGGAAAAACGTGGTACCTACCACACTTCGCTGTGCTTCATCCAGCTAAACCGGGAAAAGTTCGTATAGTTTTTGACGCCGCCGCCCGCTACTATAATACGTCGCTGAACGACCACCTACTCTCCGGACCCGACTTACTTCAATCTCTGCCCGGCGTTCTAATGCGGTTTCGACAACATCCAATCGCAGTCGCCGCCGACATCGAAGAAATGTTTCTACGAATTGGCATCCGTGAAGAAGATCGAGATTCACTGCGATTCCTGTGGCGCGATCAGCGGCGGGAGGGCACGCCACAACAGTACCGTATGAAGTCTGTAATATTCGGCGCCGCCTGTTCACCTAGTACAGCTTTGTTCGTGAAGAATTACAATGCCGAGAAACACCGCGAACAATACCCCGAGGCGGCAGAGGCCATCATCAAACACCACTATATGGACGATTATCTCCAAAGTTTTCCAACAATAGAGAAGGCCATCGAAATATCGACCGAAGTGAAACAAGTGCACCGTGAAGCTAACTTCAATTTGAGAAAGTGGACGTCGAATAATGTCGAAGTGATTACAGCAATAACCGACGGTGAACAGTCATCGACCGACAGCCGTGACGTCACACTTGCCGACATAAAAGAAGAAAAGATACTTGGACTCACCTGGCGGCCCACTACAGACACGCTCGGCTTTAATTTGAATTTCGCGCGCGCCTCGCCTGAAATCGTTAATGGACTACGTACACCGACTAAGCGAGAAGCACTGAAAACCGTGATGTCGTTGTTTGACCCGCTCGGATTCGCCTCGCCTATCACTATACAGGCAAAACAAATATTGCAAGAGACTTGGCGTACCGGCACAGCATGGGACAACCCTATACCGGAGAACACGCAGAAAAAATGGCATCAATGGGTTGAAGACTTAAAACGATTAAAGTACATCGAGTTACCACGCTGTCATCTACATCTCACCGATGCTGTCGACCTGCAGCTACATACATTCGTCGACGCAAGCGAGTCCGCCTACGCTGCCGCCGTGTATTGGCGCGTAATCGATAATATTGGCACCATCCACGTGTCCCTCGCAGCTGCTAAAGCAAAAGTCACACCACTCAAGATCACCTCTGTACCGCGCCTAGAACTTCAAGCTGCCGTGCTAGGCTGCCGCCTATCAAAAACAGTTGCCGACGAATATCAAGTATCCTATTCTCAGCGATATTACTGGAGCGACTCAAAAACAGCACTCGCCTGGTTACGGTCGGGACCGCGTACCTTCAAGGCCTTCGTCGCACACAGAGTAGCAGAAATAGAAGAAGAGACTACAGTCGACGAATGGCACTGGGTACCAAGCCGCGATAATGTGGCAGACGACGCAACTCGTGGAATACCGGCAGACTTCGATACGCAACACCGATGGTTCACCGGGCCGGCCTTCCTATACAGACCCGAAGCTGAGTGGCCGCAAGAAACAACCGATACAATCATTGGCACTACCGGCGAGGAACGAGTGCACGTGACATCGATAACAGGACCCAAACTTACCGGGGCCCTCCCAGACATTACACGTTTCTCATCGTGGCTACGCTTAATACGCTCAAGTGCACGCGTACTTCAGTTTATTGACCTATTGTCAAAATCAACACAGAAGACTAACTACAGCCGTACGAAGCGCCACATAGAAAAAGATCCACAATGGCGAAGCTCAACACGTAAAGAAAAATTAGCAACACGCTCCGCAGCCCGCGGCCCACCTCGTAAGACTAACGCCGCCCAATATAAATACTTGGACGCCGATTACATTCGTCGAGCCGAACAACTATGGGTGCGAGCGTCTCAACAACAAGCCTTCGCCACAGAAATCGCGGCGCTACGAGCACAAAGAGTACAGCATAAGGACAGCCGATTGAAACAGCTGTCTGTATACATTGATGATACCGACACAGTGAAGCTCAAATCCCGCATCGCAGCTGCGGACGGTATCACCGCTCAACAGCGAGAACCCGCAGTACTGGACGGCGATCATCCATATACAAGATTGTACCTCGATTGGATACATACGAAGCTATCACACGGTAGCACAGAAATTATTGTGAACGAAGTCCGACAACAATATTGGGTAGTGCGCCTTCGACCCACCGTTAAGCAAGTTGTAAAGCAATGCCTGAAATGTCGCATTAGAAGAGCACAGCCTGCAACACCGCCAACCGGAGATCACCCACATACTCGATTGGGACATCATCAGCGTCCATTTACATTCGTCGGACTCGACTATTTTGGACCATTATCCGTGACAGTTGGACGCCGCCACGAAAAAAGATATGTGGCACTATTCACGTGCCTCACGACTCGCGCGATCCACCTCGAAATAGCAGCGAATCTCAGCAGCGATTCAACGGTGATGGCAATGCGCCGATTCATAGCACGGCGCGGATGTCCGGCCGAGATCTACTCCGATAACGGGACGAACATGCATGGCGCAGAACGCGAACTCCGAGAAGCAATACGGAATGAAGCATCGAAACATATGATCCGGTGGAAGTTTATATGCCCGTCCGCACCGTTTATGGGAGGAGCCTGGGAAAGGCTCGTGAAATCAGTAAAGACAGCCCTCTACCGCATACTACACGAGAAACACCCGCACGAAGAATGCCTGGCCACGCTTCTAGCTGAAGCGGAATACACAGTGAATAGTCGACCGTTAACGCACGTATCCGTCGAGCCTGTAGATGAAGAAGCATTAACGCCGAATCACTTCATTCTCGGTGGCTCGGCCCGCACACCTCCGCCCGGAACATTCACCGATTGCGACCTGGCAGGCAAGAAACAATGGCGACGCGCACAGCTATTAGCCGATCACTTTTGGGCGCGCTGGCTACAGGAATACTTGCCCGAGCTTCAACACCGGCGGGAGCCGCATGGGCACGGAAAACGGCTCGACATTGGTGACATCGTGCTCATAGTGGATGGAAACCTGCCTCGCAACACATGGCCGCGAGGCATTATCACCGCACTCCACCCCGGTAAAGATGACCAAGTTCGTGTAGTCGATGTCCAGACGCAAGGTGGTGTACTACGTCGACCTACCAAACGCATCGTAGTGCTACCACCAACCGACGTGCCCGCACCAGAATAGAATACAGAACCCGCGGACGGCTCTGTACGGCGGGAGAATGTGCGGGACAAGTGAAAGTGAGTGTGTGTGTGTGTAGATTACAACAGACAATAATTAAAGTATGTGATTTATTTAATTAGAAATAGTTTCAGTTTATAAGTTAGAATAACTAGATATAAGTCAGATTGTATACACTTAGAATAGTTTGTTTTGTAAAATCAGGTAGGATAATATAGAATTAAGGTACCTTGTAAATAATAGCATACCGGCTCTCGTTAACGTATTGCTGCCGGGAAGGGACCTACGCGCACGAGTCGCGCGACGCTAGCGCCCCTACCGTAATATTAAGAAAACAGCGGGTAGCTTCCCGGCAGGAACGTATAGCGTATAGCGAAAAAAGCGTAAATAGGCGTTTTAGACAAATTCACGCCAGTTGGAATCAGTTCGTCAAACAGTGTAGTCGATTAAAACCACCCCGCTCTGGGAAAAATATACAGTTTAAACAGAAGTGTAAAGTGTATTCTTTCTCAACAATCAACACAGGTGCAACACGGCCCGTTCCTTCATCGCATAAGGAGGTCGTGCACAGTATTCTTAAACATAAAGTGGAATGATAATTCCATAACCTGTTATTCTTTTGAGCGAAGGTATTAGAGAAAAACCTATATCTCATACTATGGTTGTTCATGATCTTTAACGGTGCATTTGCCTATTAACGTCATGTATATCAGAACTGAGCCTCGTACTACACAAACATGTACTCATGTCTGTTTTAGCGAGATTCCGTGATATTTCAAGTCGGGAGCGCCTCGAGCAATTGCATTACATTAGACCTGACCACCCTGATGGGAACTCAGTTACCCACGGTTCGAAAATTGCACGTCCATTTATCGAGCGGTTTTAAAGACTGCGTGACTGACGGTTGGCATTTACATAATTAATCAGGTGCTAATAAAAATGTAACGTTTTGCATCGGTTAGTAGTCTGAGTGTATCTTTGCAAAAGTATGTGGTAGTGATATCTAAATATTAAGGCACAGAATTGAATCTACCTTAGATACAACTTTATGGAAGTCTCACAAATTAAAAAGATATAACATCTGTAATCGTCATGACATGCAATTACCATTCATTCATTCATAAGCGTGACTCCCCAGAGAAGGAAGAGCAAGAAACTCAAGGGTTGCTAAGTAAATATTAATGATAAATTCGGGATAGCGATGATAAAGTTTGCAAAAATATCTTCTTCAAGTGAAGAAGATTATTCCCCAACGGCTATTAGTCCTACCCACTACCACTGCCCACTGCCATATCAACTTACTAATCTGCTGGGCTATGTCGTTCTTTTACAGATATTTTCATTCCTGATTCGCTCTCGTAGTGAAACTCCAAGCATTGCCCTCTCCATAGCTCGTTGTGACTTTAAACGACGAACGAAGCTTAAGTGACGAGCTGGTTGGTGTAGTGGTTAGCAACTCTGACCACTATACCAAAAGGTTGCGGGTTCGAATCCCGCTAGGGGCATATGTTTGTGTGATGAATACGGACATGTGTACCCGAGTTATGGATGTTTTCATTTATAAGGATTTATTTACAAAAAAAAAATGTATTTATGTAGAATATCAACCATCTGGTATTCACAAAACAAGCCTATAGTTGCTTACTGTGGAACTAGATGGCGCTGTGTGTATGTCTAAGGATATTTATTTATTATTATTAAGCTTTCTTATGAGGCCCATAGTGAAAACCACGATTCAGTGCCATATGTCATCACCGGTATTATAGACTTATTCGTCTTTGAGCACAAGGGAATTCGGTCGAGAATGCGTTTCCCGAACGTTTTGAGGGTCTGTTAATATAATGTGCAATGTAATCAGCAATGTATACTCTTGAGGAACGATGTATTCGAACGGTTCTTACATTGAAAAAATAAACGTCTTCTGAATTCCTCTGCAAGCTAAAATGAACTTAAAAATACAGGAGTTTCGAAAAGTTCCGCTGCTCTCCACCTCTCGAAATCACCAAACAATGGTTCCAACCAACCGGTGATTATTTATTTGCATTTGCATGCATTTGTCTGTTTGTCTGTGCGACCCCCTAACCGAGGGCATTGTTGAACACAATTTGAATAGCTAATAACCAGTGGATTTCGTAAGTGGAACGGACGTAAGGCTCTGATCTTCATACTCGAGATGTTTACCGTCTCTGGGTGATTCCGACGATGCGATTTTAGGTCGAGTCGAACAATTGGTTGTGTGCGAGTCGATTTACTGCTGAGGTCAGGGTTGAGGCATCTTTCACTCATGACCTGCTTTTCTTCAACCACGAATACAATTGCATATATGTAACACAGATAATTAATGTATTTTAAAATCAATAAATGCCCATATTGAAACCTTTCCCTAACCAGATAAGATTTGATATGGTTCACCAATACAATCACGCATTCAGACATTAAGGGTCTGGCGTAAACTCGTGTCTCCATTCCTACGTAGACACGTTCAACCGTAATGAAATTTTATACAGGGCAATGTTATGGCATCCTATGGTAAAGGAATTTGCGATATCTTTGGAATTCGGTTTTTCCCGACACTTACAACCTTGGGATCTTCAAGTCTAGAGTGAATAGGCATTTACTGGGTGCGCGTGATACATCTTCGGCTACATCGTCACTTTCCATCAGGCGAGATTGTAGTCAAAGGCGAAACCAGTTTTTAATTTAAAAAAAAAAAAACCATAAACTTATAAATAGAACGGAATATTTCGAACGGCTCTAATTTTGTTCTCCTTTTTTATTTTCCAATAAAAACTAATAGATATATTATCCATGTTAATTTAGATTAATCTTGTTGTTTCCAAATAAAAACTGTTTCAATTTGTATAGAAAGTCGGGATTACGCCAGACCTTTCAGTTCTATGAACCAGCGCGGACTCAGTCGCCTAACAAACGAATGCAACTGGGGAGGGGCTGTCAGTGACCTTTGGTGCAATTCATTGTTTAGGTGCAGTAGTGACACCGATATCCGGGCACCACTTGAGGAATGTAGTCAATTTAGTAACATTTAAATTAACGAAATTGGCAGAGGTTTGGCAGTAGCAGTTTTCAACCGCCTCCGTGACTCAATGTAAACAACATTGGGTTTACGATGCAGAGGTCGCGGGTTCGATCCCCAGCGGGGTACATGTTTAAGTACTCGGTTTGGTTGGTGGTAGGGCAATTTAAATGCCCACCTAGCTAACTACCACCATCTTGTCTAAATCTACCGCCAAGCAGCAATGTTAATAGCATTGTTGTGTTCATAGCAAGGTTGTCATTGATAAGATTGCCAGTCATCCAAAAAGGATGGGGTTTCCGGGTCAGTACGCTTCCACCTTCGGGCTCATCTTCACTTAACATCAGGTGTGATTGAGGTCAAAACTAACCTGTTGTGCATATAAAAAAAAAAAGTATCAGAGTTCATGAAATTGAGACTGCTTTTACCATACGAACGTGCTTATCTTGAAACTTACAAGGCTTAGGAGGATTACATACAGACTCCCTTCGCTGAAGCCTCAAGCCTTTAGAAAATCTTGCCACGATTAGTATTGGCATTATTATTCGCGGTAACCTTTTCCTTCCTGAACTTTACCACTCGTTGTAGCTCTATCCGTAATGTATCATAAGTAGGGTTTCAAGCATCACTTGCTGATGTTGAATTCAATTGGTTACACTCCATTTGCCGAGGGCGCGAGGAGGAAGATTTTCCTTCACACCTTTAATCCTTCTTTAATTAGTCTGGGAGCCTAAAGTAGCAATAGAGACACGTATGGCACCTACCTTCAGTGGGCACCGTGCAAGGCGGATGGGTGAGGGATAAAGTCTTTTCGCACTATACCAATTGCTAAGAACGGTACGGCACCTAGTAGAAAGGACATCTGACTTCACCGGTCTCGTTTCATGTTCGCGCTTATTATACCCATACAAATACATTTGTAATAACCTCAACAGCAGAAATATCGAATATTTTAAAATAAGTTGTCGTTGTTGAAGCGTAAATACATACGAAGTTTCACAGCATCAACTTCAATAGAAATGTTGCCCTACTGTACGTTTAGAGTACAGTGCCATAGCGGTCCAGTAGCTATTAATTATCCTATTACTGTAATAGCTTTCGTAATTGATATCAGTCCTGCAGTCCTTTATCTGCGAATCTCTATACAATCAGAGATATCCCAAACAGAAGCGTTTTGGCATTCCAAACATTAAAACTTACTGCTTGAATCGACGTCCACGATTCAGCTTTCGAATGGAAATGCGTGACAGCGGCTGAGCCCATCATCACAGATGAAACTTGCAAGTCTTAAGATATTTTTGGTGTAAACTCCTATTTTCTTTTCTTCCTCTCTCCAATAAATTGTAATTTATATGAAATTTAAGGATTTAAAAAAAGGTTAGAAGGTTTTTTATGCAGAGCCGAACTTAGTATAGTGTATGCGTTTTCAGTGAATCCTTTCTCATCCGTGCTTGCGACAGTTCAGCTTAGCTCATCATCTAAAACTGTGGTATATAAAACCATCAAAACAATAAGCAACAATGCTGACAGTTCATGGAGTAAGCTTAGCTCATCATCTAAAACTGTGGTATATAAAACCATCAAAACAATAAGCAACAATGCTGACAGTTCATGGAGTAAGCTTAGCTCATCATCTAAAACTGTGGCATATAAAACCATCAAAACAATAAGCAACAATGCTGACAGTTCATGGAGTAAGCTTAGCTCATCATCTAAAACTGTGGCATATAAAACCATCAAAACAATAAGCAACAATGCTGACAGTTCATGGAGTAAGCTTAGCTCATCATCTAAAACTGTGGTATATAAAACCATCAAAACAATAAGCAACAATGCTTGCTGATACTTTAGTCAATTGTGAGGACTACTTGCAATGAACTTGAGTAAGTGCCTCTCGGTGCCCTTTATCGACCCAAATTCATTCCGATGTGACTTACGCCACTTTATCATAATTGAATAAAGTACTAGATGGTACTAGTCCAATATACCAGTAGTACTGGAGCAGTATATAAATGATTTAGGTTTAAGCATGAGTATACGTAGTCGAAAACGAGTCACGAGTTTGACGCGGTATTCACACACGTGAGGGATAGCTCAGTGAAGTAGGATCTCTTCTCTGCGTTGTTTTAATTGTTGTAACTAGGGGATCGGTTATTTAATTTTTTTAATAACAAATAATTTCGGGGCGGGGGTTATATAAAAATTTAATTTAACACGAGTTTTAACATAAATATTGTGTAACACGTTTTCTGAAAACGCTTTGAAATTACTGTCCCATAACCCAGCTTGCCAGCTTATATCTCCGGTAGTATCACTCTAACAATTCTGAAAATAATTATGAACATTGGAAATAACGTACAAATTTCATGTAAACTTATCAGTTCTATACTACTTTTCGGAAGATTGGAATTGAGAAGAAGAGATTGAGATCAGATTACTAATAAGTGCATTACTGCTGTATAGTGAATCCAATGGAGGTGTTTGCAATCAAATTATCGCAACGACAAACATGATTGTGATCTGGCCCTGGTTCCAATTTATTTGGGGCCGGCACAGTACGTCTTTTCCTTCCGTTGTCCTCTATCTGCCGTTACCTCATCATTCACGCTCTTTTCGTTCATATCCATCCCATCGTTCCCATAACGTACCCATCTTTTCCGTGGTCTTCCTCTCTATCCATCGACATTCATATTCAGCACTCTCTAAAATGGTCATCACGTCTACTCATATCATTATCATCATATCGTAATTCTACGGAACTAAGTTAATACTCAAATTTGTCAAAGGTACGGTACGTGCGGATCCCTCAGGGTTTCATTCCTACTCTCACTTGACCGATTTTTTTTCTCAAGGCTACAAGTATACTTTATGATGTAGTTATAAATTCCAGAAGATCATTATGTAAGTTATGCACATGCGGCGAAGAGATCGTTATCCGGCAAAATTCT
Source organism: Oegoconia quadripuncta (assembly GCA_949316235.1). Taxonomy (NCBI): domain Eukaryota; kingdom Metazoa; phylum Arthropoda; class Insecta; order Lepidoptera; family Autostichidae; genus Oegoconia; species Oegoconia quadripuncta. The sequence goes on along the minus strand of OX438752.1, from coordinate 25,073,136 downwards.
TTCTCAGCCTCGTCCAATTATGTACCCCCCGATAAATCTATACGGTGGTTTTATATTCAGGGCTTTACTCTTATTTTTAAAACGGAGTGTATTGAATGTATGTAGTAGTTCAGTTCTATGATTTTTTGTTAGGTGTCTACCGAATACTCGATCTTTAAAAAGTCCCTTAAGATTAGAACCGTTTGAGTATGCGGACAATTTCATTGCATCTCGAGTGTAACAGATTCAATAGACTTCCAAAAAAAAATTTGATCAGGACATTACTCTTCTTTTGGCTTCGCCGTAATGTGGTATACTTATAGGTTTGCCTAACGTGAAGTTTACGAATAGGAGGTTGGTAATATCAATTCGGCTGTGCTTGACCAGCAGTTATAAAGCTTACCATTTAATGTACCATTGGCCTCTGAGATCCCACGTGACCCATCTAGTAGTTAGGTGAAAGGCGCGTAATGTTCCCGCGTCTGCGCACGCGCCGCCCCAATTCCACTAAGTGCGCACACGTTGATGAATGGGAATTAATTTCAGTTCTGATAGATTAATGTGTGTTTTATTGCGCTTAAAGATAGTGTGGAGAAACTGAATTAATGGCATTAATAGATCTATCAATTTATTGGCTGAAATTGATTTGTGTAACTCTTACATTTTCTGTTTTCGTCATTAACTAAATTTAATCATTCTCCATAAGATAATTGAAGACCACAGCAACTCTGCAGTTGTTTTAAGCTTTATTAAGTAATCCAAGTGTTATTATATGTGAGAGTTTCTTGATGTCATCGAGAAAACCTAAACTAACCTAACCTTTGCTCCGTCTGGTCGTTAAACTGTCGCTGATCCATAGTCTATAAACGTCCCACTACATGACATAAGCTATCAATCGCAAGCAGTATGGACTGTTGGGGCCCACAATGGTAACAGTTCATCACACTCGCATCTTGGCTTGATGGTTGAAGTTCAAATACACGTCCTGGTTTCATCAAAATGTTTTGATACTATATCACGGCGTCATTCATATACTAGTCTGCATGTTTTTGAAAAAAAAAAACTACGGTTTGCATAGATTAGGATTCAGTAAGAGAGGTCAAGCGGTCTCTCCGATATTTTCATTGAAGGCCAATCCGGTGGCCTACAGAAGCGGCTAGAAATAACTGACTGTTGGGCTACTAACGTGACACAAGTTCATCAATCTGCACTTGGCTGCGTGGTGGATCATGGCTAATATCCTCTCATAGTGAGAAGGATCTGTACCCTAATAATAGAGACGTAAAGCTGTTGATGGAAGAGAAGTTTAAGTCTTGAATCCACACCAGTACAATTTTTTTGACAGAGACAACAGAGAAATATTTGTGCAGATGCGACAAGCAAAATGGCCACGAGTCACTACACTAGGGGCACTGCGGCTTGATAGTGTGATAAAAGGATGTGCTGGTCTATCATTAAAAAAACCTGCAGAAGCTATTTTCAAAGCTACATGAGAGATATCATTCCACCCACTTTGTAATAAATAGCACGCAATACCAGACATATTAAGTATGATATACCCTCATTAATGTTTCAGCACTTATCAGTTAGCGATTAGTTCGGCGCAGTGAATGGGCGCTTATTGTTGCTGGATGCATGCGAGTTGTGCGCCGCGGTTCGCGCATGCGCGTTAGTTACGCCTCGTTATAACTGGGGTTACCATCTTTGACACATTAATACAGATTTTAGAGCTTGATGAACAGAGAAAACGTTGATGTTTATCAATCTATAAAATGCTCATTGTTAGCATAAAGAAAACAAGAGATTCAGAAAGTAAAACCCTTTGTTATAAGACTGAAGCGGCGGCGTTGTGTTTCTATAATTGTAATAATACCAGTATTAGTAAGCGACACAAACAATCTGGTACAACAACATGAACAAAAACCAACATACTTCTTTTTCGTAAATAAAGGCAATGTCAGTTTCTGGAAAGAATCGGAAATTCCATGTCGCAAAAATCTGTCATGTCCGGCTTTCCTCCAACATGTGGAGACTGTAGCGGAATGGATCGGCGTCTAATTGCTTTAATGAGCCGCATCCTGCGCCGGCGCCGGCGCATCTGTACAGTACTGTATCTGTAATACAATGCGTAATGAGCGAGCGTTGCGCCTAAAATATACTATTATAGAATGGGTAAGCTGGTATTCAAAATAAGCTTAGTTGTACTCGTCCTTCATTTTGGAATGCGTTAATGATGTTACTGACCCCTAGAAGTTTTTATCAAAAGATTTCGGTATATGGGTATAAACCCAATTTGAATAATCACATTCACGTTCACACATAGGTATTGTTAATTGGGAACGCATGCTCACTGTAATATTGGCACTACAGATAGAGTATGTAAACACTTGAATTATTTTTCCGTTAGATCATCTACTAACTCTAATAAAAAGGAAGGCGGAAGCCGTGCAGCGGCATTAGCTGAAAGACCTCACCAGTAGCAACTAATAAATAACTGTGGCTATAGCATTGCGAATTGGCTTATAGGTCCTTTACTCAGAATATCAATAATTCAATAGTCAGGACTGACCTTTAATTGTACCCCTTCGAAGAACATTGCTCCAAGGGCGAATCTGTACTGTAATCTGATATATTTTGATCGTAATGGCTTGGTAGGTGCCCGTCGTCGTGAGGTGTGCGCACAATGGCATATTTCTCTCTATTAGAATACAATAACAAGGTCGCTCTCCAATTTGCTATTATAATGCCCCGCAATGATCAAAATCGAAGCGATCGCTGCAACAGCGCGTTGTGGCTATGAACTGAGCTTTTACAATGTTGTGGCATTATGCGGAATGGTTTATTTAAAAGAGCTTGTTTTATATGATGAACACAGGAATGAGGAATCTGAAAATACTCGTTTCTCTGACTGCATTTTGCAATTATTTCTAATGGTGGAACCCAAATGGAGTATTCAGAAGAGAATTTGTAATTAACTCATCGCGTTTTTGAAGTAACTTACAAGCATGATCAAAATATGTAACGCTGAGTCTAAATTGTTACTACCAGCGACGCACTGGAATCACGGTCGATTCTTTACATTACGGCTATAAGCCCTGAATCAATTATGTGGGTTGTCTATGAACCACATCTACTGTCCGGAGAGATTGACGTTTGAATGAGTGCAGCAAGGGTGAACGTCAACAGTAGCAGTTGCACACGTCTGTAATTAGGCGTGTCAATGTCAATTGATTGTGTGGGACTTGCTCTTGCGGCCTACATTATTCACGACATCGGGTCGTGGCCTAACCCACGGACACGTATACAGGGCGTCCCAAAGTTATGGGACATGAAGGGGAAGTACCTTAAATATCGTAGATAGTGAATTTTGCTCAAAGAAGACTTTATGTTATTTTTAAAAGTTAGTAATTCTGCATTCATAGATTTTCTAAAAATTACTTGCTTCGGCTGGGAATCGAACCGACTTAAATGTGAAAAAAAAAACACCCTACTTTTATGATGCCAATCGAAAGAATAGCTAAAAAATAATAACTCTGCCTAAGTAACATAGTATTTTAAAAGAAAGGAACAGAAGGACTTTTAAAAAACCGGGTTTTCTTAATCCATTTTTACCAAGGAACCTTGAACACAGAAAAGTATTTAGGAATACTTCAAATTTTAAGGGATAAGATAAGAAACCATTCCGCGGCGGAGCAAGAAAACTTAATTTTCCAACAAGATGGAGCTCCGGCTCATAATAGTCGGAGAGCAGCAGATTTTCTAAATGAATGTTTTCCTACATGGATTGGTACAAATGGACCGATTAGATGGCCGGCCAGATCCCCGGACCTCACACCATTAGATTTCTTCTTTTGGGGATACGTGAAAGATATGCTATACAAAAAGCGATACGAGAACGTAGGCGAGTTGCAAACAGAATTGTGCCATATCACATCGAGTGTTCACCATAAAATGATTAGAAAATCAACAGGCAGCGGGCTCATTAAAAGATTGGCGATTTGCGTAAGACAAGAGGGATCACATTTTGAGCATTTAATTAATTAATTTACAAAAAAATACCTACTTAATTGACTACGGCAGTTTCATGTATGTTTTTTATTTGATTAAAATGATTAATTTCACGTTGTTCCTTTCTTTTAAAATACTATGTTACTTAGGCAGAGTTATTATTTTTTAGCTATTCTTTCGATTGGCATCATAAAAGTAGGGTGTTTTTTTTTTCACATTTGAGTCGGTTCGATTCCCAGCCGAAGCAAATAATTTTTAGAAAATCTATGAATGCAGAATTACTAACTTTTAAAAATAACATAAAGTCTTCTTTGAGCAAAATTCACTATCTACGATATTTAAGGTACTTCCCCTTCATGTCCCATAACTTTGGGACGCCCTGTATACATAGTGTGATTTGGGAAGGATACATAATCTATATAATGAAAAGACGATGCTGTCAAAACTAATACTTGCGAAGATTATTTTATGGAATGTTTCGTAAAGCCGCGATTCTTGATCCAGACGTTTTCAAGAGTGGCGATCGCTACAAGACAGCGTTTTGGGTAGACCTAGCACCTAAGGTGACTGTAAGAAGACCGAGTTGAATCAGGAAACGAGGATCTGGGTATAGTGATGCGCATTGAAGAATGCCAGTGATGATTATAAAATAATTTAATTTATTTTTTCCTGTTAAAATTAAAATCTTACGTTTCTCGACCTTACTTACTTACTTAATTTATAAACACACTTTAGTAAAGTAACAACATTGGAGTACCATCTCTTTATAAAAGCTCAGGATAGAGAGATAATCACACCTCTGTTGAATGAATTGCTTATATTGAAGCCAGGTGCGGTTTACCGCCCGGTCTGCTCGCAATCTTGCGATATCTGTCAGTAGAACATTTTGTATAAGGACTCATGCGTTGTTACCGCTTATACATGTTACATAGCTGCGATATTGCGTTCTCATACGAAATGTACCTATACCACTGACAGATTATAAGATCGCATTATTGAGGCATACGGCCTACAGATCGCACCTATATCTGGGACTTTTGTCGGATCCTGTATTATGCTTCCTTTAACGATAAATCTAATGTACATTGGGTTTGTTAGATTTCCTCACATACGAAGGTATTCCATTATGTGAATGTCCTGTAATCTATTCGTTGTTGGGACGACGAACTTTTCTAAATTATCTCGTGTTGTGGTGATTTGGGTGATGTCATAGTTACTTGGTTCTCATTAGTACTGAAATAAAAACATTTTATTTTAATTTTGTTTTTATAGTGCAGGTTAGTCAGATAATCTGTGCTTTTGTAAACGAAACTCATCATAAAGTGATATATCGGAAAGCGTAAAACAAACTGTCGTATGTTCAATGTATACAACGCCTAAGAGCGTACGTAGTTTTGTTTTGGATGCAAATGGGACATGGCTAAATGAATATTTAGCGGTTAGACATGACTTAGACTTAACTAGACGGTTAAGTAATAAGAAAGTTTGATTTAAGGTCGTTCCGCTGCGCAAGAGTGGAGTTTGGTCGCGATTTAACTAGAGATAACAGCCTTAACCGTTAACCATTATGTCTTGTATGATTAGTTTACTGTTAAACATTGAGCGACAAGTAATTCATAGTTCAACGTGTTTCTCTTTGTATAGCCAAGGCAAACTGTAATGTCAACAATAAGACGACCGGTTGGTGTAGTGGATAGTGACCCTGTCAGCGAAACCGACGGTTGCGGGTTCGAATCCCGCGAGGGGTAAATGTTTGTGTGATAAATACGAACATTTATTCCCGAGTCATGGATGTTTATATAAATATATATGTATGTTTATCCGTTATCTAGTATCCATAGCATAAGCTTTGCTTAGTTTGGGACTAGATGATTGGTGTAAGTGTCCGAAATATTATAAATAAAAACTACATTATAAAATAAAGATACTTAACGTTATGAGATAGAGGTGTTATAAGGTATCTCTGTGGCATTTTTGGGCCAAAACGGATGAACGGATTTAATAAGTGTTTTATTTTAGAAATCTGGTGGTTGCGAAATGCTTATTAACCATGTTTTATGAAAATCCGTTGAACCCTTTCAAAGATATTTAGCTTTTAAATTACATAATTTTTTAATCTATTATAAATTTAGTTTAATCAGGGTTTTCTAAATTTTTAAATGTTAGGCCTGTAAATATATTCTGTAACCCGTCCAGAGTCCAGCAAATGTTGTTTTTTCGGCAAATCTTTTAAACATACTTGTCTTGTTTTGAACGGCGCATCGCATACCAACCAAACGTAAACCAGTCGAGTTGACCTCTAATAGATCGTATTTCAAATTGCACAATCGGCATTCCTAATATTTAACAGTTATCTGGGCCTTACGTTTTTTGCACAAGATGTCGTAAAATGTAAATCTCGTCGCTCGGCGACCCACTGACATGGATCTGGGGCTAGAGCTATGACGTCTGCGCATGCTGCTCAAACTGCGCTTGCTTGACCTCTGTAAATCTATCATGAGTTCACGCAAACCCGCTCTTTGTAGTATAGTAAGCTATAGTCTGTCACTGTTACTCGCATCTGGACTGAGCAGCATTACCGATAGTTTGTGTAAAGTCATAGAAGACCTACTGATGTTTGCTTGACACTTACATGAACTTTACATAAAAAATTTACTTATTTCACTACTAGGCACTGCGAACGGACATGTTGCTCGACGTCCTTTCTTCTGTATATCTTGTTAGCTAGGAGTTAGTTTTAATACAACTGCTGAATCTAAGCTTCGTCCGAAGCACGATTTTCCGTAGAAGGATTGGTAAAGGGTTGGGAATCTGTAGAATTGGGAATCTGTAGCATTGGGAATCTGTAGCATTGGGAATCTGTAGCATTGGGAATCTGTAGAATTACGATTCTGTCGGATTGGGAATCCGTAGATTTGGAAATCAGTAAAATTAAGAGTCTGTAGAATTGGGAATTTGTAGAGACAGGAATCTGTAAAGCAAATCTGTAGAATTGGGACTAAACCATCGCCGATATATGGGCGCTGAAAACCTGTAATATACTAATTAAAATCTTTACATACACATATTTAAATTAAAATTTATAAGAGACTACAATTACATGGAGCTCATATTATTTATTATTATTAGGAGCCCATATCTTCGAGGAGTTCATATGTCAGGATTGCGTTGGAGGTATTTTTCAAACGACGGTTCGATGATTACTCTCTTTTAATGGATTAAAACCTAAATATATAGTCTTACAATGTGAGGGGGTGTACTCATATACTACACATAGAAAGAAACATAGTCTCAATTGGAAGGATATTGAATAAGAATACCTATATGGTTTAAATGACGTATTCCATATGGGAATTGTTGGAATAAAATCATCCATTCTGTCTCTTAACCCTATATTAATTTCAGGAGGCAATAAGGGTAGTTTCACAAATGTTTCGTCTTCCACACATGATTCCTGTCTCTAAACCATCAAGAAAAATGATTTTCAAGAATCACTTGTACTTAAAGTAGGTAGCATGTGATATGATCGTCAAAGACAACGGTCATCCGCGATTTGTATTCGCGAATGTCCACAAAAATGTGACCGGTGCGACAAACAGCCGGTGTACAAATGTTCACTGACCCTGGTGACTCACCAACTGACCAAGTCAGGTACAGTACACAGCAAGTCAAGTGAGTGTGCCACAAAGGTTACCGATAAAAACCCATCATAAAATGGTGCTCATATGACATCACAATTAAAAAAAAAATAATTATTGTAATAAAGATATCTGTGGTTTTAAATCGACACTTATCCAGAGAAGTAACTTAAGGTTATATCACATGTGCTGTCGACTGTACTCATCATGAGAAGATAACTAGTGGAGTTTCTTTACTTTGGGGGTAGGTTGGCAGGTTATGCCCTTGGATGCTTCACTTCACATGCGCCCCTCTCTTAACCCGTGATTTTTTGAGGTTTGTAATTTGTAAAAAAAAAACGAACTTGGAATCAACTCAGTATAGGTGATATTAGTTTATGCAGTTGCTAAGTTATGGTTTTATGCAATTAGATACTTTCTAAGAGTATAGTAAATCATAAAAACAAATAGGTTGAAAAGCGTCACAGGAACAGGGCGTCATTTTAAGTATTAAAAGATATCGTATTAATAACTTCACGATGCAGGCATAGTAAAAGTTTCCTACTATCCTCTTCAGTTACCTAAACCGTTTAAGCCCGATCTAAACTGGATCGCTCACTTCGCTATAATTAATGAGAATGAGTTTTTAAAGATTTTTTCTTGCCTTCGAGCATTTCAAATTTGGTAGATTTACTATAGGGACTCAATGACTATACAAGCCATTTCAAATGAGTCCAAATAAACTGTTGTATTAATGTCTCAAAAGCTTAAAAATCCATATTTGTCTTAATCTATACCTACCTCTTTGCATGCAGCTTATTGGAATGCAAATTAATTGGTTGATGACAGTGTATTGGTGAACGTTTGCTAAAATTTGATCAACTCCAAACGAGGTGCGGTGTTCAGTGACCCTCGTGACTCATGGCCACTGGTTGGTTCTAAAGGCCTGTTCATACATGCATAACGTCACGACCCTCATCCCAAACGGGGTGGTCAGAGAAATCCCAATCATTGGCGTTTGGGTATTCCAAACATTAAAAGTTAAATGCTAGAAACCACATCCACGGTTCACCTTTCGAAATATACAGAAATACACAAGGATAGGGGGTAAACCAGTCGTCGTACACTTTCTACACTACACCTTCAGAGTCCGCTATAATTGTGGATACCTCATCCATCTTCTATACTTCCGGGTGACAGGAATTTCCCTGACAACCGGTCTGAATTAAAATTTTTGAAAAGAAAGGAATCAATTTTTATTTTGGAAAAAACAACAGAGAGCTCATTTGGTACACAGTTTTACATTGCTGCTTTATCGAGTTTCACTGTCTCCGCATTCGTGACACAAAACTGTCAGGAAATTTACTGAAATCTCAGGAATTTTGTTAGGGAATCTCGTTTTTGGATCTGGTAACTTGATCCATATCAACAACCTGTGTTCTGATTTGAGATCAAGTCGGTGATGTCATGAAGTTGAGGACGAAGACCGATCTCAAGATAGTTCAATAAGCTGTGGCTATACCTCACTCAAAGCTTAATCGTTATTGAAGAAGGATGCTACTTATTCAACGTAAATTTTTAGAAATATAGCGGAAACCTTTTCGTGGTCTTTGTGACACACGCTTAACATTCAATGCCGTTGTAAAGGAATAAAACCAAATTTAAATCTGGAACTGGCCCCACTAGACGATCGGGCGCAGTCGTCAAGTGTCCAATTTCAAATAATGGCCGGTCAACTGCCGATTACGGTTCATTTCGCGTTAGGAGTGTCATTCCGACTAATAAAATTTAGTTTGAGCCACACCCGAAACGAATTTTTTGTTTATGGCCGTTGGCCTGTTTGTTTATTATTTTATGATCTAGTCTCAAAATTAGTTGGAAACTTGAAATAAGATTTATGCTAAAAATACCTTGTATATTCTTTTGTTATGAATTCGAGTACAGCCTCCATAGCGTAAAGAAGATGAGGTTTATAAGTCGCGCGTTCGATTCCTCGGCGATTGGCGGTAGGGCATTTTTAAATGTTCGCCCGCATAACTACCATCATCTTATCTTGCTAGCATCTTATCGTTCGGCTGTTTGAAATAATCGCCCAAGAAAGTTTGACGTTCCGCGTGAGCACGCTCCTTCGACTCCATCTCCACTTACTATCAGGTGTGATTAAGCGCTAACCCATTATGGATAAAAAAAATATTTGAAACCTGACCAAACAACGTTTTATTCGGAGTCAGCTTAGGACCGATCTCAGACAATCATACAACACGTATACAAAAACATAATTCTTATCTATATTGTTCTCATATCATATACAGTGTAGATTCTACACTATAGGTACCTAGATGATTTTCCTCGGGTACTAGCTGAAAATTTGTGTTTTGTTCTTTGAGCAATCTCATACACTGAACTGTGACCCATTTGTCCTGCTGCAGCACGCATATGCTTTCTTTAGTTATTAGTAGACATATTATGTACCTAGTACCTACATTGTATGTTACAGAAATTCTCTCAAAACTTTATGTACCTATGTGTGCGGCTGAAGCAACAAATAAACGCTATAACTATCAATCGGAGAATATTCAGAAAAGTAGGCGTATTATAAAAAAAAATATTCAGAGCAAATATTAAATTGAAGGTTAAGGGCACGTCCGGATAGCAGAAATATCTGCAAATCTAATGGCTCACGACACTGCGAGCAGTTTGCCCTTAATCGGATAGAACGATCCTCACGGGCCAGCGTTTGAGATCTTATCTCGACTTATCCGAGGAATGGGGCTGGTTATTGCTTGTGACAACTAATAAAACATGATTTATTACTGCAAATGCAACTTTGCCATATAAAGTTTACTATTAGTTTTTAAAGTTACAATTTATAGTGTTCGGTTATACTGATTTGACCCCGAGCCAATGAATACCGGCAATGATATCAAGTTATAAGCACCATTTATAATAAGTTCTAACAGGGAGTCAATGGTGGAGGGTACGAATTCGACATTAAAGGCAGTGTCCGACTGGGGCGACGCCAATCTTGTCGAGTTCAATTCTTCTAAAACACAGGCGTGTCTATTCACTAGCAAACGGAGTCCTTTCCACCTCACTCCGACTTTCCGGAATGTATCCATTCCAATCTCTGACCATCTCAACCTCTTGGGTTTGGAGTTAACCTCGAGTCTGAATTTTGGGCGCTCCATCGAATCGAAAGCGAAACTAGCAGCCAAGAAGCTTGGAATTCTCTCTAAGGTCAGGCGGTATTTCACACCAAAGCAGCTGCTGGAGCTTTACCAAGCTCAGATCCGCTCGTGCATGGAATACTGCTGTCACCTCTGGGACGGATCAGCCAAGTACCAACTGGCTGCACTCGATTCTGTGGAACGACGCGCCATAAGACTCATAGGCGATGACTCAACGGTCACCGGCAAATTGCAAAGCCTTGAACACCGCCGTAGGGTCGCTTGCCTTTCAGTGTTTTACAGGATACATTTCGGGGAGTGTGCGATGGAATTGCATGATCTTATTCCACCGTCCCCTTTCCATCTTCGGACAACCAGGCGCGGGGGGGGTTTCCATCCATATGTTGTCAACATACCGAACATCCGCACTAAGCTCTTTGCTTCGTCATTTATAATGCGGACTGCTAAGGTATGGAACTCACTGCCCGCGTCGGTTTTTCCCGACACTTACAACCTTGGGATCTTCAAGTCTAGAGTGAATAGGCATTTACTGGGTGCGCGTGATACATCTTCGGCTACATCGTCACTTTCCATCAGGTGAGATTGTGGCCAAACGCGAATCCAGTTTTTAATAAAAAAAAAAAAAAAAAAAAAAGACCATTGTATACACTTAGTTTTGCAAATAAATAATTGAATTGAATATCTTTTCATTTCGCGAGTCTCTTTCGTACCTACCTAGGTAATAGTTGATCAGCATTCAGAGATAGCGGATTTACGAAAGTTCGTTCCTTCCCGAATGCATCCTGAATAACTAAACAGTTAATAGAAAATATAAGGATAAGGGGATAAACGTCTACCGGATAGACGTATTGAGTGACCATATTTATTTCTAGGGCGCTTACGTGATACCGAGTTTTAGTGATTGAAGCAGCTGGAGAGTAGATTTTAGCGATGGAAAGAAAAAGTTTATACGTCGTACGGCTGTTATTTGCTTAGATGAGATCGCTGTTAGTGATAAAGCCACCTTTTGAGCGGTTATTGATGTATGCTGTGATCATATATGTTGTTTCTATTATTGTGCAATAAAGATTATTATATTTATACGATATTTTGGAGGATGTCTTTATGCTCCAATAAGGATGAAACGACTATCGATGTGGCTGAAATTTGGCACACAGGTAAAAAATCCTCTGGAAGAAGGCAACAATATTTTTAATCTCTGTAAAAGCTCCTTAGGGATAACTGACAAAGATTACTCCGAGATAAAGTAACTCCACGTGAAATCTGAACTTGATCTGATATTTATGAATAGTTCACTCGTATTACCTACATAAATTTTCTTATATATTCTTTATTGCACAATAAATATAATAAAATATATAATCTCTAAAGAGATCACTGTTCCAGCCCATCAGCGTCTTTTCTTCTACTGGAGGTTAGAGAGGTTACACGGGATAGGGAATAAATAATAAGGCTGTACCAAAAAATTATATACCTAGTTAACGATAGATATATGATAATAATAAACTACCTACCTTACTTTGCTTCGCTCAGTTTTCGGCACCATCAGATAAGGGTGTGTGGACGACCATCAATGTACGCACATTTGCAGCTGCCTTTGTATCTACTATCGATGACAGAATTCCATCGGCACGGGCAATGGTTATGCCAACAATTCCACATAGAGCTATTGTTAGACTATAACAAACCTATATCTATTTATGCTTGAACGGCGTTCTAGGAACCGGTGTCGTGAATAGATTTGTCTATACTAAAATTTGAATGGTTTATGTCACGAAATTGTGTTAATATAGGTACGTATGAGTATGTTGTGAGTGCCGACACACATTTCGCAACATACATCATACATACATTTTGCTCACGCCTGTTTCCCGTTGGGGTAAACAGTGACTATTGATTTCCACCTGCAACGAACCTGACATACTACTCTCATCAAATGCTTCATACACCCTCGTCGGTTAGTGGTTGAGCGCACCTGACCTTTGTGAGCTCGTTAATCACTTGATAGACGTAAGTCCCTCTTGCAACAAGTGTTTTAAATCCTCACTGTCATGTATCCTATATCCAGATACATATCACTTATTCAACACAACTCTATAACCAAGAGAAGACTCATTTAGAGTGGCGGACTATTGACTGAAGTTACTTTTCATGGGAAGACGATGATGAGTGTAGCGTTTTCATTGAATTGTTATCTTAAATATTAAACTTTGGAGTAACGAATGGTGACTTAAAATCATGGTACCGTACCACAGCTGTTATTAACTGTACCACGAATCTGGTCTGACCGTGCCGATAGTAATGAAGTCTTCATTTTGCCCAACTGATCGACCAAAAAAGTTGGAAAACAAACGACAGTAATGCAGTTCCGTTCTGCCCTGACTCGGGAATAAATGTTCTTATATATACATCACACAAACAACGCCTGGCGCGATTCGAACCTGCAACTATTTCTTTCACTGACAGGGTCGCTACCCACTGCACCAATCGGTCGTCAAAATATACATGTAATAAGTAAGTAGATTAAAAATGTGCCGTATAGTTTTGGCATAGAAAAATATATACCTAACCCGTTTCATCGAGAGTACCGTAAATGCAAATAAGGAATATATTATTTAAGCATAGCGTAGACCATAAGGACGTAGGCGTCTCAGATATATTAATGAGCTAAGAGGGAATATCCTTAAGCCTGTAATGTTACCAGCTCTCTGGTCTTTCGCACCGGAATACAACAATGCAGACTCGGCCGGCAAAGGAGCTTACCACCTGGGAAAAAATTATGCTATTATTAGTTTATTAAGAGGTTTGAATGTCTGTTACCCACTCGCCTCAGTTCAGCTTTAAAATTAAATTATACGATTTCTACCACCACCATGCAACATTAAATTTGCTTCACATTCATTGTAACTAATAAATATCTATATTTTAAATTGGATAGAGGGTACAGTAAATCAATCAAATAATCGTGATACACAGATGAAATACAGTGGAGTGATATTACCGACAGGAGTGATAGAGCTCTGTGATCTGCACATTAGCATACAAAACAGTTTTTCTACATACTATCGTACTAATTACTTAACTAATACATACTGTCTTTATCCATTTCCGAAGGCCAATGCAGACGACGAAAAGCTAATCTATTATAAAATGACTGTAACAGCAAGATAGATACGAGGTGTATATTCTAAAAATTATCGATAACATTTTTCTACGCAAAATTATGTAGTACACATTTCATTATCGCTATCAATCAATGTAAACGGAACTTTTAATCACTCGTGTGTCATAGCGCCTTTGACTGATAATATGACAAGCATAATGAACATGGGATACCGTATGACCTCTAAAAAGTGCAAAGATAGCTACAGTTAGCGGCTGCATGGAAGTGTTAATTGGTTGCGATGTTTTTCACTGACTCATCGACATGTCTTAATACAAAGCGCAGTTTTGTTCAACTAATTTGCATGTTCTTTCATCTTTCTACATATGCTAAAGACGTGAAGTTTTGAATGTAGTAGAAAAAGATGTTTTATTTTTACAAAGCAGCAATTTTGATTCGTGAATAGGCGTCAACGCCTTTCCAATTGGTAGATTAGAATTATGACTTCAAAAAGTCAAAAGTGAACGCAATGAATGTCATAATCCATAATGTAATATAATGAAAGGTAGTTCGATTTTAATTTAGATTGTAGATCTCTATTTTTGGCCGTGTTTTTACCGGTAGATGACCAACCCGTCTCTTCCTATGGGTGTCGTAAAAGGCACAACAGTTATACCCAGTGATGGGCAGAAACGTGCTGAGCTTCCGAAAAATCCAGCATCCAGCAAGGCCATTAGGACAAATTGCAAAAGTAGTGGTTAGGCTGTGGACGAAGATGGAAAATTGGACATGTCAGACACAGCTTGTATTAATGGAAGTGTCCTAAGAATAATTCCTATTTTTATGTACCCTATCTTGCACAACAGGGGGCCTACAATCACCTCTTATAGCAATATTACAGTAATATTACTTTGGAAATTCGTACCCCGACCGCCTTAAAACAAGCTTATTATAATATTGTTTTGTTAAGCAGTTTTGTGACGTCACCGCTGAATCATTCGTTCAATTCGTACCATCATCGTTATTTAACGGTCGTTTGACAGCTAGTAATATTGCTCAAACGTCAAATTTTACAATCATAAAAAAGTTAGTCTCTTGTGATGGATTTATTATTGTTTTAGTGGTATAAGGATAATAAACCGTTATTTTCGCTTAAAAAAGTAAGTGGATGTGTTTTTCACAATAACTCTTTATAAATACATTGTGTTCATTGCGTAAACCGATAAGAAATACATTAAATGTGATGTGGTTTTAGATGGCCAATGATTACGAATTATTCGAGTTTCTGGAAGACGATGCCGCAGAGGATTTGTCGGAGAAGATGCAACGTCGAAGGCGATTACGTGAAGAATGTAATCCCTTCGATATTGACGAAGCTGAATTTGTTCGACGAGTTCTTTGTCTAGGATGCTTGCTTATTCTATAAATGCACAAAAATCACTAAAACATTAGTTTGTATTTACTTCTAGTCGCCATAATATAAATTCTATAAAACCAGTAAAAAAATAATTTCAAACAAATAAAAATTTTATACCAAGATTATGAAATTAAGAAAGCGCCGCGCTTATTACTTTGACACAATGTTTCATTTTACGGAACGACACCGGCGGCGGGAGCAGCGTTACTTCACATTTAATTTACGCTTTCTTGCATTACTTCAATGAAAATGTATATTTAAATTTATATATGCATAAATATAAAAAACTTTTTTTTTTTTTTTTTTTTTTTTTTTATTTATTTTTGGAAAACTTACAGCTACAATAATGCTATGGATAACAATAATCGGTTCTGACAGAGCCAATTACAAGTTTCCGCCTGTGCACGCGTTTGTGGGCGAACACATTGCCCAAATTGTTTTGCATTGCATTGCATTGTAACTAAGAGTGTTCTTTAGTTTGAAAGTAAAGGATATATATATATATATATTGATAACAACGCAAAATCGTAATTCCACAGTAAAATCATAATATTGAAGAAACTAAGTTAAATTAAATTAAGTCAAATTAAATTAAATTAAGTCAATGCATGATTATTGAACAAAAATAAAATTCCAAATGAGTAGAGATGTAAAGATGTAAAGAAATTGCCATTATTTGTTATTGTCGCCAAAAAAGATACTGCATATAAAAGATTTAAGTCTGTTTTTGTTTGTATTGAATAGATCTATTAATTTAGAATAGTCTTCATTCATTCATTTTATTTGTAATTACGCATTTCAACAATAAAAATATGAACATAAACGACAAAAATCATGCACAATATTTAAATAATTGCGTATACCGGAACGCTATTATTATTCGAGGTGTGAAAGTGATAACGCTATACAAAGGTATAACGTTGTCTCGTTCTTCTGACTGCAAGGAATAGACAAATCATTCGTTCTTTCCCGTCTCTAAGCAGGAGTAAAACAATATTGTTTTGTATTATCGCTAGATGATCGCGGTACGAATTTGAGTAATATTACTTTAACATTGAAACAAAACGTTCCTGAAACATGATGGTTTTTAAAATGATCGTTGTAGGCCCCCAGGTCTCGGAACGTTAATGTTTTTGCCTTTACCGTTGTTATAAGTACTTTTGTTCCGGTTTTTGTCGACCTGAGGTTCCGGTAGAGTCAGTATCTCTTCAATGCCGATAAACATGTCAACAATACGACTCGTACAAACTTCCCTTTCTGCGATATATTTCTTTGCAAAAAAATTTGTAAAGTGTTCCGCGTAGCCCGAGGCGCGAGGTGTGCAGCGTACCCGCAACAAAAGCGCATTGTCGCATACTTGTCGCCGTTCCCACGCCGATCGGGTTCCGAGCCGAGACCCAATCGCCCCCTATTGTTTGGAGTGCTATACGTGCCGTTTTTGCGTCAACGTTACCAATCCTAAGCACATAAAAGTTGGATAGAGATTGCTCAACTTGCATACGGCATTAGCAATATCAAATGAAAGGTTCCCAAAAAAGACGTTTTCTTGCATCAAACCATTGTTTCTTTATCCACGGACAATTATAATTTTGTCAAAATTTTATAAAAGGAATTGTGCTTTTTTTAAAAGATTTCCGTCGGTCTTGGTTGCAAAGGCATAAAAATTTCTTACAAATTCCGGAATTCCTCAGGACGCAATACAATCACTTTTATATAAATTGGAAAAAAAAATGAATAAAGTAATAAATGTCTGCGAGGAACCAAATAAGATTTGATAAGAAGATTTGTAATTTTTTGGGACCTTTATTTGATATTCGAGTGGGTGAATCTGTGGTTTTCGCAAGCCCATTCATAAACGAACAACGCAAAAATCGCTCTGCAGGAGAATCGAATATTTCCAGAGTTAACTTGTTACCTTTATTATAAACGTACAGACGGAATATAGTCATGTAATGCCATGAGAACTATCTGGTGTTTGTCAGGTTGACTTATAACCTCTTGCACCTAATTTTCTGTATAATAAATACCTTACCAGTTTCTAATAAAAGACTTAAAATCAATCAGGTTATCTTGCTTTTCGATCCTGACCTCTGAATAACTAGTTGACCTTGACTCTCGTCGTGATTGACGTGAAACTGAAGGATGTGACATTTAAGTAGTAACCATCAATCGCCAACTGCCGATTTGCGAAAACGCGATAAGAGAAGCAATTTGCGTGACCCAAATACGAGAGCGATATAAGAGTCCGATACGGACACTCATAGTGCTGTCTAAAACCTTATTGGTTCCTATCGATGTTCTGTAATTTTCGTCACTCGTCACTGTTATCTATCTTACTGTAATAATGGATAATAATGTAATGAATCACATACGATTTATCGAAAATTCTTCGTAATTACTCGTACATTGGTAACAAAAATGAAAAATAAATCACAAAAATACAATTCTATAAATTGATCTATACAAATCGGCAGAGTACACGTTTCTGTTTAATTCCTATGTATTTTATAAACGTATTCCTTTACTAAAATAAATTGGAATAAATACTTAATACAATCTAATATATTATAGGTCGCACTATACTTGTACGGTAAAAATGTGGCAACGATTTAATTTATCGACAGATAATCGATATTAAACAACACTACAACCGGCTATTGCCAGATGCAGCAGTGTTGCCGTAATTGTAACACAATATGATATTAATTTGGTTCACGCCAACGCGGGAAGTGGGCGACTGGGATACTTGCCGTGCATGAAAATTCGATCTTATGTTATATTTATTGGTCATAGTTATCCTGTTTTACATCATGTTAGTTTTAAAGTGTCCTCTGTAACGAAAGTGTAAAGTCGTCTTCAACAATGTATTGGTCTGATACCAAAAAGCCGTTGATATATCAATGTGTATGGTTTCAATAATCTTTACCTCTTTAGGCTTCAGCAGTTTAAAGCCTTTCGGCTTTAATAATCTCTTGCAAGGTCTCAATTTCAAAGTTATTATAGCGCTTGTCTTCATTTCCATCGGTATCGTCATTTACTCAGTTGAAAAAAATCGTACATCTGTAGACAACACCTAGTTCCATGATTCATAAAGACAAATATTATGTTCATGCGTTGCAAAATGCAGCTCGTGCGCTGCGCTGGCGCAAGCGCTTTGTCCCTTGGCGCATCTAGACCGACGATTCGCGACAGCTAACGCCTACTGTGGTTGCGTAAACACACGCGCCAAACGTATACGGGCATCGGAATCCTGGCCGATATTGCGGCCAGCGATCTCTTGGATTTTACTTACAGATTTAGTTATTACAAGTTCGAAAAATTCAAGGGATATCGGAATATCCCACATATTTCTCCACGCCCACTATAAATTGCCATTATATATTTTCTTATTTAAACACTTGAAGACGACTGTCTTCAAGTGACATGACAATGCTAAAGTAGTTGTGCCATTTCTTATAAGTATTAATTAATACTTTTATTTATTTTCAGGTATGGTTTTTGACGACTCCACTAAACTTCCAAAATCTGTAAGTAAAAGAATCAATGGAAATAATCAACAAAACTCTATTTAATATAAGCAGCTAATGGCCAATTCGCTGACCGTCTCGCACATCGCGTTTCTAAACTGAATTTATTCACTAAATCTTTCACTAAGCCATAGTTTTGTTGCGTCTCTAACGCATCAGGATCAGTAGAATCTGTTAATATTCAGATCATGTTCCCCAAGTCCCTGCAAATTGTTTTATTAGAGTGGATCATAGCATGATAAGAACAATGTTGAACAAATTCATGAATGGTGTGTCTCCTAAGATTATCTAGCGCTCCTTTACGTAATATTGCAACCAGAGTTTGCGCAATGTATGCTCTCACAAACCACATCTTATCACCACGGTCTGTTGATAACGTTTACAACATTGCAACACTAGAGTGACTGTTTAATTTTACGGGATGTCCTGTGCGTCGCGTGAATCTCGTACTGCTGAGATTAGCGGGACATAAACCTTGAATTCTATGTATTCACTACACAGGCTATAGACGCCTGTTTGAGTTGCTGTACCGAACTAAATCTGTCAGATAGCGGAGGTATAAGGGGGCGAGGCACCCGCATTCCTATTGGCCCTACCAAGTTTGTTATTTACGTGTCCTACAATAATCTGACAAGACTAACCAAAGACTGACATTTTCTTTTATTTATCAATTGTATGTTTGTTTATAACCTCGCTAAGCTTCTGTTTTAGTAAGTATACCCTCTAAGTTGCGTACTCGTCAATTGTCTCCTTATAGAGGTTTGCTGGAAGAGATCTCTTATAGAGATAAACTCGCCTTTTGCATATTTATTATATATGTAGTCCTGTTTTGTCTTTGTTTTCTTTAATATGTATATTTATATGCAATAAAGTGTTAAACAAATAAATGAAGTTTTTGGCATAATTTCTATTATCCTGATGTTTTGATAGATGCCCGCCCCTCACTTGGTATTGTGCATGACGTGATGTTTTAAAAAAATTTTTTCTTGTTGCGTAACTCACTGACTGTGAGACAACTCAAGTTACTGGAATTGTGAAACACCCATATTTTCTTCTCTTTAATTAAACATACTGTTTACAATTTTGTCACGAATTTGCATATGGAGTCAAATTGACTCTTTACTCAACGGTGATGGTGCACGGTCGCTAATTAAAGTATTTTGACTTGTCCCGAATTTGTCTTGGTTCATGTCCCGATTTTCTCTTGCGTCTAATTGAATCGTCCCCGTGTTGAGTGTGGGCGGAGGCAGTTTAATTACATTTACAAACACCGCGGGCCCCAGCGCCCTAACTGTTGGGAAACAAGCCAGAGCCACTGACCGCGGGAACTTACGCTGTGTACCAATCGACTGGTGTTTGAATTGGTTAATGAATTACAACCTTTAATACCTGTTATTCTTGGTGCAGGGCAATGGTTTGTGGATGCAATTTGAGACTAGGCAGTGTAACACAATCAACAGGGATTGTCTTTGTATAGCGACCCAGATAATAAATCCTCCGTCGTTGGTAAAACTTTTTGTGATAAAGTAATGTACATAGGTTACGATGAATAAATAACGCAATGGTCGATAAATTTTCTTTTCACTGACGAAGCAATTAATCTAGTGTAGGTCACCTCCTCGTTGATTAGACTAGCACCACTCTTCTCTAGTTTGAACCTGAGCTCTGAACATCTCATGAATTTTCCAAACTTTGTCGTTATGGTAAACTATCGCACCATCGCTGTTACTCACAACCGCAATGAGCAACATTACCGATAGATTTAGATAACAGTATGCGTCAACTTATGGTAGAGGAGGGGTGCAGCAGGGCTAACACAACTTAAGAGGCGACAATAGATAGCGACTCGAAATCTCTCGTGTCTTTTCCTAACACAACTTGACAGATTAAGAAAATTACAATCCGTATAGCTATCTCCACGGCTGTATTCCTTGCCGTAACTTTCATTACTAGGCTCTATGTCGCGCTGGCCGTGCTGCTGGAACCTGTGACTTGATTCTCGCGCACTCGAATTCAATGTCGACAGATATCGATACGTTTGTCACTTTTGCACTCGCATGTATGAATGAATGTAAGTGATGGATATATCTATGACAGATATGCCAATGTTTATAGACTTGATGATCGGGCGCTTTTTGGCTTACGGGGATTTCCTGATGTCTCCATTCATTAAATACTAGCTTTCCACCCGAGACTTTGCCCACCTGGAATTGCTTTTTTGTCAACTATTTCGGGGTGAAAAATAGCCTACGTCCTTCTCCGGATCTCAGGCTGCCTCTCTGCCAAATTTTTCATATGTCCGGTTCCATAGCTAAGGCATGAAAGCCTGGCAAATAAACTTTCCCATTTATATATTAGCATATCGTTCCTAGCAATCCCGGTCCTATTGCTTTAACAAAACCTAACTGACACGCCACACATCCGGGGACGATTGTTTAGGTTCAGGGAAATCAAACGACGTTCGTCGAAATGGAAAGGAGGTTGTCGATGCGCCAGCTCATGTTTGTTTACTCCGATTACGATTGTGCGGCGCCGGCGCGGCGCGTGCTGAGAGCTTGTTTATGCTTTATTGCCGATATCTGACAGATTGTCTTGTCTATGCTAGCATGGACATTAGGATACCTTAAGGGATTCGGATGTCTCCGTTAATCCTCATTGTCTATAGTAGATATGGGAATGCATGGATGTTAATAAGAAATTCGGATGCGTTGCGTCATCACATCGAGATCGCTCTTTATGCACCTTTATTTTCATCACTCTTTATGGGGACTTACCATATTCGCCATACTATAGCCATTAGAGGATTGCCATTGCAGATCTTTTACTCTGTGACACTGCTGCAAGTCAAATATTCCACGACTTTGCACTGCTTGTGGGCAAGATTACTCCACTAAATTCCATCCTCATGCAAGTACAAAATTCTAAGCTTACCGGTGTAAATTAAATCAAACAGTAGTATTACGCTAAAATTAATCAACATCCGTTGCTTTTCACCCCAGGGTACTAGCCGGAAGGTCGGCCATTATGCGCGTACGCAATTACCAGCATCCCGCGTGCGCCTGGCGCGTGCGCTGACCCGCTTTAATGTCACGGGCGCGATCGCGGCCGGTCTAAATGTCGGCATTTGTAAACAACACAGCACCGTACCATAGTATTCATACATAGACAGTAAAACGACTGCTGCAACACACGCAGCTTACACGGCGAATATGTCCATTATTGTTGACCAACTGAAAGATTAGTTAGTGGGTTTTCACTACCCGTTACAGACATCCAAAAAAATTAATACGTAATTTATTTTTACCTTTTCGTTCACTGTACCAGTCTCTTTATGCATTCATGCCCGCTCGTGTTCTACTGTGAAGGATGGATCTATGTGTGGACCTATGAAATAATCTGCAATATCGTACTTCTTAATCCACTAGAGTACCTATGGAACGGAACTGTAAAACTTCCGGATCGTGGATCTTATATTTGGAAGGTTACAAGTGTCATAGATCTCAATGATCACGTTCTACCTAGTTCAAGTTATACACCGTTGCAATGTCACATGTTTTATAGGATGTTTATGTTCCGGCGGCGGTCTTTCCTGAATCCTACAACTTTGGGATCTTCAAGAGCAGGGTGAATGCGCATATACTGAGATCGCGTGCTTCATCTTCGGCCACATCGTCACTTTCCATCAGGTGAGATTGTGGTCAAACGCGTATCCGGTTAAACGTTTAAAATAAAAAAATCGATGAAAATGCGCTAGAATTCCCACCATGGCCTTTCCACCTACAGACTATTGTCGACATTCGTACTAAGCGTTTCGCTTCATTGCTCATAATACGAACTGAAGTTATGGAACTCCCCACCTCGGTGTTGCTTGTATTTTACAACCTCAGGATCCTCAAGATCAGGGATCGGCTACATCCTCACTTTTTACTAAGTAAGGTTGTGGTTAAACGCTTGTCTACTACATTTTTACATTTTTTTTATAAATGATAATTTATAAAAAAAATGTAGTAAGATTTGGATCGAGAGGGTTTCGTTTATGCCGAGGGAGGTTACTCAGTTTGTCTCTTGTCCGGTTGTACAGCGCCCCTAGTAGAGTCACTGCTCTATATCAATGTATACTGTGACTTTATACCCGGCCTCTTGGTTCAGGTGTCATTTCCGGGAAGTTACACCTCAGCATTTAAGTTTTACGATTATGACGCTTTATGAGTTTACGGCTTGTCGGACGGCTTTCAGTGTCTCCCGTTAAACGCAGGGTGCGCGCGCGCACCTGTGATGGTTGTCTAATAACACTTTAGAAAATTACCCCAAGCGTCACTATCTGCCAGCCACTACAATTAGTTTGGTTGATTTTGAGAAATTAATTTACAATTACATTTTATGTGCGACCTTATTTGAGAGTTTCAAACCCACACGTATAAATGTGACTTGCCGTGACGTGTCGTAAGAACATGTGGGCTTTAATAGTATTTAATTAACTGACGTTAATATACGTGTTGGTTTTTAAATAATGTTGGTGTCCACTCACACAAGAAGTTGTGTCCCTATAACTTGTCCACTAATTTGAATCGGAAATTCCGAATAAGAGTCGCTGATAATCTGATTCTCACACGTTATTAAAGCTCCAAGTGGCAAGTACTTGTATACAATTTATATAAAAAAATAGCTATCAAAAACGAGTTACTGCCTATATGAATTGCTGGATTAATCCTCGTCTCATTTAAAATTTTACGACCGTTTGGTGTAGTGGACCCTGTCTGCGAAACCGGCGGTTGCGGGTTCGAATCCCGCGACGGGGAATGCTTGTGTGGTGAATACAAACATTTTGTTCTTGAGTCATGGATGTTTCTAAAAATATTTTATATATGTCACCTTATCCAGTAGGTCTCCATAATACAAGCTTTGCTCAGTTTGGGCCTAGATTCTATAACCTACGTGTATAAGTATCCGAAATATTCATTTATTTAAAATGCCATTTTTCAAGGGTTCGCTGGCCCACCAGTCTGCCTCGGAGTAGTTAACGTATTGTGGTGTGGTCTGTTAAAGAGTTAATCACCTTCTTAAGAATTTATTAAGATCAAATGCCTGCCAAACTTGGGGGTTATTCGAGATTTAAAAAAATGGGTCTCCATGGAATTGTCGATAGATAGCCGTTTTCCGGCTACACTAGCTTACACTTGAAACTCGCTGTCCTGTTCGACAGGTCAAGGCAAGGCAATAAAATCCACTAAATCAACGGACAAAGAAACAATAACATTGAATCAAAAAGTTCAATAAATGTCAATGTCGCACATGCCCACATGTCGGAGCGAGAAAGGCGCACGTGTAATAGATCGCTATCTCTGTCAATTAGCTGGCAATAATCGCGTTTATAGCACACAATGACATGTTAAGCGTGATATGCAAATAAATGAGCAGACAATTCGTGTACTTGACCTTCCATTCACTGTTTGGGCGGCTTTAAAATATTTATATCTTTAGAATGGAATAAAAATGTTAGAACTAGCTAGTAAAGAGGTTACTTAAAACAGCCTTATATCCCCACGCCTGGGGCTTGATCACCTCTCACTAGGTGAGGGTATGAGTTATCCTTCACGCGCGCCTAGTACAGATTAGTGGATTTGTGTCACACTAGTGGCCAGCTGACAGTCTGTGTTTACAACTTTTCAAGCCACCCCTTTGTGCTACAGACACGGCTTAAAACAGATGGGAACGAATATAATTAACGTGCCCTCCGAAGCACGGAATCACTCATACGAAAATTTCACTAGAGATCATCCATTCAAGGATGGTCAGCGAAAGACGTTGCCATTGCCATAACTTTGGTCAATGCGACTACGTAATGAATCCAGTGTGCTTGCTGAGGTAACCCCCCTATCCTTTATCTTCACCATGAACTACTACTACAAAAACAAGAGGTTTGACAATCGCCATACAGAAATCGTACCTCAGATTTTTGTTTTCTTCTTTTTTTATGCACGACGGGTTCATACTTGACCTCAAACACACCTGATGTTAAGTGAAGATGAGGTCGAACGTGGAAGCGTAACCTAACCTAACCCGGAAATCCCAACACATTTGGGGGACTGGCTATCTTATCTCTGACAACCGGAACACAACAATGCCATTAACATTGCTGCTTGGCGGCAGATTTAGATAAGATGGTGGTAGCTAGCCAGGCGGACATTTATAATGCCCTACCACCAACCAAACCGAGTACTTAAACATGTACTCCGCTGGGGATCGAACCCGCGACCTCCGATTCATACACCCAATGTTGTTTTAACCAGCAAAGACAAAGAGAAATACAAGGTGAATTTGAATTCATTTAATTCCCATTAACTGGTGACGCCACTCTTGGTTATGAGCAACTTTCCCCAAGGAACCATAGTCGAATCCGATCAAAAAATTTTCGATTATCCATACAAAGTAAACCATTCTTAAACCACCTTTAGCATGGAACTCCAACAATTTCGGCTAGTGACTCCACTGCTGATTAAGCTTATTCTTTGGAACACACGGTCTTTCAATTGTGTAAGAACACCTACAGTCTAAACATAGTTTACTTACAATGCCCTATTTCAATTTCTGTAACATTCTCCTTTTTGATATTAGATTTTTTTTTTTTTTTTTTTTTTTTTTTTAAAAACACCAATCATCTAGTCCCAAACTAAGCAAAGCTTGTGCTGTGGATACTAGATAACGGATAAACATACATAAATATTTGTATAAACATCCATGACTCGGGAATAAATGTTCGTATTCATCATACAAACATTTACCCCTCGCGGGATTCGAACCCGCAACCGTTGGTTTCGCTGACAGGGTCACTATCCACTACACCAACCGGTCGTCAACTTTCGTCAACAACAAGATTAAATAACTAGTGTGCAATACGGAACAATTCTTTGCCCTACTCGTTTATGTGACTTGAAGTAAAAGCTTGTAAAAGCTTACAAACATAAATAGCCACAAGTTTTTAATTAATGCTTTGATAATTAAATTCTTTTAACAACCACTTGAGACTTGTTCGAAAGCTGGCAGAAATGAGAATCGAACATTCCGCAATAGCATTCGACGAGACTGACTTTAGTGCGTATTGTTTTGAAGTACGCAGCGTACCCATAAAATTGTATCAATGTACACTCGCGTGCAAGAGTATTGTACAATACAGGTTTACAAGTCGCATCGGTAAAGAAATAGGTAACTTGAGACAATTTAACATTCATGAAAAGAAAATATAAACAACTTAAAATGGTGCACACGTCGTAAATAGATAATGTTGATTGATTTGTCTGTATGTAGGGCTTAAACAAGCATGCAACAGTAAGGTTCGTAGGTCTCTTCTGTCGGTTCTGCTAATTTTTAAACATAGCGGTTTTATTAGCTTTAGTTGATAAATATCTTCCCCATAGTTTTCGGAGCACAAATAAATAACACATTGGTGTTGATTTGGATGTACACCAACTAAACTAAAACCAGTTAGTAGTACTGTCTCTTTCTCCCTGAAACAGTACGATGCGACGGCATCACTCCAAAACTAAACTAAACAGTTTAGTTGGTGTACATCTGAATTGACACCATTGTAGGTAATACTAAAACTGAAAGCTCATACTCGTGCATCAAGGTCCCATGCCTTCCTAGTATCACAATTGCTAATTGGATACGCATTGTACCTACGTAGAACTGTACTTGTAAATTGTAGTTTTGTGAAACGGGCTCTTGAGGACACAGTAAAGTGTATTAATTTTACCACTGACATTACTAATTTTTTTTAATTTAACATTGCGACTGTACAAAACTATTTAATTCCGCAAGTAGTTTTATATAGTGGTAAGTCGTATCAAGTCGTACGTCGTCGTGTCGGTTCCGTGCGGTGACCGGGTCACGCACGCGGCTGGCGCGTTTTTTTCGCTTCCAAGAGCGCTATAACACGCAGACGTGGATGCTCTCAGCTAATTGCGCGCGCGGCTTTTGATGCGTTTTTCTCGTTATGGGTTGAAGATTTCAATGAGTTCTCGTGAATGAAAGTAAGACCTCGTTTAAATTTAAGAAAGGAACATTACTTTTTTTATATCTTGGCCGATTTGACAAATTGTATTTGAAAGATTGTTTCTGTTTACAAAGATAGGTATTGTTTTGGTGCGTGGTTTAACCGACACTTCGCGTCTCCATGCGTGTGCAAGTCGTTCATTAATACGCTGCGTCTATTTGTTTATTTTCAAGTTTAAATTCCCAACTATGAAGTCTATCCAAAACATATTATAGGAAAAACGGTTTAAACTGGTTATAGAAAAAAAAATTGCCTAATTAGGTAATGAACAAATTGTAAGGTAAATATTATGAGATCGATCGACATCCTACGCCGGCGCCAAATCCAAAATGGCATACAAATATGTGACATTTCCATATATTTATATAGTCCACCTTTATAAACAACGCCAATATTACTCATCGACGCAGAACATCTGATTAATCTTGCCATTATTTTTAATTAAAAATGATGCAATTATAGAGGAATGTCGGAATTTTATGGCTGCCAGAAATGTGCGGTTACCATCTTAAGTTTTCCGTTGAGAAATGATTTGGTTGTATAGTTTTATGGCTATAATTGCGTACTTTATAAAATGAGCAACTGAAACAATAAGTTTGTTTGTATTTTAGATCAGTAGATTAAGAGTTTCCCGAGGTTTAGCTAGACACGATAATAGTTAAAAAAAAGGTAGACCAAGTTAATATCTGTTTATAAAAACAAATTAACTGTAGTACACGCTCGATTGACAATTTAGATAATAATAAGTTAATTAAGAGGAGGGCTTAATTATAATATAATAATTACGATGTTATTTGTGTAGGAAGGTCAAAACTTATTCAAATTAGTATTCACCTGGTTGTACAATTTTGAAGTCATATTGATCATGATGATTTATCAAATGGTTTCTTATTTTTTTTGCAATAAAGTGTACTTCATTGATTGAATATTCAAAAAGACTGACCGCTGTTTTTTACTTAGTGTACCCCGTACTTTATTACTATGGACAAGGAATGGGTCGGTGGGAAAAAGAAAATGATTTACGATTCCATAACTGCCGGACAAAAGTGTCTATACACAACTCATATTATTGAGACGGGGGATAAGGCGAAAATAGCCTAAAAGAGTAACAAATTTATGGTACCTAATAAATACAATATTTGCTGTTACAAGATACATTCTGTAATGAATACAAGAAAGGGACTTTTTGTCAAGTGTAGAACTATTGAGGGCGGCAAGCAGATAGACGTGGCCATTACTCCACCGACAAGAGCATAGCTCTTAAATTGAAGACGAAGAATTTTGTACATTTGTACATTCGTGTCATGTTAGGCTTTACATAATATGACATGTAGGCGGTTAACTTGGGGTCGATAATTGGAATGGGTCTGATTTTCAATAATTAGTAACTGAACTGTTATGGTTAGCAATAAATTGCTTTTGAGTTTTGTTTGAAAGAGGGCAGCAATTAACCCCTATTCTCACCTTATATTTAGGGTCTTCTACTTAGTGTAAAAGTATAGTATATATCGCACACTCATTAGGTACTTGTCGACTATGAAAAAAAAATAAGAAACTAAAAATTTCAGTTAACCCTGCAGCTCCCACGAAATCTATTTATCATCGCTATCAGATCGGCGCCTGACTAATGAGGTGTTACGTTGTCCGTCCTTGCCGGTGGCCGCATACGTCACCAGGCTGGGCTCTGACCCATCGCGTAATGCTTCTATTGTATTGTAACGAGTTATGTCAGTGTTAATGTCCTTAACAATACCACGTGACGATGGCCCTCGCTGCTGACCAATCGAAATCACTTTAGTAAGTAAGGAAACGTGTATTAATATTTACTGTGTGCTATTGTGCGTTACGATTAGGTTACGATTAGCATTTACTTTCTTGTTCTCTTGAGTCAATTTGTATCGTAATTTCGTCATAACCATTTCTAAAAGTCTATTATTATTATCAGTGAATTATGTTTTTATTTATTTATTCCTTGTGTTAATTACGTAGCGTTTATTGTTTGTGTTCTTCTATTTTGGTTGTATGTACTGTGCAGTGAATAAATGTTTCATCTGTCTATTCTTATTTTCCATTCGCATAGGCACGTCGCGCAGCTATCGCTGTTGGTTGTAGAGCGTTTTAGAAATTTGAAGAGTCGGAACTAAAAACAATTTTTTTCTTTTATCAAAAAAATGCAATCGGTATACCTACAGCTCAGGTCATTACCTGAGCTGTAGGTATACCGATTGCATTTGACTATGAAGTTCATTAACTTCATAGTCAACTGGTAAATTCGATGAATGACGAAGGAGATGGCTACGATGTAATGCTGTAAATATTTATTTTAATGAGAATAACTAATTTCTTACTAATATATAATATATCTTCACAAAATGCCCGAGTGTCATGGCACGACTGTGGAGCAAAGGTCCCGACCACTGAAAAAGGTAATAAACGTACCACCCCGCTTCGGTTTCGAAACAATAGCGGCGCGATTTTACAAGAGAAATCACGAACTAGGAAGCGAGTAAAATCGAACTATACTAATTTGATTTGCCTTTTGCAGAAATATGAGAAAGCAGTTCACTAGTTGAGCAACCGTGTAGGTCAGTTTCAATCTTAGCATGCGGGAAGGTAAGGAACCGGTCAGTGTCTGATTTCACCGTATTCCGTGGTTTTGAGAGATAAGCATTATTATTACCTACTATCGTTCGGCCAATATAGGTCTAATTACTGTTGCCTTTTTCAGCGTCAAAAGCGCGGTACCACGTAAAAAAAGTGTATTGCAATCTAAGGGCGCTCGTGGCTAAACCTCTCCTTTGATTAATCTTGTTTTTTTTTTCTATTTTGGGGGAGATATAGTGTGTATATGTAAGTTAAGAAGCATGTAAGTATAGAGTAAGCATAATGAATAATATATTAGTCTTTAATTTAATATTAATGATTCATTATTTTTTCCCCGCTCTTCGATGTAAGACCGTCAATAAATGACGTAATATCTAGTGACGTGTTCCTTAATTCTTAGACCTCGACCTTCGACCTCTCACCACCATAAGATGTTGCGTGGGAAATTTAGAAACATTACTACCATCGCTTAGTAAACCTAGAGTCAGAGAGAAGAGACGAGACGCTAGAAACTCTCTGACACACAATTTGGAAAATAACAATGTGTTGCTAGGCCAAAACTGCCGTTTTCATCCTGTCACAAATAAATGCAATTAGAGTATGTCGACAGAAGGTCCAATAGTTCTGTTCCACTGGATCTGGAAAGAGCCTTTGACGAATTTTTTAACCTATTGAGCGCAGTGCCGATTACGTCACCACTGCTCTTAAAAGCTGGTTGTGCTGAGATACTTTGCAACTAGTACGTGAATTAAGTAACTGAATTAGGTTGTACTAGTTTATGAGTAATATTCGACACTTGTGATAAGTAGTTGGGTCTGTAAAAAGTTCATAGACACTCCATATAAGAAGTCGTAGATCAACTGCAAAAGTTCCTTTGTGTTATGAAATTCATATTCACAACCCTACGGCGCGTGGTCGAATATTCACTTTGCCGGTTCTGAGTTCCTCCAATCGCTCAGATATTTGTCATATCATAATATATATTTTTTCATTAGTCATTTTCAAAAGTATAGTAAAGGTAAATACTTTAAATTTTTTTGAATTCATATCTGATAATAAACCGTTCAACTCAACTACGCACTGCTTCGTCGCAATGCCAATTTTAATTTGTACGAATATGTGTCCCGCTTAAATATAGCGTTAGCATACCTCACTGTTTCATACTTTCTATGAAATTGTGACACTTACATCACTATGTCACAATAGACCTTAGCAGCAATTCCTAAAGTATAATATCCTGTGTTGTTTTCTAGCGATATCTTGTCCCAGTGAGAGAGGGCAGAGGGTAGCCCTTTGAACTGGCCGCAGGGCTAAGGCCGGGCGAGTCGTAATGTTGCTTTTTAACGGTGCGGTACCGCACGTTTTGTCCCTTAATGCCATTTCTGGGAGGTGAGGCGGTTACCGCGTTACAATATTGCGATAGATCAGAACGGGGCGCTGTTGTGAAATCTGTGCGGGTCAAAAGCGAACTGGTTCCTGTTTGCTTTTGCACGAGTTTTACACTATTTTGCTCTAAGCGGTGTAGATCGTTGAGTGGTACAAGTCTGGTGGCTCCAAGCTTGTTGTCACAAGGCGGATTGTTGCGGGAAAAAAGCAAAGTCGCATGAGGGACAGCGGGAATTTTTTGTGATATTTTAAACCAACCCCGCATTTCCGTGACCGTTGTACTGCTGAGCAGAGTGGTCTTCCGCCGTCACACTTTTTGTTTCCTACTTTCCTAGTACATAAGCCTATGAATTCTATTGTACCGGATCAATATCTGCACTGTTATTACCTGTTATTGTTAAGTTACTTTATTCACACCCAACTTTTTCTCTGGACTTCGTCGTAAACATAAATAAATACCTACTTGTAGGCTTGGAGGAATTTACCTCGATTGTTTGCGACAACATCCAATGCATGTTGGTAGTGCGATGTCGATCGCAATGAATTATGCACATACGTTAAATAGAGCATTGCTAAAGGGTATGTCGTGTACACTTCGCAGACGAATCTTCTGGTACAATTCGGGTAGTAAAACTATTCTCTATTTTTTGAAAAGAGGAATTTGACACAAGCATTTTTTTTATCAAATTTAAACATTTAAGAAAATGTGACTGAGAACGATGTCGCAGAGGGTTATTTTTTTTTTAATCAAAGGTTGAAAGCATGTTACAAAATTTATGT
Organism: Oegoconia quadripuncta; assembly: GCA_949316235.1. Lineage (NCBI taxonomy): Eukaryota > Metazoa > Arthropoda > Insecta > Lepidoptera > Autostichidae > Oegoconia > Oegoconia quadripuncta. Next base: position 25,041,474 of record OX438752.1, on the reverse strand, counting down.
TAACAACGATAAGTTAGATTTCAAAGTGTCGGTTGACGAGATAGTGGACTGATAAATTTATGGAATCCAAACGTCGTAGTCCATGGAGTAAACATCGGCCGATATACTATATATTAAATAAATCCGCCCGTAATTAAATCACTTTCCCGCGCGTCTGTCAATTAGCCGACGTATTCCGAGAAGGAGTCGGTCGACATTTTCTCCTTGTGTCGAGCTGTGTTGCCAACATTACAGAATTTTTCTCCACTTTTAATTTTTTTTTTGCAATATGTCCCAAAATACACGTTATATGACACTTAAAATCCCGGAAAGGTAGATACGGACCATAGGTTTCCCATTTGTTAGGATTCGTGTGACACCTCTTTCACTTCATCTTTCAATCTCTTCATACTTCACGGCTTAGGATGGGTAACGTCTTGCAAACTTGGCCTTTTGCTCATGCGTGGCATTTTACAAGTCATGTGCTCCGGTATGTCCTAACCCAGCTTAATGCCAACACGTCCTCGATTTGATCAAGTTAAGTTTGCAGGTCGCTCTCCTCTTCCGAAATTTCCTTCCACACGTTTGTTCTACGAATTTGTTTCGCTGTATTCTCCATTTCACGTAAATCAACGAAATACCTTTTTCACTTCCGGTCACTACATTCTTTTACACAACTCGTCCCAAATTAACTTAACATTTCTTGCTATCCCTTTTTGCGACAGATGTAATTGACCTTATTGCCTACAGGTTCCAGGACAACTTTGCTGATAATAAAGATACCTTGAATCAGTCTTGTGGATATTAACATGTAGCAATGTTAACTGTGATCATTGAATCATGGCCAGGTCTTATCTATCGCAATAAATCAATTTGATTTGCAACCTATTCACTTAAGCACTCTTATTTGCTTTGGTTCACATTCTGATGCGACATGCTTTATCAATGATTTTTAAGAGGTCTTAGGGCGACCGCTGACTTGAGCGGGTTACGCACGCGGGTTCGAACAGCAGACGACTGATGGTCAGTCTTCCCTGCATAGTGTCGATCAATTAGCCTTTTACGTCGATATCAGCTGCTCAGCGCAGCGGACGACACCCTAAGGCCAAAGTCAAAGTCTCAATACAAGTCTTGAGGCTGTATCAACCGAAATACGTCTTAAGGAGTTGACGCTATCTCAAGCTCTGTGCTAATTTATAAACCAATCTTGAGGTCTACTCAGCTGAGATCACTTCTCAAGTATTCGCCTCAGCGGCGAATGAATGATAGTCTTGAGTTTCGTTTATTAATACGCGCACCTCTCAAGTGAGTACTGCTTGAGTATGCACGTGCTTTTCAGGTCTCAAGTTAGGTTTGTTAATCAACAAGTTTACTTGAGACCGGTCACAAGACTGTTCTTAAACTTGAGGATGGTTTATTAATGCGGGCCTAAGATTAGAATGTATCCAAAGTAACCGCAAACTTATTTGAACAAATAATATATAAATCTGAAATATATTTATTGTCCCATCTGAAATCACAACTTACTTGGTGGAAGAATATTTATCTGTCATTAAATCACCGCGGTTTACCTAAATGCTATTTAAATTTTTTAAGAGACATTTATTTGGCAACACCGATATAAGTCTGAACAAGTCGGTAGTGGGTCTCGACTGGTCGGTAGCCGATACGTAATAGAGCTATTACACTGCCATTAATCAAAGCCCCCATTACCGCGAGAGCTGCGAGCACGCCAGCGAATGCAAATTCGATTCTTTTTAATGTAAAGGGGAAATGTCGAATACGTAAGTCGTTTTAATTGTACCGAACGGTTACTTTTACCTCCGAGTCGAATGGAACGATTTTATTTTATTCATAATAAGCAAATAAATAAAAGGTATTTATTCATCACAAAAAACATAAGCATACACGAGAATCGGAAATTACAGTATTGTAATGAACAGCAGTGTTGCTGGTTTTCAGTCCTCCCCAGCAGAGTAGGTGCTGCCATCAAAGCTTCCTCTTTCTACTATTTTATGTGTACCGCCGCCTCCGTGGCTCAATGTAAACAACATTGGGTTTACGATTCGGAGGTCGTGGGTTCGATCCCCAGCGGGGTACATGTTTAAGTACTCGGTTTGGTACCTACCACCATCTTATCTAAATCTGCCGCCAAGCAGCAATGTTAATAGCATTGTCGTATTCCGGTTGTCAGAGATAAGATAGCCAGTCCCCCAAATGTGTTGGGGTTTCCGGGTCAGTACGCTTCCATCTTCGACCTCATCTTCACTTAACATCAGGTGTGATTGAGGTCAAGTACCAACCCGTTATGCATAAAAAAAAAAAATGTGTACCCTGTGTACGTACAAAATAAAGCATTTTTGACTTTGAAAGAAAGAATGGGCGACTTTCCAATCGTGATCAATTGTTACAAGCTTTTATTCAACTTGCAGTGTTCGTAATTCGTCCGTTTCAAAATGTTTGAGTAAAATTGGAAACATTTCCTGTTTACGCAAGGAGCTGAAATTTTACATACTCGTTCAGTTCTGATGACAATACATTTATATGATAGACTTAAACTGATGCTGCAGCTAGGATAAGGAGTTCCCCTAGTGAGGAGACGTCACAAAACGTTGCGCATAAAAAAATTAAAACTTCATTAAAAAATTGGTATAGTTAGTACATTTCGAAATAACTACGTAAAGAAATACACATAATGGGAGGCCCGTTTTTTTTATTATTCTTTCTTAGTGTAGAATAAACGTGAAAGGTTCGTCGTGCTTGGGTCGATTTTAGAATTCCTGTTTTCCTACCGAAAGTTCCACATGAGATGGAAAACAACTTGTGTGCCGTGCATGTGGTAAACTGTGCCAACAGTTTTGTACAATAGATATGCTTCCAGCTGCATCGCACCATTGTTGGCTCCGCGATAAAGATTGAATGGGTACTGCGCACACGCAGCGCGTGCGGTTTCCGGTATACTTGACCCGATTTGCCGCTATTATATCTGTTTAAACACAGCCCGAGTGGTAAAAGAATTCTGTTCGTAACAGGATTTATGATCATAGTAAGTGGAATAGAAGATCCCGGTGAGTATGTTGACATCACCAATATATAGTGTGGAAAATAAGACTGTCGATGGAGGGAAGTAAATACCTTAAATGTTGTTGAGAGCAATTCCTAAGTTTATGTTAGATTTTAATTAAATTAAATTATTTAGATTAATTAAATTTAATTAAAGACATCATGTTTATTATAGGAATTCGATCCTTATAATTGACTCCATCATATCATAAAAGTACAGGATGTTATAATTCCATAATGCGATGAAAACGTCACATTATGGAATTAGTTATACCTACTTATTTTTTTAAATAAATTAATGTTTTTCTCGAGTAAAATTGCTGGCATGAATATTTAATCAACCTGTCGTCTTAATCACCTTTTGTCCTCCGCGAATACGTCAAAACCTAGTGCAGTACCGTGTGCAAAACATGTGCGTTGCAATAAGAGTAATATGTGAAATTGAAACACTTGACCTATGTCGCACGGCCTACCTTATAGCTAACAGAGACCACAATGCGAATCTAATTCAGCTTCGCCCACGTACGTTCTCATAGCTTAAATCTCAAACTCACTGATATTAATTTCAAGAAAAGCTATTTCAATAAAATCAATTCTCACGGGAACTGAACAATGGGCGAAGGTCTTATTCTAATACTCGATCGTATTATGAATGAGGTACAGTCGACATATATTGGAAGTTGTGATGTTCAAATTTCAGCAGCCTTTCTGCTGGACTTGATCTTTTTTCTTTGGCAATATATCCAATTGATATAGCACCGACGGATAAAAGCCTCGCACCATTGACGCTCAAAAGGCTTGTTTGGGAAGGAATATTGTTTTTATACAACAGACTTTTAAGACTGTAAACAGAAAGGTCATCAGTAGACACTTAAATTTGGAATAATTTCGGTTTAACTGCAAGGATGTGGTTTTTGTCATTTTCCCTATCGAGAGAGACCAATACCTAAATGAAATTATTGATAAATCGTTTCTTGTCGTTTGTAGACAATACGAATTGAAACGGGTAGCCTACTTGCGCAATGCGCGTGAGCAAGCCAGTACGGGCAATCCATTGACCTATCTATGGAAGCTTAGTTTCGTACTATTCGGATAGTTTTGAAGGGTTAATAGCGTGTGGTTTACTGTACAAATACGGCAGCAACATTCGATATATGAAATTAATGGATTTAGTGATTTCGTAAGGTAATCTCACGTTTCGTTTTTGGTGCTTTCAGAATCGACTGAGATTTGTTTTTCGTGATTTGCTATGTCGAAAACGATATCATATAAGGCATATTTCAAATTAAGATGAATCGATGTTTTGTGTGGTCCAAAACTGTATTGTGTGGGGAAAGGATGTAATACAGTCAACTTTTATGAATAGAATAGAATAGAATAGAATATGATTGTTATGTGATCCTTTGTTTGTTCTTTTATTTGTTCAGTTAAAATTTTGCAACTTTAAGTGATGCAGCTGTTATTCAAACACTATAAAATGCCTTAAACTTTTACGACCTGATGATGGCAGGCATGATGGTGAAAGGCAGAAAGAACGTCATGTCCATTTATCACATTATGCAAAAGTTCCTTTTTAATTAAGTATATCCCACCAAAAACATTCTGTAAAAAACTAGCCAAGTCTCGATGGAGCTGCTTGATTATCTCTAAAAAGTAATGAAATCTATACAAAGTCGTGCCAAGTTCCTTACTGCGATTTCTTTATTATTATAGTTAATGTTGTGTGACTTGGCCGTTGAAGGGTACACAGGGGTACAAAACCAGGTGCTCCATGACACCATTGCACCAATCTGTCGACAGAACCGCTATTAATGTTATTAATTATGTTATTAAGAATGTTCAACGGCAAACTATTAGCGAATAATCTGTGTGGCGTTTACATAACATTCTTTATACGTTAGTGGCTTTATCAAGCCTACAATTGACTGGTTATTGAATCAACGTTTTCCAAGTGGCAATTTTCCATCGTCACTGCGTAGCGGTTCTGGCGACAGATTGGTGCAATGGTGTCATGGAGCACCTGGTTTTGTACCCCTGTGTACCCTTCAACGGCCAAGTCACACAACATTAACTATAATAATAAAGAAATCGCAGTAAGGAACTTGGCACGACTTTGTATAGATTTCATTACTTTTTAGAGATAATCAAGCAGCTCCATCGAGACTTGGCTAGTTTTTTACAGAATGTTTTTGGTGGGATTTCACTTCTTTTTGTAGAAACGTGGGCATATTATATATATGCCCACGTTTCTACAAATATACTTGATACTGCAAGTTGAGTCAGTTCTACCATACACCAAGAAAGATATTGAATGGAAGAGACAAGACCCGTCTTTGGGCATACCAACTACTTGTTAGCCACTAAGTTCATCGTCGTCTTTTAATATTATCGACATTTTTTACGATAATTATTATCTTGCGAAATCAAACACAATTAAACTCAACGACCTTTAGTATATGGACAACAAATCAGAAATACCGATAATATTTAGACTAAAACCTACTTATATCTTTAAGACTTCTTTTGTCTTAATAAAAAAAACTTAAAGAAAATATTACTCTGCCTACTCAATCTATACAAACTATAAGCAAAACGTTAACTCTTAATTATTAGATAAGTGTCAATATAATTAATTATCAATGAACTTTCTACCAAAGGTACTACCTACCTAGTACTGAAATACAGCTAAATTAATGATATTTTTAAACGAAACGAAGTAATATCTAACTAAATAAACTAAACTAGAATACTAGAAAAGTACTTATAAACACGAACGCGATTCGAAGTACTGCCTAACTGTAAATTAAACCTAGAAAACTAAAAGTAGGTACTAAATAATTAACAATTAAATAAAGTATTCAATTGAAACTTCTTTTAATTCTGATAATTAAGTAATAATCAGTAATCCGTCACTAACCATGTAATTCCTAACCTGTTTAAATCTTTGAATTAATATAATAACAACCTGCCAATTAACCTTAGCAAACCTCACGAAATAATCAGCGAAATCAACGAAATGCAAATAATCCCTCCTAATCCCTAGCAAACATTTTCAAGCGCAATAGAAGAATGTCGTAAACGACTGTAACGCGGCCGGTTGCCACTTTGCCATATAAGGTTATCGGAAAAACAAAACGTAAGCGCGTTTTAAAATACAGTCAACGCCATCTAGCGACGCGTGCGGGTATCACCGCCACTCTTAGCCAATGCATTATATTTTGACCAAATTTTCGTTTGTTTATTTAATTTGTGTAATGTTCGAGTAGAATAAAATTAATCGTTTGACTATTTCTTCTTGTAAACTTGTAATAAGTATAAGTAAGTATAAGTATAAAAGCCAGTCTAGTCTTATCCAGAGTTTTCCTTTAATTTTATTTATATTCGTATTAAAAGCAGAAGGGGAGGCATTCGCCCAGCAGTGGGACGCTATAGGCTAGATTAAATTAGAAGATGTGTCCCACTACGCTGGACAGTCGATTTTTTTATGTACCAATAGTAGAAGGGGGCATTACCATATCTCTAATACAGCTGGGACCAGCTGAGGGTTCTTCGTCAGATATAAAGTTAATCGTTCGACTATTTCTTCTTGTAAAATTGTAAGTATAAGTATAAAAGCCAGTGTAGTCTTATCCTGAGTTTTCCTTTAATTTTATTTATATGCGTATTATAAGCAGAAGGGGAAGCATGCGCCCAGCAGTGGGATGCTATAGGCTAGATTAAATTAGAAGATGTGTCCCACTCTGGATTTTTGCAATGACAGTCGATTTTTCTATGTACCAATAGTAGAAGGGGGCATTACCATATCTCTAATACAGCTGAGACCAGCTGAGGGTTCTTCATCAGATACTTCAGACCTTCGATTTTTGACATCAAATGAAGCGGCCCACCAAGTTGAATATTTTTTGTAAAGGCGGTATATGTCGATCTCTAATAGTTTGGTTGGGCTCTTGTGTTTCCTAATCAGGGTCACCGGGTACTCCAGATCTTCGATTATCCTAGTTTTTATAGTTTTCCCTTTATGTGGCCATTGAACCATAGCTCTGTACCAAATTTCAGCTCTCTGAGTTTATGGGAAGTACTAGTTCTATTTTGATGATCATGAGTGAGTGAGTGAGTGAGTGAGTGTCATAAATGCGAAACTTTGCTTTCGCTTAACTTCGGAACTAAATGACCTACAGACTTGAAATTTTGGATTTTAAGTATGTGATTATAGCTTACTGGATGACGAAAATTTCTGCGTTCTAGTCTTATCCAGAGGTTCTAAAATAGGGGCCTGAAAATGCGGCGAAATGGTTCCAGTAAAGGATGGTACGGCAGTGTTTGCTTCGCGCTCGACTTGGCGGGGGCACTGCCGTGCCCCCAGATATTTCAATGATCATGTGGTTGCCGGCTGAGTATAAAGATACAGACAGACAGGCTAGTAAGTAGCACGAAATCATGCTATTAATGAGCTAGTGCTACCTAGTGGCATGTGAGTCGAAACCATTGCTAGTAACGAGCATGCTTATACCTAAGGCGGGTAAGGAGGGGCGTGCTTTGGGCTTTGAGCAAGTCTGCACAGGTTTGCTTATGAGCAGCTAGTATCGTCAGTTGTTCGTGCGTGCAAGTCTTCCTGCGAAAAATATCTCGCTGGGGTGACACAATTACGGACCCAAATTTATTATTTTTTCTTCTCTTATTCTTACTTGATGACAGAACTTCTTCGATTTATTGCATTGCAAGAAAAAGTTTGATTTTATTCAGTTTAGTCCCGTCACGTCAATGGTTCTTCGCGTACGAAATAGCAAGTGTACGAATCGGTTCAAGAGCGTGCTCATTTCAAGCATTCTCATAAGCATGCTTTGTAGTATGCTATTAAAAAGCAAAAGCATATCTGTGCCTTAATAGATGGTGCTTCATGTCTAACAGTGGACTTATCTAGGTGGGTGTGTGATATGAAACAAGTGAAATGTCTTAGACGCTTAAAACTTACATAATTGCTTCGTTTATCGTATAATTCTCAATTGTGAAATCTCTTTGTCTAAGTATAGTAGAGACAGATGAATACATGCTGCGCATTGAAACATAACAGCAAATTACAATGACTCATTGTGGACAACGAGTTAAATAATAGTGAATTGGTTTTTACATATTGTCCATAAGATTGAGAATGATTTACCTATATGAAATATGATGATTTGCCTATATGAAATATGATGCCTTTCGGGAAATATTGCAGCATGTGTAGTTAAGTAATTAGATTTTTAATGGATATAACAAACAAACAAAGTATTCTTTATTGGCCAACATAAGAAACATAACACAAAGATAAATAAAAAAGGGATAGTACAATTTGGCGGCCTTATCACTAAAAGCGATCTCTTCCAGGCAACCTCTGGGTTAGGAAGCATTACGCACATGATTAACCCCAGTATCAAAATATTTTTGTGCGATTCATTTTTGTAATATGTTTTTTGTTTGCTTATATTTTATGTTTCGAACGTGCATGTTTTATTGCAAAAACCGTTGATTGTCTGTTTATTTTTAATCCGGAGAATTGACCCACAAACAACTGTTTATACGCATATTCATGTATGGGTGTTAAATGATAATGTTTCAAGAAGGTCGACAACTTATTTTTACTCTTGTGTGAAATGACAGTGAATATTATGTCATTTAGTCTGTCTGATTGCTCAGGTCTGGTATCCAATACTAACTAATTTGCGCACGATTGGACTCCGTCGTTATATTATGAAACGTCGAGTCGATTCTTGGTTCACTCTATCACGATAAAGAAAATTGTCATACCTAAATTATTCGAGAAAAATTTCAAAATATATATAATATATGCTCTGTTGATCATGACGCCTGACGATCCAAAAACTAATAAAACATTGTACCTGTGTAACTGGTTCTTAAATGCCTAAAATAAATGGTCAAAGTTTAAAAAAAATCACTGCAAACTATTAATGCAATCTATTGTAAATAGAGCATTTACATCGGAAACATCGTCCTGTACGGTCGCACTTTGAGCGCGCGCTCGTATGGCGACGGTTCCGCATTGGCGACAAATACGGGGAGGTTTCTAGAGACAAGTTGTTTTATGGCTTATCGAACGCGGTTAACATTTGCACGGCTCCAATGTTTGGTGTAAAGTGATGAGGTTAGCGGGTTTAGGCTTGTTCGTTGGAGCTGTACTGGTGGCACATTCAGCTACGTCAGTGTCTCGATTCAAAGTGCTCTATGATTCATTCATCAACTCTAGAGTCCTGTTCTTATCAGTGCATTGATGCAAATCTTTTGTCTATCCCCAACGAAGCCTCTTTCACCATGACCTCTTTCTTTAAATGAGCTATCTTCATTTGGCAATAAATTCCTTCCTTTCTTTCATTCCTGCTTCCCTTTAATGATGTTTAGTTCCTCAGTCATTACTCTTTCGTTCTGTATAGTTCTAAGTACACTCACTTTCTTTAGCTATTTGAATACATTCTCGTTTGACACCCTTTCCGTCCTAACCTTCTTCATTCTCCTCCAAAACCTCATCTCAGATGCTTCTACCACTTCACTTTCTTCGTCATCGCCCACGTTTCGCATCCATAAAACCCATAATTCATAAATCCTTCAAATTATTATATGAATCGGCATTTCTCGCTCATCGCATCTCCCACTAGTTGCGCTACATTGTATGTAGCTAATCCAACCTGCGATTGCGCGTTCTATTGGCCATAAACAAAATAAATCCACCGGTGAGCGTTGTAAACACCGTCGGTACACGGTGGTTGCGATTGCAATAAATCTCGTATGTGGCCGTCCACCATGCATCATTGGTGTGCGACCCGTGTGGCCATTCGCCATGTATTTAGGGTCAATGCACTGAAAAAACACATGCAATATCATGAATTGATAATTTTGTGCCAGATAAGGACTTTTATGTGCTTATTCAATGACTGGTCGAGTATAATATAGCCTTATGGTATATCAGGATTTATGTTTTGCGGTGCCTTTGATAGATATTGTAATCTTTGATCATTAAATATAACTGTCTATTATTTTCGTGTTTGAAATAGGTCACTTCTGAAGGGAACGATGTGCAGTAAAGGCACTGCCCTCGCCTACAATTTTTTTCTCACATAATTATGGTTATTAAATATTTCTACTGATTGTATCGGTTATTGTAGTAGAATAGTACTTCTAGAAAACAATTGATGCGTTTGTGCATAAGTTCGATCTAAACTTACACACCATTTTTCAAGAATTTTATTTGCGATGAAACAGAAAAATCCATCAAACCATAAGGCAGTTCCATCTTGCAGTCGTAGGCTGCGCGAGCGCAGTTCAATATGCGCTGAGGCGTTATCGCAATCGATACGAGCGCGCACGCGCCGCATTATGCCGGTTCCGCATTAAACGCGGACGATAGCAAGCGGGTCACGTGATAAATGCTCTGCTCGAGATTGTTGAGGCTATTTACGTGGTTAAAGGATAGCAAGCTGCAGCTTCCCGATGGAAATTAATTATTACTGTTTATCATATTTGTAACCTCCCAGAACTAAGCTCGACGTTTTCGACCTCAAATCTATTCGCGGTACGGTTGCAGGTTGATTGGCGAACGCAGTTTTTTGGGAGTTAGCACACAATAAAAGTCATCTATCAATGAATTATATTATTATGCGCATAAGAACTAATGTTGTTAATTTTTATCGAGCAAATAAGGTTAGCAAATTCAAAAACTCCAATTTGACTCTTGAGTTTTTCCTCATCAATAATGTGATTTTGTGAACGGAATTCTGTGTCTAATTAATTGCTCAGCAATCTGTCACCCTGATCCCATGGGCAATATTTGTAACTATCATACTCGTAATAATCCTATTTCTTAGTAAAATTCGTAGGCCATAAAATGAATTTCCCACACAATCCGCGTCGGCTGTTGTAACACCGTCTTGCGAAACACTGAAACCTGACTCGCTGATATTTACAATATAAATGGTAAGAGCTGTGGCAATGCTTTGTTCCTAAGTTGTAAGATGCACACTTGGGCCAGCATCCAGTGCAGATTCTAAAAATATAGAGAATTATTTGGGCTATTGAGAAAAACATCCGTCGGGTAGATTGAGCGCCGAACTTTGTAGCTGGAAGCAACTTCAACCGTTACAGTCGATAATCCCGTTTATTGCCCGTGGTCCGATCACCGAGTTCTACTGATCGATCCATCGTCCAGTTGTCTAGTTCACCCGGGGGTGTTACTAGAAAATTCATAAACCTGACTTTCTATCAATAAAACTGACAACATTTTACAAGATGTTAGGCCTCTCCTTTTACAAGGAGATGGGGTACCTCTGATGCTGTCCCAACTCCTTGACAACTTACACCAGATGTTTGGGCTGATTGAATTGGTATCGATGAGTAGTTCGCTTACAGACGATGTTCAGGGCCAGAATCTATCAGGAAGGTGGTCAGACGAACTCAGCTATATTAAACGTAGACTCACCAAGTTAGAACTCGTTGGATCAGATTAAAATTTAACAACCCTTGACGCAAAGAAAGAACTATAGAGTTATTTTCGATAGCAAATATTTAAGTTTTTTATATTTCATGGTTAGCAGAGTTGTATTCTAATCAATCTGTTAGTCGCATGTATTATGAAAGAAAGAGATGCAATCCTATTTCATGCCCGGGAACAGCCTGGCTCTACGTGGCGATCTGATATCTCACTACAATGAACCCGGAGCCATTGATTCTGTATTTACGATTTTATCTTTACGTTTCCTTTCTTTCCAACTTTCTCTTGCATTGCAATAGTTTTAAACGACTGTTGTATATGAAACGTAGTGTTGTTTTGTTAGCGACAATTGTTTTGCATATTTCTTCATTTACTGTCACTGTGTTTAATATTATCTCTAACAATATTGTTTCTCTTTGTTTTAGGTAAGATATCATCTGATGTTCAATGTAAAATGCTGTTAACGGCACTTCTAATTCTGCGATCCATCATGTAAGGTAATTCGTAAGACACTCGTTTGATTATTTCTATGTACTGTCTTATTATGATCATTAGTTTTTACCGCGAATATAAATCGTGAGTTAAAAGCATATTACAACAAAATAATTAAGTAAATCTTATATAAGTTAATGTCATGTTAAAACCCACAAAACAGCAAAAAACATCTTAAGTGTCGTGAAAGCGAAGTCGAAACTGGTATCTCCCTACATAATCGACCTACACAAAAGCCTCAGCTTGATAATAAGTACATTTCTATCCCTTCAAATTCCTTATCCTGTTGGAATGAACGCTAAAAAAGAGATTCGATTCCTTAAAAAAGTCATAAAAAAATCAAGTGTTATCCATTATACGCAAAATATTATACACAAGACCTTGATTGACGACTACGGTGCTTGTTTCAAACATAAAATGAAACGGAATCTAATATACTAACCAATGTCTTCCAACTCACAACTATCAAACTTACGATTATTTGGATTCAATAACGAATGGATAGACCCGAAAAATGTTTAATGTGAACTATGATCCATTTCCGTCTAGCCTGTGCGTTTGCAAAAAAAAAAAAACATGTGACACTATTAAGTTAAAAAGAAAAATCGATTAGTGGTATCGGTAATAAAAACGTTCATAATTGTTGTCGCTCTATGAATAAACCGACGGACGGTGCATAGCTTTTATTTTCATTCCAATGCGCCACCTCAGCCCACACGACGACGAGGACGGCGCGGACGCACCTCCGAACGGTATCGACGTATAGGGTGACCGTCTTCTTTGTTAATTTGGGACTTGTCTTTACGGTTGTTAAATCCGTATTTGATATTTTTCGATGGTCGCGCGAAATTCAAATATTTTTGGTTTTTTTTTTTACCTTATTACAAGTAGGTTTAATTAAACCCATAGTAATTATACAAATGTCAAAATAAGTAAATTTTTTGTCAATATTATTTCTTAATATAAATACCTATATCTTATTAGTAAAAATTCGCCATCCAACTAGTTTCCGTGAGGCATAGTATCCAGTAAGCTAGCGCCAGTGCCCCGCTGAATGCATAAGCAGCTGCTAAGCAAAGTAAGCGCCTGCTCTCAGATCTCCGGAAGCATGGATCAGTCTAATGGTCTTTTACATTTTTTTTTGTGTCAGACCACCAAGGGCCCAATGTCCAGGACATTTACTTGAAATGCCCAGTGCGTTTAAACTGAATTGTCATTATACGCAAATTTTAAATTAGGTACGTTTATGTTTTGTGATATTTTATTTCTATTTAATGCCTATGTCGCCTAGGACTTTCTATGCATTTATAAAAGACATCCGCATTTTTGGGCCAGTGTTTTGTCACCTAATAAAAGGTACACCTAAAAAAAGCCGGTACTAAAGACTATCAACTTAGCTATTCAAAAGAATTTTTGGAACCTTAGTATAGTTATAAGAAATATTTGAAAATATCGCTATCAGAAAACATTTTGGCTCACAAACTATACAAAAACTAAATTCTTTCCAAAAAAAAAAAAAATAGACAAGTGACAACTGACAACTGACATTTTTGACTGTGAGGTTATAATTTAAGTAGGGATAACCATGGACGTAACAATCAAACTGTTACGTCCATGGGGATAACAGCAACAGCGAGCGAGCGACGGACGACTCTGAAAAGAAAAAACAATTTTTCTTTGGCCTAGCATCTTGTTTCCATGCGTGAGAATGCATGTGGTTAATGTTGCCAGTATATAATTTCAAAGTTCCCCAAACCATATTTCAAACCTCTTTTGTTCTTTTCTAAAGTCCTTTAAAAATATATGTGTTAGGTTTTTAGCACGTCTGATACTAAGAGTTCAAGACTATATTTATTAATTGAAGTGACAACAAACTGGCCCAAAGATGTATGGATCTGTGCTGTTGTCCTTTGAACCTAGTATAGTAAAACTTTAAAATAATATAACATTAGCGCATAATGGTATTTCAGATAAGTTTGTGAAAATAAGTAAACTTTGTGAAAAAAATTTTGCACAGCCACTGAAAAGGATCACCTAGACCCCTGCATCACCCAGCTGCGTCATTCATTTCACCTAGTACTTGTAAATATTATTTTTTTAATACGTTTTTTACACAAGCTTCTAATGTTTCACCATGAGACCTATAGGTATTTATTCTAGTACTTACAAAGACGAGTATTCTCGAAAATTTTTCTTTATGTCGTTGTTGAACTCTAAAATAAAATAAATTCCTATCCCACCTTTCGGGTACATCATCAGACTGGATATTATCTACCATCAGGCGACTTGTCAAAACAAAGCAGTCAACCCAAACTAGATGGGGTTGCATTGTTTTAATACAGGATTCCTATGGCCACCCACCGCTTCCATCATCAGATCAGCTCTACACCATAATATTGCATTTTTGTCATCCACTTTAAATACTTAAGCAAACTTCTCAATTGAACATCGGGAAGTGGGTCAAATTTAAGTTGTAAGAGACAGACACTGAGATAGGTGGTGCTAAATAAAACGCTCTGGCCACGTGGTCCGACTGCCTTTGTCCTACCGATCGGACGACATGAACTTTTTTCCTGTTGGTTCTAATTAATCGGACTTGGTGGTACCCTGGTTTGTTTGACGCCAAGTAATGACTAATGATCTCTTAAAACCAAGTTCCATAGAAATGATGGCGACCCTATTAACATCTCGTGCAAGTTGCAGCCAGTGGTTATGCAACGCGCGGGCGACGTCCTTGCTGGCGGGGTGCGCGGGCGCAGGGGGGCGTGCGAAGGCCGCACGGGGGCGGTGACCCCAACAACCCCGGTTTTTACTACCCAGTATCCACCCGCTCACAGATGGAACCCGCCTGGTTGGTTTCCTGAACCGATAAACAGTGCTGCTGAATTGCAAATTGTATGGTTTTTAGACCCGTGAGAAACAAGGATGTGAGGGTATCAAACGGGAGTTTAAATGGATTGTCAGTTAATGAAAGGGAGAGTCGGTTTTGGCTGTGAAATATAAAATCTGGAATTCTGTCTATAATACGATTAGCGACTAAATCCTTTAAGCAGGGACTGAATAACCGAAAAGTAAAGGTAATAAAGGTTAACGGTATGACGTCATACCGTAAAATTCGGCTATTGGAATATTTCCATATCGATAAAAAACGATACCGAAACGAAATAACGGTACCGAAATTTTCTGGTACCTAAACCTTTATGAAAACGGTTCCTTTGATGAATCGCCGCCGCAGCGCGCCGTGCGTCCTTGTCGGTGATTTGTGCGGGTCAGAATGGCGGGTGTATTGTTTCAGAAATGATTATGTTATATACGACAGAAAAGTACCTACAATGTACTAGTATGTACCTTTAATGAAGGTCAATGTACCTCAATGAAACGGGAGCAATTATAATAATAAAGTGAGCCGCGGTCCTGACGGTCAGAATCGCGGGTGTATGTTGAAAATGAATGTAATAGAATAGCTATGGGTATGTACTATTTACCAAACGAATGTACCTTCAATGTACCTCACGAAAATATAATCTAAATCAAATTGAATGAGTAATTAATGAGGAAATCAAGAAAACAAACTTTTGACGCCTACAATTTTTTTATAGCAATATGAATAGAGTTCTATTTTGCTCGTATTAAGAATGTAAAGCCAGTCATAAGAGAAATATTTATGGGTTTGTATATGTGCTTCGATAAAGTAAAGAAACATGGATAAGACATAATCATTTACTCATCGTTTATCAAAAGTTACAAAGAAAAAACAAAAAGCGTGATTACTTTTGTCCATATAATATACAATGTGCAATTAAGTTTTTATGTCTTCATGTAGTTCGATTACATAGGTTATCATAACACACCCACTTATTCTGTCTGTAGCAATGGGCCTTGTAATGACCGATTTTGTCAAAAGTATTTGATATCGGCGGTAAGAATTCAATAATCCCTATGATCTCGTATGTTTTTTATTCTAGATTTATTTCAGTGGCACTTCATCTATGCACGCACACCAAGTCACTTTGACTTATCTCAAAATTTATAACATTTTGCAAGACATATGTAAATGTTCGTGCGGCGGTTAGGGGTTGTCTTAGGACGTTTAGCGCCCGTTTAGCCGCCAGCAGGTAGGTATAGAAGAAAAGAATACCAATTTCATTTGGATTTAGTGGGTTTATTGTACATTCAGCTCATTCCCCTGCACCCCTCGGCAAATCTCCCCGTACGGTCACTGGCCTGAAGGTCTTGGAGCTGCAGTGGACGTAGCCTTCGAGTCCTCTCGTAGATGACGACGAGGTGGATGCTGGATGAGCGGTTTTTGGGGGAGGGTAGATCAACCCCGAAGGTCTCCCAGGTGCAGACCTGGATGTCGACGCCGACAATTAGTCACTTCGGACCTTGATCCTGAAGAGCACAGGCAGGCATTAGTTAGTGCCCACATATATCCTCGTCCACTGCTGGTATTCACGGCTCAGCAACCATAACGAACACCACGCAGTTGACAGACACAAAATCAGAAACAACTTACATTAAAAATAGCCAGACTATTATGGAAACTCAGCCTAGAGGGATCTTCCGTAGTTTACTTAAGAGGGTTCAGGTGGCAACCGAAGCAGTGTTCTCCCGGTAGCAAGGTCGCGGTCAAACAGAGGACGATTCGGGTTCCCCCACTCTAATTAGAAATCGTCTTAACGACGTCATCGCAACCGGACAAATTAGCGTACCGCAATACCGTGGTGAGACCCTTTTTAAATAAAATAATAATTTGAGGGTTCCGTAGGAAACTTTTATTATAAAGATGAAGTAGTGTGTGTAACAATCTGTAAACACAAGAAAAAGAAAAGAAATATATTTAGATGACTCGATTTTCGCAGAAAACCCTACGCTAATAGAAAATTGGAGAGGCCTCGGAAGCAAGGAATTGCCTAAAAAGAAAAGACCTATTAGGGACGTTCCTCTTCTATTAAACGGTCTCAAAACTAGATCTGGTGTGGAAAATGCGTGCATGGAATACTGCTGTCACCTCTGGGACGGATCAGCCAAGTACCAACTGGCTGCACTCGATTCTGTGGAACGACGCGCCATAAGACTCATAGGCGATGACTCAACGGTCACCGGCAAATTGCAAAGCCTTGAACACCGCCGTAGGGTCGCTTGCCTTTCAGTGTTTTACAGGATACATTTCGGGGAGTGTGCGATGGAATTGCATGATCTTATTCCACCGTCCCCTTTCCATCTTCGGACAACCAGGCGCGGGGGGGGTTTCCATCCATATGTTGTCAACATACCGAACATCCGCACTAAGCTCTTTGCTTCGTCATTTATAATGCGGACTGCTAAGGTATGGAACTCACTGCCCGCGTCGGTTTTTCCCGACACTTACAACCTTGGGATCTTCAAGTCTAGAGTGAATAGGCATTTACTGGGTGCGCGTGATACATCTTCGGCTACATCGTCACTTTCCATCAGGTGAGATTGTGGCCAAACGCGAATCCAGTTTTTAATAAAAAAAAAAAAAAAAAAAAAAAAAAAAAGGTGGTACTAAAGAACACATGCGCATTTGATGCTGCGGCTCAAGTAATTGCAGCGGCTTGTGCTTGATGGTTTTGCCGTGACTACAACTATTAACTAACACTGGCAATAATTTTTGTATGTTTAAAAAACAAAACAAGACTTGTACAGAATTCGTGCTCAAATTGCAGAACAATATTTTAAAACGAATTTTTCAAAAGGAATCACCGAAATACACTGTGAATGTAGCGTGACAAAAATATTTGATGAATTCTTGATTGATGCAATTTATAGCGCTGATATTAAAGAAAATTGTACAAACGAATCTTGAGTTTTCAATAATGTAACCAGAAAGATTGTTTTTCTGCTAATTGATATGAACAAAAAGGAAGTTTCAGAATTAAATGATTTCGCAGCATCTATGCTGGTAAGCGATAACGTAGTATTGTGTCGTCGTAATAACTGCAATGGAATACGAACATTTACATATGTCTTGCAAAATGTTATAAATTTTGAGATAAGTCAAAGTGACTTGGTGTGCATAGATGAAGTGCCACTGGAAATTAATCTAGAATCAAAAACATACACGATCATAGGGATTATTGAATTCTTACCGCCGATATCAAATACTTTTGACAAAATCGGTCATTGCAAGGCCCATTGCTACAGACAAAATAAGTGGGTGTGTTATGATGACCTATGTAATCGAACTACAAGAAGCCGTAAAAACATAATTGTGGATTGTATATTATATGGACAAAAGTAATCAAGCTTTTTGTTTTTTCTTTGTAACTTTTGATAAACGTTGAGTAAATGATTATGTCTTATCCATGTTTCTTTACTTTATCGAAGCATATATACAAACCCATAAATATTTCTCTTATGACTGGCTTTACATTCTTAATACGAGCAAAATAGAACTCTATTCATATTGCTATAAAAAAATTGTAGGCGTCAAAAGTTTGTTTTCTTGATTTCCTCATTAATTACTCATTCAATTTGAATTAGATTATTTTCGTGAGGTACATTGAAGGTACATTCGTTTGGTAAATAGTACATACCCATAGCTATTCTATTACATTCATTTTCAACATACACCCGCGATTCTGACCGTCAGGACCGCGGCTCACTTTATTATTATAATTGCTCCCGTTTCATTGAGGTACATTACCTTCATTAAAAGTACATACTAGTACATTGTAGGTACATTCTGACCCACACGGTGATTTTCTAGTTTTATTTATTATTTTCGTGTTTGCACGTGTCGAGCGAGGGAGTTGTCTACTATCGTAAGTCATATTTTGGCAAAACAAGAGATAATGAGTGAGTATACCTATCCAATTTATTACAATACTATGTATTATTATAAAATATGAAAGTGTACATCTGTATTTTGTAACTCAATCTCGCAAAAACCGCTGAATATATTATAATCATTTTCGGAGATGATTAAGGTTAGGATTATATAAATTTAAACAATTACAATCTGAATGAAAATTATAATATAAAACTTCTGGACTTATTTCAAGGATACTTTTTTCCGTAATTCCCACGGGAACAGCTGTGCTATTCTGTAAGAATTCACTTCAAATCCTCAGTGAAATGAAAACTTATTATATGCATATATTATACAACTTATCTGACCTTGTTTTCATAAAAGTACCTGTACTAATAAGCTAGGTACTTTAGTTCATTTAACTTTAGAGCACAAAAGAAAAAACAAAATAATATTACATATCAGAAAATAGAAAATTAATTTCTAAACTTTGTACGTGTCTCTGCGCTGCGGCCGCGCCCCGCCCCGCGCCCGCGCGCCTCTCCGCGGGCCTCGCGCGCATACCCCCGCCCCGAACCCACCCGCGTTTCTCCATATTTCGGTACCGAAATCGCGAAAAGGTTAAATAACGGTATGGCCCTACCTTTATAAAACAAGGGTATCGTTATGATTTTAAAGTACCTTAACCTTATACCGTAACCGCATTCAGTCCCTGCCTTTAAGGGACGTCGACGAACAAGAAACTCCAAAGAAATTGTAGTTGTTTTCGCATTGACCATCACATCATACCTAAATAATTCACAATCGTGATTGAAATTATATCAGGGACGCGTGCGCCGTCTCGGTCGGTGTTGCCGAAGTGTCGTTTTAGTCTAAAAGCGAGCTATTTAATGGTATTTATGCGACGAGAGGGATCGATGACAATTTTTAGAACGTTTGAAATTCTGATGTGGTCTGAACAATTGAATAAACAAATTGGTAATTCTGTCACATTTTTTTAATAAACTTATAAAACAACATCAACAGCCTTACGCATGGTCTTCACTGAATAAAAGAGGGTGTAGAAGTGGATGATACGTTTCAACCGATTCATAATAAATAGGCTTATAACAATAATAATTCCTCGGGTGTTTTATCCGACATCACTCCCGGCATAAGAATACCAGTAAATTACATTTAACAAATTCATCTGGCAACCCCAGCGCATCCCGACGGGCGCCGCAATAAATAACCCTTCCGATATAAACGCGGGCCGTCGCTATCACCACGAGCTTTGTTTTAAATGTTTGAATTCCTGCGCGTACGCCTCACTTTCAGCCTCGGGTTATTGTGGAAATAGATGTTTTTGATTAGGTTGCGGTTTCGTTACTGGCTGCGAAATACTAAGACTGACAGAATGGAGTCGTATCATTTGATTTCTCGATTTACAGCTCATGACTTTTTTATGGTAGGACCAAGTCCGCGAGGCGTATATTGATCACACAACCCACAGACGCCTAATGTTTATCGTACCTAATACTTCTGTCAAGTAGCTGAGGTATGAGGCAGCCAGGGTAATTCATCCCGATTGACCCCATCCAGGTTGTTTATGAGGGTTTGGTTGACTATCCAATAAATGAGTCAAAGTTTTTGGGTATCTGCTTCTATTATTCTGATGTGTTGACAGATGCCCCTTGCCTGTAATCAGGAGACTGGGTTGTGTGGCCCATGGCGAGGCGTCTAAAATTGAAAAAGTCCATACAGCGTGGTCCTGGCCTTTCTTTGGACAATAAATGAAAACCTGAGTAATACAATTTCTCAAAAATGCTATAAAATATAAATTTGTGAGTTTATAGAAAGTCAAATTTAATCTCAAACGAAAACAAATAGACATACTGTATCAATAATTGGCAATATACTCGTACAAATAAACATGAGTTTCAGTGTCAATGAGAGATAGGTACAGAGATACAAACAATGCATAAATTGCTAGAAACCTTTTTCCGTAATTATTGACATGGTCCTTATAGGTGTATGTACTCTAAATGGATTCCACATTATCAGTCAGACTCAGTTCAGTATAGTTAACAATTAAAATCTCCAACATTCTCAATATGAAATCTTAATTAGTTATATCGATATGTAATAATGAATTACGACTCCGACATTGACCCGGTTTGAGGCTATGATAAAGCAGCGATTTCCTGAGTTTCCTCGTCGCATTACATCATGGTGTCATAATGATAATAATAACGGGTAATTCGTATAACAATGCACTGTTATGTATGATGACAATACATACCTACATAATGTAAGGACGCAAGTCTTGTAGTACACTGCCATGTTCGTAATTTCATTAGTATGCTTTTTCTTCTATGCACATAAACGACCTTAATTTCCCAATTTTGGGGCACAGTCTGGGCCATAATTAGTGTTGCCAGATGTCCCGTTTTTGGCGGGACGACCCGTTTGTCAGTCCTCGTCGCGACGACGTCGTCATGACGCGTCTCGCTAGCACATGAGTGGGACTCCCAAGATGTCCCGTTTTTGGCGGGACGACCCGTTTGTCAGTCCTCGTCGCGACGACGTCGTCATGACGCGTCTCGCTAGCACATGAGTGGGACTCCCAAGATGTCCCGTTTTTGGCGGGACGACCCGTTTGTCAGTCCTCGTCGCGACGACGTCGTCATGACGCGTCTCGCTAGCACATGAGTGGGACTCCCAAGATGTCCCGTTTTTGGCGGGACGACCCGTTTGTCAGTCCTCGTCGCGACGACGTCGTCATGACGCGTCTCGCTAGCACATGAGTGGGACTCCCAAGATGTCCCGTTTTTGGCGGGACGACCCGTTTGTCAGTCCTCGTCGCGACGACGTCGTCATGACGCGTCTCGCTAGCACATGAGTGGGACTCCCAAGATGTCCCGTTTTTGGCGGGACGACCCGTTTGTCAGTCCTCGTCGCGACGACGTCGTCATGACGCGTCTCGCTAGCACATGAGTGGGACTCCCAAGATGTCCCGTTTTTGGCGGGACGACCCGTTTGTCAGTCCTCGTCGCGACGACGTCGTCATGACGCGTCTCGCTAGCACATGAGTGGGACTCCCAAGATGTCCCGTTTTTGGCGGGACGACCCGTTTGTCAGTCCTCGTCGCGACGACGTCGTCATGACGCGTCTCGCTAGCACATGAGTGGGACTCCCAAAATACTCCCCGATGAAAAACGACGGGTGTTATGTGTTTCACGGCATTTTATGTGTCCAGCCTTTGTTCGGATATACAGTAATGCGCAGGCGGATTAGGTTCGCGGAGGGTGGTAGGCGGAGGGGAAAGGTCCTTAACCCTGTTTGATGAAAATCGGTTAAGTTGTTTCAAAGATATTTAGGTTTTAACACAGTTCTTTTGGCGTATTTCAGTTAGGGTTATCTATTTTTTTATGTTTACGATTAAACCCGCAGTTAGTTTCTTAGTCATATTTCGAAATCGGTTCAACCGTCCCGAAGATAATATAGGTTTAACTTAGTTGTTTGATTTATCTAGCTAGATGATGTAATCATTTATTGTTTTTTGGATTTTCTAAAGTTTCAATTCATAGTTATCGTCTAAGTAGCCAATTTGACGTAGTATAGGTAGTTTAAAAAGAATCGGTAATCGGTTAGCGTACTAGGCCACAATCAAAAAACTATAATTACTAACGATAGTTACGCATCTTTTCTACGTCCCGATTATGTGGTTCCAGTTTTTCATTCAAGTCACGATATTTCGAAAACTTATTTGGCAACACTAGTCATAATCCACCACGCGGACCCTGTGCGGATTGGTGGATTTGTTGCAGACTAGGCCGCTTCTGTCAGTATTTTGAAGCCACCCGCGTTCAGGGTTGCTTGGCTTGGCTTATAATTTATTCCACATGATGTTATTTGGTTTGATTCTGGGTGTTATTCCTCGTACGATACGTATTTCTTTCTCTTTGCTTCAACTTTTGTATGGTGTATTCACCCTACATTGTAACAATGAGTTACTTTTTTAAATTAAATAATCTATTAGTTATAAACCCTTATAAGGTAATTTACCCACATTAATATTTATTACAAATTCACTTTATTACACAGAAGGAAAAAAGTAATAATTATTTGTTACCTTTTTACGACTAAAGCTCTGAACCGATCGTATTGAAATCTGGGAGAAAAGTCATGAAACCTGGAGAAGGATATACACCAATTGAAAATAAGACAAGACATGATATGACAGAAAAGACAAAAGTCCGCAAAAAAGTAATTTCCGCGAAGTCGTGGTCGGGAAGCTTGTGTGTAATATAACAATCTCATTAGATCTAAATAGGCCATTAGTATATGTATTGAATCTGCCGTAAGATTAATTGAGTGTTTTACAAAATTTGCTGTCGTACTCGTAACACGTAAATTTTCTTGCGTTCCATCGCTAAATCTGGTACCACGTAAGCGCTTTAGAAGTAAAGTTAGGGGAATAAACGTCTAATGGATAGACGGACAGGTAGATGGATTCGATCTACGCTACGCAAAATTTGAGACTCGGAATATAAATTCTTCTCAGATGATTTGCTAATTCGACCTTTTTGGAGCTCCGGGAATAAAACTCAACTTTTTAGAATTTTGCTAAGATCTAAAAATTTTTTGTTACCACGGCGCCTTCTTACTTATAGTTATAAATATACAGTCAGCGAGTCTGCCTGCAACGCTCGGGGCGGTGTTCTTTGTGTGCGTTTCGGAGAAAGACATTAAAATGCGCCAGCGCTGTTTTGTGCCGTCGCGGTCGACGGGACACTGTGTCCTTCGCCGGTCTGTTAGGGCAACACTAATAATATTTATTGCTTGCGTAGCCTGGCATATGGTTAACCTTGGGAGAAAAGAAAGCAGCTATATAATAATATGCGTAGAATCAGTTCGAACTTAGGGGTGATGGCCACTTGACTCCAGTGACCTATCCACCACGGGGTGCTACAGTGCAGTAGAGGAGAATACAACTGTCTTTCATTTACACCTTTTATATAGTTCTAGAAGTTGCACAATAAAATATTCATACCTTGGGCAGCGTCGCCAATCTTTTGGACACATCTCTTTCCGCTTTTTGTTCTACTTTTTATTTTAGAATAGACATTTTTAGTGTATATTTATTTATCTAAGTCTAAGCACTTAAATAATAAAAACAAGAAATGTTGTCATTGCAAATTAGTACGGGTTCTCACACAAACGAAATCACATGTATGAAAATAAAGAGCGTATAAGCAGCAATCCCGGCACTGTATGCACCTTGTGCAGATATCGAAGCATCACAATCATCTTCCCTATTTTTGTGATCAGACGTCTTACCACAATAATACTGCTTACCCATTTAGTCTCTAAATAGTAGCGTATGAAACAAAGTTATTATCCGCATCTGTCTATTTTTGCGTGTACGCATCGCATTTTGATATGGTTTTCACTATCATTTAGGGAAATTCTGCCGGAAACCATTATAATATAATTCTAGTTTATGAAAAAATAGTATTGTATAAACTGAATTAGTGGATTGTGACACTCATAAACAAACCGTTAAATACTTTTTGTATGAAGACTATCAGCGTTTTAAATTGACCACATACAGTGAAATAGAAAATAACCCACAGGCTCTCGGAACTGGAACGCGCGTCCTTCGGCCGGCGTGCGGCGGTGGCCTTCGGTACCCGTCGCTATAAATAGCGCTCGCCCTTGAGCGCATCGAACAGGATTTATAGCCGCATCGTCCGCTCGGTATGAATCCTAGCGACGGGTTAGCGAGCTCTTGGTTGTTTAGCGAATACGCAGCAATTTCTAAGCGTTATTTAGGAAATTTTGCGTAGTAAGGTAAGTTATCTATGAAATACCTACGCCACTCGGCATCCAGCGTTGTGCATCGAGACTCACTCTCAATATAATTTTTGTTGATACTGTTTTAATACGCAGGATTATCTCAAGTATCACCGTAAGTTCACGTCGATTTTGAGATCGTTTTATTAATAATAATAAGAGTGTCTGCGTGTGGAATGTATGAAAGATAATCCAGTAGGTCAATTTGTAGTGAAAGGCCTTTAAGTGACTTAGGACAATTTTTATTAAGACGGACTAGATAGGTATCTAGGTAGGTAGGTAACGCGTAGGTATGCGTTTGACCACAATTTTACATTGTGAAAAATGACGATGAAGCCGAAGACTAACCACGAGATCCAAGTATTCACCTTTTACTTGAAGATTCGACGTTATCAGGGTTCCACACATTAGCAGTCCGCTACGTTATCAGGGTTCCAAACATTTCAACGCACACTCACAAATGTACCATAGAACATTGATAGACATGCATGACATGACCTTGCGACGGTATTCAAGGTCCTGTTTATCAGTAACCGAGTCTATGAGCCTTATGGTGTTCCACAGAGTCTAGGGCAGCTATTTGAGCTTCTCAATATGATGATTATCTTGATGTAGGTAATTCTGTATAAACTTTATTTTTTCAATGGTACTGTACCTATATGTATAACCTTATTGTATGTGTATATACCTTTTTGTGCAAGTAAATATAAATATTTTGGACACTTACACCAATCTTCTAGTCCCAAACTAAGCAAAGCTTGTACTATGGATACTAGATAAGGGGTAAACATACATAAATATTTATGTAAACATCCATGACTCGGGAATAAATGTTCGTATTCATTACACAAACTTACACCCCCACGGGAATCGAACCCGCAACCGTTAGTTTCACAGATAGGGTCACTATTCACCACACCAATCGGTCGTCGTCAAAAGTTAAATGTCTACGAAACGACTTAACCGATTTCCATCAAACATAACTAAAATACATCTTGCAAACATCAGGAAAATAAGAAACCATTTTGAAACAATTTCAGCCTGTATCCACATAGGCATCAAATTTGTAGCAGGACGACTCTTTGTGCGTCGAGAGTCAACAATTGGCGCGGTGAACTGCGACGCGCATGCTTAAGTTATACAATTAAATAAATAGTTAACGACATAGGTACAAGCCATTCCATGTCGTGACAGTAGTTTACGCCCACGCGAATTTAAAGTCGCACTCAAACCATTTAGCAGTTAAATAGGCGCCGGTGCGACAATAAAACGCTTCGGTCACAACTCATTCGCACTTCAGCAGTTAATATGAGCAAAAAACGCGTGCCGACGCGTCTCGACTCGACGCAAATTAATGGCTTCCTTAACTCCTTGGTGGCTGTTTACGTCATCCTCATCAGGCATGTAAGAATGGAGTGTTAGGAATTGTTATTTCGAGTTGGGTGCTTCCTGCGGTTGAGCGAGCTAGTTATGTTTTTATTTAATTGATTTTACAATCAAGTATTAGACATATACCGTAAATTGTTTTGTAGTCCCCCGACGCTTCAAAGAGGGATATTAGTTTAATGCCTATGCCCGTCTGCCATAACGGCTGAACCGATTTGAAAATGACTTTTTATTTTCGAAAGGTGCTGTTTGCGAGATGGTCGTCATCAACAGCCTTACAAGTTACGATTAATGTAATTTTAGTTACCATCTTAACGGGAGAGTTCACGTTGGTCTGTTCAATCAGAATGACGCGAACGGGAAAGTCTTGGTATAAGTTTGTCTCCATACGACGACCATTGGTGTAGTTGGCAGTGACCGGTTGCCGGTTCGAATCCCGTTGGAGGTCAATGTTTGCGTAATGAATCATCAACGGCCTTACACGTCATCACATTTGGGGCTCAGCCTTCTTCACTGGGAGAGAATATGGACCATTGTCCACCACAAGAGCCGTGTGGATGAATTTGTGTCAGACTAGTGGCCACCTGACAGTCAGTGTTAAGCAGGCGCCGTAGGCCACGGAAACACTCGTATTAAAATGTCACTAGTGATTATTCATCCAAGGACAGAACGAGCCAGACTTTTGCTTAACTTCGCTTCCAACAATTTTCGGCTGAATTCCGCTATGGTTCCTAGTGGAAAGTTGTTCGTAATCAGGAACGGAGTCAACAGTAACCACTAATTACACGAATTAAATTTCACCCTGCATAGATGACATATTTTGTGTATATATCGTAAATGATGAAATATTTCAACTTCACCTGCTTTCCATAATAACTTAGCAAAAACACCGTATGGTATGTTAAGAAGTGAACATTAAAATTAACATAAGCCCGTTCTCGTTGCACTAATTTGAAGCTGCGATCTGGCGCCACCATAACGATGCACTTGCGCAACCCGCCGGCGGTTTTTGACGTAAAAACCAGCTATGAAAAAGTCACGAATTAAAATTTTATTGTTAGGTTTGTCTTTAGGGTACCTTCAAAATGGAAACCCTTACAGCGAATATACTTTATCTTTCCGTCCGTCCTCTAGACAAAACCATATCACCTACAAATCCGTTGGAGCTGTTTGGAATATACATGATGATGTATATACATGATGATGTATATACACGCGCAGACCAATATGTTACCTACTTAGTATTGTTTACGAATACGTTCCGTTGCACTTCTTTTTTTGTGGGTAAGTACCTATATGTGTATTTAATTCCTCCTGTCATCTTTCGGCGGTGAAGGTGAACCAAAAATAAAACCATACGGGAGAACCATTAGAAATACCTTGAAGTGACTTGTAATTGCGATGAATTAGTCACTTCAAGGTATTTCTAAAACCTCCCGTGATGTGCCACAAAAACTATTAAAATGCCCTCTATCGGCTATGACTATCATCGCCACAATTAAGGTAATTAACTGTACAGAGAGATGGGCATAGAAAATTTACAGCTTTATTACCCGGCTGCAAAAAGGGATTGTTTTTCGGACGTATCTATGTATGCATGTGGGATTCTTTATTCCCTCGTCGTATTCAAACAGCCGGATGGATTTTAATTAATGTGATATCATTAGATCGTCCTGACATTCCAAGTATCATAGGTTTGGTTATGTCACAAAAAAGTAACTGTAGTAGCTGTAAGGGTCAAAGTTGACAAAATGAAAAAGAAATATATTCAAAAACTGCAATAATGGGTAGCATGTGAAAGGGGTCATTATGATGATTCCGAAAATATGTTTTATCAGTGAGACATAATAAGCAGCGGACGTGTGGCGAGCTCTTAGTAAATCACAGGTTATGCGATTGTGATAAAGTGCCATTAGCTATTATATTTACCTACTAATAAGGAAAAACTCTTTTAAAAGTATCAGTCGCCTTGGGATCTTCAAAAGCAGCGAAAATAGATATCTACTCAGATCGCGTTCTTCATCTTGACCACATCACATCAGGTGAGATTGTGGTCAAACGCGTATCCAGTTAATCATAAAAAAAGGATTTAATAAAATAATAATTGGCGTGCATGGTAGAATTTTTTTTATTAGTTTTTTGAGAGCTTTAAATGTAGATTACTGTCTATTGGGCAAAATGATGGGTCCCGCAGGTTGTATACGACACACACTTCACTTGCTTTTTATTAAGTATCCGTGTCGCTGATAAGTGTGTAGAGATACAGTTAGGAATCCGTTGAGTGTCGCGTTTGCGCCCACGCGCTCATGTCGGATACTTGGCGAATTGAGATGTAATAATGTATTCATTGTTAGAATCTTAATTGATTTATTTTATATGGCGTTAATTAAGTGTACCAATACATCTTATTGCCATGAGAGTAAGGTAGAAGCCGTGTGGTTCCCGGCACATTTTCTTGTGAATGTCATAAGAGGCGACTAAGGGAAACATCAAAATCCATGAAGGGCAGCAGCGTCATTCGTGGGAATTTCCCAAAAAACACTTATTCCAGCGTTTTTTTTCTCATACACTCGCTTATTTTCACTCTCAATTACACCACCATTCACTAAGAGTATACCTCTCTATATATCCCTAACACTTTAATTGTAAGCTGGTTTAGTTTCATATGAACTACATGAAATAGTTTCTTGTAAGAAATAGTTTATCACCTAGTTAGAAGGGAACCTACAATAAGAAGTATATAGTTTAAGCGTTTGAGTAACTTTGAGAATGAAATTTATTTATATGTATCACAATTTTATACCAACGACAGGTTCACGTCAATGTTGCTAGGTAACTGAGCTGACATCGTTGTACAACCGTATACTGTGGCCCCATCAACATCATTGTTAACATCGCTTCCGACAGTAGCTAACGACATGCAGAACCCGCCCACACTAAATTAACTACCGATCGCTTTGCATTACATGCAACAAGGTTCAGCTGATTCAATTAAATATAACAAAGCCATAAAGCATACGCGTCGACAAGCTGAAGTGTAGTATAATAATTGCGCAATATGATTTATGTGTATTAAGCGTATGCCCATGGTGAGTTCATACACCACGTAATGGTGGAAGGTCGATCAGAAGCGAAGTAACGGTATCTCTTGAGAAGGTTAGTTGAGGAAACCTTAAACCGTTGAAGATGTACGAAGAGATAACATTGGTGAATAAAGCGAGAGAGGTATAAAATATGTCAGGTTTGTAGCAGATGGAATTCTGTGGTGTTCTGTCCATTCGGAAAACAGGTGTGATAGTACTGATAGATCCCACCTCCGCTCTCCTCCCACTGTAACTCCTGTAAGCCAGGATCAACAGTGGTACTCTGCACGGCGCCTACTGAAGGTCGACGGTGCCCTACGTGACTCTATTGCTACCTTGGACCCCAGACTAATTAAAGAAAGAATTTAAGGGTGAAAAAGTAGGAAATAAAGAAAGTGCCACCTCCCCCCCAGCAAATGGGAGTGTAACTAATGTGACGCAAAAAGCCAAAGCATGGGGGAGAGAGTCAAGTGAAGCTCGACTCCCTAATTTATGTAAATGTCCATGACTGGGGTAGCAGAGGGCTACCGTAGGTAAAAGTGCCTATAGTAGGTATGGCAGAAGCGCTTGAACGCTCGGAAGTTGTGGCGTGTGATAGTACTGATAATAGATTAATGTCAGATTCTGAAAATGTCAGACGAGTCTAGAAATGACAAGATGTTACAAACGAGAGATTATGAAAATGCCAGATTCTGGAAGTATCAAATTCTACCTTTGGACAGATTATAGAATCGAGAAAATTATTTCAGTTGAACGTGGTAAAAGTCAGGCCGATTATTGGTCTATCATTTACTTTAATTCGCCAATACAACAAATAATAATAAAGAGAAAAAAAGAAACAGATACTGATTAAAATTTAAAAAATAAATGATTAAATCAATAAACCATGAAATTATTTAGTACCACCTCGACGAAAAGTGGGCCCCACACCGTGGTGTGGTGCCCACTTTGCCACTTTTTTCCTTACAGGATTGCCAACTTTCTCGTTATCACAGCGAGTACTTAGCAGCCCTAATCGAATGGCATTAGCTGTCATATTGGTTAAAAGCTTTTCATACCTACAGCACTATTCGTGAAAACGATCTACGAGAACATGACGTGTTCGTTAGGGGCTTTACATAAATGACGCAGCTTAACTTTTGCCGACGAGATTGTGTAATTTAGTGCCATAGTTTGTATAGAACTCGTCGTCACGGCCCAGCTCGCGTTAACGATATCATCGGCCCGAATGATGCGGCTGTGCGTGGGCGCAACACCGGACAATATTACGTTACCATTATACCACTATTGTACACTAATACATCACGTTACAACAGACGAGTTTATAAAATATTTTGTAATTTTTGACAGTTTTCGTGGAAATGTTGGTATTATTCTGTCCCTTAGCTGGACTGGTTGTTAGAGCGTAGGTATAACTCTTTCGTGAAGTAATACGCTCCTTATTTAATACACTTATTGTTACTTACTACTAACACTTACTATTACAATTTCCGTTAATCGTGTTTTTTTTTATGATTGATTGGATTCGCGGTTGACCACAATCTCACCTGATGGAAAACGACGATGTGGTCGAAGATGAAGCACGCGATCCCAGTAAATGCCTATGCACTCTGCTCTTGAAGATCCCAAGTGTGATCTTTCACTAATGTATGTGCAAGTATAAAATTAGCTTCATAGTAGTATTAATACAATACACTACAACTACACTTTATTTCACAACAGATAAGAAAGTACAGTTACGGAAAGTGATAATAGTAGAACGTACAATTTGGCAACCTTATCACTAAAAGCGATCTGTCAATTATCTATCCTATTATGATATCCTGTCAATTCAAAATAATTCACCCGCTGTTCTCTAATATAACCGTCTATGGTCTAGTTGATATCTAATCATGTAAAAGGTTGCGGGTTCCAATCCCGCGAGGGTTAAATGTTTGTGTGGTGAATACGAACATTTTATTCCCGAGGTTAATATAAATATTGAGGTATGTTTATTCGTTATGTAGTATCTATAGCACAAGTTTTGCTTAGTTTGGGACTAGAAGATTGGTGCAAGTGGCCGAAATATTTATTATTATTGTTTGTGACACCGACCTCACGTTCTGTGGCCCCGTGATTTACTAGGACCCTCTATGAATAGTAAAGGAAGCGTTCTGATTCACAAACGTTGTTCGTAAACCCTTCGTGGCTCAACGTCAACAACATAGGTTTATAATAAGGAGGACGCGGGTTCGATTCCCAGAGTGGTATATACGTGTTTAGTACCCGGTTTGGTCGGTGGTAGGGCATTTTTTTTAAATCTCCACCCTATCCAGCTGTCACCATGCAGCATAATAGCATTGTTGTGTTCCGATGACCGGTTGGTTTAGTGGAGTGACCCTGTTTGCGAAAACAACGGTTACTTGTTCGAATCTCGCTAGGGATAAATGCGATAAATGGTGTGAGTGTCCGAAACATTTTTTTTTGAGATAAGATAGCCGGCCCCCAATTTGTCCCCATCAGCTGTGATTAGTAGTAGTGTATAAAAAAAAAATAATGTAGGTATCTTGATCTACATGTTGATTGGCGTTTATTAAATGGTCCATTACCCGTGCAGGTACTATTAGTAAAGGTATGAGCCAGCTCAGTTCCGACCTGGAGCGTAAAAGTAACCTGGTATGTTGTTTGTAGGTTCGTATAAACTTCGGTGTCTTGGTACAGATTTGTGCCCGCTGGTATACCCTTTCCACGCATTTCAACACTACGTGAGCGACCCATTAACTTCCATGCATCAGGAAAGGGGGCTAACGGTATATAGGTACCATCTAACCCTATATAGGTGTTGTTTAGTATCTTTTGGATATACAGGAGTTTTATGACAAGGTTATCTCTCCCTATAAGGAATATGCCAAATTTAAAATGTGACTGGTTTTCTTAGTTTGGTACAGATTATTCAATTTTAATTCTAGTAATTTTGAACTATTGGGCTCATTATGGTGTAACGGCAACGACCGTTACGCATAACATTTGAATTTTTAACATGTTCTATAACGGTTATAGAAGCGATTTTGTAAACAATATGGTGACACAACGTCTATTGGCCTTGTATAAAACTGTTACAAAGGTCACCATCCTAAATAAGAAGGTATTCTGTTGCAAAAAACGAATAATTAACTAGTTCAAGCAACTTAATAACTTCCTGTAGCAGAGGTTTTTTTTTTGTTGTTGGTGCGATTGAGGGTTGTGGCGGCCAGGTGATACGCAGGAGGGTCGGACAAGGTGTGCATTGTATGTACACGGTATGTACAATGTTGCATTGTATGTACGAGCAGCAAAGTATCTAAAGCAAATGTCAGTAAAACAAATGAATGTGGCATAAATTGTTTTCTCGACTATTGTTTAGCAGTGGACGTCTTTTGCCTGGATATGATGATATGTTTTTTTTGCTATATTTATAGTATTTTTTTTTTATTGAAATAGTAAAGTTTTAGAAATTATGTTGTTAAATAGATGGAAAACAACGAAAAAGATTAACGTCTTTGTCTTTGCGACATTCATTTATATATGTTGATCATGACATGAGCATTTTGCTAGACTGGTTATTTTGTGCTTAGATGTTATGCTCTTGAATCTGCCATGCTTTGACGGAAAGTCTGACCGATACAAATATTTATTCAATTGTTGTCTTTAGAGACCGAATATACTCCGACTATTGCGGTAATGTTTCAATACTCTTTCATGCATTGCACGAGAATTTTTTTTTTATGCACAACGGTTTAGCACTTGACCTCAATCACACCTGATGTTAAGTGAAGATGAGGCCGAAGGTGGAAGCGTACTGACCCAAATATTTGGGGAATTGGCTATCTTATCTCTGACAACCGGAACACAACAATGCTATTAACATTGCTGTTTGGCGGCAGATTTGGATAAGATGGTGGTAGCTAGCTAGGCGGACATTTAAAATGCCCTACCACCAACCAAACCGAGTACTAAACATGTACCCTGCTGGGGATCGACCCGCGACCGCCGATTCGTAAGAATATCAAGAAGATAACGAGGAGGCGATGCTGTGGTGTGCATTGGATAGATTCGGTTTTTACTGGACATTATGTAAACTTGTACTGTCACGAGCTACGCACCGATCTACGGATGGACGAGGGAGGCAGTTGCGTGGCGGCGGTGATGCAGATCCTGAACTACCGTACGGTTTTGCGATGCACCTCTCTCCGTTAATAACTGTGCACGCCGAGACGCCCACGCCTAATAGGGCATAGTTCACAGTTGCATCGTGATGTCCGTTTTTTATTTATTATGAACCGTACTGCCTGCGGAGTTTGGTGTGTTATACCAAACATTTCCTATTACTAACGCAAATACCGTTGTTGTGAATGCATCTCAAAAACACGACAACGTCGTCCGCGCCGTATTTCCGTATCAGACACGTTGCCTTTCATTATCTGTCAGTGCGTCATGCAACGCGTGTTTACATACAATATTTAAATAATGACATTGTACTCACTGTACTTATACC
Organism: Oegoconia quadripuncta; assembly: GCA_949316235.1. Classification (NCBI taxonomy): domain Eukaryota; kingdom Metazoa; phylum Arthropoda; class Insecta; order Lepidoptera; family Autostichidae; genus Oegoconia; species Oegoconia quadripuncta. The sequence continues at coordinate 25,007,866 of OX438752.1, read as the reverse complement.
AAGTGATATTGTTTGTGCGGCAGAATATGTCTAGTTTTAGCCGTCGCGTCGGAGGTGGACATCTATTAAGGAGTACTGGTCGCTTACAATCTGTCTCACGACGCACAACACTCGCGACAAAAAACCCCCGTGTGATCGGGCCTACGTACTATGAGCATCTACCCGCAGATTTACGTGACGAAACAAATGACGACGCATTCATTCGCCAACTGAGAAACTTTTTGTTGGAAAATGAATTTTATTCTATTAAAGAGTATATGGATATGACATTTTAATAACCTCCTGACATGTTTTCTATTTTAATATATCTATTTTAACTTGTATTCAACTATAATTTGACAAAGGTGATTATGGCATATCAATAATCTCATGACATGGTTTATATTTTATTTTGTTTTGTTTTATTTCATTTTGATTATTCTAAAATGGTATGACGTTGACGTAACAATGGTTACATACTTATACTTTCTTAATTAATTTTGACATACATATAACAATATGTTTTACTATTGTATACAGGTATTTGTTTTTTATGTTATTATTTTTTGTTTTATGTTTGACAATCACTTTTATTTTAGATTTCATACATTTACGAAATTGTATGTATGACATGCTATTGTAAAAGTGAACTAAATAAATCTAATCTAATCTAATCATATAAACTGTGACACTTACATTACCCTTAAACATAGCATCCGCACGCGACGCTCTGACCCCGCAGTATTGTGTTTTTTTAATCAAAAACTGGTTTCGCGTTTGTCTACAATCTCACCTGATGGAAAGTGACGATGAAGCCGAAGATGTATCACGCGCACCCAGTAAATGCCTATTCACTCTAGACTTGAAGATCCCAAGGTTGTAAGTGTTGGGAAAAACAGCTCAGCAAAGAACAGCCATGTTTTTTTTTTCAGAAGTTAGCCGCTAAGTCAACCTGTGAGCGTTGAGCACTTTGTAAAATGAGATATTGTTTTCTTGGTCACTTGCCTCATATCAAATAAAATATATATACGAGTAATAAATTTATATGATTTATGTAAATTACCTACATGAACCCGTGCATAACGCCATACCATAGTAAATGCATAAAAGGTGACTGGATACGGAAAGCTGCAGAACCGTGCTTAGTGTTTCGCTTTGGGACTGGTCTACGTCCAGCTATATTGTGACATGTTAAATACTGATTGATTAAAATACATAATTTAAAAATAAAATATGTTGATTACCACCAGAATTTTATTTATTTATTTGAATAGCCTCAAGCCCTAGGTACTCTGTGTGTTAGAGCAAATAATGCAAGTAAAGCCATTAGATTATATTTTCAATACAAACATAAACTGTTTACTTGTACCGTCATTAAATAAGGGGTATATTTTCGAAAGCACTCGCAAACAGATCGCCATTTTGCGGGAACGCATTAAACCGTTAGATCTCAGATAATTCAGAACATCTCGCCCCACGTTTGGCGTCAAAGGGTGTCATGAATGAATATCTACCCATGATCCCACAAATCGGGTTGCTGCGAAATTTATTATTAGACTTATTATTACTTATTAAGTAATACTATTATTAATACTTACGTAATTGTGAATCGACAGAAAATGTGATCTGTTTGATCATCCTAACATTGATTTGTAATAAGATAATTAAGAAAGGATCATCCATCATCATCATGCAAATACAACTACATGTACAATACAAATACACTTTATTGTACAAAAGGAGAACATACATTTTACAAAGCACAATACTGAAAAGAGTACATTTAGGCGGCCTTATCACTAAAAACGATCTCTTCCAGGCAACCTTTGGGTGTAGGAGTATAACTTTATAGAACAGGCAGGTGTACCAACAATAGTAACAAGATTTTTAAAATAGTTCTTAAAATTTTGCAGTTGATTCTGCATAAATAAATCAGTCTCTACCCTTATATTACTTAAATACATAACTTTACGACCTTTATCCCAAACACAAGAGGCTGGATGTTTCAAATATTAAAATCTTTCGAAATATACAGAAATGCACACGTAACAGGAGATGAAGCCCATCGCCGTTGAAACGTGCAAATCGCCTTTTACGACAAAGACGAATTGGTTCTATTCTTTTTAAGGTCCAAAATCACATGGAATATTAATTAATATTAGCCCAGTTTTAATATTTCATTATTATAATGTGTTGTTATGAGATTGATTAAATAAAAAAATACATTAAGATGTGTGAAGTAAACTATAGCTACTTTATTTAGACATTTTTTATCTTTCACACAATTATATTATATATACAATCAATCCGACAGTGGAATATCCTAGGGTAAGTATGCGATAGCAGATACGGCGGCAGTGTGTAGACAAGTGCACTAGACCCGTGCAATTCGCCCTAATGCGCGTGCGACGTCTATGTTTATATTACGCGTCCCGCTGAGCACGAAACTTATCGAGCATTCAGAATAACACCCTCTTTGGGGTGACACGTGCCTGCAAAGATAATTCTTTATTTTAATTTTAGCTAGGTAATTACTTATAAATCAATGTTATTTCGTTTATTTGATTGCGTTTGTCGATTAATGTGGGATCTCGACTCCCACATAGAAGACTGTGTTCGATTCCCAGTCGGGCCAAGTTTACTAATGGACACTTAATGTCACGTCTCCACTGCTGGGGCACAGTCTCCTCTTATAAGGAAAGGGTTTAGGCTTCAATCGGTAGCGGTAGGTAACGTTGGTAATGGTGGATTTGTGTAAGAATAGTGAAATGTGTTTACGATGCCTATAAGGCCCCTTTTGGCTTAACAACGACTACGCCAATTGGAACTAACGAACTAACTAACCAGACCTAATGTGCCTCCGAAGTACGGAAAAGTGTTTAGGTTGGCGACTTGTCAATCTTGCTTAAATTCAATACGTTACATTATGTCTAGCTGATGCACGTCACACCCTCCCAACTTCGGTATAGCCAGGATCAGTAGTGGTGCAGCTGAAGTCGCCTATTACGCTACCTTGGGCCCTAAATTATTTAAGAAAGAAGAAAAGGTGACTAGGCATTATGTCCAGTCAAATACAGACATAAGGTGGCAGGATTTTATTGTATAATTAAGTTCTGAAGGGAGGTAGTTTTTCAAATTTAGATAAATAGGTTATTTAAGTACCTATGACGTGTTAACATCATCATTATAGAAGAGAGCGATTTTAGCCTTGCATGTAAATGTTTTTCAAGAAAATAAAAAAAATAAAGTCTTGTAGTCTAAACAGCTTGAGAGATTTGGAACTGTAACGTGTGGATGTACGGATTCGGCTTGGTCCCCAGTGTCATAGGATACATTTTATGGTAAGAAAATTCAACATGGCGCCCGTGAAGTACAAAATATGCTGTTATTTGGTTTTTAAATACACTGTAGGTGCCTACCGGTTAAGTGACTGCGCTTGAGCTATGGTGACTGAGAACAGCATAGCAAAATCGAAAAGGAGCGTTCGATTTATTATAAGTAGGATACTTAAGACATATCAAGATTTATTCCAGCATGAAAATGTTACTACGCTTACACGCGTCCCGCGACTATCTTGCCTTTTAAAGTTTTTACACTAATGGACCACGTGTACTGATATCGGATAGCCATATCCACTCAACCACTGCGAGCATAATAGGGTTTATTTTTATAAGGTTATTTTCTCGCTTCAGTAAGTACCTACGCTATCGAAGTGAGGTGAGGAATTCAGACTCGTTTCAATCGACTTGATGTGACTGTCGTAAATGTCTGGTATATCACAGCACTTTCGCTTCAAAGCAGAGCCTGTGCTCTGCAGGCTAGTACACAATGTCCAACAATCGACGGTTTCAAAATGTCCAATTCTTCAAATGTCCACAATGTCCTACGGTTTCAGATTTCAGAGACACCACTCCGCAGGTAATTATGTTTTTGTTATGCTTAACTGGCTACGCGTTTGACCACAATGTCACCTGATTGAAACGTGTCTGTTCATAATAATTGTACAGTCGACAACATGTCAAATGTAACAAAAGTAACTCTTTTTTTAATCCGACTGCCCAAAGAAACGTTTTAATGTTTTTCGATTATATGTATTACATACATACATAATGTCACGCCTGTTTCCCGTTGGGGTAGGCAGAGACCACAGACTTCCACTTGCTACGATCCTGACACACCTCTTCTGCTTCCTTCACTCTCATAAGGTTGTTCATACATGCTCGTCGGTTTAGGGTACTCTTGACTTGGCCTTTCTTTAAGACGTCCCCGATTTGATCATGGTACGTTCGCCGTGGTCTTCCCCTACCAACACTACCATCCACATTCGCTTTGTATATCTCTTTCGTAAGTCTTCTTTCATTCATCCTCTCCACATGTCCAAACCATCTCAGCATACCTTTTTCAATCTTTGTCACTACATCTTCATTCACACTGCTTAACTCCCTAATTACACTATTTCTGATTCTATCTTTCAGAGTCACCCCATTCATACTTCTCATTATATGTATTGCATGTAGATTTCTACTGACTCCTTAAGTCAAAACTGCTTGCCCGATTTCGACCAATGAAATCGTTACATTCATCTTGATTGTCATAGGAATTAGGATACATTTTACGGTAAAGAAATCCAATATGTTACCTGCGAAATGCAAAATATGCTGTCGGGTTTATTACTTATTTTATTGTTATGAAATTATGCTACTACGGTTTTAATTCAAACTACAGTTTCTTACACTTGGCGTGTCTATGTCGTACATACAACACAAGAATGGTTTTCGATGCATTCCTCATTTACAAAGGTTTTTGAAAAAAATATAATCGCTTGAACTTGACTATGACTGCAATTTTGAACCTAACTATATAAAAATATAAATAATTCGGACACTTACACTACTCACCGAGTCCCAAATTAAGCTTGTACTATGGGCTAGTAAATAAGGGATAAACATACATAAATATTTAAATAAACTCGAACATTTACCCCTCGCGGTATTCGAATCTGAAATCGTTGGTTTCGCAGACAGGGTCACTACCTACTACACCAATCGGTCGTCTCAGTTGGTCATGGGAGGTTTATAGAGTGATGACATGTTTATATTCATAACATAATGTGCTGTATAACGTATTCGCAACTTTCTCATGTGTTACTTACACACGTGTTTTGTTCACTTTACGCCCGATGGTACACTTGACCCACATTTCCAAATGTTTTTCATTCCGACGGTTTCACTATGCTCTCTTCACACCAAGTCGGCAAATATTAATTTCTGTAGTTTGTGTATGCGAATAGATCGGTTGAAAAGGTTTGGCAAATATTTCGATAGTCTGTTGTACCTATATCTGCTTGCTTAGAAATAACAGCAATGGTAATTATTTGCAAATGTCATTCATAGTTATCAACCTTGTCTTGTGTATAGTTACATTACATTTGATATTGAATGCAAGGTAAGGTACATACACACTATTTTTCAATTTATATTCTTGCTTTATTTTAAAGATAATTGGTAGGTATTATTTTATTTCTTAATCGCCGAAAGTACCTACTATAGGATCTTTTAAGAGGGTCTTGAATTTCAGTACTTTGCGCCCCGAGGGGGAATTGTAGTATCTGACAATCTTCTTATTCTGCACAAGTTCTCACTACTCATCGAATCTGTATCTCTTACGTATTAAAAGATAACCCATATTAAAAATGTGTACTACGACTTTTACTTAGAGTTGGTACCTATATGGTAACTAGAAGGCGGTGTCTGGGGTGTCACTCCCGCGATGACAGAATTTGGGGTCGATGCACGCACTCAAATCAAAACTCTCATTAGGCGGCTTCCCCGTGCGTCTTTTGTTCTCTTGTTGTGGCGGCAAGCTCTTCGAGGATCAGAGGGTCGTTTAGGAATTGTTGCTTGAGTAATGTTTGTCTTTATGGGTATACATTGAACACACGATATGTAAGTATTTGAGCTAATACTAGCTTTCCTTGATCTCGAAATAAAATTTTAAATTTAAATGTTACTTGTATTATCCAAGAAAAAAAAAATTATAAAAATAGTGAACTTTATCATTCTATATGTACAATTACAAAGCGGACAAACAGGCAGACGCGGCTAACGACTTTATTTTACATTATTTAGAGATTTATATTATATCTACTTAAATTATAAGGTCCTGAAATACGGGCAGATATTTTAAGGGAGTTCATTAAACTGACTTTTTTACTATGGCGTCTCTGTTTTGTTTCTTATTGTTTGTTTGTCATTGATAAGGGAACCTCAAAAAAAAATTCGCCGATCCACAGAACTGTATGGAACTAGATGGGACTGTGTGTATGTGTGTCTGAGGATATTATTTATTCATGTATGAGACAGCTGATTTTTACGTGATTTTAGAGTTGGTTCATAGTACCGCTCGATGGTCTAAACCAATATTAGATTTGTATGTACCTAACGCAACTTTCTTTATTTTACAGGTAAGATTGACGAACCAGCTATCGGGCAGATGCGTAAGTAAACGCTCAATCCAAGTTACAAATAACGTTAAAAATGCGGTACTCTGGATGTTTCTTTGTTGCTCAATCACGGCGAAATGGATGAACGGATTTGGGTGAAATTTGGTACACAGGTACGCTCGGTTTACCCTAAGGTAAGCGTGTACCTAAGTACACGCCATTATTTATTAAAGCAATAGAACTAGCGCGCTATAGGCGGTTTTAGGTACAGGTGACTGCATATGAGCCAAATGTAAGAAATGATTGCTATCGTAACGATAAAGAGGTGAAACAGGTTGCGCTGCAGAGGGACAGTTTGATAGATATTCATCTTTTAAGAACCTTTTTGAAGTAAACCAAAAAGCCATCGAGACGTGGCTACTTTCTGGGCCAAACTACTTTGGGTCATTATAATTTTTGCCATTGACTCTAAAAAAAGAAGGATACGCGTCGTCGACATGAATTATTTTCCCATAAGTTTGTGAAACATGCAAGTTGAAAAGTGGTGTTAAAGTTTCATTGCCAAGCGGAATGACATACAATAGGGGTGGGTCGTTGTCCGACGCGACTGTAGTGTTGGGCTAATAAGAACACAACACACATAACACAACTGCAGGTTGAACCCATACATTAGTTAGCTATGTAGTGGTTTCAATTGAAGGTAGTACATGATAAAATATTAAATATTTTCGTTTTTTGTAAATATATTCGGGAATATTTATGTCCGTCCACGCATCACCGCGGCTGTCATGAATGAACTGTATCAGCACCATTGCATATTGCTCGGGCTGCTCCGGAGCATTACTCTGTATCCGGAGTTCCGATAGAGCACGCGCGCGCCTTATTGTTGCATTTTGTTTGCGCGCGAATTGCACTTAATTTTTTTTTATTGAAATGTACTCTGTTCAAACCAGAGGGCTCATGCTGCAGAGCGTGTATTTATGTGAACAAACCTTTTTTCTTTAATTTTAGCAAGCATGTCGACTTGCTTGCTCGATTCACACTAATTGATGCTAGTGAAAATTAAAGTTCTAGATACTTTGACTGCTAATCTACAAAACTTATCTTCAGCAAAGATTCTTTCTTTCGAATAACTATTTAGCATGTGATACGTGCAAAGAACAAAAGTAAAATTGTGACATAGGAAACAGCGGAGCGGGCGCAAGGCCGTTGAGTCACCGTTGAGGATGAGATGTCTATTGTTTTGCGCGTGCGCCGACGACACTTGATGCGCTGTGACACATTTGATGCGCGCGACTCAATTAGAATACTATGTCTTGTTGTTGAAAAGGCGCGCCTTGACAGAGCCATACGTAGTGGTTTGTTGATGTTGTTATTGCTTAAATGATTGACATACAATATTATATACATCGAGAATGGTTGTGCAAAGTCTTGTACAAATAAAAAATGACAAAATCAATTTATCTGCACATCGGGCACATACAAATTATTTTGCCAATTACGTAACTATATGTATTTAGATTTGCGAATGAGCGAAAGTAAGTCCGGTACATGCTTGGTTGTATTTAGTAACAATAAAATGACAATATTATTTCGCACTATTAATTCGTATCTAAAGGAGCCAATTATGGTCGCCATAATCGAAATTACACGAGTACTGATAAATGGTTGACAAAAGACCGAGATAGAGGTACCCACCATCCACAGGTATTAATATAATCACATTAGAGGTCCTGTTAAATTGCTACAAAACAATATAACGACATTCCTAAACTACTTCATATACAAACACAGCATGACCCATCTCTTGTGAGATATAATCTCTACCAACCTGTTGTGGTGCAATTTTTTTTCCGTCCATTCAGCCTGTTGACAATAAAGTTTTTTCTTTTCCAAGAATGCCTGAATAGGCCTTTATAAGCAATTAGCTGTTCATTACGTGAGCTGCGTCCCTTAATCACGACGAATTTATTCTTGTTCCTGTAATTTAGTTGTACTTTTGAATGGGATTTTATCACTGTACGACCACAGACGGCAATAATTTTGTTGCTATTTTAGTCTTTATTTGCCATTAAAGTCTAAGGAAATGAATTGATGCACCTGACTTGAAGGTATGTTGAGAGCGGTCTATAATGGTGGACACATTACGAACCGCTCTTAACATGCCTTCCGACACTTTATGCTAGAATTTGCCCCAATTAGGGTTGCCATCTACAATAGCCGACAAGGAGCCATGACACACTAAATTTTGGCGTATTTTAAGAGCGAGAGTATTTTATCTCTCACGGTAGTTCACTCAAAGTTTAAGTCCAAATTTTTCGATATGAATAAACCAAACAAAATTAGAGCGATTTTAAGTTTTCCATAGTAACAGAAAAATGCAATACATTCTTTTAAATTCGATATTTTGAAAATATTTTCTACTAACTATTTATTATCTTATTTATCCTGCTTATACTTAAAAAGTTTCATTAGAATCGGTCTATTCATTTCGAAAAATTTGGACTTGAAAGTTTGTATGAACTACCGTGTGGGATGAAAGCTCTTAACACGGTTCTATTTTCCTTTTTTCTCATAGTCTTTTTTTCGCGCGTATGAATGTACCTATGTGAAATTCTTTATTCCCTCGTATCACGCAAACGGCTAGATGGATTTTAATTAAAGAATTAACGTTACAGTCGTCATCATCCAAATCATAGGATAGATTACGTCATAAGACCTAAAGAAAATTGACAAAATGAAAAAAAAAAATTGTTCTGGAACTACATTAAAATAAATAATAATATCATGAGAATTATGAAAATGTGTATTACAATTTATTGAGACATACAAAACAGCAGATGAATTACAAAAACGTTTCCATCGTTTAAGCTGAATTTTTACAAAGTTTTTTTTTTAATTAGGTGGTTATTTACTTTATTGTTGTGTCGACGATTGGTGTAGTGGATAGTGACCCTCTCAGCGAATTCAACTGCTCGAGTCCCGCGAGGGGTAAATGTTTGTGTGATGAATACGAACATTTACTCCGAGTCATGGATTTTTATAGAAATATTTATGTATGTTTATCCGTTATCTAGTATCCATAGTACAAGCATTACTTAGTTTGGGACTATGTCCCAAATATTTATTATTACATTTATTATTATTATTAATGTTTTTGATGGGATAGAGAAACTACGGCTCATGCTAGCCCGGTTATCTTAGAAGGTGTGGAAACAATTTGATAGTCGGCATAATTGCCCCCTTGCGTTAACTCGCTTGCTGAGCATGTCGAATAGGCAAATCCATTTATAACTTAAGTTACGTCCGTCAGTGGACTTGTGCTTACAAGTGGGTACATGATTTAACTCGTCACGTCAATGACGCTAGCCCGTTTTCCTATTGCCACGAAAAGAAGAGAGGGGCTAGAAACCATCATACTCATAAGACAACTAATAACGTGACGTCACTCGCGGGACCTATTTGTACTCCCTTCACAGTGTTTGTTTGTAATTATATTGCTAACCGTCGCCGCCTGGCACCGTCTGAGTATCTACTGTGAGTCACCATGCACCACGCCCAATGCATACATGCAGACATATATATAATAATAAATAAATATCCTTAGACATACACATAGCGCCTTATTTTTTATGTTTATATAAGCTAGAGTTAAGTTAAATTTTCTTATTAAAAACGAACGGCGAAATATTGTTGTTATTTTACATAACTGTAAATTGAAAATTTAGAAAAGCCCGAAAGACTATGTTATCATCCAAATACAACTGTCTTAAAAGCTGAAATATAACCTGTACTTTAATTTACGTTTATAATATAATAATAATTTACGGGGAGTAAATGCAACAAGTCGTAGAATTTTCTTCTCTTGCTTAAAAGTGGTGTAGAAAAGTGTTTTACCCTGTTTTATTATCTCTGGCCATATTTATTAATGTGCTGCGTGGTTTCGGCATATAAAAAGAATAGAATCAACCCGTCTCTTCCCGTGGGTGTCTTAAAAGACGATTAAGGATTTCCACCAAAAATATCTGTAGATTTGCACGCTCACCCCTTGCATTTCGCATGTTGTTTCAAGCATTAAACTTTCGAACGCCTAAACACTAATGTTTGGGTACCTCTGACCACACTATTTGGGATAGACGTCGTGACGTTATGTATGTTTGCATGTATATTTATTATTAAATTTCAGTGAAAATTATTTTGAGGAAAACAGTTACCAACCATCTGAAATTTGCGGTTCTGATTTCTAAAGCTAAATCAAAATCAAAATCAAAAATATTTTATTCAATGTAGGATACAAAAATATCACTTATTGAAAGCCAACATGCTATTTTTCTTTTTTTAACTACAGCGCTTCACAAGGTGTTATGGTTAGGGAGAAGAAGCGACAAGAAACTCCGCAACAACACATCTTTTCAACTAGTCTCCATCCTTACAACAATACTACATCTTATATTACATATTACAGCTAAGTTTTTAAGTCGGAGTTGTGGGTTTGAAGCTCTAAGTTGCCTAAGTTTTATTGCAATGATCCTGTTGTGATTTATACATATGTTATATTTGACTGGAATAGCCTACAAACGTACGATAACAAGCCTGTAGCCACTGTGCTATAGTGTATTAAATGGAACCGTGGCATATTGCCATTGCTTATCTACCGTGCAGCGAGCTTCATTTAAGCAACGTAATACACTTCGACTCGAGCGTAAATAATCCAAATCCATTGTTTCACAACGCGGGACAGCTCGATCAATTGTGCTTGTGACATTTTATGATGTATTGCTAATCGGATATTCATTAGCCAATGCGCATTCTTACCATGGAATGCAATATCCGCTATTGGAATAAATCCTAGTTTAATCCAAAAGAAATTTGACCACAATCACGCCTGATGCTAAATTTAAACTGAGGGCGATGGAGAAATCTTATGGTTCACATTTTTAGAATGGACCAAAAGAAGTGTTTGGCGAAAGTGCCAAAACTCCTTGTTGCACGCAAAATAGACAGGTACAAGGAGACAATTAAGCGGTTTCATTGCTACAATTATTATCCGTGGAAATTCGACGATGAAGCATTCGAGCCATATTAGTGTATATTGATTACTAATTGGACGATCCTGAATTTGTAATTTTCGGGATAAACTAAATGTAAGCAAAGAGTTCCTCATTGCATTAGTTAATCGCAAATTGTCAAACGCTTGCTGACAAGATGATGTTGTCTGAGCCAGTATTAATCAATCATCTACTAAACTGAATACCTCACCTAGTATATAAATATAACCTAAAATCTTCAGCATCAACAGCAAGCAAAGAGTTTAAAGGAATAAATAATTGAGATGAAAAAATCTTAACTTGCACATGCGTGTGAGTCATGTCGAGCTCACACCTACTTGGTTTAAGTAATACGTACAGGCGAACGTGGCAATTTACCACGTTTCTTTAATGGAGACACAACAAAGGGTTAGACGGGCCAATGGGCGTGTACAATGCCGGGACAACAATAACAGAGTCCGCGTTCACGCCGGATTTATTTGACTTGAAATCTCTTTGTGGCGAAAAGAGCTTGACTTATAATCGCTCTGTATTTGGACTGAAGTTTATTCGAACTATCAAAACACACCTGTCTGTAGCGGACTAATCAGTACATCTAACATTACTTCAATCAATCTCATTGCATTCGCTCTGTGGCGTAGATAAGTTCCTACTCGTAAGCACTTAGCATCGAGCAGCTGATAAATTTCGTAATCGGTTTCCGTAAACCCATGGTAGAGGTCAGGTCTGATCAATTTGTGTGTTTCTGAAAATAGGTTTTCTAAAGTACAGTTACTTTAGAAGTCTACGATAATGTAATCATATCAACTGCCCAGGTAGATAAATCAGGTTGCAGATATCGCTGCTGCACTCTCTGGGTCTAGGAATCTTCAGTCGTCTTTTATTTACTGGAAACCATAAAACTGGTTGAATGTAAAAGAAATTCGGAAACCTATTGAAGCTGATTGTTTAGCCAATATTAACGGTTCTATAATTTATGATGAGCTGGAGACTGCATCTCATCTGGTGGAAAGTGACGATGTAGCAGAAGACGAAGCAAGTGATCAAAGTCAATGCCTATATTCGCCCTAGACTTAAAGATTCCTAGATTGTTAGATTCGGGAATAACAACGGCAGTAGGGAGTTCCTTATCTTAGCGTCAGCATTATGAACGAAGAACTGAAACGCTTAGTGCGTATAAGCTCGGTATATTGATAACAAAATATTCTCTATATGTCGAGGATCTTGCTACCTGAAAACTAAACGTGATTAAATTCGCTGAACCACGAGGCCTGTCTGTGCTCTATTTTTTGCTATATAGAATGTTCACTACGCGTGAATCCATAGTTGGCAAAACAGCTGGCCAAGTCGGATGCTATTGTCGATTGTTGTACGCTGCTTTATCGCTTCATTTATACACATTTCACTCAAAGTAGAGTATCCATCTGTTCTATATTATATGTTAATTCATATTGCGCTTCTCTGCGACGGTAATGGCAGAAGTAGTAGCGCTGTTGCAAATCGCTGCAATATCTTACTGTACTGCAGCATTATGCTGAACAGAGCCTTTTAAATCTACAGCCACATTGTCATTATAACTTGTCTCATGTATTTAATTGTTATTTAGCTTGTGTATTTAGCGTTCATTGTGTTTTTTTTGTGGTTGTATGTTTACTATGCAGGGAATAAATGTGTAAAGGGAATTTATCTATCAGATTTTTTTAAGTGCTTCTTATATTAGACTGGTTTGACAATCCGTCGACATGAAAAGTCTGCTTTACTGAGATTTCCCTTACGCTAACCAAGGTTAAATATAATGCCCTCAACCCTAGACTGTCATTGACCAAGAGAGGAAAGTCCTAGTGAAGTAATTGCCAGTCTTAATTTTCCCAGTAGTTAAACCGACGGCAGTTATAGTCTGCACGTTTATACAAATATTTCGTAATGGCGCCATGGACTGCGTTTATGCAACAATTAACGGCGTTTAAGAGCCACTGCCCGCCCGCTTCCCTGAACCGTTTCTCCGGAACTATAAAATTATGGTGGAGGTGTGGCGAGGGACGGAATAAGACTGGTAAGTGCGAGAGGTACAATGTTCATATTAAATGTCCATCTGTGTCCCTGTCATTTAAGACTAATAGTCAAGTTAAGAAACTCTGAATTGTTGAACATTTGCAGTCGGCAACTTGCAAATGTTGTTTTATTCAATACTCCAAAGATGTCAGATGAGTATAGACAGACTGTGACAGTTAGTGGTTTTACACTGATTCACAAATCGAAGCATGTTTTGTAACATAGAATGCCAACTCGTATTTGTTATGGGTTTGCGCTATTGTAATGGACCTAGGTCTTGATACCGCCCTGGATTAGTCAATGCGAACGGCCCCCGACTTGTGCAAAAAGCGCAATGATAGCGGACTAGCGGGCTAAATATAGCCGGCGATGTTAATGAAGACGGCAACCGGATTGGAGCTGACAGGACTCTCCTGATGGATTCAGACCTAAGCTCTAACATAGGCAATAAGAAAAAAAATATAAAGATCGTTATCAATTGTTTGGAGGCTACCAATTTGCTGGTCTTCCACCAATACTGAAGCCCATCAAGAGGAGTCATAGGCCTTCTGCCCATCGTCTTTGGTTAATGACGAGTAAAGTGCACGACCCTCGTATTGCAAAAGTAAGCGTGCGCCAACAAAGACCACCGACGACTTTAAACAACCTATTTCGATAGATCGCTAACACGAAAACAAACGAAAGTGTTGGCTGTACCCCTTATTGCGAAACCGGGCGTGCGTCGGCGACGACGTATGGCCGACCTATTTCGATCAAATCGCCCGCCTGGAAACTACAATTGTTACCGATCACGATTCCTTTCGCAAAGGTGAAAAATATACTGAGAATGCCACGACTTGTCATTTCGCAGTCACGAACAGCGAAATGTCAACTGAATTGTGCAAGACCTTTCACATGTGTGAAGGGACCATCAGTCACGGTTATAATACAGACTGCATTCTGCGGAAATGGAGATGAAAGGTAGCAACGTGTCCGTACTCCGCCCAATTTTACGTTATTTAAGTCTATAATCGCATCTAACCTAATTATAAACATGTTAACGCATAAAAACATTGAAGATTTAACTACTTACAGTTACAGGTCTAATCTACATTTAAAAGGAACTTTCCTCTAATCCCCGTAATTAAGTTACTAATTTAGACTGAAGTAATAAGGTTAACCAGCAATTAAACAAGTAATAACGCAAATACATCTATTGCAGATTGATGGCCACATTACACGAGAAACTTACCATTTACGACTTCCTAATCGCTTTGTGAACATCCAACCTTTAGTGCATTACAAGTGGGGAAGAAGGTAAGTGTGTGAGGCCGGCGCGGGCGCAGCCGAGTGGGTCGCGGGTGGTATTCAGCTCGGTGCTAATCTCTGTGCAGTGACATGTACTTGCGATTATTTTTAATTGCCACCAGAGTAGAAAACCTTGTTTGCTTTGTTATTTCGATTTTAAAAAAGTATGAGGATGCTGCCCTTTATCAGTGGTACCTATTTTCATATGTGATATCAAACATTTTGCTAACTAACTTTTACTATGTATATTGTTTGGATTCGAAGTATGTATTGGAAAATCCAAATAGAGGATTTGGGAATAAATTTTAGTTACCAAAGTAAACGTTAACTTATCAAAAAGCTATTTATATGATATCGAAGGTAATAGACTTGCCGATTAATGGAAACTTGTTCCCTAAAGGTCGCTTTATAAATTCATCGACCACAACGAATGAAACGGATTAAAGAGAATTATTTTTTCTTTTCCCGACATTTGCAAGTGTAAAGATTTTAAATGAACCTCGCACTCTGATATGCAGTGACATTTAAAGGAATGCAATTGTGACTATGAGAATGCAAGATGATCAGCAATTAACGGATGAACCTTTCAAGTATTGTCGCTTCCTTCTCCACTAATGATGATGGATAAAGGTCTGACACTTCAATATAGTTAAAAGGTCTCTTAATGGCCGAAGATGTCGAAAAAGTAAAATTGGAGGAAGTAGTATCTACGTACGTTCTACTACCGTCATGGCATATAAATATTATATGCCATGACGGTATAATTGACGGAATAAATATATTCTGCTATTTCTGAAACTGTTCGCTGTAGAGTTTTACTTAAGCTTGTCTTTATTATATCATTTGACTTGTTTGTTGTAATATTTAGATTTTTAGAGGTCGTAGATTTTCAAGACTGCCATAATATGATGCTGCTCCTCAACAATGGTGCTGTCTTGTGCTCAACGCCCCCTGTTAACGGATATCGACTTTAGTAATTAATCAATCCCCATTAACAATACAAAATAGTCGCTTATCCTCTAAATTCTCTTCTAAGTGTCCATGAAATTATTCCACATGTGTTTGTTACAAAAAAATTCAGTCATTAACTTCGACATTCATTACCAGTGTGACAATGAATGTAACTCATGTCAGTCTCTAAGAATAGAGAAATGACGAATGCTTTGCATTCCTTGTCTCGACCTCGGTACCTTCCACGTCGCTTGATAGCTCATAAGTTCACATCCACAAGGCTCTTCCAACTCGACCTTTTCTAACATCAGCATTTACTGTATTCTTATCCTTGTCCAATCGAGGCTAGGTCCAACCATTGGCAGCCTTGCAGTAAATTACCAGTAAGCATCTTAATGTACCTTAATCGTCGCTAATGACATCTCAAATACTTCCTCTTTAGATGTAAAACGTGACTCTGGTCAATCTAACAAACCGATGGTGAAGCGAATTGACGAAAAAACCGTTTTAACCGCGTAATTGGTAGGAAAAAGATTGGGAGATTTTTAATAACTTTTATTGTTTGTGTTTAAAACCGCAATGTAATGGCAGTTTGCCTTCATTTGAATAGCGTTTTAGGTCCACGTCTGTCTGTTTAGGTTTCTTGTTTGGCCAGACTTCCACAGACATAGTTTCACATAGAGCACTGGTAAATTTTCTTTCAACATTAACCAATATAGGTAATAGTGATACACATAGTCAAGTATTCTTACATTGAACTGGAAAAAAAGATGATAACATAAATGTAGCATGATGTGATGATGTCACTTTACTTAAACTTGACGCCATGTGTAATAAATGTTTATGAGGTAACTAAAGTCTAATGAACGTGTGTTACAGAAGCTACTCTGCTACTTGCATTTCCAACATGTTTCGTCTATTGTTTCCAAAATGCCGTCATTATTACAAACACATTATTCGGTAAGTGTTGCAAAGTCACCGACATAATTAGGGTTCGTTCCCACTCTATATTTGGCTGAAACCAGTGCAAGTAATTAGTATATTATGTTGAAGATACAGGGACGTACTTATAGCGTAGAGAAAACGTTTTTAGTTTAGTTAGTTGAATATGCTTTCATGGGTCATTCTTATGGTGCAATACGACTACACATACAATAAGGTTTGCTGGTATCTGTTTCTTCATAGATCTAGATGGCTACTGTATAGTTGACCATCACTACAGGACCACGTTTCCGATGCAAGTTTTAAGTGTACCTTTTATAGAGGACGGACGGACACAAATAGAAAAATATATGTAAATGTTCTTTAATTATTAGTGAAGATAGTGTAGATGTTCTGTATTTTCATCATTCAAACGGACCCCTCAGCCCCTCGACTATAGTCGTACGGCCCGAACAGTAATTAGTGTGCATGAAGCCACGAATGCAGCGCTCATCAGCATGGCCATAAGCGGCAGTCGGCGGCGGTTCGCACGCTCCACATTGTGCGCCGGCGCAGCGTTCGTAATACAAACTGTGGATCCGTTTACGACAGCTTGAATGAAATTTCTGGGTCACAATTTCTCTAATATTTATGTTCGTCACCATTATTCGGTAATAAATAGATTTGAGGCTTTGCTTTGTTTCTAGTTGCAAGATATAGAAACCTAACGTCACTTTACCATATTCCCTACATATTTATAGTTAAAGAAATAGGGTACTTTCAGGATCATATACCCCTGCATTGTCATTGATTAGATTTAGGTATCTAGGAGGTAGACCTCAGCACTTTAGCAGTTATTTCATGTATACCTTTTGCAGCATGTACTTACATCAGTACCTCAGCTGCATTGTTTTGCTCTCATTCCGTTGATACCATCGCGGCACGGGCGGCGACGATAAATTTAATTAACCACCTGTCTCTACCAGATTATGTTATCTCAGACTACCCGCGCCGAAGGAAAAATAGAGAAAAGATAGATAAGATATTGCTAGGTTTTAATGAAGCAAAATGTAGTACTAAAGTCAGTGGCGGGAAAAATAACGTGGAGTTGAAGTGAAACGTTTCAAAGAAAATATTAAAATATGTATTTGAAAAGGAGTTGCCCTTGTTTTTGAAGAAACGGAAAGTAACCGAATATCAACTGCTGCTGCATTAATAATATAGAGAGAGCATCTTGAGTGTTGTATACAGTAACCATTAGTCGCAACTCTGACGTGACTTCGAGTATAATATACGGTGACAATATATGAAGAAAGACCTTTCACAAAAGTTGTTATAACTTTTCACAATTATTAGTCCTGTAAGTTAACCACGTTGCTATGAAAGGTAATAAACCAGCCTGGTCGAATAACTTGGGAAACCGAACATACCATCTTCTATATTTCTCAAGAACATTTTTCACGTGGTTTCCCTTTCCACTGTCACTTGCATCATAATATATTAGGCTTAACCCACAAACAAGTAACGTTACGTCCAAATCTCGACAATACAACGACGTTAACCGTTCATTATGCGCAAGAGCAACATTGAATTATTTTCGCTCGTGACATCCCCTCGTTTCCGGCTCAGCTAATGAGCTTGCTTTTAGTATGATTTAGTTTCATGTTTAGTTTACTGTGCTTTATTTTTATGACACTACTAATGAGAGTATAATGTCTGTTAAAAGGTCAGACGGCGCATAGTTTTCATTGTTTCAGCTATTTTAGTTATTACCTTCATAATTTTCGTACGCAGACTAAAGATCATTATTCATTTTGTTAGGTATAGAGAAATACCATACAATGTGAGATCGATGTGCGAGGCTGATTTATTCCACGGCATTGGTCAATCAATACCAGATTGATGAA
Source organism: Oegoconia quadripuncta (assembly GCA_949316235.1). Lineage (NCBI taxonomy): Eukaryota > Metazoa > Arthropoda > Insecta > Lepidoptera > Autostichidae > Oegoconia > Oegoconia quadripuncta. The sequence goes on along the minus strand of OX438752.1, from coordinate 24,989,279 downwards.
TTCTCGTCATTTTCTGCTTTTCGAAACCTTTTAAAGAGAAATATTGTTCCGTGTCCAACAAAAGATGACTGAGTAGGTTGTTTACTCATATAGCGTAGATTTATGTATCAGCCTACATTTGTATTCCGGAATAAGCTGTCAGATGTGGTGCATTAGATGTTTTAATCGATACCAAATACATCGCAACGCCTCAAGCAATACGAATCGATTCGACTCACCACCTCCAACATTCTTTTTTTAGCTATTCTAAAGAGCGATGCTTGACCGAACATCTGAAGAGTTCATTTACGTTACGACAGCCAATAAAAAGAGCTTAACAACAAAAAAGACACTAATATTGTAAATCCTTCACTCTATACTTTGCTTTTTGCCAATTAATATTTATTGCTGTCGGGAGTGTTTCACCACGCAAGTGGTTCCACGATTATGGGTTCATTTTGCAAGTTAGTCTGTGTCTGATCAAGCGTGATTTTAAACGGTGCGATATATTATAGTCAATTCATTCGCGTGACCTTTGTGTGGTCTAGTGTTTGAGCGTAATCTTGATAGAATAGCATAGCCAGTCTCTATCACGGAGGCTCCGAAAGACCGCCAACATGCGGAGAGCGTGTGGGAGTAAATGATTTATAGCTATGCTTAAAATTAGTCTTGAAATTACGACAGTGGATTACTCTTATAATTTTTTTGTGTATGACATACGTCAGATCGACAGTGTACGTTCTAATTCCGACCCGACCCCTGACCTTTGTTGTATTGGCATGTCACGAGGGACCTTGGGTGCTGGATATTAGACCGGGTACCCGCTGGGCTGCTCTAAGTCTTTCTAATCGTGACCGACCACACGGCCTTCGGTCGCCGCTCCCTTTAGATTTTGCGATATAGATCTACATGTCTTATTTATGCTGCGCTTTAGCAAGAAGTCGTTATGGGAAAAGATGGAGTGATTGTTCTGTTTTCCTAGACAGGTGGTTCTTTTTTTATGTAATTTAAGATTTATCTACCCTCTTCTTCTATGAAGTTATTGCAGAATGATTTCTACATTTTTAGTTGTTGAGGTAGGACTTTAGTTAGAAAACATTATAATAGTGTTGTTAGTGTAAGAAAATGCTTCGAATTGTGGTACATACTTTTATAGGTAGTTGAATTCTCTCCTAAATCATCAACCATCCACATTCTGGTTATTCCAAAGACAACTCCAGTGACCTTTAACGAAACATGACACTGTACTTGTAGGTATACTATGATTAAATAATTAATTTTACATGTCTTTTTGTCCTCGACTTGTTCCTGCGTTCTCTAACCACTCCTAGTTGTTTTGAGATAACGATCTCGCAAATTGATATAATACCGATATAACTTTTGCATCATAGATAATTATAAAATTAACTTTATGGTTGTTGTATACCCTTCGCGGCCCAGGGTCGAGATCCTTCTATGGAATGAAAATCTTAGAACTCTAGTACAAATTTATTATTATAAGGTATATTTGATAAGGGAAGACATGTTGATGAGGGCAATTAGAATTGCACTAGTATAATATATGGTGTGGTGGTGCCGTAGATTACGAGAATCCAGTGAGCAATAAACAGCAGTTTACTAACGAAGGTATCGAAGAAATACTTAGTATTTTATCTTTATGTTATATTACAGTACATAACACAATGTTTGACAGAGGATTTACTACAGTACTTTGTTAAGATGGTGGTAGCTGGCAATTTCATATTCCGGATAAAATCTATCATCGAGGTCTGATAATTACGACGTAACGTTGGTAAAAGTACTTTAAATAATAATTATAATATCCTTGTCATTGATTAATAGCTCACTTGAAAGCTAAATACTAATTTCGACTAATAATGAACTACCTGCTAGTTAAATTTATTTGGTAGCTGCATGCACTCAGCGTAGCCTCAGGCGATTTGCTCACTTGAGACTTTCAACTCTACTAGGTGATTTGTTATTTTGCTAAAAGCTATTTTAGATCCGTCAATATGTATATGTTAAATTACGCCTTAGGTCTTTAGCAGCCTACGCGATTGTAGATTTTAAATCAACTTCACAAATGTCCACTCTTGGCGCTGTTGGATTAGTATAAAGCTATTGAGAGCCTATTCGCGATGTGGTTTTCATGGAATTTTGATACCACTTTTCACAACTGAAAATTAATCCTAAGTTCCCGATACGTGTTTTAGCTACATGAACAAAACTATAATGAACAGTGAGGATGTGACCGGTCAGTGTTTATTGCAACTTGCCACGAAATAGAATCACACATGCCTTACGTAATCACTAGGGGAGGATATTGGCCTTGTACCACAATGGCCCAATGCGGATTGGTAAATTTGTATCAGACTAGTACGGTCCTCATGTTTTCAAGCTGCACAAATGTAACTCGAACAACCAGGTTCGACTGTTTAAAGCGCCTTCAAAAGCGCTCGACTACTCGTATAAATAAAGGTACTCGTATCATTCAAGGACTGACAAGGCTGAAAGTTATAGGTTTTACCGGGCTTGATTTCCGCAACTCGACGCAGCTTGCGCCTATTTTGCGTGATGGGTTGCCGACACTACTCTTGCCAACCTCCAGGAAGCCTAGCAGACCCTTGATGTTGCTTCTGGAAGCGACCCCGGTGCCCCGAGGTACTGTGCCCTGTAAACTGCCACACCTGGACATCCTAGGATGACGTGTGCGGCTGTTTCTTCTGCCTCCATGCACGCTGAAAATTACTTGGCGTAGTTTTTATGTTAAATCAAAGCAGTCATCAACCATGGCTTATACCGGGCGGCGTGAAAACACTGACTGTCAAGTGGGCACTAATCTGATATAAATTCACCAAACAGAACTTCACACATATGGTGGACTACGTCCATGCCCTCTGCTAATGAGAGGAGGGTGTGTCCCAACTAGTCCCAACAGTGTGTACCATTACTGCTTAACAGGATAGGAGAGTTAATTGCATTATTGTTTTCTGGCAATTTGGCATAAATATCCAACTACTATTGTAAAGGCGGTTTGGCATTTGTTACTCAATCACGGCCAAATAGGAAATAGGATACTTTTCATTCCGATATAGTGAGTAGTGATAAATAAATTACACATATTGAGCGAGCGAAGGCACGGTTAAATACTAGTCCTGTATAAGTTTAGAGTTATTCACATTGTCATAGCACGCTGCTAGGCTTTACGACATTCTGTATAAACATGCAGACACGTCATGTTGGTATGAGTACCTTATATGTATGAATACTGCTTAGAAATTATTTATTATTAACTCATTTATAATGCACTTTGTTCTTTTATGTAACCTTGTTCATATGTGGAATTATCGATCGGTATGCTGTTCTCAAGCAGTCTATATCATGCACACTTAATCGCTACATTATCGTGCATACGGAGATCAAATAGGACCATGTTCACTCCAGTGACACAGAGTTTCGAAATTCGTTTGTATTTCAAATACGTAAATATAAACGCTGTTATTGTTTCACAATGTAGCACTAATAAATAGAGTTAAAGGGGGTCAACGGTTAATACTCGAGACTACATGAGATGTTTATACATGTTATTTATTTATGGTATGATCTTTGTGATCGACCACTTGGCATACAGATAGACAGTTTTAGATACAAGCGACTAGGGTATGACTGAAGATCAGTTAGTCGAAGCCGAAGGTTCGACTTTAAACATAGACTAGATGAGATTACTAAAATGTTCTTAGGGAATTGTGGAAAGACGGAGAGGGAGGGGAGGACCACGAAGAAATTACATGCAAGAATAAAAGGAGGCTAAAATCGTGACGTATAGGTGAAAGAGGTAAATGATAGTGTTGGGAATCTAATAAACAATATACTATATTAGCGTGTAAACATAAAACAACTACTGATCCAGTCCATGGTAGCATCAGCATCATCCATAGATTTAATCCTGGTTCAGGATCTGATTGTTGTTAGTCTGGGTAGTTCAGTGAGTCATGGCCGTTCGTACGTTTTCTAATCATCTTGTTTGGCTATGTAATAAACTATTTTTAATATAATTTATTAACAGACAGATGGCGATTACTCCATCGACCGACAAGAGATAAATTAATGTTATAAATGTAGGAAATAATAAGTGTTATTTAAATAGGGGGTGGTTTATGCCTTATCGGCGTCAGCGAATCAAAATGTCCTTTTTTGCGTCCGAAGATGGCCGAAGCCGAAAGTTCGGTCGGACACTAAACACGACAATACCTCTCCTCCGTTGAGTGCTTCATTAGCGAATATTCACAACATACTTTCACAGTGGGAATGTTTTACTGTTTCCAACTCGCATGCGACACGAGACGCGGTATTTGGCAAAAACATACCTACGTTATCATGTCTTCAAACTTATGTGCAACAATTTACATTCGTTAATGAATTTTTTAAGCAGGAAAATTTTATGTATGATCAATGTCTTATAATTTCAATAAGCAATAAGGTTGCTTGGGCCTTGTCAATTGGATTTTGTTTGGAATTGTATAATTCACAGATCCATAGTGCCAAAATACCAATTCTACAATCTGAACGGAAGACTTGTATTCGGATAAATGTGTTACAAACTCATCGAACTGGTCCTCTTTAATCTGTTAAAAAATAACTGTAGGCTTCAATTATAAAGGAAACCTGATAAAATGTTGACAGCACATGAGAACGTATCAGAGCACCGGTAACGCGGGCAGTATAGATTGGTCATGGCGATACTGAAGTGGCCACGTGATCAGCTGTGAGTCATGCGTACGCGCAATGTAAACAAACCTCGCCATCTTTGATACGGTTTATACAGAAGTTGATCGTGTGTTCGCAATTATTTGCTGTTTTTGGGTGAATTGACCTTGTTTGCTTGAACGAAAGATACTTAGCGAAATGTTTATTTCAAGGCCTCCATCATTATCGGCCTACGCTGCTAACGCGCTTTTATGTTGCTAAAGGGTATCTATCTATAACTTTTACGCTGCGAAGTATGAACGACCACACATCTAACAATGATTTGAGACGGTTTTAACACGCTGATAGATAACTGCCAATGACGCATTATTTAAAAAGTTTTAAGAAAATCTGCAACTTCAATTACAGTAAAAAATTATACAAAACTTTATCGTTTTTTTGAGATAGCTTGCTTCCGCACGCCTTGAGTTTATGTCATTCTCTGACCCTTCAATCATCTTATGCAAAATATTAAGCTATTCTGATGCTTCGCAACGTCTTTAAGGAATACTAAATGTACTGAAGATTTTGAAATTTTTCTGAGTCCGCGAGATCAGCCCCTGTAGCATGACATCGTTTGTTGAGCGCGACGTAAGCGTGAGAGTGGGATAGTTGTAGGTATATTTCGTCCAAGCGAATGGGCAGGACAAATATTATCTCGCGCGACATAAACTTTTATCGCGCCTGTCATGCTACTAGCGCTGGTGTCATTAAAGATTTATCGTGCGGATCCCTGTGAAGAAAAAACAGGACTAACGCATGTATTCTGAGATGAAGTGGATCTATGACTGTACCCTTCTCCTATTTACTTCCTCGTTATTTCCCTCTAGTATCAGTAGTCCGATTGAGTAGTCCGATGATCGCACTACTGAGAGTTTTTCGGCTCAGTAGTCCGATGATCATCGGAATACTGAGCCTTTTAGTCCGATTATTTACACATTTCGATCGACTTCCCGAAATAAGAAATGGATGCGGTAGTATTAACTTTATTTTTGCATATTTAGACTTGCATATTTATTTTTTCCAACAAGCTAAATGTAAAGCAATTTTATACAAAAAAATATGTACTCCTATTCTGCCACCAGTCAACTGCATCTGAATTTCTTTAATGAAATCATCTTTGTCTTTGGGTGTCACGTGGCTTTCAAACAATCGATCGAACAAATCAAAGAACGAGGTGTGTGTAAAGCCATAGTAGAAGACAATGAGTTGCTTCCAGAAATGGTAAGATAATCGGGGCGTTTTTGCGAACCATATAATCTTTTGTCGACGTGGACTGGTGAAGGTCTTCCGCGTGTTCTTGTAATGGCTGTCGTCGTTTTATAGTCTCTAATTCGTGCATGGGCGTTTAATAGAGCCACAGGTAATAAAGTACGTGAGGTTTTGAAGTTATTTTATTTTCATATGGTAAACGAAAAGACTATATCAGCCTTGCCTCAGCACTTCTTCTATTTTACTTTGTACCACGAAGGCGCCATGTTATAGATATGGAGTGTAAGCTGCTTTGACCTTGGCCCAAGAAGCAGAACGCAGAAGAGGCAAAAGTGAGTTTCCTGTGGCCACCATCCAGCTCTAACGGCAACCCTGGATACAATTTACGACCAGTTACAAAGTTCGTAAAGAGGCGCGCCAGACTATTTGTCAAAACAAATCAAACGAGCCCGAACTCGACGGTGTTGCATTTATTATAGTTCTTTTTGGCTTCAGCATCAGACCAGCTTAATGCACTATAATATTACATTGTCGCTCAACTTACATATAGGTACGTATTCAAAGTTTCAGCTCGATTGAACCCCAGGAAGCGGGTCAAATTGAACTGTCACATTTGATTACAGAAACGGAACTGATGAAGCCAAATAAATGCTTGTGTAATAGACCACTGCCATTTTTTTCATCATTAAATTCCTGTGGTTTATTTTTCAACGGTACCGTTATAAGAATTGTAGGAATTGCTCTTGGTTGCAGATTCCCTTAGAAAAATGTGTTCTGCACAAAAACGGACTAAAAAGATGTGCTACGTCAGTGATCTTTAAAAAGTCAGTTCCGCAAAGTTTTGTAACGTTCCGTTTCACCCGAGCAACGCGGAAACCGCCAAATTGCGACAGATATGTTTTAAAGTTGCGTATTGAGCAGCGTATCAAACCTTGAACTTCTTTTGTGCGGCCGAGCTAGCGTGAAATAATTCGATATGCCGCGCTGGTAAATAATGCAAACTGTAACCTTATTTTGACAGTAGGTAAGTAAATGTGGTGCCGAATTCGTTTTACCTCACTCTTTAATGAAATACTGAATTTACTATACGATATGAAACACCGGCCAAGAGCGAATCGGGATCCATTCCGTACTAGTATGAGATCTTATAAATATTGAGATCTTTATAAAACAAAATATATTTTATAGTGAACATTATTATTTACAAACTCAGGCAATATTATTGCGTTAAGTTGTGACTACATATGTACTAGTAACAAAAAATACTGCGTTAAACGTAGATACTTGTAATAATATTTAAACTGCAAAATAAAGCATTCTTGGTAAAATAAAATATCAAAGGTAATTTTTCCTTCAATTTTCACCTTACTTCAGGAAGTGGTTACACTTATATGTAATAAAGAGGAATGTTACCTAAATCTGAAAGTTTTGCCTGACAGGCTCACAGGCTTTTTTTTTTTTTTTTTTTTTTTTTTTTTTTTTTTCGCGGGGAAGTGCGTTACGCGTACCGCTCGCCTGGGGGACGGCGAGTCGGTTATGTGGGACTCCCCTCCCTAACGGGAGGGATACCCACTAAAACCCCGCGGCGACCTTCTTCGGCAGTAGGGAGGACCTGGGAACGCATAAGCGGCTCCAGGCCCCCCCCCTGCCCTGCCCCCCCTCACAAGGGGAGGCCCGTTCCCGGAGGGCGGCTCCACGGGGCCCTCCACGGGGGGCGCTGTCGAGTCTCACACCGCAATCAGCGGGTGGTATGAGGCGCGACAGGGCCCGATGCGACGACACCCCCCCGGTCGCTCCGGGGGGTGTCATCCTCTCCCGGGCCGCGTCCGACGACTACATCGCCCCGAGATGTAGCCGCCCGCGACCCTCAGGCGACGTGCAGGGGGGGCTAGCGAGCGTTGCCGCCCCCCCGACGTCGCCTCCTGCGAGCGGGATCGGCCCTCTCCCGATCCCGCTCTGCGGCCTCCTTCTGGAGCATGACTGCCTCGCAGAAGGAGGCCGCTGCCCTCCAACCCTCCTCACTCGCCAGCATAGCCGCGACTCACAGGCCTGGTATCGTAGCACAAGAATGGATGAATGTTGTCAACATACCGAACGTCCGCACTAAGCGCTTTGCTTCATCATTTATAATGCGGACTGCTAAGGTATGGAACTCACTGCCCTCGTCGGTTTTTCCCGACACTTACAACCTTGGGATCTTCAAGTCTAGAATGAATAGGCATTTACTGGGTGCGCGTGATACATCATCGGCTACATCGTCACTTTCCATCAGGTGAGATTGTAGTCAAACGCGAAACCAGTTTTTATTAAAAAAAAATGTAATTCAAGCAGCCCTTTCTGGCTGAAACTTGTTTGACAGTTGTTATTTACCAAATATTAACGTTATGACAATGTGCCGGTGGTTTTACATTTAAAATTTACTATTTTTCTCGGAAAATTTGGCTAAGATTTTATGAACTCTATATTTCATTGTTTGTGTAATATGGGCAAGGGAGAAGGACATTTCCCACGGGTACCTAAGTTGATAATACCTTCTTTTAGCTATAACTTCCAGCGTCAGCGTTTCCAAAACTCTATTTGTTGTTCTGTGAAGTGCGTTGGTCCAATTCTCAAAGAGGTCTTACACTAAAGCACTAACATCGGGAATGCAGACCACTTCCGCCATATGGCTGGCGCTTGCGCATTTTTACGGTGCGCCTGCGTGCTGTCGCGGTTACACTTTGTTGGTTTTTCTCTAAACATCGTGACTGAGACCATTGGCTTAAGAAATATTAACCTATAGGACTGCTCTTGAATGAAATTATTGCATATGTTTTTATTTTTAAACACACTTATTACAAAAGGTTACTTTTATCTTTATTTTGCATATCGTGTGAACAAGCTAATGCAGTCATGAAGGCCGTTGTAATCTAGATTTCGCTTCACAACCTTTATTTTTTATAGGTCATCATGATTTGACCAACCGTGACCTTTGGTTGCTCTTATAGGCATTGTACTTAAAAGGTCCTTTACTGTTCCCAAGTATAAATGTTCCGTATGGTTTCTTTATAAAGGTATTGTGTCAAGATTTTTTATTCCTTTAATGTCAGGGAGAGGGATTTTTAGAAACCTGATGATGGTAGAATTTATAACTTAATACCCGTAGTGTTGCCATTGTTATGGTTCCATAGTCAAAGGAAGCCTTTTATTTTCGCCGTTTCCTTCTTCCTGTCTTTCCGTTTGTAGGTTTGTCACAGCTATTTTATTCGCAGACTAATATATTAATACTGTTTTTTTAAACAGAGGGATATGAAAATATGAAAGTAGAGCATCGGTGGAAACACTTTTGGTCTCCACTATATCTATAATAGCTCCTATTTGTACTGTATTTTTCCCGAATAATGAAATTTAAATCTGATCTTTTGATATATTACATTCTACATTCCATACCGATTGCTTTTTTGAAGATTTGCTAACAAATTTATGAGGATTATATCGTTTCGTAAGAGCGAGTAAGCAATATCGATAAGTGTAACAACAGTTAAGTGATATTTGACAATGTTATTTAAATTTTTATGTTACAACTTCTATGAACTCCTTCTAATAATTTCCCAGCTCCATTCGCGCAATGAGTTTGCCGGACCACACGTAAGTTCTCTTGCAATCCGGACGATTGTTCCGCCATAGTCTTCGACAATATTACACCTTAACTTGCCTGAATTTCGTTATACCACATATTTAACAGTACTTATGCACTACAATAGAAAATAAATTTTAATACAAAACAAATTTACGTTATAGGTAGATAGATTCTTTTGTCAGGGTGTTTGAACAAAAAATCTTCTTCATTTATTATTTCGCTATGCGTTGGCAGGTGATGCTTTTTACGTAATAGGTACTCGTCAGTAGTTCAGTACGCTTACTCGGGTACCTACAATAAGATCTATCTATATTGGGTTGCATAGTCTATGGTCGTCGGCAACAGGTTATACGAGTAGGTATGTCACCTTTTCGTGTCCAACACTGTGTGGTCCTTACTCGGAAAGATCATAAAGTTGTAAGTGGAAGCGTCGTGAACGGCGCGATTGTTTCGACTTATTTATTAACTGCATGCGGGTAGTTTGTGAAGTTGTCGTGTCGCCCGAGTTGGCGTCAAGTTACTGGGTCACCGGAAGGTGTTGGACTGACAGTACTACAGTTGACACTCCCTAGCTAGACTATAAGAGTTTGACACATCATTTTTATTTTCTTTATTGAGGATAACCAACAAGACACACTATAACAAACATAATGCTTCTGTGATGTGTGATAGATTCTAAGTGCTGTCATAATTGTAGGTTCCCAAGACAGGTGTAGTAAAAAGTAAACATAATTATCAAACTATTACAGTTATTTATGTTTTCTTTTGTACAACTTTACAAACTGGTTAAGATCAGAAAAAAATAAGCAGGGTGAATTTGAATTCGTATAATTCCCATTAACTGTTGACGCCACTATTGATTATGAACAACTTTTTCCAAGGAACCATTGTCGAATTCAATCAAAAAAATTTCGATTACCCATACAAAGTAAACCATTCTGAAACTACCATTATTATGGAAGGCCAACAGTTTTCGCCTGAATTGGGCTATGGTTCCTAGTGTAAATTTATTGGTAATCAGATGTGGAGTCACCAGCCGAAAATTGTTGGACTTCCATACTAAAGGTGGTTTCAGAATGGTTAACTTTGTATGGGTAATTGAAAATTTTTTGATCGAATTCCACTATGGTTCCTAGGGGAAAGTTGTTCGTAATCAATTGTGGTATCACCAGTTTTTTTATCTTTTATTTAAAACTGGTTTCGCGTTTGACTACAATCTCACCTGATGGAAAGTGAGGATTAGCCGAAGATGTATCACGCGCACCCAGTAAATGCCCTATTCACCAGTTAATAGGAATTACATTAATTCAAATTCACCCTGTATTGTTTGCGCTTTGCTAACCATGAGTAATATGATATACATTCTGCACTTTTTAAATAATATAATAGTTCATTTCTATAAAGCCTTAAATATTTTTTTTATCTATGGGGAGGCCTATGTGCAAGATTAGACGTCCTGTGGTTGATATGATGATAATGATGTTTCTTTGATGACTTACATTTAATTAATAAATGTGTATTTATACTATGCGGTAAAGGTCTAAAGTATTTCCTAACAGTTGATTATTATAGTAGAATTACACTTAACGTATCATCGACTGTACCCACCCTTGTAGTTGACTGTAAATTTAATGATTTTTTTTCTCTTTATTTCACAGGTAAGCAGTGGCAATAGCTGTCAAATGTCAGGACAGAGGTAAATTGTCGATAGATCCCCCTATTTTTATTTTACAAAGGCCCGTTTGAAGAAAGTCTCCCGCGGTGTTTGAGGTTACCCCTTGGTAACCCATCCTTATGGGATCGGACTTTATTAGACGTTATTTATTTTTCACCAGACTGTACGTAAAAAACGAATTATGGATATGACGCGAGGAGTATGAATTTGGTCGAATGAACAATGTTAAAAATAAGTTCTTTTTAAAACAAGCTTTTGATTTGGATCAGGTCACAACAAACTCGAAAAATTTAATATGCCATTGCCGAGTTCCTGTGCCCACCTTCTGGCTTCTTTGTCAGACCTAGGTACCAAATACTTGTCAAGAAGCTCGATGGCATTGCATTGATTTGAATACAGAACTCCTATGGCCACCACCTTCCGGTTTCACCATCAGACTAGCCCAAAGACACCAAAAGCTTGTAAAACTATGGAAATGGTTTTAGCACAACTCACCCTTGCTGATTCGAAAACTATATGTACAGTACAATCCATATATAGCATAACGTAGAACGCTTATTGTACTTGAGCAGATACCAGTACACCACAATAGAGTAAGCCAGAATCGAATTCTTATACCTCCGGATGCGCGTGCGCTTTAGTGAAACAATGCTCGCTAATGGAGCAACACAATACCGCCTAATGTGGCCCGTACGCCCCCAAACATGTGGATGCATTGTGGTCAATGACAACGTACATAAATGTATATTAACAGTTACGACTATTGTATATGTATCAAATTTTAAAATGGCGCTCGAACCTCAACCATGTTCGAGTCATCGAGATCATCCAACCTCTTTGCAGCTTCTGCTATCCTAGTACTTTGAAAGTTGTAGGGCGATACAAATATCCCTCTGAAAATATGTTATGTAAAACAATCGAACTTGAGGGTGCAATATAGACGTTTGTAGCAGTAGAAAAATGTAATGCGGCGTACGTTCAATAAGGATTGACACCCAGACATATATTTGCAACCGTATTTATTTCTATCGTCGTGTTTTAAATTGGAAGTACAATTTCCAATGCAATCTCTTGTTAGTCGCTAATACTAACATTACTAACCTAGGTGGTAATAATAACATTTACTTTGTTGCAATGAGATGTATTACATTGAAATTATCGCGTCCATTAACGTCGTACAAATTACATCGGTGTTGTAAACGTTTATAATGCAGCAATGGAGAGCTAAGTAGATTTATACGAGTTAAAGCGTTGTAAGTGGTCGTACATCGTCGGTAATGAATACTGATTCAAATAATATACGGCAATGTGATGTTACATACAATGTTTTGAAGGGCCGCATATACATCGGGCGCAAGGTAATAGTGCGGGATTCAATATCTGACACAATACTTTTTATTGGTGTAACGTCAAGAAGCCGGAGTACCAGGTGGTACCCTTGCCAGGAAATTGGATGCATATCGTCCTCTATTTCAGCCGCCAAGCATCAATGCCCCGCATTTTTTGTGGTCCGATGTGAAGGAATAAAGTATCGACTTGATCTCAGCGAAGTTAGATGTCAGCAGTAGAATCACTTTCACCAGATTCACTTGCGATTGCTAGTTTGTGATACCGTGACATAAAATAACAATATAATATACTAGATTTTTTTACCATAAAATGTAACTTATGACACTCCAGGGGTCAAGACGAATCTAATGACGCCTCGCACTTCAAAATAGATTAACCGGTTTAGGCTACAAGAGGTAACATAGAGGTAGAAATCTACATACATATATACACTCGTAAAACATTACCCTCCTTCCAGTGGAACTCGGGTAAAAAGTCTGCTTCAGTCCCGCAACGTTCTCACGTTCGCTAAGGGCTAAGAAAGTGGCAGCGCTGTTTACTGATTCGCGCAAATGTAAGAGCGAGAGATATGTTGCACGCTGCTTTGAATATCGAGACGAATAAGTACGATTATAAAGTAACAAATTGGAAACAATCCTAGTAAATAACGAGATGTAATAAATTAACTATGTAATGATTGAAACGTGAAACCTAAATCGCAACAGTTGCCACAAATAGTTGCAAAGGGCGCAGGTTTGGATGTCACGGTGGAATAATATCTATCTAGGAAAATTCTTTTAAGCGTGTTTCCCTTCATAGTACCGTGTAGATAAAATGTACAATAACAATATATTTATCAGCAATTTACATGTTATTTCGAACTGTCGCGTCAGTGCCATATAAATTTGACATCCGTCCTGAGTAATGTAAATTCTCAACAAACTCGCCGATTACTTAAACTGTGATACCCTTTATTATGAGAACCATTATCGTTATCAAATCTATCGGCAATGCTGCTCGGCTCTATATATAGAGTGCATGGCGGTGTACGAGTAGCAGTGATAGACCTATAGTTTACTATAACGAAAGTAGTTCATGAAGCCATGGTGGTAACAATTACTGAATGCATACAAAACGCGAGAAAACAAGACGATGAAAATGTGCCTTTTTTTTAACTTCAACCGAAAATAGAACCTTTGCGCTGCTTTCGAGTCCTACATTGGAGTATCGTTTAAAGTTCCAATATCTCGAAGGCCCAAATACATCAGGCCAGTTTAATTAAATCAACAAAAGAGAAAGAGGCCACAAAATGTACCAAAAACTGGATCGCTGCGAATAAATCAACGGAAACCGGTACCACCTCCTTTGTTTATCTCATTTTTCACGCGAAGCGGGTCACGATGACCACAGGACCCGCTGGGCTTGAGGGCTGGCTTGTCCACTTTCACCGTGAACGGTTAATTACCCCCGGAGCAGACAGACGGGCTCCTTTTGTTATTATGAGTATCCAGAATATATGTCAGCTGCGGTTAATTGTTCATAGCAAGCATAGAAAGCACACGAAACAATCGTGGCGCAGTCGCATTCACTACTTCTTCTCGATTAGTAAAGTTAAACACCGTCCGATGCGTTGATTAATGTCTATGGCATTTCCATACGAGTGTTTCCACATTAAAATAGTCGGTTATAGTTGTTTTCAAATGAAGGTAGTCGTTAAGCCTCATGACCTAAGGTTCAGATTAAAAACTAAGGTGGCTATTAGTTTGACACAAATCCGCACTGGGTCCGTGTGGTGAATTATGGTTCACACCCTCTCCTAGTGAGAAGAGGCTGTGCTCCAGCAATGAAAGGTTGTTGACGAAAGTCTCGTAAAAGGCGACGGGATTTTTATCGTGATCATAAACGCCATATATAGAATATTTTTGAGTGTCACCGTCTAGGAAGAAATTTGACGTCAGTTACTGTTATATCAATTGTGATTTGTTATCTTTTCAAGGTTTTATACGTACGCCGTTAAAAACCTTAAATGCTCTGTAACATATGGCACGTGCAACTCCATGTTTGCTATATCGCAATCGGACTTAAAGGTCTTAAAAAAGTTTCGATTTAAGATAGCATCGCAGTACGTTATCTGTACCACTCAACCAAGCACTTCATGATTGATAAAGCCCTCCACTATACTGAAAAAATTCGCGTATCGTATGGAAGTGTAGCTGTGACGTCACACTTAGCGTAGGCTCATTATCTTATAGCTTGTTTCTGTACTTGTGTTTTATTGTTTTAGTTGTATTTTTCATATATAAAATTTGTTATGTGTGTGTACTTGGATGCAAATAAATGCTTATCTATCTATAAATGGATAATTGAGAAGCCCTCAAGTTACTATAATTATATCATCTAGATAAAGAAACCAACTGTCTTAAAGGCTAATTTTCTTAGAAACAACGCGAACCATCTCGCAAACCCCTAGCTTTCGAAAATAAAGAACCGTTTTTAAATAGATTCAACGGTTTTGGCGCAACAAAGCAATACACTGCCACATACAGTCACACAAACAGACAGACATAGGCTTCAAACTTATAACGCAAAAATTTGTCGGGTTACTGCTTTTTTTTTATAACTACTATTTTGCAATAACACTTACACCAAACTAAGCAAAACTATAGTTACTAGATAACGGATAAACATACATAAAACATAAATATTTATATAAACAACCATGACTCTGGAATAAATGTTCGTATTCATCATCCAAACATTTACACTCGCCGATAGGGTCACTGCATAGGGTTTGAAATTTGCAGCCAAACAGAAAGAATGTCTCTCTTCCGCGAATGCAAAAACTAAATTACACGTCATGTCAGCACAATCGGGTCGCGCCGATAATTTCCATTTTCGAACCGCCCAATCATATTTCAACATTTCGATCAGCAATACCGTTAAGAAATCAATTTTTTACCACAATGTCCCCATAAACAATTCCGGTTGCATACATTACAGCCCGCGAGAGAGGGAGGGAGGATAATTTGGCAATAAGTCAATACTTAATCTGATGCAAATTGCCTGCACTTCGCTGAAATCTGAGATAAAAACTCAACGTTACGTAGGAGATACAAAAACTCTTCCCTGGTTAAGGAGTGTTATACAAAGTTATGTAACTGTTAACACATTTAAATATCTTTGCTTTATGGTGTTGAGACCTTGGTGTTGTGGAATCGATGGGTAAATTAATAAATAAATATCTTTGCACATACACACATCGCCATCTAGTTCCACACTAAGCAACTATGTTTGTATTATGGATACCAAATGATAAACTATATACATATATAATGAAAAACATCCATAACGTCCGTATTCATCATACAAACATGCCCCTAGCGGGATTGGGACCTGCGACCTTTTAGTATAGCAGTCACTACACCAAACAATAATAACAAAAGAAACTGAAATACAATTTCTATTTGCACTTGAAAAAGCATTCAGTCCTACAATGATGTAGCGTTTTTACGATAAAACATTCAGAGAAAAGTAAGAAGTGAATGTGTAATTTAAAAACAATATCTATAAGACTTCTTAATTTTTATATGAAAAACAGCGATTCAGACATAATTTTACAGTGAAACAGATGATCCATTTATTATCACAAATTGGGTGGTCAGAGATATCTGTAACAAAAGTTTAATGCTTGGAACAACATCCACGGTTCACCTTATGAAATATACAGAAATGCACACTTGACAGGGGGTGAGCCCATCGCCGTTACAACGTGCAAATCTATAGATATTTTTTGGTGGAAATCCTTAGTCGCCTTGTACGACACCCACGAGAAAAGATGGGTTGATTCTATTCTTTTTACGTGCCGAAACAACAATCTTGTTATATTGCCAAATATACCTATTCTTCCCTACACAGAAATGTCCTACCAATTATATATGCGTAAAATATTTACGTCAGTAAAACAGAGACTTCATAAACACACGCTATTAACATCCTGAGACGCGTAAAATTGACATTTGCTTGTGCTTAATTTGATTGTCGTTGATCCACACAATGTAAATCTATGCTAAGACCCAAGTTGACGCATGTCGAAGTACATCGACCGTGATGTACCATTGTGGTAATAGTTCGTTGTATAACAAGCGTAATCCGTATACAAATGATTATTTTTTTTAATGTCCCACCATTAAAGATGATTGGTCTGTGACGTAACTAATGAGGTCTGTGTCTTCCTCAATGGCTAGCGTGTTTCGTTTAGAAAGATTATGTCTGTTGTTACCATATCGAGTACCTACTTACTTATGTATGTGGGTAAGTGAATAGGAATCAAAGTCGATATACCATCAGACACAATACAAGTTTTATTGTTATAACGTCGACCTGTATTGTCTAGTGGTTAGCTACCCTGCCTGCTATACTAAAAGGTCACGGTTTCGAATCCCGCCAGTATTAGGTCCTTACCTATGAAATTGGCGTTTTGTATGAAGAATTTCATTAAGACTGTTTTCTCCATACAAACATTTTTGATTTTTTTTGGGAACGGCAAATCCAAATTTATCTAAACTTTGTGTGTATTATCGGATAACATTAAGTTAAGTATATGCAGCGTTAATTTTTATAAGTAACCTATTTATAAAAGTTTCAGCGAATCTAAGAAATGATTATGGGAAGCACATGAAAAGAGCTCTGTTCAAATTTTTTTTATTAAGTGATTTAGCCCAAAAATTTAAAAATATTTCATGTGGAACCTTGAAATAATATTCCATTTTCCCAATAAAAAACAAATTTGGATATAGCTTTGAAAATCGCAGGAATTGGTACATATGATTAACGAAGAAAAAAAACTCCAATTTCATAGGTAAATACCCAATATAATGAATACGGACATGTGTATACATACCTGAGATATGATGTTTTTTATTTAAAAAAAAACATATTTGTGTAGTATACAACCATCCCTAATACAAGACTAGTTGCTTAAGCCCGTATTACAGAATGTTACTCAAGCAGAGATCTCCGCTTGAGGACAGTTAAAAAGGGACAGCTTTATGTAACTTGTATAGCGACATCTCTTTCTAACTAGGCTCAAGCGCAGGTCTACGATTGAGCAACATTCTGAAATACGGGTCTTAGTATAGACCGGTGCGTTGCGGTGTGAGGCACGACAGCGCCCCCCAGGAGGGCGCGCCAGCCGCTAGGGGGGACCCATAGTGAGGGGGGCAGGGCGAGGGGGGACCTGGAGCCGCTTATGCGTTCCCATATTGCGTCCTCCTTCCTGCCGAGGAAGGTCGCCGCGGGGTTTTGGTGGGTATCCCTCCTGGTAGGGAGGGGAGTCCCACATAACCGTTTCGCCGTCCCCCGCGTAAAAAGAAAAAAAATGTATAGACCGGTGCAGCCTTTTTGACGCTACAATGCAACATACAGACAAAAGCTTCAATCTCGTTGCATAGATATTTAAATACTATCATCCTCTCTTAGGTATATCATTTCCAATAGATTTAAATTGCAAAATCAAAATCAAAATCAAAAAATGCTTTATTTTGTAGGTACACAGGGTACACTTAAAATAGTCAGATATCTGCCATCCAGTAAATGGCGCTTGGAGTTTGAGAGTGCATGATTATAAATTTTGACCAATTCGAATTGTACGAAGGGTCGTCATTTTACACTAATACTACACGTCATGTAAACGCGAGAGCGTCGGTGGCTTAGCGGTTAAGACGCGGTCTCCCAATTTGGGAGGCCCGGGGTCGATTCCCAGGCTGGCCATGTACCAATGACTTTTTAAATTTAATTACTTATGTGCATTTATCCGGCTGCTCTTAAACGGTGAAGGAAAACATCACGAGTAAACCTGCATGCCTGAGAAATAAAAATTCGACGGCATATGAAGTCCCCAACCCACATTGGGCCAGTGTGGTGGACTATGGCCCATACTCACTCATTATACGAGGGAAGGCCTAATATCCCTGCAGTGTGATGTTTACGGGCTGATGATGATGAATGTAAACGCGCAATGTTTCAGAATGTTGCTCAAGCGTAGATCTGCGCTTGAGTTTAGTTAGAAAGAGATGCCGCTATACAAGTGACATAGAGCTGTCTCTTTTTAACTGTCCTCAAGCTCCTCATCCTCAAGATCTCTGCTTGAGTAACATTGTGAAATATGGGCCTTAGTCCGATCTTGTCCTCTTCGTCACACCTCTGATGACGTGTTTAATGTTTTGTCAATTTGACCCCGCGTGTGGGTGGCTAGACTTACTAGGAGCAACAACCGATTTGGTTTTTTCGTCCTATGCTATTTGCACACTTGATTTTGAGGATATAACTGCTACTATAGGAGGCCGCTTTAGTTTTTGGTGAACTGTTGTGGTTTTTATTCTGCGCAATATTCTGTTGACTCTATATTGTCAATCAATTGCAGTTCACACATAAGGCGTCACTAACGATATGACGAGATAAGTCCTTAAGAGTTCTATTTTATTAAATAAATTATCTATAAATATGTTGTGTTCTTCGATGGTTAAAAAAGTAGAGTGCGCGAAGCCTTATACAAAAATGTAATATGGAAGAGCGGGACTATACTAAACTTTGTTTATACAATACAACTAACCCCAACACAACAGCTTTACCGATTGTCATCAAACATAGCTAAGAACATTTTCCCTAGTTTATTCTTCAATATAAAAGAAACCGCACCCAAGACCACGCAGTACTGAGATACATCCGGACAAAGACTGGACACACCCACGCACACACATAACACCGTTAAACATTAACACCCGACGTTTTTCGTCGGATAGTTATAATTATCAAAGTTAAAGTGATAAAATTGTCTCCACTTTGTTCTTTCGTCTATAAAAATCACTCAGATTTAAGGCCGTACAAAAATAGACACTTATCCTTTGTTTTCAATACAATTCAAAATAGGAACCTAATAAATCACTCACTAATCAAAAGATCTAGATTCGAAGTCATTCATAAATAAATACTGAATAAATATGATGTAATCATCACCTGCAATTAGTGTTTATGCTTTCTAATTAATAAATTACCTTGCATAATCCTAGGCTTTCATTTCTAGTATCGGTATACTGTTGACTACTCCCATCTAACTCCAATCTCATAAATTAATTAAACATTTATTTAAATGTTAATTATATTATTTGGATAATTAAAGAACTTTTTAACAACAATCAATCAATTAAAATTGAAGGAAAAGCCATGAGTATCAAAATTTCATGGACTTCAGCGAAGTTTGGTTATACTGTCGGAATATATTATTTTTTGTCGAACTTCCGTGGTTCGACGTTTAGTTGTATACAGTCATCTACTCCACGGTTGGAATTCTAACAAACTTCCTAAGGTGCTATTTAGCAAAGGTCCTCCGAGTTTATATATTGCGACATTTATCGGGGTCGCTAACCTCTGGTACTTGTTTATGGCTCAATTTTACCTATATCCCAGACCTAACGATATGTTTGATCTATATCGCGAAATCGTTAACTAGAGATTTATACTATCTCGTAAACTCATGTGTGTCGAACAAATGTTATCAATTCATTCTCCGCGGACCAGTTTTCGCGCCACTGACCCCGATGCCAACTAGTCGGGATCTTAAATCGATTCAGATTTAATCGATACAAGTAGCGTCTGTCGTTAATTTTATGTTAACTGGTTAGGTTGACTATTCACAGGATCAATAGAGACTAATATCGGGTACAGTGATTCGGAAACCCAACAATAATTTTATGAATATAATAAATGTATGATGCGTATGTTATAAGGAAGTATTGGGAGCTGGCATTTCTTTCATTTTCCACAACGCGTGAAAAACTTATGGTTAGTTGATAATCAGAAAGCTCTTGTTGGTTAAATTATATATTACTCTCTTTTTAACCCCCGACCATAAACGACAGGTGTTATGTTCGACGGCGTTGTCTATGCCCAGACTTTGTCCGAATGTATTTAGGTAATGCGTGGTCCGATTTGAGTGCGGGTTTTTCTATGTTAAAGATTAAATGAGGGGAAAGGTAACAGTGAAGCCATGTTTTATGAAAATCGGTCAAGCTGTCGGTATAGCTGTATTTCGCTTTTAACATAGTTGGTACCTATATTTGGATCACATCATAGTCTATCATGGGTTTTCTAATTTTTCAATTTATTAATCGTATTCAAAATAGAGGAGGTTCTCAAATCGACTGTATTTTTAACTGGCTTCCAAAAAGGAGGAAGGTACTTTTTATTATTTTATTTATTGTGTGTTCCGCGATATCTCTGACATTGTAGCCAGTTTATATATTTTTTCTTTATTTTAAAGGGTATACCGCCTATATATAGTACCGGCGTCGGGAAATGACGAATCCATCGCCCGCTAGTGGTCGTGTCTACCACTAGTGCAGTCAGTCAACCGAACAATGGCATCAATCCATTCCAACAGGTCGGAAGAAACGCTAATACAGGATGGGCAGCAGCATCCTGTAATAAGACTTCCGACCGATTGCGATCCCTAACCCGCCTGCCAAGCGTGGCGATTATGGCAAATACCCCCCAAATATATGATCCTTGGGGGAGGCTTTACCCAGCAGTGGACGTCTTTCGGCTGATATGATGACGTTGATGACCGCCAAGGTGGTCCCATATAGGTTTGGTAAAGATCTGATCATGCACTCTGGTGGTAAAATCCGGAAGTTTAGTCGGTAGTTTTGCCAATTGTTAGAGTTTCAATTATTTCCGTCAGTTGCGAACCAATTTCGTTTATTATTTTTTTGTACGATGTCATTCCAGCGGAACCCTATTGAAGTCGGATATTTTGTCACTCTTGACTCATGTCTTAAAATTTACTGTTTAGTGACGAATAATGTGCAATCGTGGGTTTTACGAATTATTTCAGTTTTAATTTGCGCAGTGTGTGCGTAGTCAGCCTTAGTATTAAACAAATGGGATCGATTAGTTTGTCGGTGCGTCTGTACGAATACTAGTTTGTCGGAATTTTAATGTTTACTCTGTATCGGAATGCGTATGGGGATGGCAAGTTGGCTCATTATTCCAATTTTAGCCCGTAAAGAGCTCAATGCGTTTCTAAATGTGTTCAAATACCTACGCATATTATTATTAAGTACTGCAGTAAATATAGAGTGGGTGTGTTGAGTTGGTGTTGATAATGCCAGGCTGAAACACGTCGGAATTTAGACATGTAAGAACTGCTGTACTTTCGAGGGTTCAAGAGCTTCTGCCATACCTACTATTGGCACTTTTACCAACGGTAGGCTTCGGCTACCCCACCATCCCGGCAATGATCACTGCGGTCTGACGCTGCCCGTGGTGTATTAAATTAGGGAGTCGTGCTTCACTTAGCTTGCCTGGGTTGGGTTGGTTAGCCTTTTTGGCTTGATCACATTAGATACACTCCCATTTGCGGGGGGAGCGGTGGGAATCTTTGTCTTTGCTACTTTTTCACCCTTAAATTACTTGTTTAATTATTCTGGGATCCAAGGTAGCAATAAAGTCACTTAGGGCACCGTCTACCTTCAGTTGGCGCCGTACAGAGTACCAGTGGTGGTCCTAGCTTACAGAAGTTACAGTGGGAGGAGTGCGGAGTGCGCAGTTTCAACTGCGGGAAATAACTTTATCGCGGATTGTTTAATTTGTTCATCCCGCGGGAACTATTAACTTTATCGGGATAGGAAATACTGTTTTAATCCAGGGTGTGTTCTACTTATGTACCAAGTTTCATCCAAATTCGTTCAGCCGTGATTGAGCAACAAACAAACAGACGTCCAAACTTTCGCATCTAACTAATATTATAAATTGGAAAGTTTGGATGTGTGTTTGTTGCGCAATCACGGCGAAACGTATAAACCAGTTTGGATGAAATTTGGTATATAGGTAGAATATACCCTGGACATACAGAACAACAAGACATCAGACAAAAGACATAGGATATTTGTTATCTCGATAAAGTGAGTAGTTCCCGCGGGATAAACATATTAGATTAGATATTAGTTAGATAGGGTCCTGCCCTAGGCACCTTGGAGTGGAGTGGCCGTGAGCTTATCGAGGTTAGTTGCATGTAAACATACATTATATTCAACGAATATGTCGACTCGCAAGTGGGAATTTATTGTTCCCCAATGTAAAATATTAGTCGTTTTTCTTTGCGTTTAGAAGTCAAAAACGTTTTTCGCTAATGTAGGATATAATTATATCAAATAAACAAACAAGCGTCAAACGTTTTTTTTAAGCTACATCGCAGGGAGGAGAAGCGACAAGAACCTGCACAGCAACATTAACATTTAATCCAAACTTTACAAAAGGAAAATAAGACTTAATATGCTAAAATAAAACAAAATAACTGAATTCATTTCGACAATAATAAATTCGAAAAAATAGGGTAATAAATATGGAATAATAAACAATACTATGCTATGGTTAGTTTATTTATTTCTTGTTAAATACAGGCACAGATAAATGCGACTGCTAAACTCTTGCGTATATCGCAATTTGCAATCGTCACAATTATATTCCTACGTCAGTTTTGACAGCTCATTGCGTTTGCGCAGGGCTCTATCTACGCACTCCTTGTCGTGCGAGGGATGTGATCTCGGCGATCCTCACTGGTTTAAACATACTTACTTTGGATTTTGGATGTTTGTTTGTTTATTTGTTGTTCAATCACGGCTATACGGATGAACGGATTTGGATGAAATTTGTATATAGGTAGAATAACACCCAGGATTAAAATATAGGACTTTTATCCCGATAAAGTGAGTAGTTCCGCGAGATAAACAAATTAATTATATCTACTCAGGCGAAGCTGGGGCGGAAAGCTCGTATTCAATAAGGTTTCCGACTGCTGGGTCGGACTCATGATCTCACCTGGTGTAAAGTGACAATGTAATCGATCGATCGATCGATAAAGCATTCCTTCTATTACACTTTTATACGCCAGAGTTCCCGTACAGGCCATTGGTATACAAAACATTATAATGTGTTTCTGGTTTTAGTTTAGTTGGTGTACACCCGAATCGACACCTATATGTA
This sequence comes from Oegoconia quadripuncta, assembly GCA_949316235.1. NCBI lineage: Eukaryota > Metazoa > Arthropoda > Insecta > Lepidoptera > Autostichidae > Oegoconia > Oegoconia quadripuncta. The sequence goes on along the minus strand of OX438752.1, from coordinate 24,965,679 downwards.
TAACATAATGGATGCATAATATTGAATGTATATATTTAATTTGTTTATCCCGCGGGAACTACTCACTTCATCGGAATAAAAAATATCCGCATGTCTTAATCCAGGGAATATACCTATATACCAAATGTCATCCAAATCCGTTCATCCGTTTCGCCGTGATTGAGTAACAAACAAACATCCAACTTTCGCATTTAGATAATTATAGCCGTGCGAATCCGTGGCGGGTCTAGGCTTGCCAGACCGCCGGGAAATCCGGGATTGTCCCGGAATCTTGCCTCTTGTCCCGTGTCCAGGAATTAGCGCTCATTGTCCCGGATTTTGAAAAGTTATTATTTTTTAACAAAATAAACTAGCAACATTATTATTTACGTTCTATCAGAAGAAGTTTTATTTTTATTAGAAGATACATAATTTGTTTGTACTGATTTCCTACCAAAGCTTAATAACAAAACATTATGTACCAAAAAGCAAGGTACCGATTGTTTTTTAAGTTAGGAATTTATTGATATAAGATTTATTGAAGGTACATAGTATCTTATTATTATTGTTTTGTTTTCTTCAGTTTATTACTATTTAATTTGTAATTTAGTAATTGTCTACCAAAGTTTTAATTTACCAATTTAAGCTAATTACATACCTACAGCTAATAAAAGTATGTTTTTTGAAAAAATGGCATTTCATCTTTTAAATATAAATCCTTTGAAAATAAAAAAAATATATGATATTTTCTATTATGGCCACGACCCGACATTGTTTTTTTTTTTTTTTTAGAACTGTCCCGGATTTGATAAGTTCCTATCTGGCAACCCTAGGCGGGTCGCTAATTACTATTAGTGTCTCCATACTATTCGAAATTATGCCGGACCCTTAATCTGGGTGAGATACCTACTTCATAACATGCAATGCAAACCATCATTTCGTCGACGTGGTACATGTTCGCCCTGCATCTTATATATTAATTTGGCATACACTAGAATCGTCTATTATATGCTACAGAGAGTAAGCCATCTTCTCAAATAGTCGTTTGTCACAAAACAGGTCTTGTGCTGATTGACCACATGATTGCGAATTTCTTCTCAAGTCTCACAATTCCTTGACTAAAATTCCAACGATAATGATTATTTTTTAATTTCGTCTCCAAATCTGTTTGTCGCTTCTAACTTGATAGCGTCGACATCATTAGGGTCAGCGCACATTGCATACAAACAAACTGCTCGATAGATGGCCGTAACGGACCATTTCCGGTGCTAACGCCGACGCGGCGACGACGTATGCGCGGACGCGCCGCCCTGTTGTGACGGCCGTGTAGTGTGCACTGACCCTGTTCTGAGAAGTTCACCAGAATGACATTGAAATTATGATTGATTGATTTTTGATATCTCAATAAAGCAAGTATGGTTTATTGTTAGAGTTCTTGCGATAATGTGGCCGTAACACATCATCTTTAAATTGATCCTTAATGATCAAGTGATTCACTATACGATTATCTTGGCACTACAGCCCGATCTCAAACAAAGAAATATCATTTTATTCAAATTTATTTATAATGGTTTAACCTAATTGATTTGACATTGTCACATTGGTTGCTAATTTTCATTTGACACTCACTGTACTTGCAAAAACATGGCCGCTTATCTAGTTTCATGTTTTATCGTATTACCGTTTTATACAATTTTATAAAATTCATTATTTTTGCCATCTATCCAAGAGTTCATCTGTTACATCGTTCATAGCTGTTGAAGAAACTAGCTAGGATTAGCAGTATAGGAGAAATCATCAGATCAGATATGTTATATCTACTGTTGAAATTCGTCATATCAACTGAAGCTGGTAAAATCTTCACCATTATCATATTCTTTGGTTATAGTCATTAGGCTCAATCAATTATCTGCATGTGAAGTCGTATAAGGTTAATGCATTTGAATAATTTTGCGCTTTGTAACTATATGTCTTATTACATGATCACAATGCCTTGGATCATGTTGAGCTGTGTGGCCACAAGCCAAGCTGATAGCGAACCTGGCATTAAAATGGAATATTAATAGTTTGATTACCTTGTGGTTTCCTGCAGAGAATAAACCCAAGCCTTCCCGTGGGTGTCTTAAAAGCCGATCAATCATTAGCATTAACCAGTGATGCAGTAGCGTATTTTTTTATTTAGCAGTCAATCTGCTTGCCTAGCCTACAGCAAGTTTTTCCATGAAACCGATGAAAACCGCGGCATAGTTGAGGCTAATGTTCAGCAATGGACTTATAGATGCTGGTAAACAAGGTGGTAAAGAAACAGAAGAAACGTCGACAGGGATCCATTACGCACACATAAGCCGGGGCGGCAGCGATCAGAGGCGGGAGGGGGCAGGGAGTTAATTTTTTTGGTGTATATACACACTTTCGATCTCATTCGTTTTGTAGATCCTGGGAAGGGGGAAGTATCTCAAGATATTTCTCAATCCTTAAGGTGCGTCAAGTAGGTACTAAAAGATAGATTATGTTTTTTTATATTTTTCGCATAATGTGTTGAAACATGGAAACGTTAAATCGTGTCTATGAAATTGTCACGAACTGAAGGACACCTACAGTTTTGTTACTTCCTTGCACCGGCCATTATGTCTGTTCCATCTGGTTGAGATTCGCATTTCTCCGCTGTATTTATGGCCCCAGCGCACATGTTCGCTCAAGTCACGAAACATGTCGTAAATACAGTATAATTGCGACTAAACGGCCGAGTATTAATCACATGCAGATTGACGTGCGATTATAATGAAACGTCAATTTGTAGCTGCCTCTCTTTCCTGCCTCGTTCATCCGTTTTCGTTAATACAGGGATGTGCTTAGAATGTGTTTCGGTGGCTTACTTCCGAGTTTCTTCTTGTTTTATTTTCTTTTCACCCCAAACTTATTTAAATATTAAATATCTTTGCACATACACATAGCGCCATCTAGGTCCACAGTAAGCATCTAGGTATCCACAATACCAGATGGTTGATAAACTAAATAAATACATTTTTTTTTGTAAATAAATAGATTAGATTAGATTTATTTAGTTCACTTTTACAATATTAAGTCACACATACAGTTCCGTAAATTTATGATTTTTAAAGTAAAAGTGATTGTCAAACATAAAACAATAACTATACACATACATTACATTACTAAATTATTTGTTAAGTCAAGTCAATACATATATAATTGAAAAACATCCTTAACTCGGGAACACATGTCTGTATTGATCATACAAACATATGTCCCTAGCGGGATTCGAACCCATGACGTTTTGGTATAGTGGTCAGAGTTTCTAACCACTACATCAAACAGACGTATTTACATACGAGAGTGTGCGTTGGAATTTGGAATTCTATGAAATTATTTCATCATTATATTTCCATCTTTGGACTACAGGCGCGGAGAGTTTCCATCTTTTCGTTGTCGATATACCGAACATTCGCACTAAGCTTTTTCTTTTTCTTTTATAATGCGGAGTGCTAAGGTATAGAACTCCCTGCCGCAGTCAGTGTTCCCCGAGTCTTAGAATCTTGAAGTCTAGGGTGAATAGGGACCTCAAAAATGACCTCTAACCATTATTAGGTTCGAAAATGCCCATTTTCGGTGCAGCTTTAAGTTACAGTTACATACAAGACGGTGAATGGTGTTGCATTTTATATAGGTAGAAGCAATCCTATATCTTTCCTTCCAAATCTGATAGAATCCGCGTTGCAACGAATGGTCTCACGGCGTACCTTGGTTCTATCTAACCCTAGTCTGAGACCCTAGTAGATTTAGACATGTTACTTTATTGGTCATTAGCATCACAGCTCTGCCCTCTAAACCGTGGGTTTATGAGACGTATGAACGATTTGTTGGCAATAGGTGCAATAAGCAGTTGGCCCATTTCCCTTACCATCCAATTAAAGTTTCATCCGTATGGGATACACGATAAGAGTATTAAGTATCAGTCGCGATGTCCTCTCGTGATTTTCCTTCACCGTTATAAACAGGTATGCTTGCTTTATCATTCAAAGCGATTAATTAAGAGAGTATAATACGAAATATAATAAAATATACGCCAAAGATATCGTACGATAATCTAATTAGGATGACTTGTGGGTAGTAGGACTTAATAATTGGTCATCAATTTTTATTTCATATTTCAAATATCACTTTGTAGAACAAGCCAGAAATGGTAAAATATAAATATAAGTATAATACTGCTTGATATTACAAATGCGATTGTCTGTCCGGCTTTCACTGCAAAACTGCGGAACCGATTATATTGAAATTTAGAGATGTACCCGTAGAAGGACGTAGGCTATTTTCACACTGAAAAAGTCCGCGATAAGTCCCACGTGGGTGAACCCGCGGGCTAAATGCGGTATTTAAAAACCAAAAACCCAACAGGATATTTTGTATTCTTTATCAAGACGAATCAGAGTTTTGGGCTACAGGAGTTAACAAGAAATCTACATACATTCACCCGAAAAACATTACCCTACTTGTGGAGGCAGTCGGATAAAAAGAAAGATATAAATTCAACTTTTTGACTTCTTCACCAAGTATCTTGTAAGTACTAAATACAGGTTTGCATCTGCTCCTTCCTGACTCTATGGCACGAACCCCTCGTGTAAATTATGGGCACTCAAAGCGAACTGCCCGAAAGCACGCTAGGTGCTAATTTACGAATTTCATCCGCAATTATCGTGCACGGATAAAGATTCACTCGATTTGGGCTGAACCGAACGAACTGGCGGGTGTGGTTAAAGCACGCTTCAGATTGACGCGATTGTAAGAGAAGGGTACAGGGAATGAGCGACCAATGAATTATTCTACTTATTTTATCAAATACTGCAAATATTGCTTTTGCGTCTGTAGTCCAATTTATAATAATAATAATTGCCCGTAAATGGTATGGTAACACCAGCTCATGCTGAGAAAAAGAAACGCAAAATAATAATAATAATAACTTTTATTTTCAAAAATTTTACAGTTTTATCTTATAATCTAAGTTAAACTATTTACACTATCTGTTTAGCTAAAAGGTTCTTTGTAAAGAATGTGACATTACGGTCGCCTTTGAGGTGAGGGAAATCGTACGATAAATCTGATGTTGTATGCAGATTGTTCGGTAACTAGTAAATAAATAATTTTGTTTTGGGCTAACTTTAATATAGAAAACTTTTCGTCTCGTGTAGCATTTTCTACAGTGGTTTTTTAACTCCTGCGCTTAATTATAAATGTAGAACATATTTTTAAAGTGCAAATATGCTATACAGTGCTCCCGTCGGCCTTGACTGAAGCGGCTGAAGGCGAAATAAATTACCATACAAGGAGAGCCGCCTGTCGCCCAATGACAAACGCCACTTTAACGTCGTGTCCTTGTACAGCGGATTGAGATAGGACTTTAGTCGGTTCCAGGGCATAAGATGAAGCGGGCACAAGTTAGAATAGAATACATTTATTTGCAATGATTAGGGTAAGTAAAATAGTTGGTAAAATAGTATAAATTGTATAAGTTACGATATTTGGAGATTTGGCAAAGTGGCCAGTGTATCGACTTCGATTGATTGCGGTCTCTTTTAACACAGTTGCAGCGTTAGGAAATCTTCAATGTTAGATCTTCCAGCTTTGTTGTGTTCAGAGGCTAATCGAGCATATGAACACCAGATGAAGACTCAATTCTTAAACAAGTAATTCAGCCTATTCTTCTATGTTATCGCTGGCCGCTTCTAACTCAGTTTAAGTCATTGGATTGATATATGCGCGTGCGCTGCCGAACAGCCCCTCTTTTTGTCAAACCACGTAGGTGGGAACCTTTTTATTATATCACCGTCTGTACGTAAGCCCTTGAGATAAGACCACAACGGGGCGTAACCCTATTGTCTTATTTGTTATATTTATTGTTTTCCGTAGGTTGTAATTTGAAAGTCGGGACGGTTTTTTGTCTGTCTGTCTGGAGCAATTAACACAATAGCCGTGGATGCACGGAAGAGTTGTTGTTTTGTGTCTACAGAAGTGATTTGTTAAGGTTTACTCTGCGACCTTTTGTTGGATAAGTGATTGGATGAGTCGTTATCTTGGTTGTTTGAGGGATTTTAAATGATTCATTATAGTTTTTTATGCCAAATCTGATGGAAATATTATCAGCCATTAGTTGCAGCATTGTGATGAGTAAATGTCGTTCAAAAACTTGCAATCTCATCACCAAGTGTCTTTCTGTCGTAAATCTGTCGTTAGGTGAAATTCTCCCATAAAATAAACCACAAAAGCCCCGTCGTCTGCATCACTTCATGTCTGTAGTCACAGGCCTTCCTCAACGATTCCTAATTGATAAGGTGCCATAACGCTCGCAACCAGCGGTTGCTAGCCACCAGCGTCAGGTCATCTGTCAGTCTAATTTTTATTCCTCGACGACCATCGGTTCAGAGACTGCCACATCATTCCACAAATGTCATCCTGTTTCAAACTAATTACGATATTAAACTTGACATTTAGTCTAATAAAATTTATTGCCTGTTTAACGTACCAACATTTCATAGCTCTACATATTTCATTCGCCGCCTATTTCTTAGTATACTAAATCTATCTAAATCTGTTAGGGAATTTACATAGCGGCCGTATAAGAGAACATTTTTCCGACAAATTTTATTCCATTTGGTTTCCTCAATAAATATCCTCTAATTTGCATAAAGTCGAGTACACGGGCTGTGCGTAATTGTACATGACACGGTGTTGTCCACGCTATATGCGACTTGGTTACACGACCATCTCTTCCTTGTTCTATGCGCTCTAAGCTTTAAGGAACCACAGGAGAAAGGTGAATTAATGAAACTGAATTTAGTATCAACAGAGACCGTGTATTTGCAAAAGCAGACTACATGTATATTATGTACGTTGTTAATGATTTTCTTACGTAGACTGGTATAGTGGTGGACTTATGCTCATTGTTGTACTTTTTTGTGATTCTTTTTTCAGTTATTTTCTTTTAACCCATATGGCATATGTATGTAGATATCTTTTACCCTTGTAGCCTAAATTGCTGGATGGACTTCGAAGAGCATTAGATTCGGTTTGATTCCCAGAGTATCATAGGATACATTTTAAACGGTAAAAATACCAACAAGGCCTTCGCAAAGTACAGAATATATTGTCGGGTTTTTTGGTTTGGTAATAATTATATATTTTTATTTCCATGACACTTGTATAAAGAGTGTTTTAGAATCTTGGAAGTCGTAGTTCTTGAAAACCACCAATATGATTTTGAAACTGGGGGGGTTTATTGGTTGTTGTGATTCACATTAATAACTCCATAAATAATTTTGTTTTAACCTATAGGTAAGTATTCCGCCAAGTCTTTTGTTTCAATGAGAAAGTCAATTTATTGACTTCAAGATTTTGCTTTCACTGCCAAGAGTAAAACCTTCTTTCTACTATTAAACCGCATCGATTCGTCTCGATACGGAAACTTATCGATTTTAGAACACATGTTTATTGCCCTTAGCTTGTTACAACGATTTCCAATGTCTCAAACTTTCTCCTCATTGGCGCCTTCCTCTATAGGTACACCATTAAATCGATTGTGTATAAGTACGCACATTTAGATTTTGCGGCTTAAATCACGTTTAGCTGTGAGTGAAGCCCATCAGCCTGTAAACTTCTAAATGTATTGTACTTATAGGCCCTTCATTAAAGCTTCTTTCATTTATCACGCTTTCTGTTATTGTTTTTGTATTTACCGAATTTGTTATATCAGATTTACAAAATATGTCTGGCAAAATGTTTCGACTGTTTATCTTCCGTGATTGAAATTTATTTTTAATATATATTTTTTTTCTTTTGCAGGTAAGTTTATCAAGAATAGCAGAGCAGACGTCTCATAGTGAGTAGGCACCGTCTTTCCTAAACATCTGCAGCGCCACATGACTACAGATATTTTGCCGTCGTCTAATATCTTTATGTTCACACCCCGTTCATTCTTACATCCTTTAATCTGTTGAGGCCCTTTTTTCTTTTGAGGGAATGCCTCAGATTTATGTATATTTTCTACTTACGTTCAGATATGCTTCTTCGAATCAAAGTAACTTGATTGATCCTAGAGAACAAGGTTCTAACTTGTGAGTGGGATTGTCTGGTGGAGAACTACACTCCCTTACCTTAGGTATTCATGTGTTACGACAACGTATTTACATTAAAATTATGGGACTGTTTCGGCCCTCTAGCGGAACTTGTGATGATTCCTTTAACAATGTTTGTTGTTAAGTTTGTTTTTGTCCTGATTATGTTTATAAAACACACGGTATTTATAATTCAAATGTCTAACATCTTAATTCATTCGCTTCTTAGCTATAATTACACCTATTGACCCATTGTTAATTGCTATGTTTATATGATTATCATTCACTAATAGTGGCGCCTGTCTTTTTATTACTGACAATTCTCATTTTATTAACATAATATATTTTAATTAATATTAATGAGTTTTATCAGAGATCGTAGTTACTATTTCTTGGTATTAACTAGGTACGTGATTATGTGAAATAAAATATGAGTCGTTCATTTCTACAAGTGCACTATTATAAACCTTTATGTGATTACTATCGCTTTTTAACCCAATATATGTGTCACTGGCCCAAACGACCAAACCAAATTATAGTTCAAAATTAAATTTTCTAAATCATTGTCGAACTCCAAACGCCGCGGGCGGTCGATTTATGGTTATTTTTGTCGAATCGATGCTTTTTATTAACGCCGTGGCCCATGGTGTCCATTACCTGTACGTTTTTATGGTCACATGTGGGTGGATTATGGGTCGAGTCATTTTTCAGGGTGACTCTTTTATTAATTTATAATATGGTATTAACGGTTCTCTCACCGGTTCGAGAACTTGGCGAAAAGTACCAAGCGTCGTTATTTTGTTGTGGTCATAAATACCTATTAATATTAAGTTGGCTGTAAAAGTAATGTGGAGCCTTAAAATTAATACCGTTGAAGGTTCCGAATACCGTTATCCCGTAGTACAGTAGTCGAACGTTAGAAATATAAAACCTTTTTAACCATAAGGACACCCTACTTCAGCCACTGCTCAGTAAATTTACTGAAACGCTCGTATCACTCAATCAGTTAATGTTCTATGTTCACTGTCATAATTATTATCATTTCTAGTATAGGTATGAAAAATATCTATCGAAGTAGGCGTCTATGTTGAAAGTAAATCAAGCTATATTAAAATCACCATTTTTCATATACTAGGGTCTCTAAACATGGGTTGTTATTGTAACCGTTCAATACAGCGCTGGTTTTCAGTGGAGCCTCCAAATGACGCACGGACACTGGTCAACAAATACATATACTTATAATAATTATGATAAACAGGAGTAACCAGTAAGATGTATTTCCATGAAAGGATACATACGTCTACCTAAATCATATTATATATACATACATGCCATATGTAGGAGCAGTAAATAAATATAACCTAATTTAATTTGCACACGATAGTACAAGTTACTCAATACATACACACTTGAATAAAGGATTCTCATAAAATAAGTTCGATGACCTATTTTATCTGCGCAGTCAAAGTGAGAAAGAAAAAAGAAATTTTTATATAACAGACCAGACTTCCCAAAAATTTTAAAGAGAAAATCATACTAAAATGTATTATTCCATGTGTGACATTAAATGTATCTTAGCTGGGGCAAATAAATCTTACTTTGCCTGTTGATTAAATTTTTTAAAATTCAAGTCTACGTACAACAAAATGCTAGATTTTAGGGCAAATGTTTCTATTGTATAAGTTTTTGGCCTGTAAATTTTATGTTATTTAATAATTTACTTTTATTCCAAACTTTGCAGTACCTTATAATATATATTTATTTGAAAACAGTTAAAGATCATGTGCGAGGGGACAGCTTCATTTTTTTCTAAAACATCTTATAGCACTCCTACAATTAATTATGAATATTATGATATACCTAATATTTATTTTCTTATTTTCATTTTATATGTCGGGTTTGCTGGAAGATATCTCTTTTAGGGATAAACTCACCTTTGTATATCTTACTTATTTATAGCTAAGTATCACGGTAATTGTTTTTTTGAGTATGCAATAAATTGTTATAATAATAATTTATTAAAAAATCATTAGGTAAGAGTAGAATTCCAAAGAAATAGGCATTTTTAGGTACTTACTATAGGTATACACATCCACATACACCCGACAGATGTTATCTATGGCGAACCTGGTAATAAAAAGACGTTACAAAGTTGTGTTACAAAAAAAAACAGAAAATAGACTGAATAAGAACATAAAAATCGAAAAAGATTTATCCTTATTATGTCACTGTTTCGCATTCTTGTTACAATGTGCCTTTCCTACACTTAGTATAAGCTTTCAGAAATTAGCGTTAGATTGACGACCGATTGATGTAGTGAATAGCGACCCTGTCAGCGGTAATTGTTTGTATGATGAATACGAATATTTATTCCCGAGTCATGGATGTTTATATAAATATTTATGTATGTTTATCCGTTATCTAGTATCCATAGTTGACGACCGATTGGTGTAGTGGATAGTGACCCTATCAGCGAAACCAACGGTTGCGGGTTCGAATCTCGCGAGGGGTAAATGTTTGTGTGATGAATACGAACATTTATTCCCGAGTCTTGGATGTTTATATAAATATTTATGTATGTTTATCCGTTATCTAGTGTCCATAGCACAAGCTTTGCTTAGTTTGGGACTAGATGATTGGTGTAAGTGTCCGAAATATTTATTTATTTATTTATTTATAGTACAAGCTTTGCTTAGTTTGGGACTAGATGATTGGTGTAAGTGTCCGAAATATTTATTTATTTATATTCATGCAGATCATTCATTTTATTTATTTAAATATCTTCTCAATAACGTAATACTTTTAGGGCGTTAATTCATGTTTGTTTTTTGCTCGTGTTTATCCGTATTATAAGTGCGTGTTCTTCGCGTTTCGTCCACTTCTGGTCCACTCGCCGAAAACACGTTTGGACCACTTAGCATTTGGTGTGGACCAAATGCGAAATGGACCTAACGCGAAATAGATCTGTTTTAGTCGCATGCACCAAATGCGAAGTAGACGAATGCGATCTTTTACACCTTTGTATATAAGGCAAGTGTTAATTGATAATCTTATATAGTACGTACGTTTGATGCTCTAGAATAATAAATATTTTGTGTTGGAAATACAAAGGCATTCTTAAATTAATCTGAGCTTGGACTGGATATGCACTTTTGACTCCTACTGTATGTGTCTCTTTTATCAAGTTGTCATACTTGCAAGTATACAGAAAACACAACTTTGGTCTACATAATTGAAAAGAAAGTCTCGTATACCGGGCCCTTTCTCCCGCGTTATTTATATGAAATATAGGTACGAATGGGTACGACTCATTTATAGCATTCTTGATAGGAAACAATTTGAAACTCGTGGCATCCGGACTATGTTAAAAGGGGAAGCGCATCGTTATTATGCTCACCATAAAATATACCATTGTCGGCACTATAAAATGTTTATAGGTTTAATGTCTATCATACCTACCAGTGGAGGAAGGGTTAGTATTTTAGACAGACATAGAATAGGGTATTTCACGAATAGGGTATTTCACGAATAGGGTATTTCACGAATAGGGTATTTCACGAATAGGGTATTTCACGAATAGGGTATTTCATGAATAGATCCAAAAACGACTGGCAGCCATTTTGCGAATAGGTCCTTTGTCTACTTAACCCATACAATACCCATCTCAGATATTGTTTTCAATATAAATATTAAATATTATATTATTTGTGCTAACCCACTTAAATACTCGTATTGAATTCCGTGATGATAGGTTTGCGTGGAAGAGATCGCTGTTAGCGATAAGGCCGCCTAATTTGTAGTTTCTATAAGATATTTAAATGTACCTTCCGTATTTAAACAATAAAGCGTATTTGATTGATTGATTGATTGATTAATGTCCATTTCAAATGGTATTTTAAATGTCCGCCTGGCTAGCTACCACCATCTTATCCAAATCTGCCGCCAAGCAGCAAAGTTAATAGCATTGTTGTGTTCCGGTTGTCAGAGATAAGATAGCCAGTCCCTCAAATGTGTTGGGGTTTCCGGGTCAGTACGCTTCCACCTTCGACCTCATCTTCACTTAACATCAGGTGCGATTGAGGTCAAGTACCAACCCGTTGTGCATAAAAAAATAATATTATTTAGTTAATATGCACGCAATATATTTACGAAAACTTAATGTACGTTAGAAAGAATCTGCAATTGTTTAGGAAAAATAGTGAAATACGTAATGTAAATACAAGATATAAAAATAAACTTGCTGTTCGTACTGGCTAGGCTCACAAGGTATACTGTGTACGCCTTTATAATAAGGATCCGGTAGACATTTAAAATTTACCTTTAAATAAGTTTAAAACAACCATTAAACGGAAACTATGTGCCAAAGGCTATTATAAAATTTCTTACTATCTTGCCAGGTCGATGATAAAACATGGAGATGAACCGTATGGTGATATCCAGTCTATAATTATTTTTTTCTTTATCGAATCATTAATTGTAAAAATACTTAATTGAAAAGAGTAACCCCCGAGAGTCTTGCTCGTTCTTCTCTGGGGAGTCTCCTTTGTGAATGAGCGATAATTATATGTCACGACATTTTCAAATGTTATTGTTATAACTTACGAAATAAAACCTTTTCTGAGTTTTAAATCGATTTTTTTGTCATTCTTAAAAGGTGAACCGCCGCCCATTTAAATTTGGTGAAGATATGATGATGCACTCCGGAGATACCTTACGAACCTGAAGTCGTTGTTTTGCCAACTTTTTGACGGTTCCATTATGTTACTGTTTACATTGTACAAATAAATATTATATTGTTAAGTATACGCATGAGAGAATTATTAAATTAATATTGCCTTGTTTTATGATAGGCATTAAGTCCATCATACACATTTTCCTGCATTAATCAAAGTTTATTTGCTCATTATGAAGGTAAATTATTACACACCGGGTACTAATATGGTCGATGAAACAATATTTTATTATTATTTATGGGTTGTTAACTTCATGACAACAGCCATAAAGGAAAATATGCACTATTTATGTATAAAATGAGGCGTAGTGGCTCGACAGGAATTTTTCATCAACCACATCTCACATTATGAAGTCACTCGTATTTGGTACAGTCTGTCACGGGTAACCTTTACAGACCTGCTTAATGCACAATTAAAGCATACATCACTAGATGCCTATTCACCATGCTCTGGAAGATTCCAAGACTGTAGATTTCGGAAAACAGACGTCGTCGGAAGGTAATTTCGCGCCTTTAGTAGATTCTGTTATTATTGAAGAGACGAACCACTTAGTGTCATTGACATTTTTTTTTCAATTATACAATTTCTTTCGTCCAGACTCTCATCTCGATGGGGTGACAAATTATTTATTGTCATGCGTGGCAAAATGGCCGCTACGAGTATATAGCGTCTGTCATATTGGATTTGTCATGATGACAGATACCTTGTGACACTCCCGGGACTCTGGTAAAACTCACGACACCTCATTTGTCCAAATCGGCGTAGTTACATACATACAGACGTGTTGTACACATTATCCTCCTTTTAACTTCGGCGTAGTCGGCTTAAAATTCAATTAAAGGGTGATGTTGAATTGACAGTAACAAGCAACCTGTAATCGAAACGGCTGTCACTCGCTATTTCTTCTGAATCGTATGTTTATCTGTGACCCGACTAGATTTCTTAGAGACTTTCGACGACAGCATATTCTGTCTAGACGGGCCTTGATGTTATTTGATGGTATTTAACGTTCCAATATACTGGAGTGGGAAAGTGATCATTTTGGCGAAATTGGACGTTGAATAAACTATATAGTGGTGAATGATCTTAAAAGGCGACTAAGGGATTTCCCACCAAAAAAATTTTAACCGCCTCCGTGGCTCAATGTAAACAACAGGGTTTACGAATCAATCGGATGTCGCGGGTTCGATACCCAGTGGGGTATGGACACCATACCCGGTTCCGATTGGATAGCCAACCCCAAATATTTAAGGGTCGATTATCAACAATGCGCTAAGCATTCACTTTGTACTATTACGCAATAAAATACAGGACATTTGCGTGATCGTCACGATTCCTTTAAATTTGCACGATAAAAATATAAAGTACGAATAAACATCTGATGTTACTTTATGTATGCGAACGAAATTTTATTTGGGTACTTAATACCCAAATATTAAACAAAATATGATCGAATGCTTGCTTGTGTTTTTTAGGTTCCAAAATATTCATTACTTTCGGAATAAAAAAGAAGCGAGAGCGAGCTTTTTGAGAAGCGGAGTTATAGCTTCTGCGGCTAGTTGTTGCCGGAGAGGGAAGGATTTACAAGATCACATTAACTGTGATGTAACCGGTATAGCTACGCTAATCGGACACCTTTGCCCATATTCGGCGATGTCTTTTCGTCATGAGGCCAATTTTGGTTATCGTGCGATCTCGACGCACTGCGACGGCAATGAACTTGCATCGCGGGGTATGCATAGCGGTCACAGCGCTAAGCAGTGATTCAACTCGGTCACGTCCTTGAAATAATTACGTATTCTAATCACAGGACATTCACTGCTGAACATAGATCAAGCCCATAGAATTCCAGAGCCTTCTGAACTCTTCTGATATCAGCGACTTCTTCATCGTGCGTCTACGTATTCACAGGACGGACACTGATAAACATCGGTCTCCCCCATAGAATTGCCTGGAAGAGATCGCTTTTAGTGATAAGGCCGCCAAATTGTACTATCCCCTTTTTCTTATTTTTTTTATGCTTTTTACTGTTGTACAATAAAGAATATTTTGTTGTTGTTGTAGAATTCCAGAGCTACCGGTTGGAGCGGCCGGCAATCCACGATCTTCACCATTGATGGACGTCTCACGTTGCGCTTTTCGATGCGTGGCCTCCACTCTAGATCCTTATTGTAAAACGGCCAACTTACTAAAGCACTTGGTTATGTAGGTATCTTTATGGATCTCCTCATTCCTGATTTCATCGCGTAGCGAAACGCCGAGCATCGCCGTCTCAATTGCTCGTTGCGTGATCTTGAGCTTTCTTATGAGGCCACGTTTCAATGATATAGTCGTCACTTGTCATTATATGTGTACACACAAATATCGATTCCGGACTGTCATAACTCAACGTTTTCTTTGGAACATCTTTATATGATGATTTCAAAATCGTTCAGCGAGCGATGCTCTGAGCTTCTCTGAAGGATAACAATCATAAATGAGATGATTAATCAGCGGTAGCTCCGATGATTGATAAGTTGAAGTGGCAAGTGGCTGGGCACACGATGAAACTATGTGTTTTGCAAAACAAGTAGGGACGTGTGGAAGTGGCGACCACTTCTCAGTAAACCTCACTGATGCGTTGGGATTTCATTTCGCCTGCATTAAAACTCACTTGAATCGTATGAAGTCGTGTTACTGTTTGATATGAAAGCATGTGGTGGTTTTGGGGTCGAGCGGACGGGATTGCGTCGGCGGCGCAGGCGCAGCTTTTGATACCAGCTGGCGGCTGCGGCGCCTTTTTGAAGTCATACGTGTTACAGATACATAATTTTATTAGTCGTTTTTAGGGTTCCGTAGCCAATAATGGCAAAGGGCACGCTTGTAATTCCGTCATGACCGTCCGTCCATATTTTACATCTTTGCTTTAATTTTAATGAAATCATCATACAAAATTTTTGTTCATGCACTCAGCCGAGTATGATGTCGTTCGACATATCCAGGTTTTAAAAATGGAGTGGAGAAACTGATTCCTTCTAATGATTTGAACTTTTAAAGCCATTTATACAAGTCACATAACAAGTTTTGTAGATATACCTACGCCTTAATTCAAAACTAAAAGCTGAGAGTCATAGGCATGTGAGCCAGTACTCACATGCTACGTAAACTCTTAGTTGATATGTGTTCACACGTACTTGGCTGCTTTTTCTCTTATTTAATTGAAATACACAGTATGTCTAATAGTAAAACATAGAAGTAGTTCACTAGCCTACATCATACACTGTAAAATGTATGTGTGTACGTGTATCTGTGTGTATATTTACAATTTTGAGAATGAAACATTCTGAGCCAAACACGAATTAACAAATTGGTTATGTTATCCAAAGGAAATCATATTTCTCTAAAAAAATATGAATGATGAAGACTTTATTAATTAAATTTGTATAATTAAAAAAAAACTATTCAGATTTGACCTTCCGAAAGTTATTAAATAACTAATTATTAAGTTCCCATGTCCACTAGCGCGTGTATGAAAATAATTATTATACGTATTCCTTTGCGTATTTCCGCCAAAAAAAACGCGTGGCGATGATTGTGTGGCTTGAGATCGTATTATAATCCGGTTTTTACCGCTGCCGCTTTGACTTAGTGTCGCTGTACTTGTCGCGGGTTTGGTACCTAAATATATATAAAAAATTTATAGAACTTCCGGGACCTATGAAAATCCTTCCAGATAGAGCTAACTAGAAGCTAAATACCTTCGAATAATGAATTTCCATGAAACATGCTAAGAACCACAATAGCTTAGAAAATATAAAGCCGTTTTGAAATTGGTTCAGCAGTTTTGACGCTACAATGAAACATACTGACATACTGATACACAGATAGACTTAGACCTCAAAGGTTTGCGTCGGGGCTTGTCCCTTAGCTTACAGGGTCCTTTTTGGGTTTTCAACACTATTAGCTACGTAGCTCGAACAGGCAAGGGCGCAGGCCATAGTGAATATTGACTTGTTACCATTAGACGATGCAAATCGCGCCATAGGAGAGGCTTACGTCCAGTTGATTTTGAACGGTTGCTGATGTGTAGGTATCAATTGTCGACGTCATAGGCGAAGCCGGGTTTTAATTTCGGGAGGGGGGATTTCAAGAAAATAAAATGACCAAGAAGTGCATGAATGAAATGACATCAATATTCACTCAAAAAAATAAATAATAGTCTGAAAAAGCAGCAGATTGATTTGATACGCTAATGCTAATACTAACGCATTAGAGAATGAATCTACTGTTTTTCTTTTTAAATATATCCACTACTTCATTCACATCAATATCTATCCTATCTTCATTCAGAATATTTGAGCCACAAACCCCCCGTGACAACGCCCGTGGTCGACGTCTATAATAAGTGATTTGAGACTAAGTCCATCAAGAAACTAATTTAGAGTTTAAGTTCGAACTCACAAACCAAATCGTAAAGAACATTGACAGTTATAAATTTCAGTTTCTACTTAAATTCTTCATCGAATGTTAGCTTCAATTTCTTTTTCAAAATGTTCAATATCGCTTAGCACATAGAGATATCCACTCGATGACCTTTACCTACAAATAGATCTCTATAAAACCGATAGCACCGATCGGTCTTAACGAACAGGTCAAAGGACACGCACCTTGAAGACCGTAACCTAACTGTGTTTGACTCGCGGAACGGATTGCAAATGGTGGACTCTGATTGAGGGGGAGAGGGACGTTACATAATTGTACTGTTTGGCAGTGGCCGTGACGTCTGACCGGCTGATCACGTCGGGTCGACGCCCCGTGAGGTCGTTAAACTGTAGCCAAAATTATGCAGCTTGGCACGTGCCGTATGGTTTTGCCTTATCTTGCTTCTAATGTTTCTTCATATTTAGGATCTTAAGAGTGAATCAAGTTTCTTGCAACATACCCATTTCTGAGCCTATTTCTTGGTTTTACGATTGGTCCGCCATTTTGCATTGCATGCTTTCCAAGTCACCGTCTTCTTTCGACTTCTGTCTAAAAGTTTTCTTCTTGGCTGAGATCAGTACCTACAAAGCGCGCAGCTTTACAGTTTAAGCTTTTCGAATAGTACTGATGCGTGTGTGTGACACGGATATTTCCATGGGGGACTAATTGCAAGATGGTCGTGTTTTATTATTTTTTAAATTTTTTATTTATTTACATTTTTTTTTAATTATTAAAACTAATACCAAACTTATGGCAATTAAAGATTCTTCTTATATTACTGACAAATTGTTACCGTTAAAATTGAATGGGTAATATTTTAATTAAATTACAATATGATTACAATAAAATTGGTACTATTATATTATTTATTAATATGAGTCCTTATGTTAGTATTTTGTCAAATTAAAAAAACCAAACAATCATAAGCCAAATGAAAATGTCGAAATTATAGATCTATAAATTTGTACAAAATATGTGTGTTGTGAGTGTCTGTGTGTATAAGAGTTAGTGTGTGATGGTGGTGGGTTCTGCATGTGATGGAGTAAATTAATGGACGTACGAGTGCATGGCTCATGAAGAACGATCGACTGAGGCATGCGAGCGCTAACGGCGCGAGCACGGGAACGGAACTAGCCAATATACTGAAATTGACTAATTATTGACGTGAATTCTGAAGATTAGCCATGTGAAGGGGCATAATTGTTCCATCACATATAAATAAAAACTTTTATAAAATATAAAAGCCCGATTACGGTTATATCTACCTATAAAAAATCAAAAGCAAGGCGAAATAACTCAATTGGAGTCGGAGGTCGCGTAAGAAAAATGGAAGCAAATGATTTCATAACTCAGTAACGTATATCGCAGTAAAGAACTTTCGCGACAACGTACGTCGCAATGGTGAACTTAAGCAGTAACGTATATCGCAGTAAAGAACTTCCGCGACAACGTACTTCGCAATAATAAACTTTGGCAGTAACGTACATTGCAGTAATGAACTTCGCAACTATGATTTACACTCCTATTTGTGTATACTGTGTGTATAACAGATAAACATACATAAATATTTATATAAATATTCATGACTCGGGAATAAATGTTCGTATTCATCACACATACATTTATCGCAATGAACCCGCAACCGTTGGTTTCGAAGGCAGTGTCACTAACCACTACACTAATCGGTCGCCGTATTAAAGAAAATATTTCAAAAAGTAGACTCACGACTTGATCGACTTAGTGACATCTTAACTACTGTACTTTAATGTATATCAACTTATAACCAACGAGATTTTACCAGAGTAAAAACCGACTTGTCATTATCTAATCATATCGCCTTCATTAACGCACGATCGTGCGCAATCTATCATCTCATCGAACTCACTATCATGATGTCCGTTACGTGAAAAACGTAATGATGTTTTACCGTTCCTCCTAAACAATTCACGCTTAGTGAATATCGAAATCTGGATGTTGATGTATAAATAGACTAGACGACCAGTTTGGTGTAGTGGTTAGAAACTCTGACTACTACTTACTATGTAAATAAGTTTTGTTAGAATTGAAACCTAGTATACCTACCAAATACGAGACGAGACGGTGAGAAGCATACGTGCTTTGCTATTGAGGGCATGCTAGGCCCGTATTACATGACGTTACTCAAGCAGAGATTTCCGCTTGAGGACAGTTGAAAAGGGACAGCTTTATGTAACTTGTATATCGGCATCTCTATGCTTTAGTGCAGATCTTAGAACATTCTGAAGTACGGGCCTTAATAGTCGATCGCGGTTTTGTTTTCAATTGAAGGTAGCCAAATCAATGACAGTCTTGCAATCCCCACTGTGGATACCTCTACCCTCTCTTAGTGAGAGGATGCTGTGCCAAATTCGATTCACGACTATCTATAGGTTATTGTGAGTTGACTATTCCCTTATTATTTTCGTTTTATTCTCTCTCGGAGAACGCGGAGGGACCTAAGCCCATACAGCCATGTCTTATTTCTCTTATTTCTTCAGTTTATAAGTCAGTCTCAGTCAAAACAAGTAATTAAGTCTAGTCACGGTCAAGTCATTCTTCAGTAAAGTGGCAGAATGCTTTACAAAACATTTTGGCGGCTTCTTTTGGGAACCCGAAAGCACAGTTACGCACTTTAATTTACACTTCCCTTCACTTGTACACCATCACTAACTTTTGCTGCACAATATCCTGCCATTATTAAGCTTCAAAAGTCAGAATGCACAAATTATAAGAATTATAAAGAAAATTGCAACTTCACTCGCCGAGATCCCGCCAAAAAGCCTTGACTATTCCCATCGACCAATGACGGAACTGTCAAAAGGTATGGTTTAGTTTTTCTTTGACAATATGTTGGAAATTTGCCAAATTTTATCTTGTATGATTGATTTCGAATTTGGACGTTTGATTTCCGAAAATACTGATTGCAACATTACTAACGGAATAAACACATTTTGACGTTATCGATTTGACTTATTGCAGTGTTAGATGACCGACTTTGTGTTTGCTATTCACAAGACTAATTATTGACTGCAGTATCCTGTAGTATTCTAAATCTTTTTTCTTTTGCGGTCACCAACCCGTCTCAATTGTGTATAATCAACCTTCACACTGTTTTCCTTCACCTGCCACAAGTCAACGATAAATCCGCACTTGAAATATAAAGAAAACAAGCACCAAATGCCCCGTTAAACCCGAATTAAAGAGCTGTTTGTGTTACTCATCAACATTTACGAATCCTGCCCAAAATCAACGACTCGTAACGACAAAGTGCATTCTCTGATTTTTTCGGTCTCCACTGAAATCTGAAATATATATAAGGGCATTGACCACTTTCAACTCGGGTTCATGACCGCATTACTTCGCAAAAAGTTAAACACACATCAGATGCAAAGCGCGGAAAGCGTTTGAAGTATGCCGCAAGACCGAGTCTTTGACTGCTAAATCGACATCTGTCTGGAACATTGTAAGGACCCTAGTACGGAAAAGTTACCTCTGTAATCGATGGTATCCGAGTGCATCGGTGGCTCAGCGGTTAAGACGCGGTCTCCCAATTTAGGTGGTCCGGGTTCGATTCTCAGGTATAATACAATGTACCAATGACTTTTTAAATTTTATTTAATTACTTATGTGCATTTATCCGACTGCTCTTAAACGGTGAAGGACAACATCGTGAGGAAAACTGCATGCCTGAGAAATAAAAATTCAAAGGCATGTGAAGTCCCCAACCCGCATTGGGCCAGCCTGGTGTACTATGGCCCATACTCCCTCATATACGAGGGAAGGCCTGTATCCATGTAGTGGGATGTTTACGGGCTGATGAGAATGATCGTAACCCGTGGCGTTCACAGCGTTTTGTCACAGGGTGGGCAACTTGCTATTAAATGAGAAAAAATACAAGTACCTACAGAATAATAACTTACTCTTATAGCAATCTTCGCAACAGTTTAGAATATTTCTGTTCACATATCAGTATGATCAGCTGTCTTGACAATGCATTTCGCGGTAAGCTTAAAAAAAAATCAGATCTAAATATTGAATTTTGATATCATTGATAGTACAGTCTGATAACTTATTCATCTTATAGAGTAGGCAGTTCCTATCTGCCTGTATGAAGGGCACGCCACTGAAGGTAACCACCATCAAAAACGAGATCTACTATTAGTTGTTATTCTAGGAAAATATAATGTACCAACTACTGTATAAACCAATAGGTTGCTTACATATATCATGCAATGGAGGCCACTCTAAATCCATGGAATTGGTACCAGACGGCAGGCTGTGTATATGGGTTAGTGTGAATCTTCATCAAAACTATTTTCTTCTCTTATACGTAAAACATTGATAGTTAAACGGATGTTGTATTGGTTAAGCTCCTGTTACCATGGATACTGTCCACTCTTTCAAAATAATGTGACTCATAGACTCTTTTTTTTATTTCTACAAGTTTCGTTCACTCTTTGTCTATGCCTCGTCGCTTCTCCTGTAGTCTCGAACAAAATAAAAGAACCTAATGACAGAGACAAATTGCACGGTTATTTTTCATGTATCGAGCTTTGAACATTAACTTTTCAAGTACTATTGCCTCACACTTTCCTTTACAACTCCAATTTCACAGATTTATTCCATCAACAAACCTGGTGGACGTCTCCGAAGATCAGGCGACTGCTACGTAAACATCTTAACGACATATGTGGAGTGATTGTGATATATGCGCGTGCGCCGATCGCATTATCTCAAGCGTTTAAGTTACTTACGGAAGCGGATGTAAGGTGGACGAATCTGTAACAATTTTTTTCAGACATTTGGGACTTCCGTACCATTGACGCTGCACCAGCAGTGGATCTTTTTCAAGTAAAAAGTAGTTGGTTCTATTTAAGCTGGCGATTATACAGCAAGTCATCCCATTTTTAACCAATCAATTCGTCACGTAGTACAAAGGTTCTCTCTATACGGCCTACTTGGTTCTTATCAGGAAAGCTTGTAGATCGCGGCAGAACTCTGCCGGCGTCGGATCGAACGGCGTCGTCGCGCCGGCGCCCGCGCATCTCATACAATATTAATGCACCATAGCCATCGACGGCTATTGCTTGCACCAATTAAATGCTTAGTAATTTGCGCTTAGAAAAAACATGTCTAGACGGGTAGGCATGTTCGTTTCTCGATGGTTTCTGGGATACAGGATTACGTTCATAGACTCTTAAATTGTCAAAGTCAAATAATCTTGTTTGTAGAGTTTCAAAAACATTTACGTGAACGATGCCATATTTATATTACGCTGTATTGCGCAAGCATTAGACGCTCTGCAGGCTGCGGCCGCAGCGTGAACAGCATCCTACCCATGATCGCGAGCAGGTTGAATCATATACGAGTACATTACTTACAAGTTAATACACGGATAGCGATGGTAATTTTCGAACTTCTCGTCTCCTTCAGGTGATGCTGTAAATTATTTACACATAAGTACAATATACACATTCAATCATTTTGAGTTCTAAGTGGAAATATAATTTTACCACACAGAAAAGCCCTTTTAAAAAAGTTTTTATTACCTTCATTTGTAACTAACAATGTAATCAAATCTTGAAAGTTAAATTAAACTTACTTGTATATATGTATATGTAATTCTGATGACAATACTATAATTTGGTATCTTTGAGCTGATCTGATGATGGAGCCATGGTGAAACCCCTCGAGATTGGAGTCCTATGATTCGTTTTGTCGAGTCCAATATATCACACTTGATGTCGACGATCTGATGATGGAGCCAGGAGATGGATGGCGGAAATTTAGCGTTTTTTTTTTAGTTTTTTAAACTACATATTTTATATAAATTAAAAATTTGAAATATCATTCATGGCTAATAACTTATTCCCTTCGTTTAGTCTTTAATAGAAAAGCCGCACTTAAATCGGACCACGCATTAGTGAGATACATCAAACACATAATACATTTTTCATCGGGAGTTATAAAGAATTAGTTATATAGATGTACTGTTTAGATACTTTAACCACTCTATGCTTTCTAAGCAAATTAATAAATATGAATGAATGTGTACCTATTTTATATTTATAAAAGTATATGTAGTGATGAATCACATTTCGTCTCATAGGTGGTCCCCAAAGTCCTCGACCTGTGAGGTCAATTGACGCCAATGTGACGAGCAAAATTCTCATTGAGTGACAGAAACTTCATGCTCATTTTGAGCACAACGAGGTCATGATGAGGGTGAGAACCGAGAATTGGTAGTATGAATGACTGGCTCTTGATAATCGGAGTCAAGTGTAAATGAGATTGCGATACACTAAAATGTCAGACTGTGAAGATAGAATGACAATTTACGAGTACTAGATATGTGATTCTGTTAGCAACTGACCAACAACCTAAACATAGGATATTTTTTATCCCGATAAAATAAGTAGTTCTCGCGGGATAAACACATTTCCGCGATAATGTTATTCCACGCAAGCGAAGCCGCGGACGGAAAGCTAGTTTTATATAAATGATAGCTTAGATCCTTTTACTGTTTTAATAAATGTGCAGTGAAGATTGATAGATAAACAAGAAACGTTATACAGACAAAAATGTACTAACACTAGAAAGCAACCCACATCGACTCCGAAACATAAACATTGGTATTCACATCTCGCTCAGCATCCACTCAGTGTTGCCTTTTATAATTGATGCCACCCATCAAAGGCCGTCCCACTGGCACAGGAGAAACACTTTTTTGTCGCTATAGACCTAAACAAATTGCCGGTTTAGCAGTAATTAGACATCGCCTACCGACTTTCTACGGTGTGCAGGCGACTCGTGTTTACTTAACCCGTCACACATTCTAAGTGCCCAGTGTGGGATTTAGGTTGGGGCGCAGTCTAAATTTGCGATTGTGCCTAACGACAGTGTTAATTGTTTGGCAAATATTTGTGTGACGTCATAAACCTGCTGCTCTCACTCAAATCAAAAGTAGGCTGGAAAATTGGAACTCGTTTTTCGCGTACATACGATGGGTTTTGACTAATGTTGGGTCAACTCCGAGAGTACAATTTTGGTTTAAATGTGGTAAGTTTTAGAACAGCCCACAGTTTACAGGCTATCACTTGCGCAATTATCTAGTATTTCATAATTTAAAAGCTTCGTAATAGGTTGTGTGATAATAGTCATTTTAAAAATTTACACTGCGATCTAAAATCATGTTTGTTTTTATTGCAGCGAAAAAGAGCAATTCGAAAGAAAGGCTATTGGCTTATGGCTAATGGTGAAGGCTTTATGGACTGAGGCCCGTATTTCAGAATGTTGCTCAAGCATAGATCTGCGCTTGAGCATCGTTAGAGATGTCGATATACAAGTTACATAAAGCTGTCCCTTTTTAACTGTCCTCAAGCGGCTATACCTGGTTGAGTAACATACTATAATACTGGCCTAAAACCACGGGCGGACCGTGTTGCGCCCGCTCTCAATGTAATTTGAGATTTACTAATGTGTCATAAGACTCGAATTATATAGCTAGGCGGTTAGAGCGCAGGCGCGGATGCTTGTTCACGCGGAATTAAGGCGCCCTTACCCTAGTCTCTGATTACGGCACTACGAAAGTGTACTTAGAATGGGTAAATAAACATCAGTTCATGTTATTGTAATGCGCAAATATGCAATGTGGTATGCAGTTATTGTAAACATTAACAGTTTGTTTCGAAACGTCCTGATATCAATTATTTATTTTGCACGCGCAACTGCGCTGGCGACGAGCGACACACGCGCCATTAGGATGCATAAATGTTATGTTGTCTGGTTGTCATTCCAATGCAATCATTATGGTTGTTAAATTATAACAGTTCCATTAAAAAAATTACGGTTGCTTGCTTTCCTAGTTTTACCTTTGTAATGTTTATGTAATGCGTTGTTTGATTTGGCGATTCCTTCTGAACCATTGAAATTTATATCATGATCATCTTGCTTGCTGTAGTTGTTAGAAATTCTGCTGCTATACCAAAAGGTCGCGGGTTCGAATCCCGCTAGGGGCATATTTATTCACAAAAAAAAAGTATTTGTGTAGTTTATCAACCATCCGGTACGTATAATATAAGCCTGGTTGCTTAGTGTGGAACTAGATGGCGCTGTGTGTTTGTGCAAAGATGTTTATTATTATATTATTATCTTTATTAGTTGAGGACGCATCGGTGTCGTTCATCTGTAAATCTATCATTCTCATCATTAGCCTACATCCACACATTGCCCTTAGTGCTTATTAGTGAGAGGCCACATTTCAGTGTCTAAGTCATCACTAGGCATGGATAGACTTTCGTCTTCAAGCACTGCGGTATTTTGCACGAGAAGACGTTGCGCAGTTTCCCGAACGCTGCCCATTCGAGTTGGATTCATCGATTTGCCAATAATGATTCTGTAATCAATTTCCATTAAAATGATTGATGACGCGGCCCACAAGCATCAATATGTTTACCATTTCTTTTATTATTATTAATTGTGGTAAAGCGCTCATAGATCAGTATCAACACGGTATTCTATAATCATTGGTTGTAATTTAATAACATTCCTCTACTATATAATACATAATGGATATCCGAGTTAATAGTATTCGTCGCCGTTCGCTGTCGCGTTTTGTACTAGTGTAAAAGCGATAATGTCGCGTCGACTCGTCGGGTACCTGTCAGCGCCTAACATTATTATATACGTGTAGAAATCACTCAATTATACAACCGCGTTGCTTGGAATTAATTGTCTGGACGGCTTTATTGACATGGTACTTGGCGGGTCTACTTCCTGTGGCGCTTGGGTTTATCTAATATAAAAGACCTTGCATATGCAGCTGTATGCATATTTAGGTAAAGGGAGTATGTAAGTATTGACACAAATATATTCTGCAATTTGAGGTCATGCAGGCTGAGCAGTATCTTCTTGTTTAGTTTCTGAGTGCATTTGGCATGTACACTTTCGGCCCCATAGAGACTGCGCACATTGTTTGCATTTCATGTAAATTATGATATATCAAGCTACTATGGATATCGAAATCAATAGCAAAACAAAAGACTTTGCTTTATGGGTTATACCTTTTGCCTGCCAAAAAAGGCAAAATTTACAAAAAAAAATCTTTACGGCCACAGTCCACAGATTTTAGTGTGGTTGTTTTTTTCAAAATTTAGCCTAAATATTAATCCGAATTTATTAGATATATCTGTGAAAACTCCAACAAAATCCGTTCAGTAGTTTTTTATTTGCATTATATAGGATTTTATTATATGTAGATAGAGTATTATATGGAGGTAGATATATATTTTCTTTTAAGGACACCAAAAAGGTAATCGAGGGCTACCTTTTCTTAAAAACCAGTATAGAAAGTAGATAATTATGACCAAACATTGAGTCGGTTTCGCTTGGTATTTAGTAATCTGATGCAATATCAAATTCTACTGACCAAATGACACAAAAATAATGTTTAGATACCATCAAAAATGTGGGTATTAGGAATAATTACGAATTTATTCCGATTTATGTCACAACTTCACAAGAGGTTATATCATGTCACCTGTGAACTGGAATCGATTAATAATTCAAAGTATTGACCTCGTGAGAGACTCGTGTTTTAACGGATAAGATTTACATAAAAACGATGTTCTCTTGAAAAGCTTTGTTCTCTATGGGTTATGGATCTAATTGAATATGGATTACAGAAAAATATTTTGATATGCCAATAATAGATCATTCATTAAAAATAAAATCTCGTAGGGATATTTTATTGTATATAAAAATCATTCGGACACTAAATACTGACAGACTGAACCATTAAATTACTCTTAAACAACTATTTATCAATTCATCTCGTACACAAAAACATTGATGTAAAATAAAGAAATATATCCCATTGAAGAACTTTACTTAAAAATAACCCTAAAACAGAACCTGTAAAGAATGAAATCAGATCAGATAATATGATAGTTAGGACCAATAAGCCAGACTTCCTCTGAATTGTTTACATGCTATATGATGAATGATGATTGACATAAACCAGTGACTCACTCAGAGATAAATTTAAATTAATTCCGCACAAAGAGGTAATACCGAATATATAGTCATCCATAAACAACGTTCAATATTTGCGCAGGGCATTGTCTGAGTCGTGAGAAAGGGGCATCTAACGGCGCAGGCACTGGCTAAATGACCCTGGACCGGTTCGCGCACCTCTGGTCAACATGATCCCTGACCTTAATGCTGTACCGAACATGTTCAATTTTGTTTTCTGCTTCCGGGTTTATTTGGACTTGACACGACAGTTCGATTAACAGCAGATGTATTTGGTTTATATTATTGATTTGTTTGCTTTCTGGAAATATACATACCTACGTTCATACTTTTCGTTTTACCATTGCGTATGGTAGAGCAATACTTTAGTGCTATATCTGTCAACCAAGCTGATGGATTTGCTTCATCATTAAATTTGATAACCCATGTGATTTTAAGAAATCGCTCAATGATGTCATTCAGCCTATAGATTCAGTCCAACGGCTTTGAGCGACATTCTTCGGTCGAAGTGACGCAACCTGACCGCAACAGGATAGAATCGAGCGCCGTAACCCGTAACCGATGCGCACGAGTGACGAGTGACCGACTGATTTTGTAATCGTACCCTTCACCTTGGCGCCTCGAGGGCTACACGTTCTTACTGGGAAATATCGGAATAAACTGAATTTAGGACTAAAAACATAGCTATATTCGTTTGGAAGCCACTATCAGTCACATGACCTCTTGTGAATAACGGCGAAGTAAGACGCCTTCTGGTTTGCTAGAATTTCAAATGTAAGAAGCAGACAGACTGAAAGTAAGAGTACTTAACTGTTAACAATGATTAGCGAAAGTTATGAAAGTCGTTTAGTTACGTGACGGACCCCCTGATGTGATCTGCATAGAAAACAAAGGTCGACCAGTAATTCCCAAGTGACGTGACTCAGTAATATAAAATATCTGTGGGATCGGATTTATGTCCCAGGTTACTGATCTTCGTGAATTTCGCTTCATAAATAATACAATTTATTATTTGTTTAGGTCTTAATTTTACCTAATAACGTCTCGTTCGAAAGCATTCACATAAGTGGGCGGTAAAATACTATACACTGAGTCAAGCTTTAGGGAGCACGAACACCTTTTGCCCATGAGCATGATTTTTTATGAAACAATTGCATTTCCAGCTTTGCACGCACACGATTGCAAGGATCACTCGTTGTGAGCGTTTTTTGCTGGTTGTCGTAACGAATGCTGCCGGATGGGATAGGACACTCCTCAATGTTTTTGACGTAAAAAAAGACTGCTCTCACTAAAATACTCTGCTTGAGTAAGATTCAGTATTATTGTTGACGGTGCTTCATTAAATGAGAACCTTCACAAGCGTCAGGTCACCTTGCCACCCTCATTGCCCGCAAGGTCCAGCAACGTGACGAGGCATGTCTCTGGATGACCGGGCATATTTGTCAAGATCGGTTATTAATCTCGAGTGACTTCTACATTTTGATGTCATACATGATGATGGCTCAAGGATATATTGATTGTTCCTTGTTCTTGATTGGTTGCGTGCTACCATTTGTTTCTCAACGTCTAGACTGAAATTACAGCTTTGACAGTGGCTTATGAATGTGGGTGTTGTTTCTTGAAGTCTTCTTTGTAGTCTGATGTATCCTGATAGGTTATTTAAAAATTATAAATTAATTTGAGTTTATTTTTAGTGACTAAGTACAAAAGCAAGTGGTAAGGTAAAAATCTTGGTATTGTTTTGCTGTTCATCATTATAAGATCTTTCACATGCCTAAGCATTTCTAAAAACCATATTTAAACTCACTATCATTCACAAAATTTCCATTGTTTCACCTTCAACCTTCTAATTACAAAGTAATTGGACCGAAATTACAGCTGTAATAAAATTACGCGTGTAATGTGCGCGTGCGCATTCTTCGCGCCGCCGGTTGAAGTGCGAATGTTGTTTGTTCCGCATAGTTTCCCATGACCTATGTGCTCTACATCGAGATGTTTTCTCCTTCGCGTGATTTGGATCGTTACTTTAGATGTTATTGTTCTCTTTTGTGTGATAATATGTGGAGTTCCGTCATTCGAAAGCCAGGATTCGTATCGGGGGGAACATTCTTTGATATTGGTGACGACCGATTGGTGTAGTGGATAGTGACCCTGTCAGCGAAACCATCGGTTGCGGGTTCGAATCCCGCGACGGGTAAATGTTTGTGTGATGAATATGAACATTTATTCCTGAGTCATGGATGTTTATATAATTTATGTATGGTTTATCCGTTATCTAGTATCCATAGTACAAGCTTTGCTTAGTTTGGGACTAGATGATTGGTGTAAGTGTCCGAAATATTTATTTATATTTATTTATTTATATTCATGCGGATTGTAAATTTTAATCGATTCTTAGAAATCTAATAATTATGTCCCACACCCTCTCCTAGTGAAGTGCCTTCATTAACAACCTTATATAGCGGGGTGACTGAAAAACAGCGTTGACAGTGACATCTGTCCCGGTACAGCAAAGCTGATATCACTCCCTTTTGCCTTGACTATTCAAAATTCTTACTATGTCAATAGCTTTAAGTTAAATAGGAACTAAGGCAATAAATAATTTTTATTAGTGAGCAACAATACTTTTGACAATGATCTACAGTCTACACAAATATTAAAAATATTACCATCTTTCTTGGGGTAGCGGTTAATAAAGAGGTGAAGCCGTTTTATGATGTAAATCTCTGGAACTACTGGTCCGAATCGGAAAATTCTTTCACAATGAAGCCATACTAATTTAGAGTGTCATCACTTAATTAGGCTATATTTTACTCTATTAATATTTATTTCGAGACCCTCGCGAATGAAGTCGCGGGTGGAAGCTAGTATTATATATAAACAAGAGGTTAATTAACAGTAAGTAAATGTAGGAGCGGTAGCCTTATATCGGAGGTTAAATTATGGAGGTGTGAGAAGAGTGGGTTCGAACCTGGCCTGCACCTACCACTGAATTATGAAGGACTAGCTTTCCGCCCGCGGCTTTGTCTGCGTGGAATAACCATATCGCCGAAATTTGTTTATCCCGCGGGAACTATTCACTTTATTGGGATAAAAAGTATCCTATGTCTTAATCCAGGGTACATTCTACCTATATACCAAATGTCATCCAAATCCTTTCAGCCGTTTTGCCGTGATAAGCAACAAACATCCAAACTTTCGCATTTGTAATATTCGTTAGATTTAAGCAAACAATAGTGAGTGAGTAATCTTATCTAAATCTGCCGCCAAGCAGCAATGTTAATAGCATTGTTGTGTTCCGGTTGTCAGAGATAAGGTAGCCAGTCCCCCAAATAAGATGGGGTTTTCGGGTCAGTACCACCTTCGGCCTCATCTTCACTTAACATCAGGTGTGATTGAGGTCAAGTGCTAACCCGAGGTGCATAAAAAAAATCCAAATCCAATATATTTATTAATTCAAATGGTACATTAAAACATAAAATCTACATAATAAGTGCCTAAAATAGAAAAATTAATGGTTGGGTCTATGTTTGACTGAAACAGGTTTAAATTTATAAGGCGTCACATTATGTATGTATGTATATACAAAAGGCGAGCTTATCCCTAAAAGAGCAAATCTTCCAGCAAACCCGACATGGGAAACAATAGTGACATGGGGAACATGTGCACACAAATAAAATGAAAATAAGAAAATAAATATTAGGTACATAATAATAAGTAAAAGTAATTAAATAACATTTTGAACTAGATAGATAGATAAAGCGTTTATTTTGTTACTCCAGTCACACACATGCATTATTCTGCCGCCAAGCAGCAATGTTAATAACATTGTTGTGTTCCGGTTGTCAGAGATAAGATAGCCAGTCCCCCAAATAAGATGTGGTTTCCGGGTCAGTACGCTTCCACCTTCGACCTCATCTTCACTTAACATCCGGTGTGATTGGTCAAGTACGAACCCGTCGTGCAAAAAAAAAAAAACAAAAAAAAATACCATTCAGTTTGCAAGATTTTTTATAAAACTTATAAATTTATAATGTACGTTAAATAGGCCCTACTTTATTTATATTTTATTACTAAAATACAGAAAAATGTCGCATAATGTGTTTTATAGAGTCGATTATAGTTATATGAAAACTAGTTACTATGGTTTATTCTTTAGCCTGTTTCTAGTCCATTGCTGAAAATAGGCCTCCCCCATAGAATTCCAGAGCGACCGAATGTCACACTAATATTATAAATGCGAATGTTTGTGTTTGTTACCGCTTCACGCCTAAACGGCTAGACGGGATTTGGATGAAATTTGGTTGGATTACCGGGATTAATATAATAGGTAAAATTTTATGCTGGACCCATTTTGATGAAATGTTCCACGTCATGGAAGTCGCGGGCAACAGTTAATTGAACGATTTAAGAAATTAATACTCATAATTTCCAATGAAAACCTTAGTTGTATTTGTTAGCCTAACTTAAGAATACGGTTCTTACCTTTAAAAGCCCTAAACATCGTTCTCTTTGAATGTCAACAACATGAAAGTGACTGCATGATGTTTAAGGAGCTCTTAAAGTTGAAAAGCGTTTGAGTATTCGGGCGTAAATTACCTCCTCTTATTAAGTGCAGTAACTCCTATTAGATACCCAGGTGATTCATTCCAAGTTTAGTATACTTGAAAAAATGCTTGTCTTTATACTTAATTGGTTATTTAACTGAAGGCAATTCCAAATTTCACTCCAATAACGTAAAACCGTTTTCTAGTCGTATAAAAGTTAATTTTGTAAGGTGCGTCGAGGTCAGCGCATGCGATACGCGTGGGCCGTCTGAATGGCCGCTGCGTGAATGGCTCTCTTTAATGTCGAAAGCTAGTGAATGGGCCGCCTATTCGCAGTTGGAGTTACTACAGTCTTTTTCAAAGAACACATGAAACAGTGAAATTGAACGTTATTCGTTATATGTTTAAGTTGTCATTTCAAATGTCACCGCCTACATTGAATGGACTGTATCGGTGGTCATTTCTTTGCATAATATTTACATTGAGAATTACCGTCAATCTTGAAATTTGTTAAAATTGGATCGAACACATTATTTATTTATTTATTTTCTTACGCAAATTACAATTATGGGTCTATTTTAAGTCCACGCGTTATGTGTTAGTAAAGAATGTTTCATTAAAAACAAGGCGGATCTTTAAATTTAATTTTATTTCAAAGTGTATTCAATGCCATTATTTGCAAAATATAATATCTTTGAAATTGTTCCCCGCCATAGCTTGGTGGCTTGTACTTAACTTTTCGTATAATTAGGGATGAATTTCGTGAATTGCGCGAGTGATGTTTGTTTTGAGTAGCTATACGTCATAAATTTTAAGTAGATCCACAAGAAACAACAATGTAGGTATTTAAAAACGAAAAGAAAGAAAGAAAGAAAGAAAAAATTCTTTATTGCACACAGCTTAAAAATATACACAGTGATATTATTTTAACAGGTGTGCAAAGGCGGTCTTATCGCTTATAGCGATCTCTTCCAGACAACCATGGCAAAGAAACTTAATATAATACACTACTGCTGCGTAGCGTAAAGCAAACTTACAAATGTAAAATATATCTAAATCCTTACACTATAATAACGAAAAACCCGACAGCATATTTTGTATATTTATATCATACACTCTGAGGATCAAGACGAGGGACGTCACACTGCTCTTGAAAATCGGTCAAGCTGCTTAGGCTACAAGAGGTAATACATGGAAATCTATGTACACCTGAAAATCATTACCCTCCTTCCTGGGACTTCTTTCGGTTTTTTTCACTAGGCGTTCAGAAAGACGGCAGCGAACGGAAATATTAATAAAACTTACTTATTATTTGGCAAAATGTAGATTAACACCACTATGAAGTTTTGACAGCTGTCACTTTGAATGTCGAATGGTGATGCTCCTATGTTCCGACATCCGTAATGGAAAACCCATAGATCACTGCAACAGTTAAATATAGTTCTATTTGTTAACGATGCAAACTAAGTAATTAACCTATTTCTAAACGTAATAAAATTATTAATTATGTAAATGTTTCAATTGTGAAGGTACCTATACCATTTAAGATAATAGGTGTCACGTCCTATAACCGTCACCATAGGTGTCGGCCGGTATGCCAGATGATACGATACCTAATAAGGATATATTGCTATTAATACATCTAATTGGTGCCTGGAGCCATCGCAGAGCCATTCGATTACCATATTAGTTGGTAAAGTGTCTCTAAATAAAGCAATCGTGGAATCATAAAGTTATACCAGTTATTGACTATGAAGATGCTCCTATCGTAAGTACTTAGCTTTTGTTCTTATTTTCAGCGTGGTAATTACGGTAAATTCTCTTGTGAGAAACCATAATTAAATAAATAAATAAAAAATATATATTTGGGGCACTTAAGTGATCCAATTGAATACTGTAACGGTCTCCAGCTATCGTGCTTGGAAACGTATAGGGATGTAGCTCATATTGGTTATGAAGAAATAGACATTGTACAAATTATCCACATTGTATTTTGTTCCCTTGATTACTTATATCCACTTGGATCTTTTATATTTTTATATAAATTGACGTATTTTCCAGTACATATTCTTTCGTCTATCTACAGCTATCTCAAAACAAACTACTGTAACTTTTCGCATATTTTGATTATCAAAAAATAATTAAGTTTCAGAACGATCCATCTAGAAATATACAGCCTTACAATAAATACCTGGGCGGATAGTTATGTGTACAGTTTACAGAAAACTGCTGTCCAAAGCGGGTTGATTATGGTCTGTTGGGTTGCTTTGGATGCTATCGAGGATCAACATAATTCTGGGCTACGGGCAATGACACTAGATAAAGTATAAACCTATCATCATGCCCTACAACTATCCCACTCTCACTACGTCGCGCGCGACGATCGATGGTCATGCTACTCAGGCTGGTCCTCAAGCATTTGATGTTTTTGCCATCGACTCGCTAAGAACAAGTATGGTGTTTGACTTACATAATGTTTTGTATACATTTTATCAGATAGTGAAGTGGCGTCACCTGTCTCACTTACACAATCGATATCTAGAGTGGGTGACAGTAGGATTGTCAATTTGACAGCTCGATAACAGATAAACGAAATGAACTGTGAGTGTCGCAGCGCTTGTAATAAATTGCTATGGTTATCGAAAATAGACATAGTTTTCTTTTTATAGGTGACCTAGTTTAATTTATTTCAATTTGATCAAGTGAAGGGTACAATGGTGGCCTCAATTTGAATTTCTTTTTACGGACAGTAATCTAGACAGATTAGACGTTTTATTATTATAGTAGTCATTTATTATTATAGGTGGCAGGTTAACAAAAGTACTCAACTACCGTACATACCAAATAAACACGTACACACACATATACTCACAGACATTACAATCGAAGTCGTTAATTTGTACACATGCGACAACTTATTGTATTTCATCATTATTTTTATTAGTTAATTGTTACATAGATCTATAGTTTTGACATTTTTACTTGGCTTATATTACTTAATTCTTTTATAATTAAAACGTTACCCACTCCATTATAACGATAACCACTGTCGGTAACATAATGAGAATCACTAATTGGCATAAGTTTGGTACCTATTAGTTTACTATAATATAATTTCTGCAATAATGCTGTTGATTCTATGTAAATAAATAAATAAATAAATAGTATTTATTGTTATAACGTGCCTAGACATTCAGTGTCCGCAAAAGTGTTAAGTTGAAACTAGGTTCTATCGTTTTCCATTTAAATTTCCATAAAAACATGAAAGGGGTGACATAGATCGGGGCCACTGTTAGTTGGCAATCAGCAGCCGTACACCCAATAACGCCTTACAACGTCATTCTTTCGGTCGGCGTTTGATTTCCGAATTGTCCAAGTAAACAGTCGTTATAATCCAATCCAACTAATATTATCCAACTTCCAACTATAATATTATGCGTTTGGGATGTTTGTTTGTTGCCAAATGAAACGAATGAGAATGCAATTTGGAAGACAGAATATGCCGTGGAATAGGACACTTTTATAAAATGAAGGTATTCCACATTCATGTAGACTATAAACCAAATTGACATTTCAACGGAATTACTAGTATGACAACCAATTTCAATATAATCGATTGCCATATCACATAATTACAATGAGACGTGGCATGATTCGGAGTGAACATGACTTGTCGATCTGTGTTTCGTCACGATTGCGTTATAAAAGTAGGTAAGTATTCGGCGAAATTCCGTGATTTGAATTTCGAATTCTGAGCACTGGAAAGTAGCTTTTTTTATATTTTATTGAAACTGTCTATTCTGACACAATGCACCAATCTGCGCTGGATATTCGCGGAGCATTATTACGTAGGGCATTGATGACCTATACCCTCCTAGAAGGCAGTGCCTCAGAAGGGATCTTACATCCCTTCTGAGGTTATTGATCTGATGTCAACATCGTTCTATAGAGCGAACAACCTTAAATATAAATGCGAAAATTTACATGATTGTTACATAATCAGGTTAGTTACAGGATTTGTTTTATAAAATTTGTAGACCTTGAAATTTCAAATATATATATCCCGCGAGACGATAAACTGATTCCATACTGGCTGGCATCTGTGATATTCAAATATTGGCCGGGCAATAATATTTTTTATTTATTTATTTATTTATTTATTTATTTATTTATTCAGTCTTTCACATACAGCAATTTATATTTCTTTCAGGGTTTTTCAATTTGAAAATATCACCCACACAACACCATTTTGACAGACTATCATAGATTACAAAATAACTAATTGCAAAGCGGTCCCCAGATACGTGAAAGTGACACCTACTGCGGCGTCTGAGGCCCGCCCCGGCTAGTTCCAATAGCATTTTGCCCGCAATCGATATCGGTGATGTCAAAATGCATTTTAATAACTCCTATATTGTACAAATAACATTAGTTTGAGGTTTTGTTATTCCACATACATTCCTCAAGGATTTACCACATCACATTCAACACAGTTTGCTGGCTCTATTTGGCCTATTTGGCTCTTCAAACTAAGTCTCAGTGCCAGAACAATGTCATATCTACCCATTTCACTGATGCTGAACCATGGGTGACGAGGAAGGCCGGTGCCGAAGGCACGGTTCTAATAAAGTACGAAATGTTCACCCATCCAACGTCTGCGCCTTATTGTAAGGAAACTTGTCAGTGTTGCAACGCATCTACATGTATTACTCGTAGTCCGAGATCGCATCGTTATCCTTCCATCCATCTTCACTCTTCACTGCTATTTATCCACACCCAAAGTAACTTCATTTGTTACCTTTTCACAACTAAACCTGAGAATAGACTGTATTGAAATTTAGTAGGTAAGTTAAATAACCTGTGAACATAATAATAATAAAACATGGCTATAATAACTCTTCATCCTGAAAAAGTCTGCAACGAAGTAATTCCCATACGAGCAAAGCTGCAGACGGAAAGCTTGTAATAAATAAAATGATCAAACCTAGAAATAAGTTAGCAAGAGATTTCTTAATAATATCCGATCGAGCTGTTTACACCTCTGGCGGTCATATTGTTAGAAAGAGCTGGTGTTATTGATGCGTGGGCGCCACACCTTCGGCGTAGTGACCGTAGCTGCCCACGCGCATCCAAAGTGTTGTTATTGCGACATATGTGTTAAGGTCTGTTGCTATGCGAAATACCCACATTGTATCAAGGAATAGGAACCGTCATGTGCACCTTAAGTACACAATAATAACCTACCACCTTTAGCTCCATAGTAAATAATGGTTACTTTAATTTATTAACATTAATTATAACATTTATTTATAGTTATTATTGTAACTGCCCAAAATACATTCTTTGGTGGCAGCAGAACTCTGCTGGGGCCCCCAGCCTAGAGGTGACGGAAAATCAGCAGCTTTGCTGAGTCCATACTCTTCCATCACAACTTCGTTCTAGTTCTAATAAACACTTAGTTCGTTAATTAAATTTGTGATGAATAAATATATCTTTATTTTATTTATTTAATGTCAATTCTTCGTTTGTAAGAGATAACACTTGATACTGTTCGCTTGAATATAATCTACAGTATAGGTAAATAGATAACTGTGGTTGTATTAGTTCCGTAGGTGAACGGATGATCAGGGAAAGGTCGCGATGCAACTGGTTGCTCTGGAAATATATGGTGGAATATCGGGAAGTACTGTGGCTGGTATGATAAATGTTGGAACTTTTAATATAAAACTGATTTTTATTTATTTCTTGTTTCAGGTAAGTTTTTGTCCAGCCAAATCCTTGCTCGTAAGTTACATAAAGAATTAGATACATAAGTACTTCTATGTTATATGTGATAGGCAATGAGGTCTTGCTAAATATTCGTGATTGGAAGAGTTGCTAAGTGCAGGCAGTGCGTGCTGGTTGACCAGGGGATGAGATTGTAAGTTCTTTTTCTAAAGTTTTTATGACATGAATTAAAAATTACAAACTGGACTCTCCGTCACACCGAAGGCACGGTGCGAAATCGCGTTGTATTCTAGGAGCTCTATTAGTGACGTCACTCTGAAAGCGTCCCACACAACGAGGCAGCAAGTACGCGGTCATGCTAACACCGCAGATGCTGTTTGTTCCGTTGTCATACCTTGCCAAAAATCTCATAATACGTTGTTGTATTTATATAAACTATCACTGAACGCTAGCTAGAGCTGAATTAAATAGGGAAGTTTAATGTGATTATTATCTTACAGTCGCTAACGAGTTAACAATCATCGTTACAAACATGCAATACAGAAACATTCCATTTGTGTGCAATTGTCAGTGCATTGTACTGACAAAGACAGTCGGATCGTTAGAGATTATCAACTGATGCTGGTTTGATATCTTTGAACATATTAATTTATAAACATGTTCAAATTGAGAGGAAAACGTCACAAAACGTGCTAAACGTTACAAAATTGTATAGACGCTGTAAATGAAAGACGCTGCCATATGTAAAATGCTTAATATAATAACATACTAACGTTATTTTACTAATGAGGAGAATCGTATATAGGAGCTCTAGGACTATTTGTACACAAAGCCGCGCGTGTGCATACGAAACGCTTCACGCAGTGGAAAATGCCATAAATGCCATGGCCGGAGGCTGATGTAACTTTCCATCACGTCATTAATTACATTTATTTTGATAGTTCTGTCGTCACATACTTAGAAACCATGTAATTTTATAGATGTATATGTGTGTTGTAACAAACTGATGTCGCAGACAGGTCAAATGTATACCACCTCCACTTATAAACGTCTTCAAACTAAATGCAATGCCTGTCTACATACATTTTATAGTGAGCCACTGATAATAAAATCAATTGCGTAAAAATCCTTTCTAGTCGTCGTTCATCTCTTCTCTAAATAATACAAAACTAAACCTCTATCCTCGCCCGTTTGGTTTTATCCGACTGCCCAAGAAAGATGTTTTTCGATTGTATTCGATTTCGGTTTAGCAAAAAAATTTGCCTGTTAACATACAGGTCCTAATCTGTCTACCAACTAAATTTCATCCAAATCTGTCCAGCCCTTTACGCGTGAAGAGGTAACAAACATACAGACACGAACTTTCGCATTTATAATATTAGTTGGATGTGTATGTAAGTATGTCCGTTCCTTTGGCGCAAGCTATAGCCTAAACGGCTTGATCGATTTCGAACTGAATGGCATCGTTATTCGGCTTGATCCCTGGAATGTCATAGGATACATTTTATGGAGAAAAAATCAAAATGGCGTCCGCAAAATCCAAAATATGATGTCGGGTTTTTTGGTTTTTAAATATTTAAATAGTTATTACGGTTAGTTGTTCTAAACGGATTTTTATACGATTTTCACTATGAATTGGAGAATTTCGTCC
Organism: Oegoconia quadripuncta; assembly: GCA_949316235.1. Taxonomy (NCBI): domain Eukaryota; kingdom Metazoa; phylum Arthropoda; class Insecta; order Lepidoptera; family Autostichidae; genus Oegoconia; species Oegoconia quadripuncta. Next base: position 24,926,405 of record OX438752.1, on the reverse strand, counting down.
GGATGGTTTGCATATAGGTTATATTTTATTTAGAGATCCAGGCGGACTAAATCGCGGGTGTAATGTTATATCATCATCATCAGCCCGTAAACATCCCACTGCAGGGATATAGACCTTCCCTTGTATTGAGGGAGTATTGGCCGTAAGTCCACTATATACGCTGGCCCAATGCGGGTTAGGGACTTCACATGCCTTAGCCATGCAGGTTTGCTCACGATGTTTTCCTTCACCGTTAAAGAGCAGTTGGATAAATGCACATAAGTAATTAAATTAAATTTATAAACGCATTCGTACATGGCATGCCTGGGAATCGAACCCGGACCTCCAAAATTGGGAGACCGCGTCTTAACCGCTGAGCCACCGACGCTAGATCACTTAGTTGTTAATTATATAATTAAATAAATTTCAGTTATGTGAAAATAAGGTTCAAGATTTTTGGAATTGTTTTAAGTGTCGACCGATTAGTGTAGTGGGTAGGCCCTGCCTTGAAACCAACGATTGCAAGTTCTCCCACTGGGGGTAAAAGTTTCTGTGATGAATACGAACGCTTATCCTCGAGTCGTGGATCTATGTGGATACAGTCTTGGCCCAGTTTGCGACCAGATAATTGGTGTAACTCTCTGAAATATTTATTAATTTTTATTTAAAAGTATTCATCGATGAGTGCCGCTCCAAATAATAACCTGTATTAAAATGGATGACAACGATAAACTTGAGCCAATATTGAGTATGCAAATTATTCCGTGTAGCATAATTTAACGGCCGCTTAAAAAGATGCGACATTAATAAGATGTTGCTAATAGAAATACATTAATAAACTCTCAAACACACTAAAGTAAATCTCGCAAATTTCACGCTGCTGCCTTATTTAACGTATAATTACTTCTAAGTTAGCGAATAATTATACGCCAGATAAAATCTCCGCCGTTTACCAACAGGCATTAGAATAAAATCAAGCTTTTAACGACGTTCTAAAACCGCTATAACACTACAATAAATATATTATTTTAATGTCTCGTTGTCTGTTGAAGCTTTAAATAAGCGCCGGTGGATGTTTTAGGGCCTTTACGCGTCTTTGTTTGGTGTTCTTTATGTGAATAGATACGATCTGATGAAGGTGGGATTAGTTTAGATAATATAACTTTAAATGAAGTAATTCTTAGATGTAGGTAGAATTGGGCCAACCTTGAATAGAAAATGCACATATAAAATATTCTCAGCGGCTGTCATTCGGTGTCGAGAGGATAATTTTAGGGATAGTCTCTTAGAAAAAGTTGATCTATTTGGCGACCGAGTGGTGTAGTGGATAATGACCCTGTCAGCGAAACCAATTCGAATCCAGGGTGATGAATATGAACATTTATTCCTGAGTCAGGGATATTTATATAAATATTTATGTATGTTTATCCGTTCTAGTATCCATAGTACAAGCTTTGCTTAATTTGGGACTAGATGATTGGTGTAAGTGTCTGAAATATTTATAATTATTATTATATAATAGGTATGTACTAATTAACCAGATGCTTTTATTTTAATATTGAGCTAAGGAGGCGATTAATGTCCTGGCATTGTGAGAATAACGAGTAAGTAATACATTAACAGTGAAGATAACATTAGTTACTTATTTAAGATTAGTGAGCGTTATTGGGTAATCGCCTTGGGCTAAGTGCGCACCGGGCAACTTTAGTCCCCGCGACAGCTAGCTATTTCTTATCCATTGCTCCTGCCCGAATACCCGGCGGGTATTTGCTCTTTGGTCACGATTTAATAAAATTCGAAATCACTTGCCGTACCTAAAACTACAGTCACTTCCCAGCAGCACGAAATATTCGGTCTTTACCTATGAAATTGACAGTTTTTTTCTTCGTTAATCATGAATGTACCAATTCCTGCGATTTTCAAAGCTATATCCAAATTTGTTTTTTATTTGGAAAATGGAATATTATTTCAAGGTTTCACATGAAATATTTTTTAATTTCTGGGCTAAATCACATAATAAAAAAAATTTGAACAGAGCTCTTTTCATGTGCTTCCCATAATCATTTCTTAGATTCGCTGAAACTTACTGTGCAACTAGATGGCGCTGTGTGTATGATTAAGGATATTTTATTTATTATTTTTTATATTAAAAAAGACGGTCAAATACGAGTAGGAGTCGTGCCGTGACCGTTACCGGACATAACATGGTGTTGCTACTGAACTAACTTTTTACAAGTGACATGTTTAATGTATTTAGTTCCGTAGACTACGAGTATCTATGAAATTAACAAGCAAATTATAGGTTATCGTATAATAATTCCATGAGGTATTGGAAATTAAGGATTTTCGGATTTATTCCTTCATTTGTGCCATAAAAACTCATGCCAAATTTTGATTGTGATAAGTAATGAAGTTTGATGATCAGTTAGCGACAGGGACTCTTAGGATGAAAATAAGCTTTAAAAAGCTCTAGGTATCTTACTCTAGAAACTTGAATTTTTTATAGCATACCTTCACTGAGAAGTCTCTCTCTCTCTCTGAGAACTCGTCTCTGAGAAAAAGGGCCCTGACATACGGACAGAAAAGTGATCCTACAATGTTTCCGTTTTTTTCCAAAACGAGCTACGGATCCCTAAAAATATGTACAATGCAAAATGGTTAACCAATTATAGCCTAGTAGATATAAGTGAATAATTCGTGTTTCCCCTTCAGATGTCTCACAAACTTTCTCGGAACATTCCCCCTCACGCCGTCATCAGTGTCGCTTAGTGCTGTCAAGTTAATCGATTATTCCACTCGTCCCCTCGTGTCGTGATCTCCCGAATAGTTTGGATGGCTTCCATACACGGTCGGCGCATTCCCGCCTCTCAAGTTACATTAACGCGTGCCAGGGGATTTGTCGCTTTCACTTTCCATATAAGACGACAACACTAATATCAGTGGAAAGCATGCTAATTACTGGTATTCATGTCGACTTATATATCGACATGCTGCGGTAACATGCCAGTCACGTTTAGACTCGGCTGGTCTCGCTGCCCGCCTCACTGCGGTTAGCCCAATCAACAAGGATTTTCTTTGTATAGCGCCCTCTATCGGTGACAATAATTCCTCCGTCGGTAAAACGTTACAGTGTGATGAAGCGATTATTTTACTTTTGGATTATTTGTCAATCGTAATCTATAAACTTTCCTACAAAGTTTTATTGGCGGAGGAATTAATGTATACATTTACCTCCTCATTGATTGAAATAGGTTAGTTGCACCCTCTTCCGATCTACTTACTGGTTTGTTAACCGACAAAGGTCACAAAACCAACTCTGGAAGCTTTTGGGTGACTGACATGATTATTCCCGGCATATTAGGTAGTCTGGGACGGACGCCATGTTTGTTTTGTCCCGGCTCGACGGACCAAAATTGTTCTACAAATCGCTCGAGATGGAATGTGCAGTCTTTTTGTTCCCAGTTTATTTCTTGACATATGAGGCGCAGCATCTGCCTCTGTCTTTAAGGCATTTACAGACATGTCCAATCAAACTTCCATTTGCTGTCAAAATGTTGGATTGAAAACACGCGAACATTGTTTTGAATATGTTTGTAATGTGAACGTTGTTTTGACAGTCAAAATGGAACTGGAATTAAACTGACTTTGTTGTCAGTAAAATGGAATCAATGTTTCATGCTGCTGTTCTGAATATGTAAGCTTTATCGGGATAACTGGCGATGAAATATGACAAGTTGTTGATTTGCTCATATTACGACAGAGTAGTTACGAAAGTATGATGTAAAAATTAAAATAACGTGTCCACGAGTTGAATGCAAGCGTTGACCGTCGGCCGGCATCCCATTCATGCGAAGGACGCCGGTAAATAAACGAGAAACGCAACAAAACGCCCGCCGCTGCGCCCGCGCCGGCGACGCCGCATTCCGCCAGCTACCGTTTCCGTTATTCTAATTTTAAAATCACACACGGCTTCCAGACTCGCGGCTAAATACGGAAAGTGAACTCTCCGCCGATGAAATTGAGAACAAAACGCGCAAAAACAAAAAAAGACGAGCGCTTCGCGCGGGAGCGGCCGACAATGGTCGCGATCCCTGACGGCGGGCGGACATGATTCATCCGCAAGACTTCAGCTTTTGTCAGACTTACTACAGACGGTACTACAGGATCTTGAAATTTTGCCAATGTGCGTTTCGCAAGACGCGATTATCGTAAAATCCGAGCTGGCAGTGACCTATATTGGGGCGGGTCACGGTCGGGGATTCCGCTAATAGCTGATAGACTGGGTTCGTCTTCGTATTCGCCGGGTCAATGGCTTGGTGATCGCATGCCGTTATTTTCACGTGTGAGGGAGATAAGCGGTGATTTACTGCCGCTTTGATGTGAGTCGGCGCGGGCGCACGCGGCTGTGGAATACGGAATGTCTTGCGCATTGTCCGTTTACAGTTAGCGCTGGTACAATGTCACTAAATGAAATCGTGAACGTTGTTATTATTTAATAAATATTGTGACACTAGCTTCCCGAGTGCGGCTTCGCCCGCATCGTATTACTTTAGCGGAGAATTAAAACTAGTCCTGGTCCTAACCTAAGCTCCAGGTTCATCTGCCAAATTTCAATATGATCGTCGGTTCAGCAGTTTAGACCTGAAAGCTGCCGTACAGATAGACAGCAGACCTTCGCATTTGAAATATTAGTATGGATAAGTGACAAATTTATCTCTTGCATGTACTGGTATGTATTCCCGAGGTCTTTGTTATTTGATAATAAATATCAAATATTTACTGAAAGAGTTCTTTCCAACACCTAGTACCTATGTGATCTTAAAATTCCGATTACTTATCTAATGTTTTCACTTAGGTTAAACAAACAGGTCATGACCAGTCAATGACCCCTTGCATAAGTTCTATGACTAACTAATTAAATGACTATTGTAGCCTGCCGTATGTGCGGATTTCAAACAAAGGGTAACGCTAATGCGTGTTTGATGTAGCACTAGGACGACAACGCAGAACTATGGGCGGTTAACCGTTGATCTGATACGGACCGGCGCATACGTCTGTGTCACAGGACACTAGATAAGTCACGACCTGGCTCATTCTTCGTTTCTCTACAAAAAGGTACGGGGACACTGAGTCATCGAACTGACACGCAATCCGATTAGAAGGATCCCCTTCGTGTGCAAATCTAGACTCCTTGTTCCACCAGCATCTAGCTTATGAGTTTCGAGTCTATTTAGATAATCACGAGTCATTATAAAACTCCGAGAAGAGCTAGTATTTATTGCATAACTCACAGGGTTGGCAAACTGGTACATTGCAGATTTTATGGTTGCAAATTCTTGAGATCTATTCAAATTTAGATATGTCATGTTAGCAACTTCGCAGCTGTGCATGCGCATGCATCGTCGTCGTCTACCGCGGAGGGATCTAAAAGGCGCAAATATACAACTCTGGGTTCAGGTTACTTACGTGTCTTTTCCGTACAGATGATTTCCCTTTCTGAAGCGGTAGCAACTTGGATATATTTGACTGCCAGAGAAATGCTTAAGCCCTATTATTATTGCCAATATATTAAAATTGTCATTTAACAACGTATTTAAATTTTGCATCATTTAACTACACATCTGTTAATCTGGCAACCGACATGATGCGCGGGCGCATCGTTACCATAAATGCTTTCATTTCCGCCAATATCGCTCCCCGCAACCCCTCGGGCAGGCGCTGCAACCTGCATGATTTATAACCTCTCATTATCTGTCGCCATTAGATATTTCATAGAGTGATCGCCACCGGCGGGCTCGGATACCAGTTCACCACAATTACCGTGAAACCAACGTCACAGTGGGCTCACAAACAGTAAAATAACAGAATCTATATTAATGAAAGGCAATATATTGACTGACTCAGAAATTGGTATGTGGACGCTATGATAATAAAATTCTTTCTAACAACTACGACATCTTACCTAAGGCTATAAAAAAATCTAAGGCCACAACTATGCTGGAGTGGCTATATTTTCCCCATGGCAATGCCCTAAGCCGAGATTTGTGCCTTGTGAGTTATGCTGGTTGAAAAACACTTCCGTGTTAGCGAAATCTGATTCTATGCAAGAGACATTGGGCAGGCCCCCACATTCGCTCTTAACATGATCAAGCTGAAAAAGGCAATCCTAGACCTATCTCATTGTCAATATCCACGCGGCCAAAGTGG